>BSBK01003318.1:602500-1272500 GCA_027943335.1 Chamaecyparis obtusa | reverse complement strand
CAAATCAACAGGTGGCAAGATATATAAGTTTAAATTTTTTGGGGTCCATGAAGATCAAAGAGGATGTCGGGTCAAAATTAGGGTTTAGGTCAACTAGGTATAAATAGTGATTAGGGCTTCTCATTTTTTACTTTGCACTCAGGAGCTCTTCAAGATTGAGTAAGATTCTCTAGTGTTTTCTTGTATTCATTGAGCGATGATGGGTCTTGTGGGCATTGATAACTTATCAGATCAAGTTCGTGCATTTCATTGACTAGAGGACAACGTACCTATGGTGAGTCATTGTCCTTGCATATTTAATGTTGCATTTATTATGCATTTAAAAATTTTGATTTTTGCATAAAATATTATGAGTGTTACATATGACCTATGGTTCTGTTGCAACTATAATTATTTTATTGCAATTGCTAATAAACTACCACAATTGATAAAGGCGTAGTAGTTACTTGTTTTAATACCGCATATGCAAAAAGTTTGCCACATTCACCCTATAAGTGCCGCAACTATTTAAACATACCACAAGTGTTATAAAAGTGCCACATTTGTTCAGTTTAGCATGTTTTTAAATTTTCTAGTTGGATTTCATGTCTCGATTCTGATGCATGTTTATGTTTTCCTATTTTGTAGTATGTATATTATGTTTTTCAATGTCAAGAGATGAGACCTTTTGGTTTGACACTTAGATTTCAGCTATCAGAGGTTGAGAGATAGATATTGAGGAAACTCAATTTATATTGGGTTACCTAAATGCCAGAGATCATGACCAATCATGGTCTAATTTATGCTCTTCTAGAGAAGTGGCACTCAAATACTTGCACCTTTCATTTACCTACTGGCAAGGTGAAAGTGACCTTAGAGGATGTATATTGCATCCTACACATCCCGATCCATGGAGCCCTAGTTGAGTTTTCTAGATAGCCTAGGATGACAAATTTGGCAGAGTTAGCCGATGTGTTAGAGGATCAGTTAGGTTTGGAAGATGCTTATGATATTCCCTATGCACTGTTTGGGACAATACTAGATAGGTTGAAAATTTTACTTGGTAGCCTGATATGTGCGATACTATACTTGAAAAGGAGACAACGTAAATTCTCATTCAGATGGGGAGAAATTTTTAGAGGTATGTTTAGGGATAGGATAGTCTATGTATGAGATTTGTGTATGTTAGTGCACATGTATTTTCATATGCTCTATGTGGCTTACCATGAGGATAAGTTGATTGGTTGTGGTATCAATTTATTACAAATTTGGGCATGAGATCATATAGTTATTCGTTGGCCTATTATTCCTACATATCTTCTCAAGTCATTTTTATATGTTTACTTATATGAGGGAGTTGTAGTGTAGATGGATAAATCACTTTCCACTTTCATTAATTGCACATTTCAAAAGGAAGATACCCACTAGGTTTTAGAGGAGACTCAAACACTAAGTGGGACAATGATCCTTCACTAAAATATGTGATTTATGAAAATAGATATGATGTAATGATCTAATGTAAGTGAGTAATAGATAAGTTACTAAAAAACTAAGAAAAATAAATTGATATGCTGATAGTGAGAAAAAAGTACAAAAATAAAAACCAAAGCACATATCTGACATGTGGTTAAAATATGATATGAAAATGCAAGCTACAAGGTGAAACTCATTCTGTAGCTAGGGATAGAATTCCAATGACAATCTGTACCTGGCAATTCTGACTGAATTTTTCTAGGTCTTTCCAACTGTTTTCAATTTTTTTGATTCCCATTTGGTAGCTCCATAACCTATTCCTGCACATAGAAAAATGGAGAAAAGGTTGTCTAAAGGGGTTTTCCTTGGTCAAGCCATTGTCTAAATGGAAAGAAACCACATAATGAAAGTATGTTAAAAGTTAAATGTTAGATTCACCTTGCATAAACCCTCATGGATGGACATAGAAATCACTCATACCTATGAAGATGTTTGAATGTACTTTAAATCCAAAGACTTGACCTTGGAATGTGATGTAGAATCAAGGATACCCTAAAAAATGCATAGGTCTATGAATGCAACTCCTAGATCTTGAATGTTGATGTGCTTGAAAATTGCTTGCAATGAAGGAGAGAGAAGTAGAATGAAGGAATGATCTTATTTCTTGATTGAGAATTCCTCTACTTGGACATCAGGTGAGCAAAAATTTATTCAATTGGAGAATATTTCCTTTGATTTGAATGATCTTGAAGAATTGGAGACTTGGAGATCTTGATCTTGGATGCTTGCCTTCAAATCTTGAATCTAGTTGCTCAATTTCTCTTGATTGTTTGAGAATCTTGATAGCTTGATTGCAAATGCTTGAGTATGGTTGTGATATACAAAAAGAAGAGAGATAAGAAATTTTATACTTTACTCCATCATTTTGGTATTCAAAAATTATCCAAGCCAACCGCAATATCAAAACTCTTGATAATACCTCAATATTGGGCCTCAGATAAATTTGGGCACCAATTGCTTGGGATATAATTGCACTGACATTCTGTACCCTAAAAAATGAGTTAGAATTTGGAGGGGATGTCATGATAGGTGAAAAGAAGCAGGGGGAGGGGGGAAGGGTAGGTTGCTAAGATAAAACATAATGGGCATTTAGACCTCAAAAGCACCAAAATAGGACCTAATAGGTCCTAATAAAGCATCCAATCATGAGTGCTAACTTTTTAGGACAATACATATGTATATATGTATATATATGTACAAGTATGTATATATATATATATATATATATATATATATATATATATATATATATATATATATATATGTGTGTGTGTGTGTGTGTGTGTGTGTGTGTGTGTGTGTGTGTGTGTGTGTGTGTGTGTGTGTGTAACTATATATGTATGTATGTATACACACACACACACACACATCTACATCCATTCTTACTCTATCTACCCTAATTATCAAGCTATATATTCTTTTTTTAATACTAAATATTTCATTATGAATTCATCTACTATGAAATAGCCTATCTAATGATGTTTCTAGGTAAAATTCAATTTTTATTTGTAATAATAGTTCTTCATGACAAAAGCTACTTATGGTACATTGTTTTTAAAACAAAAGGATGTTCTCTTGGAACACACATGGAAAAGAACAAGTGTGTACAATGATATCCAATGGAGTCCATTAATTTATATGGAGTCAAATATCTCTTTATTTTTAAATTTTTATTTTACATGTATGTTTGTAAGTGCTAATTTTTTATATTTAAGATCATTCTACAATTTACATGCACCTCAAAGTAGGGGGAAACTGTTAATAATAAAACTAGCATACTCATGTTGATTTCTATTCATTTATGCCCATCTTAAGAGAATGGTTTAACAAGTTCACATATCAAAAACTGATGTACAATATTGTTTAAAGTTGTGCTCATTTTTCTATATCATTACTTCTCCCCATTCACACATACTCTTATACATATATCCCCGCATTGTCTGTATGCAAACATAATTTGATACAAGAAATTAATTATATATTTATCCACACACACACCATTACTATATTGATTCTAGCACCTTTTTGTACAAGGCGATTTTATAGGTTGAAACTTCAAAATTATTCAATTTTGACACATTCTTGTTGATTTCACCAATTGTTAATGAGTAAACTCAAAACAAAATTATACATACTCTTATACATGTATCCCCACATTTTCTATATGCAAACATAATTTGATACAAGCAATTAACTACACACTTACGTACACATTCCATATTATATTGATTCTAGTATCTTTTTGTACAAGACAATTCTATAGATTGAAACTTCAAACTTACTCAATTTTGACACATTCTTATTGATTTCACCAATTGTTAATAAGTAAACTAATTAAACATTTGATTTTATGATTTATTGTTATGTTCTTGCATTTAAATGGATTCACTTGCATTCATATATCATAAATCATCAAGGTTCAATCTTACATATTGTTTTCATAAAACTTTTGAATTGTTACAATAAAAATAACCAAAATGATTCTATAGATCTACCTGTTTAATGAATGTTGTCCTCAATTATTTTTGTGACCATGAAACTAATTTTGTGAAAAGATTTGATTTCATACAACAAAACCTTTGTGATGTAGTAATTGCCCAAGCATGACAATCATTAACCTTCAAGAGAAACACACTTAAAAGTAGACTATAAAGTAGAGATGTGCAATGACTATAAAGCAGAGATGTGCAGTCAACAAGGAGTTTGTATCATTGAGTTTTGTTTGCAATATTAGATGCTAGAAGGATTCTTCTAAAGTTCCTCAAAGATTGAGTTGAGGTGATACTCCTGTAAGAACTTGCATTGGAAGTGTAATGTAATCTATTGTTGATTTGATAATATATTATGGAGGTTTTGTTGTGTGTGGTTTTTTTCCTGTAAGGGTTTTCCCCATGGAAATCACTACGTTATGTGTTTATTGTTATTTTAGTTATGTTATATGTTTCTTCAAATCTCTGTGATAAGTAAGTTAAAATTTTCATAATCATCCTCTCATGATTAGCATAGGAAGTGTTTCCAGATACATTTTCTTCCTTACAAGTAGTAGTAGAGCCAGGTCAATTTTGGTTCTATTTATTTAGTACATGTTTTTGCAATAATTGAGGTTTGAGTGGGAGGTCAAGTGTAGAGTATATTATTTTTTGTATTGTAGGATAGTAAAGATGAAAAATATATTAGGGAGGATTGAAGTAGAGAAGTTTGGTACAAATTTTGAAATGTGCAAGATGAAGATGGAAGATTTGTTGAATGATTGGTATCTATGGGATGTGGTGGATGAAAATGCTCAGATGCCTATGGATCAAAATTTAGCTACATGATATGATGTAATGGATATAAAAGCTAAAGGTCTCATAATATTGTGTCTTATAGAATCAATTATGATAAATGTCCATGATGAATCTACTTTGAAGAAATTATGGAAGAAGCTAAGTGAGATATATCAAGACAAATCACTTGTTAATAAGATTTTCTTGAGGAAGAAGTTGGATTCCTTAAGAATGAGAGAAGGTGGATGAATCTATGAGAATATAGAAAGATTTAATATATTGGTTACTCAGTTGACCTCAGTAGGAGTGTCAATGGATGAATAAGAAAGGTTCCAAATCTTTCTATGTTCATTTCCAGACTCATGGGACAACCTTTTCATGGCTATAGGGATCACTTCAGCTTGTTGGAAATCTAATATGGGAAGCGAGATACTGAGGGGGGGGTGAATCATATATCTTCAAATCTTTACTTCTTTAGACAAATTTCTCTTGCATATCATAAACATGAATTTCAATATTGAAATAGATCTAACATTCTCATTTTTATCCATGAAATGAAATACATAACACATAAATTTTGATTATCCAGAAACCCTTGAAAGTTAAAATTGGGGTGGGGATGACACCCACAAATCTTCACTACTACAGTATACATTTTGTTTGTTAGGGCTACAATATTTGATCACTTCAGATGATCTACCCTGTGAAGGGTCTTCCCTATTAAGAGCTTACAAAATTATACAATCTACCTTGGTTAAATGATTTGAAACTTACAGCTAAGAAAGAACTCAGTTAAGAGATTTATGAAAGCCTATTAGGACTACTCTATTAAGAGATCTACCCTGATTCACTTGTTAAAATGTATCAGTACTTGATCCTTCGGTTTGCACTGAAAATGTTGATAACAGATCTCCTCTTTCCACTTATCTGATCTCAAAATCAAATGTATCTCTGTTATGTCCTTCACTGCTTTTCTCGGTCACTCTGCTTGATCTTTGCATCTGATCTATTCAAAACACTTCTTTGTTCTGCGTACATGAGATCTCCTTCATTACACCCACCCATACATCATTTTAGGGTTTAGATCTCATCTTATATAAACATCTAATCAATCTCCTAGATCAAGATCAATGATTTATATTCTCTACTTATGCCGCTTAAGTATTCCCTTTTTATGATAGGTTACATGGCTTACATAGGGATTAATGATTAGAAATACAAGGCGTAATCAACTCCTTGATTCCCTCAAAAAATATTAAATCTTGCATAGAAGTCGGCCAAAATGGTTTACCTAAGTGTATGTGACATAACAAACACATATGTCAAAATTGGCTTGCTCAGCATGTGAAATCTCTAATGCTCGGCATTTACTATTCTTTATATACTGGTGCTCGGCACTGACTCTTCTATACAACGTGGCATAAATTGCTCGACGACTACTGAAGTACTCGGTGACCTCTAACTTGCTTGGTAGTAACTACAGATCGGTAACTATACAAGTTTATTCATGACTCAACCTTTACAAGATGGCTCGGTCGCAGTGATGACCAACCAACATTGCCTAGAAAATGACTAAGTGCTAGACACTAATAGACAACAAAACTTAGGGATCAACACAACTATCTTGAAGATGAAGGATGTTGTTGGTTCACTACTTTCTAAGGAGATGAAAACGAAAGTCTCTAAATTCAAAAGAGGATTTGAATGTTCCAGGGAGATCAAGAGAAATAGGAAAGAATGAAAAAAAGCATGGCCGTTCTAAGTCCAAGAATGAGGGGAGATAAAAATCCCCCGGTAAGTCTAAGGCAATATGCTGGAATTGTGGAAAACCTGGACATTTTTGAAAGGACTGCAAATAAGAAAAGAAGAAGAAGAAGAAGAAGAAGAAGAAGGACATGTTTAAAGTTGTGCTCATTTTTCCATATCATTAAGTATTATCCCATTCACATGTATACTCTTATACATGTATCCCCACATTGTCTATATGCAAACATAATTTGAGACAATCAATTAATTGCATACATACACGCACACATGGCATTAATATATTGATTCTAGCATCTTTTTGTTCAAGATAATTCTATAGGTTGAAACTTCAAACTTACTCAATTTTGACACATTCTTGTTGATTTGACTTTATGATTTATTATTATGTTCTTCTATTGAAATGCATTCACTTGCATTCATATATCATAAATCATCAAGATTCAATCTTACATATTGTTTTCAGAAAACTTTTGAATTGGTACAATAAAAATAACCAAAATCAACACAATGATTTTATAGCATCTACACAATGTTGTCCCCAATTATTTTTGTGACCATGAAACTAATTTTGTGAAAAAATTTGATTTCATAAAACATAACCTTTGTCATCTAGTAATCACCCCAGCATGACAGTCATTAACCTTCAAGAGAAACACACTTAAAAGTAGACTACAAATCAGAGATGTGCAGTCAACAATGACTATATCTTTGAGTTACAATAAAATATGCACAGACGTAAAAAACAGAATTTTAATGTCCTAGTGGAAGATTGTAGTCATTATTACGTGGGGATTTCATGCACAATCTCTGAGTTAGGCCACCCATTGCTAAGTTTTATATTGTTTATCCAAACTCAAGATTGGATGAATCTGAGTTTAATAAACTATTCCTCTGTGAGTTTGGCAGTAAATTTGTATAAAAGAAAAACGTGATCTGATGGTGGAGGGAATATTATCTCCTTTATCATTCACACTATTATCTCCATCTCCATATTCACAATATAAAATTCACTTCCATTTTAATATGTTTTGGTAGAGCTGGAATCGCACCTGGTTGATTGCTCATGGCGCATAAGTAAATGGGGATACAGTAGCAAATTTTTCTATCATTTGTGAAGAGCTAATAAATAATACTTTTATAGCTCAATTTAGGAAATAGATATATATAAAGTTTTTCTTATTAGATAATAATGTATTGCATTGTTTGATGTGGAAGATTTTTAATCTTAATTTGTTTCTATCATCAACTATCTTTAGAGTTTGGATTTGATTTCCATATCTAGTTGTTTATTGGAATTGATTTAATTTGAATTTGATTTTCACATTTAGTTGTTTATCTTTTTGGTTCAAATCATATATACATAATTTTTTAAAATATTTTTGCAATTACAACTTTGAACATGAAACTTTTATAAATAATTTCTTAAATTGAGCTCTTGTTTCCCCATTACTAGCCATAAATTTCAAATTACATACTAAGATCGTGCATTAAAGACTAACCCTAATTCAAAAGAATCTTCTTTTAAGATTGAGACAAATATATATATTAAGCACATACAAAATTTAATTACACATGGATTTGAAAAATTATATCACCATTGCAGCATCATTCTAGGAAAACACTAAATTGTTGTCAGTGGTTTCTTGAGTTTAATTTAGTTTTTGGTATATTCAAGGGTTTGAGTAAGCAAAACATGATCTCCACAATTCAATAGGTTCCACAATTTTTCTATTTAAAAGTATGTGTTCATTGCTAGATTTAAAGTTTATATGTATATAAGGATGGATATTTTTTGATAATTAGTTCTTAGCCATATAAAATTTGCAAATCATAATTTTAATTTCATACATTAGTACAAATCCACATTTTTAGAGGTCACCTCCACACTTGTAGAAGTGAAAGAGTTTCACAATCAAATTTCTAGACTAATACCAATAATCAAACAAACTCAAAGTTTTAGAATCATGATGAATGATCTTCTAACATTTGTATATAGTGATATCCTCATAAGAATGATAACTAGGTACCTTGTACAAATTTATTTCATTTTATCTTAACATTATTTCAATTTTGTGATATTCATCGCAACTCTTATATCTAGGTTAATTGTTTAGTAGTTGCTTTAGTTATTAACAATCTACACTATTCAAAACAATCTACACTATTCACGTGTGTGATTTTTCCATCTTATAACATTGTGTAGCTAGCTTTTTATCACTTCTCAGAGTTTATTCCTTCCATGATAAATTTCAAATTTGATAGTATTTCATTTTTAGACATGTACTCCAACTCTAATCAATTTTTTTATTATTTTATTTTTATCTCAAGGCTTGAGCTCTATTGTTGTTCCTCTTTCAACCCTATCCTCTCACTGTTTGAATTTAGAATTTGTTATTTTAAATTTAGAGGACATTATTATGACAACCTCACAAAAAAAATTCCCTTCAAAAATTACATATTAAAAGTTGGCATAATGATGGATTTTGGAGTTGAGATGCATTATTTTATGCTTATGAGTTTGTCATTGATGGAAACTCTATTAGATTTGATGAATATATTACAAATATCGATCAAATAGATGGATAGGTAAAGAAAAATAAGATAATTGTTTTAATTGGTTAACGGGAAGACCGTAACAAAAAGTATTTTGAGTGGCGGTCAAGGTATAGAGCACATTGGGTGGTGTAATTTTTAATGGAGCATTATTTTGCTCAGTCAAGTTCCATTTTCCAACCACAACTGTTAACTCAATGTTTTGAGTGTGTTGGTATTTTGGTAATGTGTTTAGTGTGAATCGGTTGAGTTACCAATCGATACCTGATGATCAGATGATTGAGGCAGTTGATTATTTGTCATTTCTTGGTAATAAACTTTTGTATTAGGTTTTGGGCCAACATGTTTGGTATGATTGGTGCTAATTTTCATGTGTTTGATAAATATTTTGGGTCGACTTGTGAATATTTTTTAATCCTTGTTGACTTAAGAACAATAGTATAAAGTCAAGCTAAATCATGTGATTTGAAGGAGAAGATCGTGCTATTAGTGGTTGCGATCAAATACAAAGATAGATAGTTGCACCAGGATTTAGAGTTTGTATTGGATCTGTTAGGCAAGAAGTATCATTTCCAGATCAATTTCTAATAGGTTAGCAGGGTAATCCCTTAGCAGGATGGACTTTAACAGGTCTCATTGTATAAATCCTTTAACATGGTGACTTCTAAGGAGTCTAAAGTCCTTTAGCGAGGTAGATCCTAACAGATTTGATTGTACTTCTAACAAAGTACTAGTCACTCTTAACTAGGTGAGCCCCTAACAGGGTATTATAAGCTCCGAAAAGATCAACTCTTTTTACTATAGTGAAGAGATTTGTGGGTGTCATCCCACAATGGTTTTCTCCCTCTTACAAGGGTTTCCAAAAAAAAATAGTGGTGTTATTTGTTATGCTTGAATTATTTTACTTCTATCAAGCATAATTATACTTGCATATTTGGTTGCATGGAAGTTGTTTAAAAGCATAATTAGATTAGTGGTTGAATTGGTTCATTACCTGTTTTCACTAATTCACCCCCTTCTCAGTGGCTCTATATACTAACAATTGGTGTCAGAGCCAAGTTCCATTGAAGAATCTTAACAACTTGGGTGAGATCCCTAAGGAAGGCTTGGAGAGTTATAAAATTAAAAAAGGAAAGTTCATGATGCAGAGAAGGTAACCAATGAATTGAAAGATCAACTAAAGATGTCCATTTCCAAGATGACTATATCTACGAGTTACAATAAAATATACACAGACGTAAAAAAACACAATTTTAATGTCCTAGTGGAAGATTGTAGTCATTACGTGGGGATTTCATGCACTCTCTGAGTTGGGCCACCCATTGCTAAGTTTTATATTGTTTATCCAAACTCAAGATTGGATGAATCTGAGTTTAATAAACTATTCCTCTATGAGTTTGGCAGTAAATTTGTATAAACAAAGTGTAGCTGTAAAAGTAAAACATGATCCTTTATGATGGTGGAGAGAATATTATCTCCTTTATTATTCACACACTGAAATTCACATTATTATCTCCATATTCACAATATAAAATTCACTTCCATTTTAATATGTTTTGGTAGAGCTGGAATCACACCTAGTTGACTGCTCATGGCGCATAAGTAAATAGGGATACAGTAGCAATTTTTTATTATCATTTGTGAAGAGCTAATAAATAATAAGCTGTTATAGCTCAGTTTAGGAAATAGATATAAAGTTTTCCTTATTAGATACTAATGTATTCCATTGTCTGATGTGGAATTATTTTTAGAATTTGGATTTGATTTTCACATCTAGTTGTTTATTCATTTGGTTCAAATCATATTTAATGGAATCGATTTAATTAGGATTTGATTTCTACATTTAGTTATTTATCTTCTTGGTTCAAACCACATACATGCAATTTGTTTAAACATTTTGGCAACCACAACTTTGAACATGAAACTTTTATAAATAATTTCTTAAATTGAGCTCTTGTTTCTCATTACTAGACATAAATTACAAATTACATACTAATATCATGCATTAAAAACTAAACCTAATTCAAAAGAATCTTCTTTTAAGATTGAGAGAAATATATATTAAGCACATAAGATAAGATAAGATAAATTTATTAATGTCCAATGTTAGACCAACAAGGGTCTATGGGACAGGAATCATACAATCGAAATAGCAAGAAACCAGTGGACCACCAAATAGTGGTTGGGGGAACATGCTAAAAGAATAAGGAACCAAACAAGAAGAAGCAGAGAACAAAGAACCACCAGGGAAAGGACTAGGGGTCCTTCTCGAGTGGAAAGAAATTATAAAATTTAAAATTACACATGGATTAAAAAAACTATATCACCATTGCATCATCATTCTAGGATAACTAGATTCTTGTCATTTGTTTCTTGACCTTGATTTAGTTTCATTGAATTGGTATATTCAAGGGTTTGAGTAAGAAAAACTTGACCCCCACAATTCAATAGATTCCACATTTTTTCTATTTAAAAGCACGTGTTCATTGCTAGATTTAGAGTTTACATGTATATAAGGATGAATAATTTTTAGTAATTAATTCTGAGCCATATAAAATTATAAATTAAAATTTAATTTCATACATTAGTACAAATCCATTCTTTTAGACGTCACCTCCACACTTATATAAGTGAAAGAGTTTCACAATCAAATTTTACCAATTGCAATCATCAAACAAACTCAAAATTTTAGAATCATGATGAATGAACTTCTAACAAAAAAAATTAAAAGGGAATTTGCTCGCGCAATGGAGGATGAAGACAATTGAGGGAGAAGAGATGGAGCCCGTCTACCCCATGACTATCATAAATTGCATACTTTCATCCATGGCGGATGGGAAAGACAGAGGATAACATTACCACCATGAAAATTTGGCATATTTTTCCCAAATGAGAGACCATTGTCCCTTCGAATCCGTAATAGCCTAGGTGAAGAAACATTCTTTGGAGGAAAGATTGGTGGGAAGTGGTGAAGGGTGAACAAAGACTTCATTTTCTCATTCCAAAGAAGGGATTTTTCATTGCGGTCAGACTGCAAAAACCAGAGATGTCACAACAACCCTCAAACCCTAGCTAGGGTGTAGATAGATTGAATTTGGGGATAAGTAGGGAGTCAGATCTCAACAAAGGTATGGAATAAACCCCAACAACATTCCAATATTCCCAACAAAGAGAGCATGCAGAACCTTAATCCCCCTCTACCAAGGAATGCTTGGACGTAGTTGCATTGGGACGTCTTTAGATGAAGGCAAAACATCCTACACGTAGAAAAAAGGGGAAAACAATCTCCACTCATACAATAATAGGTGGAGGGCCTTCCATACCAACATATTGGCTCCCAAAATCTAAGAGACATCAACCATGAAAGAAAGAGATTGGAGAGTTGATTTAAAATGGAAGAGGAAAGAAACAAACAAAAGGATATAGTTAACCAAATCTAGGGTAGAACTAGAGAAAGCAAAGTTCCTTAGGGCAAAGGAAAGTCACATTATAGAAGATCTTGGAGAAAACTAGGAGACAATACTAGATCAAGAAAATGAGAAGAAACTTTCAGTGATGCCAAAAGCATTTGTCACATTCTTAGAGGAGACACTCAAAGAAAGGAAGTGACAACTCCAACATCAAGCATTCATGTATAAGTTTTGGAGCACTAACTTGCTCTACAAGTGGATATTACAAACATGGAATGATATAAACCACATAGAGTCGATAGATGTAGCATTAGGGTTTTTCTTAGTTTTTTTAATTCTAGAGAAAGTAGAGACAAATTTTTCAAAAATAAATGTTGGTTTTACAAAATCATTTGTCTCCATAAGCAACAATAAAGCCCTAGCTTCAATAGTAAAAATTAGACCATCAGATTCATGCTAATGTGGGTATCCCTCCAAAATTTACCATTAGAATATAGGGGTGTAGAGATCCTATAAATCTTAAGAAATAGGCTTGGGATCTTTCTAAAATATGCCCTAAATGGAAAGACGACCCCAAGATCTGCATTG
This sequence comes from Chamaecyparis obtusa, assembly GCA_027943335.1. Classification (NCBI taxonomy): domain Eukaryota; kingdom Viridiplantae; phylum Streptophyta; class Pinopsida; order Cupressales; family Cupressaceae; genus Chamaecyparis; species Chamaecyparis obtusa. Next base: position 1,259,404 of record BSBK01003318.1, on the reverse strand, counting down.
TGATGAATACACGAAAGGAACTCCTAAGATCGATCAAAATAATTTTAAATTTTGGGACTTGGATCCAACGGATCACTTATAATCAATTTTTTAGGGGAGGATCCATGCTGAAGTAACCTATTGGGGGGTTTAGAAAATCATGAGGTAAGGGCCCGTGGAAGAGCTCAATGTTTAAACCAATTATTCTCTTCCCAGAAATCTGAAATGAGGAAGGGAAAAGGCGAGAAAGAAATGATCGCAAAGATGAATAATTTAGAAATAAAATAATTGTAATTCCTTAAACACTCTTTTTGATTTTGGTAGACTCTATCAGTAAGAACCAAAGAAATATGCTCATAACATTACCTACTCAAGAGTCCAATAGGACCTAAAATCAAAGTTTTGAGATACTACGGAAAAGTAGGGTGGAACAATGGGATCAAATTGGAATAAGAACACATGAAGATGGTGATAACACGTACTTAAACCTTAAACACAACAAAGGAACAATCCAAAAAATAGGGGAAAGATGCATAAAGGTGTGTTTTCCTGGGATTAGAATAATCCCTAGCCATAATGATATTCCATGGGAAGACAAAATTATATGCACTCATTTAGCATCAAAAAAAGGAATGGTGAAAATAATCCAAATCTCAACTAATGAGGATGCTCACCTTGTCATGGGAAAACCTTCCAACTTCAACCATAACAAAATGGAATGGCTACTTCAATAATGGTTGGAAGAAGTCCAAGAAAATTTGATCATAGAAATTGTAGACCAGGTCCTTGCAGAAATATCAAGGCTGGAGGAGATCCCAAGTCAACTTAAGGGGACCTCTAGGAGAATTGTAAGTGGAAGCTCACCTGAAATAGATATAATACAAGATAAACCATAAATGGATAAAGGAAAGCCAGACCCCATGCTACCAAAAATAGAAGCAGAAGGGGAAACCACTTTGGGGTCAACAAGAAGGGAGGTTAATAATAGAAATACCACTAATTCAAAAGAAGAGATGCCCTTATCCACAAATATACCTACTCTTGGAAGATTGGAGATGGAGGCCAACAATGAATGTGCCCCATAACTATATTGTGATGACATCTTACAAATTTGGCTCATTGACATAATGAGAGAAACAACTAAACAATCAATGTCAAAGAGCTCAGAAGTCAATCATAGTATGGTTGGGGAAAATGTCTAAAAGGAGATCCATAAGGAAGTAGTTGAGGGAAATTTACATCTTGACCATTTATCTATATCAAGGAAATCTAGTGAATTGACCCCCCAGAAGTAAATAAGTAGAATGGGGGTGAATAGCCAACTAGAACTGGAAACAAGATCAAAATCAGATACACTAAGGAAAACCCAAGTAGTCTCTACAATGGAAGCAAAAAATCAGCAAGGATAATGGGGAAGGAAAATGAAGGGAGATCCCACTCGGTCCCTCTTAAAGGAAAATCTATTTAGGGAAGAAATGCGACCACAAGGGGGCACTCCTGGGAGGAGATTAGAGACAAGAATCTCAACTGAGAGGATCTCCCTTCTAAGAACACCAATAATTAGAAATCAACACAATTAATGGAACAACACAAATTATATTTCTTAGAATAGGAGGTCAATGGTTGAATCATTCCACTCACCCAAAAAAATAGGAAAAATAAGAATGGTGGGTTTGGTAAACAAAATAAGCTAATGGGAAACCCAGAGGAGTTAGATCAAAGTCCAACGCTTTCTCCTAGACTTAAGGTAGTGTATGAACTATTTGAAATTAAAAAAAAGAAAGATTCCAATGGAAGAGATTAACATCAAAGGGACAAACTCACTCACCTTTCTGGAAAGGCTACTTGATTCATACTACTTGGAGAAGGAAGAAAGAATTGAGGAGTTAGAAGGTATGTTGTTTTTAGATAATGGGGAACAAGATCATATTAATCAAAATCAGAAATAAAAAATTTACTTGATGACCTAGAGTTCCCCCTCTCCCCTATCCAAACCGAAGAAAATAACCTTAGCTTTAGGTTAGAATGATAAAAATAAAACAAAAGGTCTCCTAATTGTGGGGAAGAAAATAAAGAAATGGAAAGGATGAAAATCCTTAGCTTTCTTAAGATTAGAAGAAGGGGAAGAATTAGACCAAAAAAAATCACATCTTACATGCAAGAAGGGAAGGGTAAGTTCCTTCCCAAGGGGAGATGAAAATCCTATCTTGGAATTTTAAGAGACTAAATGCTCCTAACAAGAAATGTTTGGTCAAATGTTTCATCTTATCTTTCAAAGTAAACATAGTTATGTTATAGGAAACAACATGAACACATAGAAAATAGAGAAATTCACTAGGGAGATAGGAAACTGGAAAAATGGAATTCAAAGAATCAATAGGGTCCTCAAAAGGGGTAGAAATCATGTAGAATCCAACAAGAGTGGATTTCAATAAACTGGATAGGAGGCCCAATTGGTTGGGGGAAACAATTAAAAGTTTAAATTCCAATCTTAAACTCTCAATCTCAAATGTTTACAGCCCTACCCGCACCAAGAAGAAATTGGAATCTTGGGAAGAAATCATCAGTAGATTCAAGATTTGGGCATAAAATAATTACATTATAAGAGGATAATTTCATGCTATTGTTCATCTATCAAAGAAAAGTGGGGGGTTACAAAGAGAGTCCTAGTCCCAAATATACTTCAAAAAATGGGTAATGAAAGGATACATACTAAAGCTTGAAATTAAAAATGGGTCCTTCACATGGAATAACAGAAGAATGGGTTTTAGCAACATAGATGAGAAATTAGATAGAATTTTTTACAAATGAGACCTAAGAACCTTTCTGTTTGACTTCAAAACTTCCATATTTCCAACATTACGATCAGACCATTATCATATCCAATTGGATATACTAGGTGAAAACAAACCACCATCACACCCCTTCAAATTTGAGAATATGTGGATGAAAGATAAGGATTTTACAAAATTTATTGATCAATTGTGGAATGATTTCCACTTTGAAGGATCCAAACTCTTCTTCTTCATGTCTAAATTGAAGAACATAAAAAATAGCATCCTAAGCTAGAATAGAAATCATTTCAAGAACATTTTTTAAACTAAAAATGTTATTGAGAAAAACATCAAATATCTTAATGAGCTAGTTATTCAGAAAGGTACGAACTGAGAGATGTTTTGTAAGGAAAAATAAATCCTAAGAAGCTATGAAGATTTCTTGGAAAAAGAAGAGATCTGCTAGAGGCAAAAATCAAGAGAAATATTGTTGGATGAACGGGACAAGAACACTAAGTTCTTCCACAACAACACTAAACAAAGGAGAAGCATCAACATAGTCCACAAAATTAACAATGAAGGGGGCCAAATGATATAAGATCAAACCAAGATACAAATATAGATATCCAACTACTACCCTAACCTTCTTAATAATTATGAAGGCTCACATCTTTCAACCCAATAAGAGATGTTGGCAAACATTCCTAGGATGATTTTAGATGAAGATAATCATATGTTAATGGCTAAATTTTCAGAGGACAAAATCCATAACTCACTTAATAAATTTCCTCCTAACAAGGCCCCAGTCCTAGATGGATTCCCAAAAAGCTTTTTCTATAAGTGTTGACCCATTCTGGGTTCATAATTGACAAAAGCATTAGAAGAAGCTAGATCATGAGGAAGATTTCTTAAAGAAATTAACAACACATTCATTGTCTTGATTCCCAAGAAATAAAAAGCCACAATTCTATATGTTTTTATACTAATATCACTTTGAAACACCATTTACAAGATACTCACAAAGACTAGTAAATAGAATGAAAATATATTGGGAAACATCATAGGTGAAGAAAAAATAGGCTTCCTCCTTGGTAGATCCATCTTTGATGGAGTGATAATTTCTCAAGAAGATATCCACTCCATACAAAAAATAAGAAACCAAGCATGTGTTGGAAACTGCAATTGAAGCAATTGTTGTATTGTCATTGATGTCAAACCTTAACTGGTAAGACTATTTCTATCTAAGAAAGTACTATATCTATTTGATTGTTGTGAAGGGGATAGGAAAGGTTGGTAACAATACCACCTAAGGAAAGGTTGAGTTATCTTGATACTTCAATGAGTACTTGATTATGTGGCAAAATGATAAGATAATGTATTGTTTATCTAAGTAAGAATGAAGACTAAAATGGTAGGCTTAACCAAGTAAAAGTGAAGAAATCTAGTTTAAGCCAAGTGATGTTAGTGTCGACTGAGCTAGTATATGCCGAGTAAATTCAGTGTTGACCGAACATCAGTTAATTGCCGAGGAAGACAGTATTAGCTGAGGAAATAGTTTTTTAGGTGACCGAGCTTTCTAATGAAGACCAAGGAGTTGAACACTATATTGACCGATTGTCAGTAATTTACATTTGAGAAAGACTTTAGATTTCCAGCCGACATAGTTGAATTCTTGGATTATGTAAAATGCGTTGACTTTATTTATTGATTGTATGAAAGCATTTAATGCACTATAAAATGTTTTATTGTAAATTTATTAAGAGATTTGAGATATTTCTAGAAGGATAGATGAAGAACATAAAGTTGGAAGGATTCAATGAATCTGACCTGACCCTAAGATCTACGAAGGTGATTAAGTGGCAAAAGATGTATTGACCTAATTTGAGGAAGTATTAAGGAAACCTAAGCATGAGGTTGAACAGAGAAGAGGATGCTAGAAGTATTGTTGATGTTATTGACTGTATAAGCAGAAAAGGTTGAAGGAGAAGTGTTGTGATTGCTTGAAGAGATTTTCGAGTATATCAGTGATGGAGATGGTAAAGGTTCACAGTCAGTAAGCCAGCATATGTGTACGAAATTGGATTTGATATTTGCAAAGTGAGTTGTATGTTTTTCACATCAATACTATTGTTGCTTTCTAACCATTGTATTAGTCAAAATACTTTTAATAGAGGTTGACCTAACAGTCATTTGCATAAATCCTTTGAACAAAGTTTCATTCTAATGGGATGTATGTAAGTCCTATAACAAGATGCACTTTTAACATCATGGTTTAAATCCTTTAACCGGGTCACACCTGACAATGTGTTTGTAACCTTTGACAGGGTTGGCTATTCATAGAGCTCACTTCAGAAGAGTGAAAATAATAGTAACATGTTACAAAGTGGTTTTTCCCAAATTGGGTTTCCACTATAAATCTTGGTGTTAATACTTGTGTGAATGTTTTAGTTTGAACATTTATGTGTTTTACAAGTTAGATACTATTGGATAGTGGAGTGCACTGTTATATGTTTCTATTATGCAACCAGTAATGACTGAGTAGTTGTTGGTTGTTGGATCTAATTTGTTGAAGAGTTTTAAAGTTTTTTTTTATACATCTGGACCTGAGAATAACTAATTCACCCCCCCCTCCTCTTTGTTGTTCTAAATCATATTAATAATTGGTATCAGATCTATTGGTGCTTACAGAGAACAAGTTTAAAGGTACTTGAAGAAAATGTTCAGTATGTATAAGAAGGAGGTATCGAAGCTGAATAAGGAGAACTTCCCTGCATGGAAAGGTTTGATGAAGTTGTATTTGGCCGATATTGGTGATTATACAAAGTATTATGTTGAGCATGATTATGTCACACCTATTGCACCTCTGATTGTCGAGGAGATGAGAGCTAAACAAGAGCACAACCAAGCAATGTTGGAGATTGCATCTACATTAATTTATCCAAAATTTGAAGACATCAAAGACTGCACTAATGCAAAGAAAATATGGGACACTCTTGCAAACATCTATGGTGGTGACATAAATGTATTGAGAGAAAAAGATGAGAGCCTAAGAGGTAAATTTGATGAAATGAGAATGCAAGAAGGTGAGAATATTACACAATATTGTGGTGGAATAAAAGAAGTTGTAAATGCTATTAGAGGAGCAAATGGAACTATTGATGATGAAACTGTAATTGGAAAAGTATTCAGAACTCTACGTCCTATTTATGCCATCAAAATTTTAGCAATTTAGGAATCTAGATGTAACCCTAACAATGCTTTTACTTTGGAAAGTTTGGTTGGTAAGCTTACTACTTTTGAACTTTCTAACTATGATAACTTCACTGTTGCTAATGTTGAATCAACTTTTAAGTCACAAATGGTTTTGAGTAAGTCAAATAAGGAAAAAGAAAGATGCATCAGTGAGAGTGAAAGTGAAAGTGACACATCTAATGAAGAACTTGAGGATCTAGAAGCTCTTATGGCTAGAAGTCTGAAAAGGGGAAAAGGAAAGTATAAAGGTAAACTCCCTATTATATGTTTTTCATGTAATAAAGTTGGTCATATAGCTGCTAGATGTCCTGACATGGATGATGAGGATGAAGAAAGAGACAACAAGCATACAGAAAAAAGAGAAGATAGAGGTTATCGAAGGTACAAGGACTATAAAGGAAAATGTAATAAATCCTGCTATATTGCCGAAGAAGAGACTGCCACTGATAGTGATGATTTTGAAATTAAAGTTGTCTATGTTGCAATGAAAGATGAGTCTGATGAGGATGAGAAAACTGCATTTATATCTTATGTGAATGAAAATGATAAATGGATTATTGATAGTGGTTGTTCACATCACATGATTGGTGACAAGAGTAAGTTTGATACCTTAGATAATTATAAAGGTAGAAGTGTGAAATTTGGTAATGATGCACCATGTCCTGTTAGAGGTAAATGACTGATTAAGCTGACTGATAAGATCACTTGTGAGAATGCTTATTGGTTTGAGGGTCTTAACTATAATTTGTTGAGTGTTGCACAACTTAATAACATTGGCTATTGAGTGGAATTTCATCACAGGAAGGCCAAAATATTTGATGCCACCGGTGAACTGATTGGAGGTGGAGAACATACAAGAGGTAATTTGTTCTATCTAGACCTATTTGAAGAAACATGTATGATTACACAACTTGATGATATTTAGTTATGGCATAAGTAGCTATGTCATGTTAACTTTGATAATCTGGTAGAAATTAGTAAGAAGAAGAAAGTGAGAGGTCTGCCTAGATTGAAGAAACCTGAGAATGTAATGTGCAAGGAATGTCAGTTGGGTAAGATGACAAAGTCTAGTTTTAAGAGCAAGACTTTTACTCCTGAGAATAATTTAGATTTGGTTCATACTGACCTTTGTGAACCTATGGGTGTACAAAGCTATTGTGGTGCTAGATATTTTATCCCGTTTGTTGATGATTATACCAGAATGATGACTGTAATGTTCTTAAAAGAAAAATATGATGCTTTTCAAAATTTTAAGTGGTATTTGGCTAAGGCTGAAAAGGAGATAGGTAGGAACCTGAAGTGTCTGAGATCTGACCGAGGTGGAGAATTTATATCCAATGAATTCAATCTATTTTACAATAATATAGGGATCAAAAGACATATGCCTGCACCAAGAAATCCTACAAAGAATGGTATAGCAGAGAGAAGGAATAGATCTATCATGGATTGTGCAAGGACATTAATGATTGAAAATAATATTGCACAAAAGTACTGGAGAGAAGCTGTAATTACAACTATTTATACTCTTAACTAAGTACAGATAAAAAAAGAGAAAAATGAAGCTGACAACAAAAGAGAACCAAAAGATTACAGATCTTTTGTGTATATAGAGGAAGGAGAGGCAAATGAAAAACTTGCACCTGATGCAGAGTCTCGGGTAAGTAATGTCGAGCATCATGAAAATAATGTTGAGAGATAAAAAAAACATGCCAAGTGACAGGAGGAAGCCACCGAGTATCAAGAAGAGGTTTTCAAGTATTTAGAAGCTAAATCTAACAATCTTGTTGGTGAACCTGAAGAGCAATATGAAAGAAGAGCAGAACCTATTTTGGCACAATATGTAAGGAGACATCACAAGCCTGAACAGATCATTGGAGACAAAGATACTAGAGTTTTGACCAGAAGCAAGACAAGAGATCCTACATGTTTACTATGTGAATTCAAACCTAAGATAACAAGGGAGGCATTCTAATGCATGAGCATCCTAGGTGTAAGAGAAATCTTGCATCACCCAAAAATATTTTTGTTTTTGTATTCAATAAGGGCTACCTTATGCAGAGCTCCTATTTATAGAAACTTGCTATTTTTAGTAAGTTGGTCATTCGATCTTGGAATGTTTTGATTTCTTCCCTCGAGGTTCATTTTGGTCATATTGGCCTGCCAATAAAGTTTCATTGATAGATCAAGTCTAGCTTTGTAGATATTGAAGATTTTCGGTATTGGCAACATGGTACAGAAACTTTGAACTCAGTTTTGAAGGCTTTAGAGGCCCCGGATGAGGTTGAAAATTTGGGTGACAGGTGCTTGCACAAGTTAGGCCTGTAGAGTGCTTCATGGCTTTTCTGGGATGGGGTCATAATAGTCAATCAGGTCAACTAGCGATGACTTATGGTCTTTGGAAGTTGGGTCACCTGAAATGGCAGAAAATGATTTTCCTTCAAAATTTCTATTTGGGTTTCAAAAGTTATTTTGAGCTGACTTTAAAGTAATAAATTGTAAAATAAAATAATTCTAAGTTTGGTCGGCCTTGTTGGCTAAAATTCTAGAACCTTCCCAGGTAGTGGAAAATTGCCTATATAAGGAAGGTTGTAGTGTTGTCTTAGGCAGTTTGGGGTAGTTCTGGGTAGTAGATCTGGGTATTGATTCAAGGCTTTGTCCTACAAAATATTTTAAGGGAATGCCCATGTGGCTTTGCATATTGTAATTCTGAAAGTTTGTAATTCCACATTTGTGGAGATAATAAGAAGCCCATTTTCTGTTCTTGCATATTATTATTGTTTCTTTGTTTCTATTATGTGTTTGTGGTATTAAGGGGAGCACCCTTCATCAAGTGGTATTAGAGCAGGAGTCCCTGAGTGTGTAAATAGATCGCCGACTATGAGACAGTTTGCACCAAGACCGTGGTTAGGGTTTCAGCGCGCATCATGAAAATGCCTCCATGAAGGGAACATGGTGAAAGAGCTGGTGTTGTAACACCTGAGGTTAGAGCGCTCTAGAGAAAGTGTGAGCATTGAAAGAAGAGATTTGCAGAGGAATGAATCTTAATGTTAGAGATGACAGCGAGGATAAAGCCGAAGAAGAAGATCAAGAAGGAGAAGTCAAAATTGTGAACCAGGAGGAAGAAAGACTTTTTCAGGCCATTTCCAAGATCGAAAAAAGACCTAAGATTGAGGTTTCTGCATTTTCAAGAAATCTTAACCCAGAGGAGTTGATCAGCTAGATCAATGAATGTGAAGAATATTGTGAGTATGAAGATATTGAGGATCCTGCTAGTGTCAAATTTGTGAAGGCCAGACTGAAAGGTCATGCGAAGATCTGGTGGCAAGAGATTCAATTGGAGTGAAATCGAAGAGGAAAGGATAAAATCATAAGATGGGAGCGGATGGTGGATAAATTGAAGTGACAGTTCATCCTCATTGATTATGAGCTTGACCTACTGAAGAAAATGCAAAGTTTGAAGCAAGTGGGATGATCTGTTCAGAAGTATACAGAGGAGTTCTATCAAATCCTCATTAGAACAAGCCATGCAGAAGCTGATAAGGAGAAATTTTCCCATTACCTTAATGGGTTGAGGTCGAGCATTCAGGAGGAGTTGAATCTAGTTTGAATGAATAGTATTGAAGAGGCATACCAATTTGCCCTAAAAGTAGAGGAAAAGCTGAACAAGAAGTTCAAGAGCAGACAAAATGGAAGAGGTCACGGTGGACGATTTGGTGGATGGTCATATGGAGACTGAAATGAAGATCCAAAAAAGAAGGATGAGGCCAATAGTAGTCAAAATTAGAGAGGAAAAAATTTCAATCATTTCCAAGATTAGAACAATAGAGATTAGAGAGGAAGAGGAAGAGGGAAAGGTTCAGGAAGAGGAGGCTTCCATGGAACATGTTTTCACTGTGGAGAAGAAGGTCATAGGGAATTTGAATGTCCTCAATGCAAAGGAAGGATGGATAGGAGGAATGAAGGTCAGGCCAGAGTGGCACATGTAGATGAAGATGCCAGATCCTCAAATTCTGAAGATGCTGAAAGAGGAGAAACATTGATTAACAGAAGAGTACTGCTGAGTGGTGAGCATGAACCTGAACAAAGGAGGAGCCTGTTTTGCACTAGATGCAAGTGTGAGGGTAAATGTTGTGATGTGATTATTGATAGTGGAAGCACTAAAAATTTGGTGTCAGAAGAGATGGTGACAAAGTTGAAGCTTAAGAGATAGAAACACCCACATCCATATCAGATTGCCTGGGTGTAGGATGACCACAAGGTCATGGTCAGTGAACAGTGCCTGGTAAAGTTCAAGATTGGCGGGTACCATGATGAGGTACTATGTGATATCATACCTATAGATGCATATCACATGTTGTTGGGTAGGTCATGGTAGTTTGAAAAATGTGCTGTACATGATGGTCATGTGAATACCTATTCCCTGACAAAGGATGGAGTGCGACATAAGCTAAAGCCATTGAAGGAGACTGAAGAAAAGGTATGTGGTAATGCAAGAATAAATTTTGTTGATGGAAGGAAATTTCTAGATGGTATGAGGCATGAGCATGTGTGTTTTGATTTAATTCCAAAAGCTGGTAAAGAGGAAGTAGAGGATGTACCTGTAGAGGTTGCAGATTTGTTAAATGAGTTTCAGGATATTGTATCTGATAATGTACCTAATGGATTACCACCGGTAAGGAAGATCAATCATCAGATGGATTTGATTCTAGGAGCTAATTTTCCAAACAAGGTAGCACACAAAATGACACCAACAGAAAGTGAAGAGTTGAACAAACAAGTACATGAGTTATTGTAGAAGGGGTTGATTCGAGAGAGTTTGAGTCCCTGTGCTGTACTAGCGGTATTAGTACCAAAGAAGAATGAAGAAAGGAGGATGTGTACAGATTTTAGAGCAATAAACAAGATCAAAATAAAGTACCAGTTTCCATTGCCATGAATGGATGATATTATGGACTATTTGAGTGGGGCTATGTATTTCTCAAAGATAGATCTGAAGAGTGGATATCACTAGATTTGGATCAGAGAACGAGATGAATAGAAGACTACCTTCAAGACAAAGGAAGGACTGTATGAGTGGTTAGTCATGCCTTTTTGGCTAACAAATGCACCGAGAACTTTCATGTAGCTCATGAATGAGGTTCTAAAAGAATTTCTGGGTAAGTTTGTCATTGTTTACTTAGATGATATTTTGATCTTTAGCAAGACATTAGAGGAACATATGATGCATATTCGTATGGTGTTTGAGAAGCTGAGAGATGATAAATTGTTGATTAATTTGAAGAAGTGCAGTTTTGTGAAGGAGTTAGTGTATTTGGGATTTGTAGTTTCAGCAGAAGGTCTGAAAATGGAACCAGAGAAAGTACAGGCTATCCTTGAATGGCCTACTCCAAGGAGTGCTACTGAGGTAAGATATTTTCATGGTTTGGCTAGTTTTTACAAAAATTTTATCAAAAATTTTAGCAGTATTTGTGGACCCTTGACTGAAATAATGAGAGGGGATAGAAAAGAGTTCAAGTGGACTAATGGGGTAGATAAGAGTTTTAAACTATTGAAACAAAAAGTTACAGAACAACCTATTTTTGCACTTCCAGATTTTAATAAAGTGTTTCAAGTAGATTGTGATGCTAGTGGTACTACAATAGGAGTTGTTATGAGCCAAGAAGGTAAACCTATTGTTTATTTCAGTGAGAAGTTGAATGATGCCAAGAGGAAATATTCTATTTATGATCAGGAATTTTATGCTATAGTTCAGGCATTGAAGAAGTGGAGACATTATCTGCTTCATAAGGAGTTTGTTTTGTATATTGATCATCAAGCTTTGCAATATTTGAATAGTCAAGGAAAGTTGAATCAAAGGCATTTGAAATGGGTTGAGTTTTTGTAGAGTTATACATTTGTTTTGAAACACAAAAGTGGAAAGTCTAACAGGGTTGCAGATGTAGTTAGAAGAAGGAAACTATTGCTAACAAAGATGCAGATTGAGGTGGTTGGGTTCAAGGAACTCAAGAATTTGTATCCAGAGGATCCTAATTTTGGTGAAGCTTGGAAAGCTTGTAAAAAACCTGTTACTCTAGACAAAATGAAGTGGTTGGATTTTATCATTTAGGATGATATGCTATTTAGAGGGAGTCAGTTGTGCATTCCAAGAAGTTCTATGAGGGAGAATCTCATCAAGGAGAAGCATAGTGGAGGATTGGCTGGATATTTTGGTCGTGATAAAACCCTTGCTTTGGTTAGTGAGAATTATTATTGGCCAGAGTTGTAGTAAGATGTCAAGAAGTTTGTACAGAGTTGCAGAGTATGTCATATGGCAAAAGGAGTGAAGCAGAATACTGGGTTGTATCAACCACTACCTATACTAGAGAAGCCTTGGGAGGATATTAGTATGGACTTTGTTCTTGGTTTACCAAAGAAACAATGGGGACATGATTCAATTTTTGTGGTAGTTGATAGATTTTCAAAGATGACACATTTTATTCCCTGCAAGAAGACTAATGATGTTGTTCATGTAGCAGAATTGTTTTTCAGAGAAGTAGTGAGACTACATGGTTTGCCAAAGAGTATAGTTTTAGACAGGGACACTAAGTTTGTTGGATATTTCTAGCGTACATTGTGGAAGAAGTTGAAGATAGATTTGAAGTTTAGTTCATCACATCATCCACAGACTAATGGACAGACAGAGGTGGTGAATAGGAGTTTGGGAAATTTGCTGAGATGTTTGGTTGGAGATAAGCCAACAGGATGGGATTTTATTTTACCACAGGTAGAATTTGCATACAATAATTCTATCAACAGGAGCACTAGTAAATCACCATTCTAGATTGTATATGGGAGTAGTCCCATAAATGCATATGAGTTGAGAAAGATAGATAAAGGAGAAATAAGTAGTGCTAAAGCTGAGGATTTTGTTGAACATTTGAAGAAAATCCATGAGGAGGTGAGGAAGCATATTACCAAGATGAATGCACAGTATAAGGCTAAGGTAGATGAGAAAAGGAGGCATAAGGAATTTTAGGTTGGAGATGAAGTCATGGTTCATTTGTGGAAGGAGCGATTTCTAGTTGGTACATATAACAAGTTGAAAATGAAGAAGTTTGGGCCATGTAAGATACTGAAGAAGCATGATTTAGGAAATGCATATGAGGTCGAGTTGTCTATTGAGATGAATATTTCACCAATATTTAATGTTTTAGATTTGACAGAGTATCATGAAGGAGGTGTTGAAGATGAGGTTACAATAACATAGTGGAGTATTCCAGCAACCAGTTTAGATATCAAGGAGATTGAAGATATACTGGATAGTCATGTTGGCAGAAGCACAAGGAATAGGACATATGAAGAGTATTTGATCAAATGGAAAGGATGACATGTTGAAGATTCATCATGGCTAACAAAGGAGGAGGTTAACTGTCTTGGTTTTCCTCTGCACACTTGAGTCGTGACAGGGTCACTTCTCAAATTATCCTAGGTGTCTGATGCAGGAGCATCCTGGGTGTAAGAGCAATCTTGCATCACCCAAAAATATTTCTATTTTTGTATTCAATAAGGGCTATCTTGTGCAGAGCTGCTATTTACAGAAACTTTCTATTTTTAGTAAGTTGGTCATCCGATCTCAGAATGTTCTTATTTCTTCCCTGGAGGTTCATTTTGGTCATATCAGCCTGCCAATAAAGTTTCATTGATAGATCAAGTCTAGCTTTGTAGATATTGAAGATTTTCAGTATTGGCAACAGGGTACAAAAACTTTGAACTCAGTTTTGAAGGCTTTAGAGGCCCTATATGAGGTTGAAAATTTGGGTGACAAGCACTTGCGCAAGTCAGGCCTGTAGAGCACTTCATGGCCTTTCCAGAATGGGGTCATAATAGTCAATTGAGTCAACTGGTGATGACTTATGGTCTTCAAAACTTGGGTCACCTGAAATGGTGGAAAATGATTTTCCTTCAAAATTTCTGCTTGGGTTTCAAAAGTTATTTTGAGTCAACTTTGATGTAATAAATTGTAAAATAAAATAATTCTAAGTTTGGTTGGCCTTGTTGGCTAAAATTCTGGAACCTTCCCAGGTGGTGGAAAATTGCCTATATAAGGAAGGCTATAGTGTTGTCTTAGGCAGTTCGGGGTAGTTCTGGATATTGATTCAAGGCTTTGTCCTATAGAATATTGTAAGGGAATGCCCATGTGGCTTTGCATATTGTAATTTTGAAAGTTTGTAATTCCACATTTGTGGAGATAATAAGAAGCCCATTTTTTGTTCTTGCATATTATTATTGTTTCTCTATTTATATTATGTGTTTGTGGTATTAAGGGGAGCACCCTTCATCACATTAGAAAATGAAGACTGGATACAAGCAATGAATGAGGAGATAGACCAGATAGAGAAGAATGATACCTGGACTTTGGTGCCGACCAAAAAATAAAAATGTCATTAGAACAAAGTGGGTGTTCTAAAACAAGCTGAATGAGCATGGTCAAATCACAAGAAGCAAAGCTAGGCTAGTATGCAAAGACTACACACAAGAAGAAGGAATAGATTATGGGGAGACATTTTCCCCTATAGCTAGATTGGAAGGAGTAAGAACCTTACTTGCATATGTTGCCTACAAAGATTTCAAGGTATACCAAGTGGATGTTAAGTCTACATTTTTAAATGGTATATTAGAAGAAGAAGTGTACATTGAACAACCAGAAGGATTTGTTGATCCAAACAAAAGACACATGGTTTGCAAACTGAATAAAGCACTGTATGGACTAAAGCAAGCTCCCAGAACATGGTATGAGAGGCTGCACAACTACCTGATACAGATTGGATTCTCAAGGACAAATGACACAAGCAATCTATACATGAAAGATGAAGAAGGTAAAGGAATATTGTTGGCTAATATTTTTGTAGATGATATTATATTTGGTGGACAAAATTCCTTGTGTAAGAAATTTACAAATGAAATGCAAACTGAATTTGAAATGAGTATGTTTGGGGAGATCAAAATTTTTATTGGTTTACAAGTATATCAAATGGAGAAAAGAATTTTCATCACCCAGTCTAAATATGTTCATGAGATACTGAAAACCTTTGGTATGGAAGATTCAAGGCTAGTAAGTACTCCCATGGCTACTAGAAAAAAGTTGTCTAAAAAGGATGATGTTGCAGAAGTAAACTAGACTTTGTATAGATCCATGATTGGAAAGTTGTAGTACGCTGTACATAGAAGATCATATATTGCTTTAGCTATTGGGATTGTGGCAAGATTCTCTGCCAATCCTAAGGAAACTCACATGATGGCTTTCAAAAGGATAATGAGATATTTGAAAGGTACTGTTGACTATGGATTGTACTACAAGAAGCATGAAAAGTTTGAATTGAGAATGTATACTGATGCTGATTGGGTAGGAAATGTGGATGATAGAAAGAGTACTAGTGGTGGATCTTTCTTTCTTGGACAAAGATTAGTTTCCTAGACAAGCAAGAAAAAAATTGCATTTCCCAATCTATTGCTGAAGTTGAGTATGTGGCTGCAGCAGTGAACTGTTCAAACTTGGTATGGATAAAGCAATTGTTGGTAGGCATGAAAGAAGAGATCACTAAACTAGTTGTCATATATTGTGACAACAAAAGTGCTATCAACATCTCTAAGAATCCAGTGATGCACACAAAGACCAAACACATCACCATCAAGTATCATTACTTGAGGGAGCTGGTACAAGATTAGGTCTGAATGGAATATGTGAATACAAAGGAACAACTAGCAAACATATTCACTAAAGCTTTACCTAAATAAGCTCATGAATATCTGAGAGGTCAATTAGGGGTTCTTCCCCTAACTGAGGCTTCCTAGTCAAGCTAGGAGCACTACATCAAATGTGTTGCAAAGAGTATCTGACAAATTGATGCAGAGATAGGTCACACTTTAGGAGCAGCCTAGAGTTGTGAAAAGTATAGCAAAGCCAAGAATCAGTCATAAGCAAAGATGAAAAAGGGAGAAATACTGTTACTAAATTGAAAAAATGATATCTACATCTGTAGGATGTATGTTTTAGTTGCTTCTTTGGAATTTTTGTCAAACAGGAAGATGATCACAGATGAATACACATGGTGAGATTTCATGGAAGATCAAGTAAGAGGGAGAGATTCAGTGGATGGTCATACAAGCATGGCTAATTGATTCTGTATCAGAATGAAGCTAAGGATATTATAAATATTTTTGATGGACAGATAAATTTTGGATTGGTTAGTGATTCACATGTTATTCATATGGTGTTGCCATCAATGCCAAAGAGGGAGATTGCTGGAAACTACAATTGAAGCAATTGTTGTATTATCATTGATGTCAAACCTTAATTGGTAAGAATGTTGCTATCTAAGAAAGTACTAAATCTATTTGATTGTTGTGAAGGGGATAGGCAAGGTTGGTAACAATACCACCTAAGGAAAGGTTGAGTTATCTTGATACTTCAATGAATACTTGATTATGTGGAAAAATGATAAGATAATGTATTTTTTATCTAAGTAAGAATGAAGACTAAACTGGTAGGCTCAACCGAGCAAAAGTGAAGAAATCTAGTTTAAGCCAAGTGATGTTAGTGTTGACCGAGCTAGTATATGCCGAGTAAATTCAGTGTTGACTGAACATCAGTTAATTTTTGAGGAAGACAATATTAGCCGAGGAAATAGTTTTTGAGGTGACCAAGATTTCTAATGAAGATTGAGGAGTTGAACACTGTATTGACCGAGTGTCAGTAATTTACATTTGAGGAAGAATTCAGATTTCCAGCCAACATAGTTGAATTCTTGGATTATGTAAAATGTGTTGACTTTATTTATTGATTGTACAAAAGCATTTAATGCACTGTAAAATGTTTTATTGTAAATCTATTAAGAGATTTGAGATATTTCTAGAAGGATAGATGAAGAACATAAAGTTGGAAGGATTCGATGAATCTGACCTAACCCTAAGATCTATGAAGGAGATTAAGCGGCAAAAGATGTATTGACCTAATTTGAGGAAGTATTAAGGAAATCTAAGCATGAGTTTAAATAGAGAAGAGGATGCTGGAAGTATTGTTGATGTTATTGACTATATAAATAGAAAAGGTTGAAGGAGAAGTGTTGTGATTTCTTGAAGAGATTTCTGAGCAGATCAGTGATGGAGATGGTAAAGGTTCATAGTCAGTAAGCCAACATATGATATTTGCAAAGTGAGTTGTATGTTTTTAAGATCAATACTATTGTTACTTTCTAACCATTGGATCAGTCAAAATCCTTTTACAAAGGTTGACCTAATAGTCATTTGTATAAATCCTTTGAACAAGGTTGCATTCTAATGGGATGTATGTAAGTCATATAACAAGGCACACTTTTAATAGAGTGGTTTAAATTCTTTAACTAGGTCACACCTGACAGTGTAGTTGTAACCTTTGATAGGGTTGGATTTTCACAGAACTCACTTCAGAAGAGTGAAAATAATAGTAACATGTTACAAAGTGGTTTTTCCCAAATTGGGTTTCCACTATAAATCTTGGTGTTAATACTTGTGTGAATGTTTTGGTTTGAACATTTTTGTGTTTTACAAGTTAGATACTATTGGATAGTGGAGTGCACTGTTATATGTTTCTGTTATGCAATCAGTAATGACTGAGTAGATGTTGGTTGTTGGATCTAATTTATTAAAGAGTTTTAAAGTTTTTTTTATACATCTAGACCTAAGAACAACTGATTCACCCCCCCCTCCCCCTTCTTTGTTGTTCTAAATCATATTAACAACATGATCATAAAATTAGACATAAAAAAGGCATACAACAAAGTGGATTGGGAGGTTCTTGTCTAAATGCATGTAATGATTTGGCTTCTCCAAAGCATAGATAAATTTGATATTGTATTGCATCTCAACCCCAATGTTCTCTACTCTCATCAACAAGACCCCTCATGTTTACTTTGAAATATCAAGAGGGATTCGATAAGGAGATGGGCCAATATACCCCTTCCTCTTCATTATTATGGCTAAAAGCCCTTGGTAGGAAGCTGTGCAACCTCCAAAGATATTGTATCCTTAGAGGTCTAGATATTACATCTTTGGTTAGACCAATTATACATCAAAAAATTTCAAATGACACTACAAGTTTTGGGAAAGGAAGCAAAGGGGAGGCCCTTCAATTTAAAAGGCTATTATCATATTATGCTAAGTCTTTGGGACATGTAATCAACAAAGATAAATTCTATAATTTCTTCTTTTATGTCAAAACAAAGGTCCAATAAAACATCCTAAAATTACTAGGATTTAATGAAGGAAGCCTCCCTTGCACCTATTTATGGATACTAGTAGACAAATCCTTGAGATACACTATAGCCTAGAAACCTATTGTGGAAAATCTAGATAGGAGAATGTAGCCTTGGAAGTTGAAATAGTTATCATGGGCAAGGAGGATCATAAGGTTGAAAGCAACTCTTACAACCATTCATAACTACCTCATGTCTTACATTTCAATGTTGGCCAGAGTTTACATGGACCTAGTGAAAAAGCTAAAAAAATTCCTCTAGAAAGGAATGAACACAAAAAAGAAATCTTCACTAGTGGCTTGGGACAAAATTTGTAATCCAATTGAGCTTGGAGGAACATGTATCAAAAATTAGTTATACCAAAATAAGGCTTTAGGGGCTGATTTATTCTAGAAAATACATAAGGAGAAAGATATCAAATGCATTAGAATTATTAGAGTAAAATATCTATCAAACCTCAATGGTGATGAGACATTGAGATTTAATGACTTCCCAAGGGGTTCCCACAACTAGAACTCTATTTCCAAGCCCAAAAAATTTATACTCAATTACACTTCATGGAATAGTAAGGATGGGAATAGAACATTAGTCTAGAATGACTCATGGGGAGGATACCCTATCATCAACAACATAATGGACTAGAAATAATTAGTTGCATATTCTCTAAAACATGGTGTGTTCATGTAAGGGACTACATCATAGTGTTAGAGAAAAATATAGATGGTAATTGGAAATAGAAACAATTTGAGGACCTATCTATACCATGGATAGATATTGACAATCTGAAACAATTTTTGAATGACATTTTCATTTTTCTCAAATAGGGAAGAGATGAGATCATCTAGAATGGATATAAATTAGGTGGGTTTAATGTTACAGATGGATAAAAAATTATATCCAGCCAACAAGACCGACCCAAAATCCATTTACCTACCCAATTGTGTTGGAACAAAGTATGCATGCCAATGGCTGACATCTTTACTCGGGAAACATTATAAGGGAGAATCTTGATAGTGGAATAGTTTAAAAAATTGGATATCTTGGACCTTAAATTTTATCACTATGCTATAATAGAGAGGAGACTATTAATCACTTGTCTCCATAGAATGTTGGTAGTATCTATGCACCAAACTTGGGTGGATATCAGCATTACCCAATGATATACTAACTCTATCCAAAATATGGCCCATTATTTCCAAGGAAATCCTATGTCAAAATATGAGGATCATTTCTACTTCAATTCTAATTTGGAAACTATGGAAGGAAAGAAATGAGAGAACTTTCCAAGGAAAATCCCTGGAAAGAGTAACATTTCAGAACAAAATTAATGCAGTCGTAGTGGAAATAATGAACTCAAGAATACATGCCAAAAGTAACACACAAAAATTCTATATGGGCTAGGATGATACCATGTTCAAGAACTAGTTTGGTCTTAAATCTCTCCAAAATATAGGTAGGAGTGGACAAGGTAGCATACAAAATAGAGAAAATTGTAAATGGACTCCCCACACAAGTGAATGGTTTAAACTAAAATTTGATGGTTCTTCCAGAGGGAACCTAGGGCTCTCAATAGCTAGTTGTGTAATACACTCATGCAAAGGAAAGACCACAAATAGACTATCAAAAACTTTGGAGAATGATACAAATAACATGGCATAAATCAAGGCTCTTCTTAAAAGACTATCCCTTTTCTTAGAACTAGACTTGGAAAAGATAGAAATTGAAGGGGATTCCACTATTTTAGTAAATGAAATAAGAAAAAAGACAATTACAAACTAGAAACTTCAATCCTTAATTGAGTCATTATTAAATCTAATCAACAAGTTTGAAAAGGCGATGATCAACCACATTGATAGAGAAGGCAATACTAAGGTAGATGAATTAGCTAAGATGCATTCCAAGGGAACACCATTCAAATAGATCAACATATAACAAGTGGCCATAAACTAGTATGGGCTTGACTAGAATCTTAGAGGATAAATACGAAAACAGCGGATTGCTAGATTAGATTTAAGAAAATAAAAATAAAAAAGAAACTAACTCACTAGGATGCAAAATTGATACAAAAGGATGAAGCATCATAATACCAAGTGACTCATCGATAAAGTTCAAATAAATTTTGGTGGGAATGGTCAATAGGTCCACTTGAATCATACTCAACAAAGGTTTCCACTTTAGTCAAGGGCCTAAAGGGATTGACATGGAGTTTTCCATGGAGGCATGATGTGGAAGAGTCAATCAATATAAGGCAGAGATAGCTCACGTCACTCCCAAATCTCATCATTTTAAAAAGGTTTTTTAAAAAAAGTTGGCAAGATAGGATTTGGAAGAAAGACAATCACCAAATATGAAAGATCTTTTTGCCATCTACGTCCACCAATTTAGCCATGGTTAGCTAAAAAAAAAAGGGGGGGGGGAACAAAAATTTAGCAACCTTTTCAGAGGTCCCCAAGTTTGATCTCATACACCAAAATATAATGAGAATAGTGAAGGAAAACTTGGTTTATTTGAGGAGATATTACCTAAAAAAATATTTATGATTTCATTAGGAATGGATCTAGTAGATGTATGGGAAGGATGACTCACTCATTTATATACAGCTCAAGCATTAACAAAATCTACCACATTGAAAGGATAAACAATAGAGTGAGGAGGAAGGAAAAAAAACTTTCAACAAGCCCCAAGCTAACTCATTTATTTTTTAGTTGGTTTTCTTTGTTTTATGTCTAATTGTAGGTGGAGAGACAAGGTATAAGGAGAAGGTAGAATCAATGGAAAACCCCATCAAACTTAATTTCTAGAACTGCCAAACATAATTTGACACGTTGATTTTGGAATTAAGGATTAAAGAGGTCTCCTGCTACAAGAATCAACTTGTTATACATGCCACCAAAAAAAACTTGGGCTTCAAATTTTTCTTTACCAATTAGTACAATAGAGTCAATTTTGATATTTGTTTTGGGTTTTTTGCTAGCATTCCTGCTGTAGGAGAGTAGAAGGTGATAGAAAAAGAATTTTTCAAGAGACTCTTTGAAGAAAAATGTTTTGTGGGCCTGCATGATGCAATAATAAACATAAATAATGACTTGACTATTCCATTCTCATTCTACCATCCTATAATGATGAGAGCAAGACAAAGATTCCTAGGGCTTGGAAACAAGAAGAGAAGAAATATGTATGGAGCCCCCCTCCATATAGATTTTGGTGTTGAGGGGATGGGAATGGGAACACCAATACCTTAGGAAAATAATCATGGTGAGAAGTATATAATTCCTCAAAAAATTCTTGGGAATACAAGATAGTTTGGAGAACCCAGTAGAGATGGCCTAGATGAGAATGAAGAGTGGGTCATCAAATATAGATATGATGATGACATGGATAGGTTGGGGAATGATGATGCATATGAGGGAGAATATATTCATGAAGACCAATTTGCAGAAAGAGAAGCTTCACTAGTATCAGATGTAGCTAGCCCTTTTTCATCTCAAGAGTCTTTACATTAACAAGTAGTATTTAAAAAATAAGGTAAGAACATCTGCGATGGAAGAATAGAGATAAGGATTACTTTCTACCCCCTTCTATCTTGCAACAATGGCTCTTTTTGGCTTTTTGGTTTAGATTGTTTATCAACCTTTGAAAATGTCAACTCTTGAATTGGATAAGGCAGTTTTTAGTAGTTGTTTCCTTAAGCTTTAGTAGGAGCATTAGTGGGCTCAACTTTCTTCTTTTCTTTGGTTTCCATTGTGGAAGCTATGCTTTAGCATGCTCAATTAAGTGAAGTTGCAATGATTTATTACTCTTAAAACTTTTTAATTTTTTTTTAAAAATATCATCTTTGACCCCTTTATTATCAACAAAAATGAATGAGCTTCTAACATTTGTATAGTGATATCCTCATAATAATTATAACTAGGTACCTTGTACAAATTTATTATATTTAATTTTAACATTTATTTCAATTTTTTGATATTCTTCACAACTCTTATATCTAGGTTAATTGCTTAGCATTTTTTTAGTTACTAACAATCTACACTAGTCAAGTGTGTGATTTATTCATCTTATAACATTGTGTAACTATCTTTTTATCACTTCATCCCAGGGTTTATTCCTTCCATGATAGGTTTCAAATTTGATAATATTTCATTTTTATACATTTATTCCAATTCTAATTAAAGTATTTATTGTTTTACTTTTATCTCGAGACTTGAGCCCTATTGACATTTCTCTTTCAACCCTATCCTCTCACCCTTTGAATTAAAAATTTATTATTTTAAATTTAGACCCAAAACTATGACAACCTGACCAAAAATATCCCTTCAAAAATTTCTTATTAAATGTATACTAATCATCATAATTTTTATACAATATTTAACCAAAATAATTTAAAACACAATGAATGCATTATATTCCACGTCAATACCATTATATTCCACTTCAATACCATTATATTCCAATCACCATGAATTTATTATCCATCAATAGTTAATATAACATGGCCAAAATTATAGTTAGGGGAATAATCTAGCAAAGTATAATTACACTATAAATAGAAACATGCCAAGAGAATCAAAGAAAAATGTAAAATCTCATCCATTAGATCTAATAATCTTTCAGTTGTCTTGGGAGCCTACCTTATGGGAGATTTTTGAAGTCGCATACAAGCTATATACCCTAATTTTAAAGATTGTATTGCTTACTAGTTAAACATTCATATTGCATGTTTTTCCATGTTTCATCTATCTCAAAAACAAAATAATATAAAGAAAATGGTGAAACCTTAAAATAAATTATTTCTTGGTCATATATTTTATTAGAAAAAACTATTTCTAATTTCACTTGGAGGTTCAAAAGATTATAGCCATGAGATGAACTAATGAGGATCCTTTTTTACTTGAAAAATATTTGAGTGATGATTGGCATAAAACAACTAAAAGAGAAAATATTTTAAATTGGAATAGAAAATCTAAATTTTTATGGTTAACTGAGGGGAACACAAATTATTCATTCTTTCATCAATCTATGCTTTATCAGTAATAGTGAACTGTCATTCGTAAGCTTCTAACCAAGAATATTGATAAGGTTAATGTTGAAAAGCAATTGGACAGTATAGGCACTCAATTTTTCCAATCTCTTATAACTAAACTAGCACTTGCACCTTTGAAGGGTGCAAGGGTTATGCCGATAGTGTTATATATATTAAATGATGTTATTGTAGTGTTGATGTAGAAAGTTTCTCATAAGAATTTGTGTGCATAGTAAAATATTGGTAAGATATTTTTTTATCTTTATTGTCTTTTCTTCCTTGTTACCCATGGAATACAACCTGTTAGTGTATCATCTTAAAATGGAAGCACTTCCATGTTAAGAGAATTTATCCCTTCGAGTAGGTGGTTTGGGGTCATGTTAAGTGCCTTGATTGGATCTTTGCATGTATTTGGCTTTCTCCCCGCTTTCCACTTCTTCTCCGCGCTTGATTTCTCCATTATAGGTTAAATTGGGGTTAAGGTCCTGAGGACTTTTTCTGATTTTCCCTCTTCCATGGCTCTATTTTCTAGGTAGGGTTAAAAAATGAGACCTCCTAGTCCTTCATCATATTAATCAGGGGATTTTCTATCTATTTCGAACACTAGGTCCTATTCTGACATCAAATCCTACATCTCTGGCATCTCCTAGAACCTCTGCTGCAAATCCTGACAAAGTTAGGGTCTGAGGTCAAAGTCGACCTCGACCCTAACTAGGTTAGGGTTGACCTCGACCCTGACTAGGTCAGGGTCAACCTCGACCTTGACCTCTTCCTGCCAAGATTTCAAATTTCAAATGTTGGCAGTTTGGCTTTCTGGAAAATTATTTCTCCACTTTCGGGTCGGCTGTTTCGGGCTCCAAAACAGTAAATCCTTTAATTGTATTTAATTAAGGTATATTTTCTAAATGTGAGGACCTAATTGGGATTTAATTCTCTAAGGTGGCCCATCTAGAGGAGTGTGCCCTAGATCACTATAAAAGGAGGCCTTCCTCTCTCATTTTCACATCAAGTTTTCTCAATCAAGTATCTAGAGCTCTCAAGTGCAAGCAAGTCTTCAAGTATTCAAGTGTTCAAGAATTCATCCATCAAGAAGATCCATTGTTATCCATTGAAGGATTCAATCTCTTTGGAGCCCCCCTTGAGGATTCACCCTTCTCCATCCATTCAAGCCTTCTCATATGCAAAGATCAGATCAAGATTGGTGTTGAAGATCAAAATAACATTGATTAGAGACATCTTGCCATCCATTGAAGCATTCTTACTTGTGGATTTGAGAATTTGAATCCTCTTCAAGGACTTCAACATAAGTGAGGTGATTTGTTTCAATTACTTTGTTTATGCACAATATATTTCAATTCAATTTCAAGGTTAATTCCTAAACTGGGGTTTGACTAAGGCAAACCCCCCATACAACCAAAAACCCCCATTTTCTTGTAGGTATAGGTGCAAAATATTAGATTTGAGAGTGAATTCGGATACCCTTTTCAACAATCTTTCAGGATCTGCGAACATAATCAGAATCGAACTTCAAATAAATAATGTGGTCTTTGACCTTTTAAAAGGTCAAAGTCAACCTGTGTGAATTTGGAGAAAAGATTTCTGGGTTTTTTTCGCCTCAACATTTCCAGTCCAGAATAGGTGACATTATCTTCTGAAACTTCATACAGAAGCTAGAATTCAGCATTTTCCAGATCTGCCCTAATTCAAGGTTAGTATTTGCACTTCAATTATTTCAATATCAAACATAATACATTCTACCTAGGGGAAACATTATATTTGTTCTTTCTTCCATATTACCCGATTCTGCATTAGCCTTTTAGGTTGATCAAATTGGATCTCCTTGGTGGGAATTTGGGTTTGAGAATAGATCCCTTTTCCCCCCTAAACATTTTTAAATAGGGTTGAATCCATTTTAACCCTATATAGTTTGGTGAACCCGACTAGCTTACTCTCTTTCTTTTTGGTGTTAGATTTCCCTTTGTCTTATTGTGTGTGTTGGTGTTCACCTTCATCATTCATTTTGGTGAACTCGATATACTTACTCTCTTTCTTTTTTGGAATTGGATGCCCTATTGTGTTAGATTCCTCTTTATATTGTTTTGTTAGTATTAGACTTGTCCTTTGTGATTAATCTTGCATGCTAATTAGATTTCATATTCATGCTTTATGTGTTCTTAGTTTAGTTCATTTAGTTTGTGAGCTTTACTACCACTAGTCCTACTTATAACATTCCAGCTAGAAGAAGTCATAGACTCATGGGTGCCTTTGAGCCTGAATCTTCTCCTTTCCTTAGGATCCCCGATGATAACTTGAATCTTCACGATTCTAATCCTACTATGGAGAAAAACTCTTCTCACTCATCTCATGATGAGGATGATGCTTTAAGGGTTCCTCCTGAACAAGTCCAAAAACTTTCCACTGAACTTGATAAAATGGGTAATTAGCTTCTTGAAGAAAACCATAGTCAAGATTCTATTCAAGCTATAGAGGCTCTTAAGAAAGTTCTCCATGATAGTGATCAAGGTATTAACCTCTTGTGTGGTATTACTCATCTTGTGCATTCCAATGTTAAACCTTTAACTCAAGAGGCTCAAGATTTAGGTTTCACTACTCCTATCACTAATGTTGAACCTCCTTCTAATCCTTTACCTAGTATTCCTATCTATACTCCTCCTTTGGTGACTGTGATGGTTCCCGTTGTTCCTATGAGTGTTCCTCCCGTGTCCCTTCCTACATCACAACCCTCATATCATAATGTTCCTTTTACTTATTCCAATCCACTTCCATCTGTAGTTCCTAGTGTTCCTCCAGTTGTGTCCTCTATTCTTGCAACTTCTTACACTTTACCTAGTGTGTCTAATGTTCCTACTCCTATTTCCTCTAATGATTCAATGATCATCAGTTTGTCTCAAACTGTATCCTCCCTACAACAAAAACTTACTTCCTTAACTCAAAACAAGTTTAGTATTCCTACATGTGACATGGGAAGTCCTTTGTCCTAGGATATTATCCGAACCCCTGTTCCTCAGCAAGTCAATATGCCTCATCTTGAAAACTATAATGGAAAAGGAGATCTTTTTCATCATGTTAAAACATTCCAAATCCTTTGTAGTGATTATGCTCATGAACATAGGATTTTAGCCAAATTGTTTGCTAGAACATTTCGTGACAAGGCCTTACAATGGTTTTGTTCCTTGCCTCCTTATTCAATTGATTCCTTCCCACAACTTGCTAATGCCTTTATTCAACAATTTCAAAATAATATTGGCTCGCAAGTGTCATTGACTGATTTAATGCATTGTAAACAAAGTGCTAAAGAAAAATTGACTGAATTTATTGGTAGATTTAAGAATTTGCATGCTCAGATTTCTTATCTTGTTCCTGATATTGATATTCAACGTATGTTTATTTCAAATTTGCAAAAGGATATTAGAGATAAGATTCTGCTTACTGAATTTACCTCTTGTCAACAACTTTGTATAGTGCTTCATCATTATCAATTACAAGTGAGTCAATTTGAGAGCAACACTCCAATGGCTCATGTTCTAGTTGATAAGAGTGATGCTGCTCCTAATCCAAATAAGTTTCAAAAATTCAACAACTATGTCAAGATAAACAAACCAGGGAATGTAGTTGCTGATCATGTTGCTATTGCATCTCATAATTCCACTTCTGCATCCACTGCTCTTTGACTAAATCATACGTTTACACCTCTTTCTAAAACTTTATATGATATTATGAATAGGTTGTTAGCTGCTAATATGATTACTTTACCTCCTATTCGACCTCATTTACCTACTACGATTGCATCTAAATCTTTTGATCAAAATGCTTTTTGTCAATATCATCATCAGAATGGTCATGATACTGAGAAATGTTTTTCTTTAAAACATAAGGTCCAAGATCTCATTGATGCTAAGGCTTTATTGTTAGATTTGACAAACGCAAATCATCCCAAGAACACCTGCATGCAAGACTGTCACAAAGAAGAAGCAAAAAGATAGAAAGCTATGGCGGCCAAAAGGCCAGAGACAGGAAAATCATTGTGATAGAAAAAAGCTTCTATTAACCAAATGAAATTACAATACAATCTCCTTAATGAAATGAAAGAAGTGAATCCTTATAAAAGGAAACACGAAACCCTAAAGGCTAAAACCCTAAAGAATTATAAAGCGCCTAAGTGAAACTTAGGCCTAGAGTATGATAAACTAATAATTAAATGATTTAATTATTAGCTAACATAAGACTACTCTAACACCCCCCCTTAAGTGTAACTTAGGGAGAAGCAAAAAAAGCTAAACTACTGCAGAAAGTAGGAAAGATGGGTCCCGGCAACTAGGCCTGATCAGGTACCCAAAACATAAAGCAAAAGATGTCCCAGAGAAAGGAACAAGAAGAGAGCAAGAAGCTCCTCCGAAGCATGTCTGAAAACTCTGTCAGAAGATACTGCTGGAACCCCCACTGAAGTGCATGACCAGGTAGAGAAGACAAGTGTCTGAAGAGCTGATCAATCGAACCAGGAAGCAATAGAACCAACAGGTGAACCCCCCCATAATGCTGAATTGGGAGAGGTGACAGGAACACTGAAATGCAGTACCAGAAACAGCTGCAGAAGAAGAACCAGGAACACCAACAGTGCAACAGAAGCACACACACAGGATAAAGGGCGGTGTCATAGACACAGTCTACATGGGCTAATGTCATGGAAGGTACGCTCACTTGACAAGAGTGGATGCGCCTATAGTGGCAAATGCATCAGAATCCCCCCATGGCACTTCATAACTGAGTGCGAATACTAAAACTGAACCAGGTGAAAAAGATCCCAAAAATGCAGAAGAGGGCACTTTATCTCAGTGTGTTTACAGAACAAAGATACATCAGAAAGAGCATGCAAGCTCAGAAGTCAGAAAGAAGAGTGCACTAAGAAACCAGAAGAAGAGATCCCCGGACCTGTAGAACCAAGCACACCACCAGAGGGCATAAACTCCATAACTCAGAGGAGTGAAAACCTGGAGCAGAATCTGGAAGAAATACCTCTGCCACTGAATAGTACATAGAACCAGCTTTCCGACGATATCTCGTTTGCCAAAAAAGGAGTCCGGATGAGCCAGATATGACTCCCGGAAGGCAAAAAAAGACATCAGACTTCAACAGCAAAAAAAGCTATTGAAATGGAAGAACCCAAAACCCTAACCTCCTTCATTGGAAAGAGCTCGGAAAGAGCTTTCCGACGATATAAAGAAGTCAGAAAAAGGCCCCCGTATGCTCCCTGTAGAGCGAAAAAGGCCCAGGTACCCCCAAAAAGGCCAAAAAAGAGCCCTAGGGGCTAAAAAAAATAGGCCCCCGGGCGCATGGCGCACTCCGGGGGCTGGGCCGCAGCCCCTGGTCGGTCATATGACCGCGCTGCTGGGAAATGAGCCCGCGGGGGCTGAAACGGGCCGCCACCGGCGGCGGGGGCCAGCGGAGCGGCGGTGGGCCGGGCCGGCGGAGCAGAGGGCGCGGGCGGCGGGGTCGAGGGCGGCGCTGGTGCCGGCGGTGGGCGGGCCGGCGGAGCAGAGGGCACAGGCGCGGGCGGCGGGGCCGAGGGTGGTGCTGGTGCCGGCGGTGGGAGGGCCGGCGGAGCAGAGGGCGCGGGCGGCGGGGCCGAGGCTGCTGCAGTGGCGGGGGCCGCGGCTGCGGTGGCCGCTCGGGCGGTGGTCGCGGCTACGGTTGCTGCTGGGCGGCGCGGGGGTGGCTGCTGGGCGGCGCCCCCAAAAAATATTTTTTTTTTTAAAAAAAAATCACCGTGTACCCGCCTCGGAGTGCGTGCCAGGGCCGTACGGCCCTGGTATGCAAAATTTTTTTGCCTCAGATGCCACTGTGTCCAAAATGGACAAGTTTTATATGGATTTAGGGGTTCTTGGGCCTTCCGGACACAATGGTGGTGTCCGTTTTTGCCCAAGGTGAGCCAAATTTTGGCTCCCCCCCAGATCCACAAAAAAAAACTTCTGAAACCCTTGAAAACCTTTTGCTTCTGGCACGCTTCAACGAAACTCGAACAGCGAACAACAGGAGAGCTCTGATACCATGTTAGATTTGACAAACGCAAATCATCCCAAGAACACCTGCATGCAAGACTGTCACAAAGAAGAAGCAAAAAGACAGAAAGCTATGGCGGCCAAAAGGCCAGAGACAGGAAAATCATTGTGATAGAAAAAAGCTTCTATTAACCAAATGAAATTACAATACAATCTCCTTAATGAAATGAAAGAAGTGAATCCTTATAAAAGGAAACACGAAACCCTAAAGGCTAAAACCCTAAAGAATTATAAAGCGCCTAAGTGAAACTTAAGCCTAGAGTATGATAAACTAATAATTAAATGATTTAATTATTAGCTAACATAAGACTACTCTAACATTTATCTGTTGATAATCTGGATAGTAGTGGAAATCAATCTGTCTCTCCTCCTAATCAGAACCTTCAAATCTATACAAACCCTTTACCTTTGCATGATACTAATAATATTTCTCAACCATCTTCTATGGAAATTGTATATGATTCAAAGATGGATGATCTTAATCATCTCGTTAATCAAGTGGAGCATGTTGCTAAGCCTATATCTCCACCTCAACCTAAAGTGAAACCTCAACCTAAACCTTGACAATAATTTAAGAATAAAAGACCTCAGGAACTTTTGATTACCTTTGATGACTCTAAGATTATTAAGGCTCCTGATGGTCCCCTTTACATTGCTACTAGGGTTGCTCAGATACCTACTCGTGGTTGTCTTGTTGATCCTACCTCCTTAGTCAATGTTATCACTGAAGAAAATATTTTTATGAAAAGCTTACAATGTGACTTCTATGATACATCAGATGTGTGGATTCAAACTTGTAATGGTTTTCTTTATCCATCATTTGGCTCTATTACTTTACCGGTTGAACTTTTTGGAAAAACTATGAAAACTACCTTTGTTGTGCTTCCTACTTCTGATCAATTTCAAGTTAAGCTAGGTTTGCCTTGGTTGACTGCCATGCATGCTGTCGCTTCACCTATCCATAAGTGTCTTAAGTTCATTCATGAGGGTGAAGTGAAGATGATCAATCATAGTTTATATCAACCTTCTAGGCCTAGAGATTGTGCTGCTCTGGATTTCTTTTGGCCTTCATTACCTAATTCATGTCCTCCTCGCCCTGATAATATTTTTCAATCGTATCAAGCTTACAAGCATCATAAGATTATTCAATTAAGCATACCTCCTATGGATCTTAATCATGGTCTTTTACCTACACCTTTGATACCTCCTTTAACTATGGCTTCTAGTTCTGTTAATCAAGTTCCTCCTACCAAACCTATCAAAGATCCTGTGATTGTTTCTCCTATGGTTGATAATCCTATGGTTGATTGTTTCTCCTAAAGAACCTGTGAAGGATCCTACTGTAATACCCCAAAAATGGGCTATAAGTTCATTAATCTCCTACATCTTCAATTCGAACGAAATCGACATCAAAGTCCTAATCTAAGGCACATCTAAATATCATCGAATCATAATTGATTATCTTAAATTCTGCATCGGGGAATATTCCTAACAATATTCCTAATTATCATAATTATCTTTAATTTTATAATTATTTGGCAATAAATCACATTTATCCTAAAGTTTAATTAATTGAATATTTTCATATTTAATTAATTAGATTTAATATTTGCCACTTAATTGTGTAATTAAATTTAATTGTATCTATTATTAATTGTATTATTTAATTTTGACAATAAATCTAATATCATATGAATAATTGATTAAATTCTTATTTAATTAATTAAAGCAAGTTGTCATTATTTAATAATATAGTTTTTAATAAAAGTTTGATTAAATAATTGATTAACCCATAAATCAATTGTTTTATTTTTAAAAGCAGTTAAGTTGGAAATAAATCACTTTATTATTAAATTAATTCATAAATAAAATATGCACAATCATAAAAGCAAACAACTATCAATTATCAATTAAAGCTAAACTCTATTTTGAGTTAAAGCTTAGCTTTTGCATGTTTTTGTGAGTTAATTATCCTTTATTTAAAAATAACTCAAAAATCAACCTGAGTTATTTGAGTGATTTATGGCTTTTATCCATGCACCTCCAAAGCCCTGGATTTCTATAAAAACAAGGCTCAGCCCTTCATAATTCATCTCTCATTCATCTCTCAAATCTCTCAATCATCTCGCAAATTGCAAACTTACTCTACAGGAATCATAGCATATCAGATTTGGAGAATTTGCACAATTGTAGCTTGAAAGAATCAACTTGCGAATTCAAAGCTTTGTGAGATCAATTTCAATTGCATATTTTTCATATCATAGCATAGAATTTCATAGCTTTGCATATCATTGTTAGATCATTTAGCATTCATAGCATATCAATTTCATCTAGCATAGATTCATATCGGTTTTTATCATTCTTATTGCATAGAAAATATCAAAAATATAGATTAATTGCATTCAATTTCATATCCATCTTTTGCATTCAAATCCTTCATTTAGGTGTCCTCTAGGTCACTGATCTCGATAACAATCTGAGAACATCAATCTCGCACCTATTAGAAGGCAGTAAATCGCTTGGTTAGATTAGATTTTAATTTTCCACGATTTTGATTATCACTAACCTCTAATGTTTTACTGAGTGTTATGTCTACAAATTAGGTACAATTTTCAGACACACATTTCTAGCGCCCACCGTGGGGCAACCCACCTTTGCATGCTGATTTTGATTCTTGGAGCTAAAACCCTAAAGTTTCAAAGATTTAATTTTATCTCCCAAACCGTTTATTTTTTTAGTCTGAAATTTTTTTTTTCAGGTTGGAGACATATTAGGGAAGCTTCAAAAAAAAATTCAAAATTTTTTGAATTATTTTGAATTTTTAATAATTTTTTTTCAATTTTTCATAAAAAATTAATATCTGACGTAAATCAGCATATTTTTTTGAAATTTTTACATTTTTGGAAATCTCTTCAAATTATACAGTGGGTCTATTATTTTTGTTTTAAATTTGGATGCAATTTATTAGCTCAAATAGTCAATTTGCAAAAACTGGTCTATTTTGATAAAATAGGTCTCTAGGGCACAAATGAAGAGATTTTTCTAAACTTTTTGCATTTTTGGAAAGCTCTCTATTTTTTAATATGGGTCTCTATTTTGAATTTCTATTTTTGTGGCCAAAATCATATCAAAAAAATCAGATCTTGTTGACTAGGTCAAATGTAGTGCAAAAAAATTAAAATTTTATGATGGGTATGCACTTATTTTTCATATGATTCAATGCATGATATGAGTTGTCATTTGGATTAATTTATGGTTATTATTTCTCCTAACAATTGATTTTTAGAGCTAACCCTATGATTTTCATAAGTTGAATATATTTTGCATATCTTGTTTGCTTGTTTGCTTGTTGGAGAGTTCGTCACTTGCTTGCATGGAAAAGCTCAACAAAAATTGCTAAAAATCAGGTAGAATCTACTAAGCGCGTTGCGAGGATCATGAGGTATTCTCCTTGTTCTAAAAATATTTCGATTTGGACTTAAAATAAATCTCTTATGTGTCAAGCTTGTGTGCATCTTTTCATGCTTTTGATCTATTTCTACACACTTGCATAATTTGATACTAGGTTGTGATCCCTTAAGGATTCATTAAGTAGTCTTAGAATACTTGTGATTGATCTTGATTGCTATCTTGGGTTATTGGACTCGCTAATCCACTGGCCCCTCATTTCCGCCCCGTGGTTGCAATCTCAGCGCCATAAAGGGGAGGGGTCAACAGGACAGAAGCGTTAAGTGTTCCACTTGGCAACCCTTTTGTGCTTTTAGGAACTCACTTATTTTCTAAGTTGTGGACTCATTTTCAGCTTGTGTGAGGTGTTAAGTGTTCCACCTTGTGGACTCATCTCATATTTTCTTTAAGCATTAAGTGTTCCTCTTTCTACTTTTTGGATACTTTTGGTAGATTTGCTTTCGGGAATATATCTGTGCTCACATAGTAATTAGGCCCTATGAACACTATTTGTGATTCTTGAGAGATTCGATTACTAGAGAAATCTTTCTTGACAACAGAATCCTTGTAGGTAGGGATGATACTTAGTGCGTTTCACATTCAACTTGGTTAGTGCATCTTCTCTTATTGATCGACACATTCTCTCTCCGGAGAGGTTGATAGATCACACAGGGTTGATATCACGAGCTTTGGTGAATCAAAATTGGTTAGTGCATCTTCTCTTATTGATTGATACATTATCTCCCCAGAGAGGTTGATAGATCATGTGGAGTTGATATCATAGACCTTGGTGGAACAAAACTTTGTCTTAGCGTGTCGGATTAATCTGCTTGCTTTGTTTGGGTTAAAAGTGAAGAGGTGTCAAAACCTTAAATCTGGAGCCAAGTCCCCTTGTGGTATAAATCTGTGAGTCACCTTTAGAGAGGGTTAACCATAGCGGACAATCCCTTCATAGGGAAAACTGCGTTGACGGAACCTCAAGCGGTAATAGCCATTTTCGCCATGATAGTGACAGCCACTATATAAATATCCTTGTGGAAGAAATCTCCACGAGTATGGTTCATTGTTGGGTTGTCAGATCTCCCTAGTAGCTCTTGAAGATTAAGTTCTCAGACTCTGTCAAAACCCTGGTGCGTTGGGATTGGAGTTCACCCCTTTGAATCATAAAAGTTGCAGAGTCAAACCATTACTAAAAACCCTAGAGAGGCCAATTTTTCACTTTTAGGTATATGTGTGTTATTGCAAAACTTTTCAGAACATACACAATTAGTACTCTCAGGGATTAGCACAATTTGGTCACTTGATTGTTCATGCGCAAGGTTGCTTTTGCCCTTGTTCATTATTTTTAGACATGCTTGGAATCACTTGCTTGCTATTCTGTGTGCTTGTTTATCTACTTGGCTATTAAAAATGATCAAATTTGGTATAACCTTCAAAATCTGGATAGTACAATTTGCAAACAATCCAGAACTGAAGACCTTAAATTTTGCAAAAATTGATGTAAATTCTTTCTGGAGTCAAAAGTCATTTCAGAAAGTCAAAAGTCATACGAGTTTTGTCAAGTGTCGCTTCAGTATTGCCCATATGTCATACGATTGAGAACCCAGTGTTGTACGAGTTTTCAAACCAGCAAATTCAAGAAAGTCAAAACCCTATTAGCAACTGTCATACGAGTTTTGTCAACTGTCATTTCATTACTACCCAACTGTCGTACGAGTTTAGCAACTATCGTTTCATAGACTACCCAGTGTCGTACGAGTCTGCAGAGTGTCATTTGAAAAAATTTGAGAGAGTTGTCAGAAATTGTCAAATTGCAAGATATCCAATGTTTCCAGCCTAGTTCCAGAATCTGTCAAAAATATCATTGTGTCAAGAACAAATTAGTAGCTATTGAAAATCAGTACACATGTCTCAAAGAATCAGTACACATGAGGAAGAAATTCTGATCGCTGCTATGATGAAGCAACTGCAAGCTATGCAAGTTGAACTTAACAATCTTAAGAAAGAGAAGGAATCTAAAGAGTTCTCCATGGAATCTCTATACTCTTTTCTACTTGATAAAGACTTGTACATGTCACCATGCCCCCGGAAACAATTTGAGCAATATGATACCTCTTCCATGGAGAGTGACACATCTAGCTTTGGAGACTATGATGACTATGATGACAGACAATGTAATGATACCTATGACACCTCTGTTCCTAAGAGTCCTCCTTGTCGTGTGTTCCCACTTACTACAAATGGGCCATCACATCGGATAGATTATGATGGTGATCCATATGATTCTAATTTTGAAAGAAACTTTGATGGCTTTTGTGGACAATACCTTGATGATGATCCATCTACTACTGCTGAGGACTATAAAATACATCGTGCTAGCTTGAAACGTCAATACTATAAGGATCTCTCCTCTAAGAACTCTCCAGCTGAAAATAAAGATTACACTCTCAAGCAAGATCATGTTAATGTTGGAACTTTGTCTAGCGATGGTTCCCTTCCATCCCCTACTTCCTCTAATACTCGTACATTTCCTAAAGCTTCTGAGTCTTTCAAATCTTTCACAGAACCTTCATTCGAACAAGCCCTGATACTTTTCATGTGGTTCCCTATAGTTATCCTCCAGGGCTACCTCTTAAAGAAACTCAAGCTAACCTTCACTTGGCTGCAAATACTTTCAATAATGATAAACCTAAAGAGCCTAAGCTTTCATATGCTATAATCCCTACTTCAGCTAGTCCTCCACCATATCTTCCAAAGTCTTCCATACAATCCCAACATGCTTCCTTGTCCTTAGAAGTGGCTCCATGTCAAGAGGACTCTAAAAATAATGAAGAAAAGAACATAAAGAAAGATCAAGATCAAGAACCTTCCATGTCATCCACTCCTTTTCACGATGTCTCTTATCCGCCCCAGGGTTCTTTTGATCCTGTACCCCCTTTTTCATGCATTCCACCATGTCTTAAGTCTTTGCCTAAGCAAGATCAAGCTACTACTTACACTATTGAGCTTATTGACAATCAAAATAACCTTACTACGCTTACGCTTTCCAAAGATGATACTTCCATTAAGGTTGGTAAAAATGTTATCACTTCCAATGTTAAGCCTATTGAAAATCAAAAGAAAAATTATGCACTTGTGCTATCCAAAGATCCTTGTCAAGATCAAAGTCTTCCATCTTCTTATTCTACCACTCCATGTTCACTTCCACTTTCTACTCTTCCTAAGTCTTTGCAAGCTTTGAACAATCCTATCAAAGAAGGTGCTCATATTCAAGATGTCCATGATTCTATTGAAAATTCTAATGCTCACTCTAAAGATGCTGATATCCTTGGTTGTCATATAGATGCTGATGAACTTATTGATTATCCTTTTGCATCTTCCACTTCCATCCTTGGACCTCTTCCACCACTACTAAGAGCTTCACGTCTACCTTCCATCTTGGGTCCTTATGTCCCTTCACTTTCCTCTCCTAACTCTCCTAATTCACCATCTATCTTGGGTCCTTACATACCTCCATCTCCTATCTTTCCTCAAGATCAACATAGATGCATACCATTGAATCCTTTTCATCCACCCACCCATCTAAACCAGTCATCTCCTCCTTCTTCCACAAATCCCAAGTCTTTTGGAAGTAACTTGAATGTTCAATACAAGAAAAAGAAGCAATGCAAGAATCCATCAAAAAAAGATCACCATGTCTCCTCTAATCAACACGGAGGCATAAAGTTAAAAGAGATATCTAAGAAAAAAACTACAAGACAAGTATGGGTTCCAAAATCCATCATTGAAGATATTCTCTCTAGATCATCAAAAGGAAATAAAAAGCCTACGACTATATGGATTCCAAAGTCTCTCTTGAAAGAGTCTGGTGTTGAACAAAAAGTGAAATTGACATTCAAGCTTCCAAAGGCTTCCACTACATCTCCTTCCAAAAATATTCTTCCATTTCATGTGCCCAAACCTCAACCTCTGCTATCCATTCACCATATTTCTTCACGTATTCCTTCATTCATGTTTCCTCCACCCTCTCGCCACCCTTCAAGGTGTGTGTTTACGTTGATCTTGCCTTCCTTTCCATCTACCCTTTCACAATCCTTCCATTCATTAACCTTCTACCTTCTATCCTTTTTCCTCATTTGCCTATTCCTCCTATCTTCCAACCTCACTCGCTTTACATAAAACCCTATCCTCCATTTTTCTCTTCCATATCCTTTCCCTATCAACATCTTTGAGCATATCATTTTGAATCCTTGGCATATCATAGTTTATCCTTTCAAGGAGCATTATCTAAAAAGCTTGCCTTCTTCCAAAAATATATGAAAAGAAAAAAAAATAAAAAATGAATATGTGCCATGGTGAAAACCTGGAAACAGGCACCTTGGTAGCAAAAGTAAAGAGAAATAAATTCATCCTATGGTGAAAACCACTCCCTTGTGGTGCCTTGGATAAGTACCATGATGAAAACCTGGCAATCAGGCATCATGCGTAGTTCTTCTACATATTTCATCCATTTCATCTTCTCTCTTTGATCTTGACAATGTTGATCTATACACAAATATTTGGCTATTTTGTGAGTTGTTTGATGATGATCTTGCTTTCATTCCCTTCCTTTTTAGCCTTCATATTTATTTTCCTCCATTCATTCTAGTCTTTCGCTATCATTTCCCTTTGATCTTGATCTAAAAAAAAAAAAAGAGTAAAACACGGTGCTATGAAGCCTCTTGACATATCTACTCCTTTGGACAATATCTTGTCTTTCTTTGGCATTATGCTTTTGTGATTTATCCTATGCTGGCCTTTTATTGCTTGTCCAAATGTGCTTTACATGACAATTTTTCCCTAGCTTGGGTATTCTTGAGGAGTTTGGCCTTGAGGATTTCTTCCCTTCATTATCCTTTATTCTCTTGTCTTCCATCTCTTCCACTAGCTTGTCAATCCCTCTTGTTCTCCACCTTGCTAGACATTGGGACTACATGATATGATCTTGCTTGGGAGTTTGCAATAGAAAAATATGCTATCAAGTATACCCAGTATCAAAACCAGTATCAGAACAATTATCAT
The DNA here is from genome assembly GCA_027943335.1 of Chamaecyparis obtusa. Lineage (NCBI taxonomy): Eukaryota > Viridiplantae > Streptophyta > Pinopsida > Cupressales > Cupressaceae > Chamaecyparis > Chamaecyparis obtusa. The sequence continues at coordinate 1,221,522 of BSBK01003318.1, read as the reverse complement.
TATCAGTATCAGAATTAGTATCAGAACAATTATCAGAATCAGTATCAGAACCAGTATCAACACAAGTATCAAAAAAAGCATCTAATGATTAATCCAGCTCTATGGGCCTACAGAACAAGTATCAGAACACCTACGGGTACTACACCTTTCGCTTTAGTTTATGGGTCTGAAGCAGTACTGCCTATTGAGGTTGAAATCCCATCACTCAGAATCAGAATGCATGGACTTGTCACTGATGAAGACTACAGAGTGTCTAGGTTACAAGAACTTGAATTACTAGATGAGTGAAGACAAGTAGCGTATGATCATCTCAGAGTATATCAGAAGAGAATGTCTAGAGGCTACAACAAGAAAGTCAAACACAGAGAATTTCAGGTTGGCGATCTAGTGTTGAGAGAAAATCCTAAAAATCAATCACATCGAGAACACAAGAGGAAGTTCGAACCCAATTGGCTGGGTCCCTTTGTTATCACTGCTACTTTTGGCTCTGGTGCCTATCAACTCTCAATGACTGAAGGATAACAGCTCCGAGAACCAATCAACATTCTCCATCTGAAGAAATTCTATGCCTAAGGCATTCAGTGCTTGGTAAATATCTTGAAAAAATCTTAAAAATCAAAAAAAGTCTTGAAAAAATGAACATCTTGGTGAAAACCTAGCAATAGGCGCCTTGATGATTCACAAAAAAAATAAAAAAAATAAAAAATTCAAAAAAATTGAAAAAATGAAAAATACAAAAAAAAAGAAAAAAAGAAGAAGAAAATGTGCCTTGGTGAAAACTTGGAAACAGGCACCTTGGTAGCAAAAATAGAATCTCTGCCAAGATGGTGAAAACCTGGCAAACGGGCGCCACTTGTTCCAAAATGCTCCATCTATCAGCACAATCTTGGTCTTTCCCAACTTTCAGTCTTGCTTTAGTTGTACATATCTCTTAGTTTGTTTCAACATTTCCAGTTTTCAATAAGTCAGTTTGTACACCAATCAGTTTGCGCGTCTATATCCTATCAATGTTCAAACTTGGGGGCAATCAATGTCATATCCTATGGCCTCCAATGTATCTTAGATGTATCCTATCTAGTCAGAGTCCTTTGAAGCTTCAAGTTGAGTCAGTCAGTCAGTCTTGTCTCCAGAAAGGATTTTGCATCTACAACAACGCAATCAAACATCAAAACTCAACTGAAAACAATCTATGCTTTTCATGCTTTTATCTCCTTGTATGCTTACTGATTCGCATTGAGATTTTTGCATATTGTGTCCCTTCGAGCTCTTCGATGATGTCCTTTATAGGATTTAGAGAGTGATGACTGGGGGCATAATCTTTTCTTTGTTTTCTACTTGTATGTGAAAATCTAACAACTTTGGAAATTCCGGATTGAAATGGTGTCCGACTGTAAGAGCCTCTATCTCAAATTGGATGGCCATGCGTACCTCAACCATTGATACCTGGAAAATTCAAGAAAGTTTGATCTAACTATTGTCTTTTTGAGTAAGTTCTTTCTCCTACTGTGAAATGCGATCTTGCCTAAGGAGGTGAATGATAAAGGGTCACTACGGGTAATTCACACTAGATTTAGAATGATCTTTTGATTGTTTGATGTGTATATTAAACACAAGACGTACTCAGGTCATCACAACATTTATGTTTTGATGCTTGTACAAATTTCTATATCAAAATGGACATGATATTTAGGTCATCCTGGCATTTGTGCCTTGGTGCTTATATCTAATCCAACATTCTGAAAACAAATCAATATTCATATGTCCATGGTCGTATAACTAGTGGGTGTTGTATTGATTCTTGCGCATACAAATCGATATTCATATGTCTATAGTTTCATGGCTAGTGGGCATTGTATTGATTTATCTGATTACCTAAAAGTTCAATGATGATAACAAATTGACACATGATCAGTGACTAGGTCCTAGGTCTTAGGTTGCATTTCATTTTGCATGTCTCTTTGCATTTTGCATGTTTGCATGATCTCACAATGGCTAAACGAACTTCAATGCTTAAATGATTCTTCAAATCGCATCTTCAAATCTAACAAGAGCTGAATCCCACACGAAGGTTTCTCCAATGAAACAGCAAGTAGAATCCTTTTTTGGGATCAAAATTCAAATCTGAGATCATTCATATTATTAACTATTTGCATATTCGACCTTCGATCATCACAGAAATCCATAATTCAACTTAATTGATTATCTAACATCAAACTATCAAAATTTCAACTTGGTCAACCATGGTCAACTCATGGTCAAACCTAGTCAAACTTAGTCTCCAGAACCTCTAAACAATGCAGAATGCACTCTTGAACGTGTATAACAGCTTTTCCAATCAATCAACATGCTTCTAAACTCTCACTGCTAACTTTTCTTGTCAGATTTCAATTTTAATCCCGAAGGGGGCATGGTATTGCATATCATTCAAAGTCTGTAATCAAATTTGAAATCATATCTTTATAGAAATCATATCTTCATCAGTGATCAAGACAACAATCACGTCTAGTTGCTGATTCATCAAAAGTCCTCATCGCTCGGGGCAAATCTATCATCACTTGGGGCATATCAGATTCATCAAGATCCATATCAATCTGGTATTCTCCTAATCTTGTAATCTGTATCAGTTTTTGCAACCATCAGATCATAGTGTTCTTTCCTTGGTTTTTCGGCAACTGAAGGGTTTGGATGTGATACTTGCTAGTTCTGCTAAGACAATCAAGTTTAGAATGGGTCACTCACTTCTTATCAATCCTAAGGTTCAGAATCAGGTGTTTTGGACACTTTTTCACAATCATAGGTTCATTTTCTGTTATAGTGAACATTATCTTTGGTCATTCAGGACCTATTATCTTCATATCAAATTCAATATCAATCAACTCCTATCTCAATATCTTTCAATCGGTTTCTATCTTGAGATTGGTTTATCTTTTGAATTAGTTTCATATCTTTATCAAACACAGACTATCTTTGAACCACTGCGCTTCGCACAGTAATTCAAAGAGGGGCAAAATGTAATACCCCAAAAATGGGCTATAAGTTCATTAATCTCCTACATCTTCAATTCGAATGAAATCGACATCAAAGTCCTAATCTAAGGCACATCTAAACATCATCAAATCATAATTGATTATCTTAAATTCTGCATCGGGGAATATTCCTAACAATATTCCTAATTATCATAATTATCTTTAATTTTATAAGTATTTGGCAATAAATCACATTTATCCTAAAGTTTAATTAATTGAATATTTTCATATTTAATTAATTAGATTTAATATTTGCCACTTAATTGTGTAATTAAATTTAATTGTATCTATTATTAATTGTATTATTTAATTTTGACAATAAATCTAATATCATATGAATAATTGATTAAATTCTTATTTAATTAATTAAAGTAAGTTGTCATTATTTAATAATATAGTTTTTAATAAAAGTTTGATTAAATAATTGATTAACCCATAAATCAATTGTTTTATTTTTAAAAGCAGTTAAGTTGGAAATAAATCACTTTATTATTAAATTAATTCATAAATAAAACATGCACAATCATAAAAGCAAACAACTATCAATTATCAATTAAAGCTAAACTCTATTTTGAGTTAAAGCTTAGCTTTTGCATGTTTTTGTGAGTTAATTATCCTTTATTTAAAAATAACTCAAAAATCAACCTGAGTTATTTGAGTGATTTATGGCTTTTATCCATGCACCTCCAAAGCCCTGGATTTCTATAAAAACAAGGCTCAGCCCTTCATAATTCATTTCTCATTCATCTCTCAAATCTCTCAATCATCTCGCAAATTGCAAACTTACTCTACAGGAATCATAGCATATCAGATTTGGAGAATTTGCACAATTGGAGCTTGAAAGAATCAACTTGCGAATTCAAAGCTTTGTGAGATCAATTTCAATTGCATATTTTTCATATCATAGCATAGAATTTCATAGCTTTGCATATCATTGTTAGATCATTTAGCATTCATAGCATATCAATTTCATCTAGCATAGATTCATATCGGTTTTTATCATTCTTATTGCATAGAAAATATCAAAAATATAGATTAATTGCATTCAATTTCATATCCATCTTTTGCATTCAAATCCTTCATTTAGGTGTCGTCTAGGTCACTGATCTCGATAACAATCTGAGAACATCAATCTCGCACCTATTAGAAGGCAGTAAATCGCTTGGTTAGATTAGATTTCAATTTTCCATGATTTTGATTATCACTAACCTCTAATGTTTTATTGAGTGTTGTGTCTACAGATCAGGTACAATTTTCACACACACACACACACCTACGATTGTTCCTCCTAGTTCTCAATCTGTTTCAAATAAATCAAAATGTAACTGATCTACTAATGAACGTTGTAAAAAGTGTCGTGCTCATGCTAAAGCTAAAAGATCTCTACTTTCTGTGGATACAACTACACATAATGTATTAGAAAATGTTGTTACTAATAATGATGTTCACATGCATGATTATGATGATTCTATTCATATCTTAGATCCTATTTTGATTAATTTGGATGAAGAAGATACTCTTGATGATACTGATAATGTTAATGATGAATATGAGACTATTGACATTGATATTGATTTGCCAAATATGCTTTCATCTTAGTTAACTCTTATACCTAGTATCAAACATTGTGATTCTCAAGAGGATCCTTGTTTGGAACTGGCTATCATTCCTACTATATTGGATATAGTCCCTCTTGCGAGTTACCCACCTACCCTAAATGATATACAATGAGATGGGGAAAGTAGGTGGCACGCTTGATCGACTTGTCCTTTGTGGTAGCTTTGTTGTGTATTTACCTGCTGTACTATGCTTCTCTTGTAATGTGATTGCTAAATGTTGTTAGATTCTTTTATATGATTCTTGTTACTCAGTTGGTGCAAGATGATGGAAGAATCGAAACTGTTGTTCAATTCTTCTATATGTATCTCTATTCTTCTATATGTTGTTCAATGTAAATGTGCTATTGTTCGTAAATGTTTCCTTGTGCAATCTGCTTGGATTTGAGATATGGTAGCACTAAATCTTTTTGGTCTCCATGTCATGGTTTGAAAAGCTTCTTCTTCGTATATCTTATGTGATCTTTCCTTGTTTGTGATTGTAGTTCTACTTTCTTTGGGGAATGCTGTCAATTCATTTGCAATAATATCATATATATATATTATCTTATGATCATACTGAGCCCATGGTAGGTAGATCCCTTCTGCATTCTCTGTATGTTTCTATGATATTTCCCTTGATTTGTCTTCGTGTGGGGGCATCTCGATGTGGAAACACAATTAGTGGAGTTGTTTATGTTTCCGTTAAAGCCATTGCTCCTGTTAAGTGTTAGCAATGACTTTAACATGGAGGCATATGCTCTGCTCACTTATTACACACATGCACTTATGAAAAATTCAAAACATGCTAAATCTTCTAAAGGTAACGCACATAAGTTGCTAAATCCTAAGGAAGATACGCATTTTAAATTTACTTTAAAAACATTTTTTTTCCTTTCTTTTTTGGATTAAGAACTAATCCTTAAAGTATGGATTTATATTAGGATCTCTTGATCCCTCCAGTTTCAAGCACACATATATTTTTGATCTGTTAAGGTTGGAAATGTCCTTAAGATTGGATCCCCTTTTTTGATTTTATGCTTATTGAATAGAATATTCCTAGGAATAAATTTTTGATGGGTTGACTAGTGAGTAGCCACATTCACTAGGTGGTTTAATTCCATCTTTCCAGCTGCGCCTTTTCTTTCTTGTGTGATTCACAATGGGACATAGGTTTTCATTGGGTAAGGTAATCACACTCTTTCTTTCTCTCTAGAGATGTCTCTCTTATCTGTGATTTAAGAGTCAATGAAGACTTGAGTCCCTAGGGGATTGGGATTTCTCTTTGTCCCGTAGATTAGGATAAGATTATCTTGTTATTTCTATCTTCTTTACCAAGAGTTTGCATCGAGTCCATACTCTTGCTAAAGTGGGGGCTTAATGTATTGTCTTAAAATGGAAGCACTTCCATGTTAAGAGCATTTATCCCTCTGAGTAGGTGGTTTGGAGTCATGTTAAGTGCCTTGATTAGATCTTTGCATGTATTTGGCTTTCTCCCCACTTTCCACTTCTTCTCCGCGCTTGATTTCTCCATTATAGGTGAAATTGGGGTTAAGGTCCTGAGGACTTTTTCTAATTTTCCCTCTTCCATGGCTCTATTTTCTAGGTAGGGTTTAGAAATGAGACCTCCTAGTCCTTCATCATATCAATGAGGGGGTTTTCTATCTATTTCAAACACTGGGTCCTATTCTGACATCAAATCCTGCATCTCTGGCATCTCCTGGAACCTCTGCTGCAAATCCTGATAAAGTTAGGGTCTAAGGTCAAAGTTGACCTTGACCCTAACTAGGTCAGGGTCAACCTCGACCTTGACCTCTTCCCACTAGGATTTCAAATTTCAAATGTTGGCAGTTTGGCTTTCAGGAAAATTATTTCTCCGCTTCCGGGTCGGTTGTTTCGGGCTCCGAAATGGTAAATCCTTTAATTGTATTTAATTAAGGTATATTTTCTAAAGGTGAGGACCTAATTGGGATTTAATTCTCCAAGGTGGCCCATCTAGAGGAGTGTGCCCTAGATCACTATAAAAGGAGGCCTTCCTCTCTCATTTTCACATCAAGTTTTCTCAATCAAGTATCTAGAGCTCTCAAGTGCAAGCAAGTCTTCAAGCATTCAAGTGTTCAAGCATTCATCCATCAAGAAGATCCATTGTTAGCCATCAAAGGATTCAATCTCTTTGGAGCCCCCCTTGATGATTCACCCTTCTCCATCCATTCAAGCCTTCTCATATGCAAAGATCAAATCAAGATTGGTGTTGAAGATCAAAATACCATTATTAGAGACATCTTGCCATCCATTGAAGCATTCTTACTTGTGGATTTGAGGATTCGAATCCTCTTCAAGGACTTCAACACAAGCAAGGTGATTTTTTTCAATTACTTTGTTTATGCACAATATATTTCAATTCAATTTCAAGGTTAATTCCTAAACTAGGGTTTGACTAAGGCAAACCCCCCATACAACCAAAAACCCCCATTTTCATGTAGGTACAGGTGCGAAATCTCAGATCTGAGAGCAAATTCAGATACCCTTTTCGACAATCTTTTAGGATTTGTGAACATAATCGGAATCAGACTTCAAATAAATAATGTGGTCTTTGACCTTTTAAAAGGTCAAAGTTGACCTATGTGAATTTGGAGAAAAGATTTTTGGGTTTTGTCTGCCTCGACATTTCCAATCCAGAATAGGTGACAGAATCTTCTGAAACTTCATATAGAAGCTAGAATTCAGCATTTTCCAAATCTACCCTAATTCAAGGTTAGTATTTGCACTTCAATTATTTCAATATCAAACATAATACATTCTACCTAGGGGAAACATTAGATTTTTTCTTTCTTCCATATTTTCCATCAAATTGACACGATTCTGCATTAGCCTTTTAGGTTGATCAAATTGGATCTCCTTGGTGGGAATTTGAGTTTGAGAATAGATCCCTTTTTCTCCCCTAAACATTTTTAAATAGGGTTGAATCCATTTTAACCCTATATAGTTAGTTTTCTCCTTCACTGAGGTTCATCCCGTCTTTTCAAGAATTTATCTTCTTCGCACATTTTATCAATATCTCCGCACCCTGTTTTGTCCACAATGCACTTCATAAGCTCTTGATCAGAATGGCTTGTGCTTTTATTATCCTCCTCTGAAAGAGTGGGTGCAATAGTAGCATTGTCATTGTCACCAATGAGGCATAAAAATTTGTATTGGTTTCAATCATGATATGAGACATGAAGTATGGGAGTATCTCCTCTATCAAAATTGTAGCTCTGGGATACTTGACCCTTAAAGTGATGTACATGAAAATTGGTGTGAGTCATCATGAAGGCTGCATAAATCTCACAATGGTCTATCTAGGTTCCATCTTCTATCATTTTTTTATAGTATTCTTCAAAAGTCATTTCATATTTTTGAGAAAAGAAAGGCTCAAAGTTTAAATGATGCTCCATAATTTACTCCCCCACCATAGCATGATAATTTGAGTGTTGGTCTTGGTCACCTTCAAGATGATCTGCTAGGGCTCTGAAGAAACAATTTCTATCTAGTTGCATTTGAAACATTCTCATATGTAATCCATTCCCTTGGGCCTCAATTTCTACTTGGTTCTCCTCATTTTCTTCTCCATCGAGCAAGACACTTAATTGAGATTGCTTGTCTTCTTCTTTGGTAGGCATTTTAGGCTAAGGAAGAGATAGTTATGGTAAAAGGCTTCTCTGACATATAATTCAGATAGATAATGAGATGTATAATTCAAAGAGAATTCATTCACATGTATCCTAGAAGATATGAAGAAGATCAATTCTAAAATTTATTCAAATATAACCCTACATAATATGAATAAGATGAATTGAAGTTACTGAATAGGTAGGTAATAAAATTACCTCTTGAGTTGTAGGAGACAAATAGTTGCAGCCATAAGTGATGAGAGAGCCGAAGTTGGGGCTAATACATCTTTGGTAAATTATGAGAAGCAAGATATAATATGGCTTCTATATATATAAACCAGTGATACATCCTTGGCATGGTGTAAGGAGCATTTAATAAGATATCTACAATATATAGACATCGATTTTACTTAATTTTGAGCTCTACCATGTTCAAATGCATGCTTGATTAGTCAGGGGTATTGCCACATGAATTATCCTTGTCACACACTTTTACCCTACACAGTGCTATCAAATGACATTTTGATCACATATGTGTAGATCTAATTTGATTATGATGCATATTTATATCCATTTTCATTCAATTTATATGACTCCTAGGCTATTTTATCTCTACATAATTAAAAAAATAAATGTCTATTTAATAATATATAATACAACTAAGTTGTTTCTTGCTTTCCTACATTTTAGAAATAAGTGTATTTATTTTGCACACAATTAAATTGTTTCTCACTATTTTAAATTTTAGAAAAATTTAAATTTATTTTACATACATTTAAATTGTTTCCTACTTTTATTAGAATATTCAGATAATTTCTAGAAAATGTTATCAATTTTTAAGTCCATTATTTCATGTCAATGTATTATAAAAATTTCTATTTCTATCTAAAGTCACCTATATAATAGGCTCATGTAAATCATTTTTACGACAAAGTTAATTTTTTGTTTGTTTGTTTGGGTAGAAGTAAACAATCATATGTGTTTCATCCTTTATTTTTTCCTTTGCCTTTGACCACTAACAACATAGATCAGTAAGTATTAAGTCTAATTTACTTTAATTTAGTGTGTGAGTGGTGTAAACCTTTGCAAGTACTCAATGTCTAACACAATATTCACATTAACTCTCCTAACAAAATGTAGGAATTCAGTTCCAGCAACAATGCCTATGACCAATAGATGTTAAGGAGATTTCTATTTCTTGTATGGATTTTATACCTATGAAAATTTCAACAACATCAATTGGTTGTATAAGAATGTATGATGTATACCCCTCTCTTTAACTTCACCTCTCTCTATGTATATCCTATTTCCTATATTTCTCTTTGATCTTCTGTATCTATATATCTATCCATATATCTATTTATCTACTATCCATAGATACCACTTCATATATCTGTTAGCCATCGATCTTCATAACAAACCTTATCTGTTACCTTGATTTCATACACTTTACAGCTCATCACTTTATCGACTAAACTAATCATTTAATTCCTTTCTATTTTGATTGGTTAACAAAGAAATGCATTGGTGAACACAAGCTCGATTAAAACTGCGCTTGGTATACACTACATTTCGTTGGTGTATACTAGAATGCTTTATTTACTGACAACACTGCTTTGTGTCTTTCAACTCTATTCTTCATCATAGATGAATGCAACATAATACAATCAATTTCATCAAGTCATAGACTCATCAACAAGTTACTCAGTGTATTCCTTATCCTCATCTCACATATACATCTTCCTCATGTAGATATTTATGTTCTTCATCTCTTTCACCTTTCTTCAGATGTGTCAGTATAGTAACTTTACAAGATATGTATTGTCAAGCTATTTGACATCAATGAAAACATAATACTAATTTAATCATCTTGCATATCTAATCATCAACTCCTCAGTAATCTTAAATTACAAATTCTTCATTCAGGTTCTAAATCAGTTATAGTTCATTAATCTCTCCCTTTGGCATTGATGGCAACTCAAGTAATATGAAATGTACCATACACATACCAAACATGTATTCTACAACTTTGTGATCAAATGCTGTACAAACTCTCCCTAGGTTAATATGTTTAATCACTATGGTACTCAACAACATTATAAAATACAACTTTGTCATTCTGTAGATATAACCTTTTCAGTTCTCAGGTTCCTTTCAAATTATCTCTCCCTTAGATAGTTCTCATCGGTGCATATCTCTCCTTTTCCTTTTCATATTATTTATCTCTCCCTTTGACAACAATGCCAAAGAAACAAATAAACAATAAGCTTTGTAGTAGCTAAGTAACTCTCTATTGTCTATTACATTCTTTGTATCATAGTGTACTGATATCCCAATCTATTTCAGTTCATCAAACTTAATCACAACCTTGAACAATATCCAAAGTGTGAACTATGCTGCATCAACATGAATGATCTTCTGATAAGATTAGGTTGATGCAACATCTAGATCACATTAGTGACCGATAGATAGGGGATAAACCCCAAGTCTAGTCCTCAAATATTCAAATGTGTCCTTCGGTAGAGGCTTTGTAAAAATGTTTGCAAGTTGTTTGTTAGATGTAACAAATTCTAACTTCACTTGCTTCTCTTGCACTTGTTCTCTTAAGTAGTGATACTTAATTGATATATGATTTGTCTTAGAGTGCATCACTAGATTCTTTGGAATATTAATAGCACTTGTGTTGTCACAATATATGATCACCGGGTTAGTGATTACCTCATTCATTCCTTTCAACACTTTCTTGATATATGCAATGTTTGAGCAATTAGTAGCAACATAAACATACTCTACTTTAGCTGTAGACTGAGAAATACAAGCCTGCTTTTTAGTTGTCTAGGTTACAAGTCTTTCACCAAAGAAAAATACTCCTCTGATGGTACTTTTTTTGTCATCCACATTTCTAGCCCAATCAGCATTAGTATAAACCTTCAACTCAAACTTACCTTCCTTAGGATACCATAATCCATAATTCTCTATCTTTTTCAGATATCTTAAGATCCTTTTAGTAGAAATCATGTGTGATTCTCTAGGATTAGCAGAATATCTAGCAACAATTCCCACAACATGTGCTATATCTAGTCTACTGTGAACTACATACATGAGCTTACCAATCATGGATCGGTAAAGTGTCTAGTTTACCTTTGTAGTTTCATCTTCCTTTGTCAATTTACTTTGAGTAGCCATCGATGTTCCCATAGGTTTAGCATCTTCCATGCCAAATGTCTTCAAGACTTCCTTTATGTACTTGGACTGTGTGATGAATATCCCATCACTCTACTGAATCACTTGTAATCTAAGAAAGAATTTAATCTCTCCGAACATAGACATTTCAAACTCATTCCTCATGTCAACACCAAAAGATTTACACACATGATCTTGACCTCCAAAAATAATATCATCAACAAAAATTTCAGCAATAATAATAGTGTCATCAGTATCACCTTTCATGTACAAATTGCTGTTCTCACTAGTTCTTACAAATCCAATGCTTAACAAGTAAGTATGCAGTCTTTCATACCATGCTCTTGGTGCTTGCTTCAAACCATATAAAGCTTTGTGTAAACTACATACCATGTTTCTATTGTTTGGATCAATGAATCCTTCAGGTTGTTCTGTGTAGACCTCTTCTTCAAGTATACCATTCAGAAATGTTGACTTCACATCCATTTGATAAACCTTAAATTTATTGTGTGCAACATATGCAAGTAGCATTCTAACTCCTTCCAATATAGCAATAGGTGCAATTGTCTCACCATAGTCAATGCGTTCTTCCTGTGCATATCCCTTGCATACCAATCTCACTTTATTTCTTGTCACTTCACCATTTTCATTCACTTTGTTTCTGAATATCCATTTAGTACCAATAACATTCTTATCTTTAGGTCAGGGTACTAAAGACCAAGTTTTTTTTTTCTCTATTTGCTCTATTTCCTCCATTTCATTAATGCATTCTTCATTTTCTAATGCAACTTTCACATTCTTTGGTTCAAATTCACAGACTAGACATGTACCTTGTCTTGTTTTGCTTCTTGTCTACATTCCAGCTTGTCTGTTTCCAATAATTTATGTCTCAGGATGATGTCTTTTGACAAAACTAGCCAGTACTCAGTTTCTTCTTTCTTGTTCATCCTATTCAGGTTCATGTGCTTGCTTGGTAGCACCATCTTGTTTGTAAGTTTCCCTTTCCTATTCCTTGGGGTTATTTTCCTATTGACCAGTTATCATAGGTTGCGACGTTGGTAGATAGTCAGGAAGTTCAATGTAAGTGAATCTACCATAGTCTTCTAGTTCCTTTCTTTCTTCTGTGTTCTTGTCATCAAACTCATCAACACAGACATTAGTACTTTCAATCATCTTATTTGTAACCTTATTCAGACATTTGTATGCTTTACTCTTAGTAGAAAATCCTAAGAATATTCCTTCATCACCTTTAGAATCAAATTCCCCATTCCTCTCATCTTTCAAAATAAAACATTTGCTTCCAAAAATCCTGAAATAACTTACAGTAGGTTTGTGTCCAAACCATAGCTCATAAGGTGTCTGGTTGGTGTCCTTCTTTAGTTGTACTCGGTTAAGCACATATACAGCTATGCCGACAGCTTCCCTCCAATATGTCTGAGAAATATTCTTTTGCAGCATTAGTGTTCTAGCACAGTCAATGATTGACCTATTCCTTCTTTTAGCAATCCCATTCTGCTAAGGTGTTCTCGGTGCAGAGACTTGTCTCTTAATACCATTCTCAGTATAGAAATTAGTAAATTCATTAGAGATAAATTCACCTCCTCTATCAGATCTTAAGCATTTAATTTATTTTCTAGTCTCTTTTTCTACCTTCACCTTATACCATTTAAACATCTTAAAAGCTTTAGATTTCTCTTTTAGGAACATAACAGTCATCAATCTAGTATAGTCATCAATAAAAAGAATAAAGTATCTATCACCATAATAGCTCTGAGTTCTCATAGGACCACATAGGTCAGTATGAACCAACTAAAGTATCTTCTTTTTTGAGTAGTCTTTGCTCTTAAAAATCAACTTAGTCATCTTACCTTTCTGACATTCATGGCACATAGCATGATTTGGTTTTGACAAGTTAGGAAACCCTCTAACTCTTTTCTTCTTATTAATCTTGATCATGTTATCAAAATTCACATGACATAACCTCTTATGCCACAACCATGCATCTTCATCTTTCATTAATAAACAAGAAGACTGATCAATATCAAGATAAAATAGATTACCTCTAGATTATGTACCGGTTCCGACAAGTCTTCCTCCATCATCATAGATTCTTACCTTTCTGCTCTCAAAAGAAAGTCGGTGGCCTTAGTTATTCAGCTTGCCACACTTAACAAATTGTATTTTAGTCCATCTACCCAGTATGCATTCTCACATTTTATTCTATCATTAATCATCAGTGAACCTTTACCTCTCACCATACAAGGTGCATCATTTCCCATTCTAACAGATCCACCATCATATTCATAAAGTAGATCAAATTTCTCTATATCACCATTCATATGATGTGTACAACCACTATCTATGATCCATGTATCATTTTTTCTTACTTTAGAGATCAGTGTTGTTTCTTCATGTTTCTCTTCTTCCTCTGAATCATCTTTCATAGCAACAAATACTACTTCTACATCATCATCAGTGTCAGATTTAGATTCAAATTCTTTAGCTATGTAACATACCTTTTTCCCTTTGTCATAGCTATCTCGGTTGTCTCTATTGTTGTGTCGGTAGCCTCTGTTGACTCTTCTCCCATAGTTTCCTTGGGATCGGTCTTTGGATCTATCATCATCTTTCTTATTCGGACATCTAGCAGTGATGTGGCCAAATTCTTTATAATTAAAACATGCTAAAGGTAACTTGCCTCTATACCTTCCCTTACCTTTGGGTAATCTTTTGGCCATAAGAGCTTCAAGCTCATCAAGTTCATCATCGATATTACTATCACTATCATTATTCTTATCATTCCTGCTACTAGACTTAACAATCTTCAAAGAAGACATGAAAGAGGATTCAACAAAAGGTACATCACTATTGTCAAATTTATTCAATTCAAAGGTTGTAAGCTTACCGATCAGAGTGTCAAGAGTGAGGTTGGATGTAGCCCTTGTTTCATGAATTACAGAGATCCTGATCGCATAAACTAGTAGAAAAGTTTTGAGAATCTTGCTTATTACTATTTCATCATCAATAACTCCATTAGATGCTCTAATAGCATGTACTACCTCTTTTAGTCTATTTTTATATTGCACAATGTTCTCACCTTCTTTCATCTTCATATCATCAAATCAACCTCTTAGGCTTTCTGCTCTGGCTCTCTTAACATTTGCATCTCCACTGTATATTAGAGTCAACTTGTCTCACATCTTCTTAGCTGTATCACAATCCTTGATGTCTTCAAATTTGGCATCGGTACAGGCAGCAGCTAGTTCCATCATAGTAATATTATGTTCATGCCTATCCTTCAGTTGATCAAGAGTTAAGGGACCAGTGGGCGATTCAATGTAGCCATTCTCCATCAGTTCTAGTGCAGAGTTCCCAATTCTAGATATGTGCAACTTCATTCAACTTTTCCATACTATGAAGTTATCTTTGTTCAACTTTGGAACTTCCCTCTTATACATCTTGAGACCTTTTTGCTGGAGTCCTTAAAACTCTATTCTAAGCAATCGAAGCTCTGATACCAATTGTTAGCCATCGATCTTCATAACAAACCTTATCTGTTATGTTGATTTCATACACTTTACAGCTCATCACTTTATCAATTAAACTAATCACTTAATTCCTTTTTATTTTGCTCGGTTAACAAAGAAATGTGTCAATGAACACAAGATCGATTAACACTATGCTCGGTATACACTAAATTTTGTCAGTTTATACTAGAATGTTTTATTTACTAACAACACTGCTTTGTGTCTTTCAGCTCTATTCTTCATCATAGATGAATGCAACATAATATAGTCAATTTCATCAAGTCATAGACTCATCAACAAGTTACTCAGTGTATTCCTTATCCTCATCTGACATATACATCTTCCTCATGTAGATATTTCTGTTCTTCATCTCTTTCACCTTTCTTCAGATGTGTCGGTATAGTAACTTTACAAGATAGGTATTGTCAAGCTAGTTGACATCAATGAAAACATTATATTGATTTAATCATCTTGCATATCTAATCATCAACTCCTCAGTAATCTTAAATTACAGATTCTTCATTCAGGTTCTAAATCAGTTGTAGTTCATCAATATCTTTATCATTTTATCTCTTCAGCTTAGACCTCTCCCTTCCTATTTCTCTCCCTCCCTCTCCCTTCCTCTTTGTGCCTCCCTTCATAACTATCCCCCACTTTGATAGTCTCTCTCTCTCTCTCTCTCTCTCTCTCTCTGTGTTTTTCCTTCGCTATTTTTATCTCTATTGATCTTTTCACCTCTCTATCTCTCTTTTCTCTTTTTATTATTCATCTTACTCACTCTCTCTCCCCCTCCCTCTACCCTTATCTCTCCCTACAAAGATTAAATTTTTGACATAAATGTTTTAGAAATCAAGCTCTTATAGTGGCTATTAATAATTAAAAATTAATACAAATTTAATATCAAGATTTCTCAAGGTCTTTCAATAGTTATATATATTATAGATATTATAAAATAATTAGTATCTATAAATTTATATTTATGAGGTATGCAACTATTTATATTTGGATAAGAAAATTTCTTCTTGTAATCTTATTTATATTTTTAGGGGTAACCCAAAATGTGGGTTAGGGAATATAGATTAGTCTTTTTAATAGTTAGTGGGTGGAAGGGCAACTCATTTTATGGCTGCCATTATGTAGTGTTATTTCTATAGTTTTTTAATATTTCAATAAATTTTAGTGGCCTATACTATAAAAAAATTAGTTAATGTTTGGTTATTTTCTATTTTCAAATTGATTTATTTTCTTTCATATAAATCACTAAGGACTTGCACTTAGCCTTGTTTGTTAGGGTACACCACAATTAGACTTAGATGTCATAATTAACCAGATTAACTTAATGAAAATATTCACTTAGTATGGTTGGATGTCACTCGAGAAACCTAAATATAGATCTCTGTAATAAAATCCCAAATATTTGACTAATTAAATTTAATCTATTTGATATTTTACACCAAATATCATCAACTTATGTCATTAATTAAATATAATTTAGATATTGTTCTAATCACTAACTTATATAATATTTAAATTTCTAAGAATAATTTTATTATCTCATTCTGCACTCCTCAATAGAGGCCAATAATTGGCCACCAAATTTCACCTCTTTAATCTTCCGATATGTTTCATTTAAAAAAAATTAAAATCTAAATTAGCTATAGATTAAATTGATTTGTGATTCATTGAATTAAAAAATTCATTAACAAGGCTCAGTAAAATGCTACCATTCACTGGGTTGTTTAGCACTAATCCAACTTCTTGTTTTTTTAAGTAATATGTACTAGGATTACATTTCTAACACTTGAGAGTGAGCAATTATTTCAGGCATGGTGTGTGGAAGATGTGTACAGCATGGGCTGATGGGCCCGATCTGGCCTAGTGGAAGTTACAGCTACAGATTCACCATTAGCGGTTAAGATGACACTCTATGGTGGCACGCTCACAGCTCCTGGCTCAGAGCCACTGTTATTCTAATGATTTTTCTTGTCATCTTTTAGAAGCTATCCTTATGATTTTTTTTACCTAAAATAATTTTGATAAAAAATTGTAGCAATTTAATAAAATTTTCATTTACATCATTCCTGAGAAAAATGAAATTATTTTCATAGCTAACATTTTCCTATCAATCTTCACAACATCATTTAAAAGGTTTTAGCTAAAATGTTGGTTTTTAAGATCCAACCTTTTCTATCAAAGTTGATCTCTCATAATAAAAAAAAGGTCATGTCCCTAGTAGCCAAATCTTTGATGTACAACTATCATAACTCATAAGATTCTATATTTTATGGAGAGGAATACAAAGGAAGGTATGATTCTCAAATAGGACATTCGTAAAGCCTATGATAAGGTTGCATAAAATTAACTATTTGATGTGCTAGATAAAATTGAATTCCAACATAAGATTTTAGTAAATATTTGGGGAGTGCATGTTTTCAATCCTTTTAGTAGTGATAGAGACCTACAGGAAGCATATTTCTTGTCTTCCTTTCTATTCATTTTGGTGGCTAAGGTGGTTGGTAGGAAAATTACAAAAATGATCACAAACAAAGTTATCTTCAAGGAATTAAGGGTGCCAACAAGAAGTTGAGTCCACTTTTAGGCCAAAAAGTAGATCTATTTTTTCTATTTCTTTTTTTCAAATTGGATCTATTTGACATAAAAATTTGAAGAATTTAGAGATTGAATCTCAAAAAATTTAGTAATAGGAATTGTAGTACTCAAAGTCTACTTTCTAAATATGTAATTTATTTCAATACCTAGATGATGCAAATCAATTTTCAATAGGCATTACTAAAAAGCACATTTTAAAAGTCACTTTTTCAAGACCATACCATGCCCATGTATGACAAACATAATTTGACCTAAATGAAATTATTTCACTAAATCATTTTGGGAAATAGTATGTAATAGAGTAAAGATTCATGACAATATTTTATATATATTTTTTGGAATATATTTTAGGCATAATAGCTATTTTTTAAACCCCTCATGTACGACAAGCATAATTTGACCTAAACTTATCATTTTTTATTCTTTTTTTCGAAAGTGTATAGAATTGTTTGTAGTTAGATGTCATGTAATTTTTTTTAAAAAAAATATAGAAATCAACACTTTATTAAAATAAGAAGAAAACACATCATTTCAATTTGATGCACCTGTTTTAGTATAAATTGATTGAAACATTAAAAAAAATTAATTTAAAAATAAATTGCATATTTGGAATATACGTAGTCTCATCTAATAAAAAATTCATCAAAATATTTCGTAGAAAATGTATTCGGGTATTTGTCCAAAGTGTGTATTTTGTCTAAACATTGAGATGGCCTCCAAGGTGCATGCCAACCTAGATCCAAGGCTATGGTTTGGTTAATTAAGCCTTTTTCCAAACCAAGACCCGAAGCTATTTCTGGGGTGGTAATTTAAATTTTATAAAATGGGGTTACATTTATGGAAGGGAGGCACATTTTGTAGAACAAGGTTGCATTCAATTTTTCAAATTTATAATATTTTATAGAAAAGTATCATGTTTTGTAGAATGGGTCATGTTTTGTAGAATGATGTCATCTTCCTTTTTTGTAGAATGTGACTCCATTCCAAGTTTTAGGCTTAGGGCCCCAAACCTAAGCATTGTTGGAAAAACTTGTCTCAAACTTGCAAATAGTTCCAAAATGTAGTTGGCATTTTTCCTACATGTGAGTGCCTTGGAAAATAGAATATTAGTTGTAAAAATATGTATTTTCCATACTATATTATAGAAGTCTCATTTTTATAGATTCTATGACATATTTCATTGAAACCAACAAGTGTCAAAAATAGGGGTGAAGACTTTGGACGTGAGAGACTATTTTTAATCTAGATTCATGCCTATCTTAGGCAATACATGTCAACGATGGGAAACACCTTTCAAGGAGGTTAGAACATGGTTTTTTAAACCACTAATGGTTTCCAATTTGTGAGAAGCCTATAAAATGAGAGCTTGAGGAGGAGTTTGTATCATTGAGTTTTGTTTACAAGATTGGATTCTAGAAGGATGCTATTGAAGTTCCTCAAAGATTGAGTTGAGGTGATACTTTTGTAAGAACTTTAATTACAAGTGTGATGTAATCTATTATTGATTTGATAATACATTATGCAATTTTTCAAGTGTGAGGTTTTTCTCCTGTATGGGTTTTCCCCATAGGAATCATTATGTTATTCATTTATTGTTATTTTTTTATGTTCTTATGTGTTTCTTGAAATCTCTTTAATAGCTAAGTTTAAATTCACATAATTATCCTCTCATGATTAGTGTAGGAAGTATTTTCACATACCTTACCTTCCATACAAGTGGTATCAGGGCCTGACCATTTTAGGTTCTATTTGTTGGGTATATAACTTTTTGAGATGTATTATCCTAAAAACTTAGCACCCATAATTGGATTCTCATGGACCTATTAAACCCCATTTTTGGTGATTTTGAGGTCGGAATGTATGTCATGCTTGATTTCAACACCCTAAATTTTCTCCCCACCACTTCTTTTCACTTTTCTCAACATTCCCATGAAATTTGAGCTCATTTTGTCTAGGAAAAGTCACCTTTCCTACTTTTCCTTGAAATAAGTTTCCTAGATGACTTGTTCTTTGGATTTTGGGCCCAAATTTTGTCTGGGGCTTGATGGTAGGGTTTTCCTTCAAGATTTAGATTTTTTTTAGCCTTGATCAAATTTGAATCCTAAATGGAGGGAGTTTAGTACAAAAGGACATCCTCTCCCCTCATTTGTTATTAATCATGCAAGTGCAAGCTATCCATAAAGCATTCAAGCAACCAATTTGTGAAATTCAGGATTTGGATTCAATATTTGAAGGTAAGCATCCAATTCTAGATCTCCAAGACTCCATTTCTTTAAGATCCATCCAATTAAAAGAAATATTCTCTCATTGATGAAAGTTTCTAACCCATGATGGCCAAGTAGAGGATTTCTCAATCAAGGAAGAAGATTCATTCATCTATCCTTCTCTCTCCTTCACATGAGTTGATCAAGAATATATACATTCTAGATATAGGAGTAGAAATCATATATATATGCATTTGTGAAGGAATCCTTGATTATACATCTCATTCCAAGGTCAAATCTTTGGATTCCAAGCACATTCAAGCATATTCATGAATTTGAGCGATTACTACATCTATTCATGAGGGTTCCATACGAGGTGAATTAACAATTTGCCTTTTCACATTACTTTCCTTTATGCAATTTCTATTATATTTCAAGGTTTATTCCTAAATAGTAGTTTGACCAAGAAAATAATATTTTCACCATTTTTTGTATGCAGGAACAAGATATGGAGCTGTGATTATAGATCTAGACAGTGTAGGTATAGTTACAAGATCTGGGAAAGTTTTGTCAAAATTTTCTTAGAATGAGTTTCCTTGTCGACTTGTTCCCAAAAAGTTGACTTGTTCCTGCCTTTTTTCAGTGAAAATTTTAGAGTAAAAATATAAAAGTTTATATTTTCCAAATCCGTAGTTATAGTTGGTTTTGAGACCCCGGCAACAAGGAAATACAATTTCAAAGTGTCATTTTCTCCATCTCATTTTTAGGTTCATTTATATTCTTTTTGTTTCTCTTGTGCTTGCTTCATTAGATCATATTTTTTATTTCATTTGAAAATCATTACAATAAATGAAATATAAAAACTCCTCTAAGCATAGATCTTGCATTGGCACCCTTCCTCCATTTGGTTGTCCTAATAATAGTTTCTTGGTGGTGGTTTTTTATTCCAATGTATACATAGGATATGGTATGTAGTAGCTCGTACATTGCATAGAATTTTCCTCTATGCATTTTTGTGAGCCTGACTCTTCTTACATACTTTTGATATTGGTAGTTAGATCTTGTTTATATTGTATGCATCTAGATCTATAGTTTTATTTCTTTCTAAACCTTATTTAGTATCTAGATCTACATTATATGCTTCGTATCTTCATAGTTGCATCTACTTGTGTATGCTTTACATTACATGTTTGAATTTGATAGTTAAATGTTCTTTTTGTAAATGATTTTTTTTTATTTGGATTGCATATTTCTTTCAAATCCTATAATTGCATTACATTTCTCTCATTACTTTATGCATGAGTGTTATCATTTTGAGTTATACTTATATCATTTTTGTTAGAATAAGTTGTAGATTTATAGGTTCTGTTGATCTTGAGTCCTCTCTTTCCTAGGAATCTTGGTGAAACAAACATGCATATTAGAGATATCAATCCTATCATTGAGAATAACTCTTCCCATTCTTCCCAAGATAAAGATGAGGCTTTAAGGGTCCCTCCTATAAAAGTCCAAAAAATTTCCAATGACTTTGAGAAATTCAAACAATGGTTAGGACAAGAAAACTCTAATCTTAAGGTCATTTCTATTATAGAATTTTTAAGGAAGCTAATTCATAATGATGAACATAGTATTAAAATCTTGCAAAGTATCTCTCATCTCATTGATACCAATGTCAATCCTTTTAAATATTTTGTTCAAGGTCTAGGTCTCATTCCATCTACTATTAGTGTTGAAACCTCTATTATTATTTCTACTTCTATTCCTAATGTCTCCACTTATGCTCCATCTATCATAACAACCTCAATCCAGAATATCAATCCTACACATGTGAGCATTCTTAATCATATTACTCCTTCTATTCCTTCAAGTGTTCCTTGTGTTTAATTACCTTCATCAATTCCCACTTACCATAGTGTCCCCTTTTCATATTTAACCATTCCTTCTATCTCTAACACTATTCCAAACATTTCCAACATATCTCCTCCTACTATTTTTTCTACCAGTTATACCATTAATATCTTAGCTCAAACCATATCTTATTTGCAACAACTTACTTCAATGACTCAATCAAATTTTAGCATTCCTACTTGTGACATTGCTAGTCCTTTTTCTCTGGATATCATTTATACTATTATCTCACAATACATGTAGATTCTTCATCTTGAGACTTATAATGGTAAGGGTGATTCTTTGACACATTTCAAAACCTTTCAAACATCGTGTAGTTATTTTTCTCATGACCCTAGGTTTGTGACAAAGTTGTTTACTAGAACCTTTTGAGACAAATCCTTCCAATGGTATTATTGTTTGCCTCCTTATTATATCGATTTCTTCCTAAATCTATTTTAATGCTTTCATTCAACAATTTCAAAACAACATTGGTC
Organism: Chamaecyparis obtusa; assembly: GCA_027943335.1. NCBI lineage: Eukaryota > Viridiplantae > Streptophyta > Pinopsida > Cupressales > Cupressaceae > Chamaecyparis > Chamaecyparis obtusa. Next base: position 1,199,340 of record BSBK01003318.1, on the reverse strand, counting down.
CTAAAATTTATTTGACTGATTTATTACATTATAAACAAGGAGTTAGAGAAAATGAGACTCATTTTATTGGTATATTTAAGTATTTGCATGCTTATATTTCTTATCTTGTGCTTGATATTGATTTTAAATACATTTTTATTTCTGTAGGATTTGAGAAATACAAATCCACAAAACCTGAAGATCACCTGCATACAAAAACTTGTTATAAGGAAGTAGAGACAAGAAGAGGGCAAGGATTTGAATAAAAAACATGAAGAAGAAAATATCCTCAATTAATGAATAAATTGAATGTATAATGGATCATCCTTATAAAAGAGATCGAAAGCCTTGAAAGGCAAACCTAAAAAGCAAAAGTGCATGTAATAATTAGTTAAATTATTACAAGACTAATGCATGCAAGTTTATATTTAAAACAACTAGTGCATGAGTTTAAAACAACTAAAGCAAATGATTTGACATCTTAATAAGGGAGTAAATTTAATTAATATAATTAATAATTTACTCTAACACCTCCCCTTAAGATGAGCAACAATGCAGCTACAAACAATGCAAGAAGAAAGAAAAGGAAACTATAGTGCTGAAAGCATAAAAATGGGTCCCGAAAACATGGCCTGATGAGGTACCCAATGATGAGTCAAGTTTATGGGATGTTTTTTTTATGGTTTTCTACATCCAGACTTAAATATCTTATGATTTCTCATAAACATTATGCAGACTTTTATGTTTCTATGCTTTAACCATATGTATATTTGATACTTTTGAAACTAAGGACAAGACTGAATATATATGTATAGACTAATGGATATTGTGATAAAATTTGGTATTTATCTTCTCTAGTTTTAATGGGTAGTGTTCCTGCAGTCGAGTGATAAGGATATGTTAAAATAGGAAAAACTTATTATAATTTTTGCCTTGGATTTGTGTTGTGGATTCTGGTATACTAACCTTTTGCAGGAGAAGAATAAGTCAGCAAGGAGCATAGACTCAGGGATGAGTGGGTCTTTTAAGGAAAGCAACTATTTTAGTTTCTATCGTGGCTCCACTACTTCCACAACTTTGCAGTTTCTGGTTCAGACCAAGTCAATCTGGTCTGAGTGTTCCTATATTCTTGAGGCACTAAATATGGCATATCCCCTTGCATAAATGATGTTGTCATTCCTATTACTGAAGTTGTTATGCTATGTAATGAAGGACCTAGTTTTTAGGTGTTCTATTTTTCTTAGTTGCTTTTAAATAAGCTGGAACTTATGATTCTAAGCTAGTTAGATGTTTTGAGGAATTCATACTGTAATTCAGCAACAAAGTGAAATACTTTGATATTCCGTATTGTACTTATGTTTTGTTAAATGAATATATGATAGTTTCAAGTTTCAATCTCTGAGTTGTAAAATTTTCACACTTTTTTGGGGGCCCACGTGGGAGGTGAATTCCCTATTTGTGTTCAAGTAGGATTCAGTTAAGTTTCCTTGAAGTTGTTAAGCATTGTTGCTCATGCAGCCACTGGTAACAGAACCATTGACTGTTTCCTGTAGCATAGGTTTACTTTTGAAGCATTGTATATTTCTTGCTAAGCTTTCCTTTGAGTTATGAGATAATCTGTAGTTTCAGTTTCTAAGTATAAATCTCTTGTAGCAATAGATTTTAATTTTATAGTGATAACTCTTGGGAGAACTAAAGCATAAACTTTGTAGCCATCATCTCAAGTTCACGTTCCTAGATTGATAAATTTAATGAAGTTTAGCATGATGTTCTAAGTAGATATGTGATAATTTTAAGTAATTAATCACTATCAAAGGATGTCCAACCCTTGAGTTACTAGGATATTATTCTGACTAGTCATTTCTGGCACCACTGTCGGGGATGGTGTCAATTTAGTTCAACCCAAAAGTGATTAAGTTAGTTTTCATTTTGCATAATTTTGCATGCATAGATGTAGGGACCATCTTGGGTTATTCCTACCTAACCTTAATTGGAAAGAACCATTTGAGGTTTTCAACTCAGTACTTGAGGAACCCCAATTAGAGAACCCACAAAAAGAAGAATTGTTTGAGAATGTTTTTGCTGATGCCTATGACCAATTGCCTTCACCACCATTATCTGAAGAGTCCTACCATTTAAATGCCCTTTTTTCTAACCCAACATATCTAGACAATGTAATGGCTCACCCTATCTTCCCTTTTCCTATTCCTACTTAGCAAGGTAACCAAAATTTGAAAAACATTCCTACTGCTGCGCTTCCTAAATTCTATGGACTCATAATAGAAGATCTAGAGACTTTCCTTTTTGAGTTTGATGTCCTTTGTCGAAGCTATGACTACACCATTAATGACCATAAGATCAAATTGTTTCCCTCCACATTAAAGGAGGCTACGCTAAGATGGTTTATGAGTTTGGGTGCTGATGCTGTAGTAGATTGGAATGCAATGTGTAGCATATTTCTTGCTTAAGTACAAAGATTATTGTAGATGAGGGGACATAAAAAAAGATGACATATTTAAAATGTCATAGAAGGAATATGAAACCTTGGAAGACTGTCTCCAAGTTCATGTTTAGCTTGCAGCATAACACACAACATGAGTTGAATGAAGAATCTCAAAAGCATCTATTTTTTAGAGGTGTGAATGATGGAAGCATTGAGGCCCTTGACCTTATGGTAGGGGGGGACATTACCCAGAAGAATTGGGATGACATACAGAGCATATGTTTGAACTATTCTAGAGCTACTGTTAAAAAGGGAAGAGGCTTAAGAACCTTTCCTCACAAATCTAATGGTGCAAGTGTGTCCAAAATGGAGCTATCCAATCTATTGTCAAATTTCAAGCAAGACATCATTAATGATGTCACTACTCAGTTGGACACAATGGAGGCAAGAAGGAAGAAAGATGAAGTTGATGCAATGTTAGCAGAGTACTGTCCACACTGTAGGGAGAAGAAAAAGAATTATTAGTGTAAGTTTGTTTCAAGCTTGGAGTCCCAACCTATGCCTACCAAGTTCAAAGCCATTGATGAGAATGGAGAGGTGCTCTATGTCACCCAGCGAAGGCCATGGGCTTAGAGACTAGGTATTCCCCAAGATCCTCTTCAAAATTTTAATAGTAATAATGCATGGCCAAATCAACAGCATAGTGGATTTAGTGGGTATAATAGTTGGCAGTAGCCTCAACAAGGTTGACAACAACCTCAACAAGGCTAGCAACAACATCAACCAGGATGACAACAATCTCAACAGGGTTGGTCACAACCTCAGCAACCCTGGTAGCAGTCCCAATAGGGGCGGAAACATCCACACAATTGGATGATCCAATCAAATCAACAAGCTTTGATGCCACCACCTCATCAATAGAATTTGATGCCTCCTCCTACAGCTAACACTACTTACCCTAAAAAGACTCAATTGCCTGCTCAACCTACTCCTAATCCCAACAATGCTAAACCAACAATACAACAGCAAAGCTATGCTATTTCCCTGAATAATATTCATTTAAGGTTTGGCACAACTCTTCCTCCTCCACAACAGCCTATTATCACTAAAGTTGAGGATGCCTTGGCAGAGCCAATTGAGGTACTAGTCAAACCTGCTACTCCTGCAGCTCAAGAGCCCCCATTTCCTCATAGGTTGGAGGAACAAGCTACTCTAGTGGAAAATCAAGTAGTGTTGGACTTACTTGCCCAACTAAAGAAAATGACAGTTAAAATACCCCTGTTAGATGCCATAAAGGAAGTGCCTACATATACTAAAGATATCAAAGAAGCCTATATAAAACAACCTGGGAGGAAGAAAAAGGATCCCAAAACCATACATGTCCTAGGATAGTTATCTGACCTAATATTGGAAAAATTGATAGTTCCAAAGTATTTTGATCCTGGTAGCCCTGTGGTCACAGTCACTATTCAAGGAATACAAGTCCAAAATACTCTAGTTGACTTAGGTGCATCCATAAATGTCATGACCAAGGAAGTAATGTCTTAGTTGCATATCATTGGTCTTAGGGAAACCCCCACCATCCTTCAGCTTGTTGATAGTTCCACCATTACACCTGATGGGATGGTAGAGGATGTAATAGTCACCTTGAATTCTTGGGAATATTTGGTTGAATTTGTTGTCCTTTCTCAAAAGGATGACATGGGAGGGTATCTAATAATTCTAGGAAGGCCTTGGTTGGCTACTGTAGATGCCTATATAGCTTGTCGATCAGGAAAAATAACTATATCCAATGGAGTCAACACTAAAAATTTGACTCTATATTCCCCAGCTCAACCTCTGTTGCAAGATGACCAGATAATCTGGCCAGACTTGGGTGATTCTGAATTTGAGGTCAATTCCATTCACCAGTTAATGATGATATCCAAGGAACCATTTGTAGCTTCTAGGGGAGAACATGAAATAATTTCCTCCATTATCATGAATGAGTATGGAGTGCAATCCCAAGTGTGTTCCCAAGAGGACTGTGTTCTTAAAACTCTGTTACCACCTTCCAATGCTGTGCAATATTTAGAAACTTCAAAATTCCTTCATACATTATTACCTCATGAAATGGAGTCTTCTCCAATTTCTCATCTGTCCATGACAGAAAATGTCATTAAGCTAGAAGTCAACCTAGGAAGGGAGTTAAATGTAAATAGTGCTTTGACACTCTCTCAGTAGACAGATGTCATGCAGCTTCTAAAAGAACATCAACAAGCTTTTTCTTGGGATTATACTGACATGAAAGACCTCGACCCTAAGCTCTACACTCACAAAATTTATATCAGCCCTAATTGTAGACCTGTCTGCCAATCTCAACGAAGGGTTAATCTAGCATTAAGGGATATAGTTAAGAATGAGTTGTAGAAGTTGTTAAATGCTGGATTCATTTATCCCATTTCTGATAGTTAGTGGGTTTCCCCTCTTGTTATAGTACCTAAGAAAGGAGGTAAGTGGAGATTTTGTGTTGACTATAGGGATCTTAACACAGCCACTAAAAAAGACCACTTTCCATTGCCATTCATTGATCAAGTCCTTGATAATCTAGCTGGAAAGAAATACTTCTCTTTTCTGGATGGATTCAGTGGTTATAATTAGATACAGATAGCACCTAATGACCAGGAGAAGACAATGTTCACATGCCCATGGGGCACATTTTCTTATTCAGTGCTACCTTTTGGGTTGTGAAATGCTCCTGCCACTTTCTAGTGAGCTGTGATCAATATATGCTCTGATATCTTTGCTGATTGCATGGAGATTTACATGGATGAATTTACCACATATGGGCATACTTTTGATGAGGCCAAAGAAAACTTGGAGAAAGTTATTCAGAGATGTTGTGACTATAACATCTCTCTAAATAGTGAAAAGTGCTTCATGATGATGGAAGAAGGGGTTGTCTTAGGACATTTCATATCTTCAAAAGGTATTCAAGTGGACCCTGCCAAGATTGAAGTAATTAGCACATTGCCTACTCCAGCAAAAAACAAGGATGTGCATAGTTTTCTTGGACATGCCGGGTATTACAGAAGGTTTTAAAGGATTTCAGTCAGCTTGTAGCACCACTATATAACTTGCTCAAGAAGGATGCTAAATTTGCTTGGGATTCTGACTATGCAAAGTCCTTCCTGCGGCTGAAGGAAGTACTCACTATAACACCGATTTTGAGAGGACCGAACTGGGGCTTGCCTTTTCACATCCATACTGATGCCTTGGACTATGCTATTGGTGTTGTACTTGGATAGAAAGTGGACTCAGTTGAGCATGCAATTTACTTTATCAGTAAAAATTTGTAGGGAGCTGAGTTTAATTACACTATCACTAAAAAAGAACTTCTTGCAGTCATCTATGCCTTGAATAAATTCTGACACTACATTACTAGATATGAGATCTATGGGCATACTAACCATTCTACTATTAAGTATCTAATGAAAAAGCCTGCAATCTTTGGAAGACTAGCTCGATTACTTCTTATCTAGGAATTTGACATTACAATAATAGATAAACTTGGTAAAACCAATGTGGTAGCTGATTTTTTTTCTAGGTTGCATGTAATTGATGATCCTGCAGCCATTGATGATAGTTTCCCTGATGAACATCTCTTCCTGCTATTTTCACACAATCCCTGGTATGCCGATATTGCCAATTATCTCACCACTGGTAAGACACTAGCTCATTTCTCTGCTAAAGAAAGAAGATTGTTGATAGAAAAGAGCTTTAATTATTCATGGATTTTTGGATTCATGTTTTATACTGGTCCTGATCAAGTAACCAGAAGATGCATGAGGGAGGATGAAACATATGATATCCTTAGGGCATGTCATGATGAACCTTGTGGTGGTCATTTTTCTGCCAAAAGAACAGCGCTGAAGATCTTGACTACAGGATACTATTGGCCTAGTTTACACAAAGATGCTGCTCAGTACACCAAAAAGTGTGACAAATGCCAATGCATGGGATGGCCTACCAAGATAGATGAAATGTCTCTACTACCATAGGTAATTGTTGCACACTTTGATAAATGGGGATTGACTTTGTCATCCCTATTGAGCCATCTTCACAAGGTAAGTCTTATATCCTTGTATGTACTGACTATGTTACAAAATGGGCTGAGGCTAAACCTATGAAGCACCCAAGGGATAAAAATGTTGCAAAGTTCCTTTATGACTTCATCTTCACAAGATTCAGGGTACCAAGAGAGATTTAGTTTGACCAAGATCCTCAATTTACTTCCAATTTGATTGCTGCTCTAATGGAAAAGTATAACATCAGGCATGGAAAATCTTCACCCTATCACCCCCAAGCTAATGGGTAGGTAGAAGTTACAAATTGGGATTTGGAGTCTATTCTCACTAAAATAGTAGCCATCCATAAGAAATATTGGGCTATCTGACTTCTTGAAGCACTATGGGCTTATCGGACTACATGGAAGTCTACAAATAGTTTCACACCATTTGAACTTGTTTATGGTCACTCTGCAGTCATGCCTATAGAGTTTGAACATAAGACACTCCAGACGGCTCTTGATCTTGGGATGAATCTCACTACAGCACTACAAGAATGGATACTGAGTTTGAATGGCCTTGATGAGTGGTGAAAATCTTCCCTACACAACACAGAATTGATACAACACTAGCGCAAGCAATGGCATGACAAGTATGTAAAGGAAAAAGTCTTTTTTGTTGGTGGCTTGGCGCTCCTCTATGAATCCCATTATTAGCATAACCTAGGGAAATTCCAAACCAAGTGGCTCAGACCATATGAGATTATTGTAGTCTTTCTAAATGGTGCAGTTTAGCTTTCCATAGTGGATCCAGTTCATTTCAAATTATTGGTCAATGGTCACAGATTGAAGTTATATCACAAACCCCAAAGTAAGGATGAGTTTCGGCAGCAATTCTCTTCTACCGCTGGTGACACACTTCCTACAACAACTCGTAATGAACTTTTTTCTCATTTTCCTTCCTCACTCTAGCAGCTCTTGTCACTTTCATAATAAACACTTTCTTAATGAAAGTCACTTCTCTATAATAAAATTCCATTTCATTTCTTGTCTATCACCCATCCACCTCATTTTATTCTTCATTCATGGATAGAAATGCCTACCACCTCAGCAGCAATTTTGGTTAGTACACTTTCCAAGGTATGTAAATTTAATATTTTTTCCACTTATTTTCTCGTATGCCTTGTCACCTGTGCAAGTGTGGGACCACTTGCCTAATTTAGCTGGGGGAAGTTATATCTTTTTTTTGTCATTATGTTTATGAAATCTTTATAGTTATTCTTTTATCCTATTGTACTTGCATTTCTTTTCATGATTTGAAAATTTTTGCAAATCATTATGTTGCATTGTTATTTCACACCTATGAAGTAAAGGTGGCAAGTTATGTCAAGTACAAGTTCTGTGAAAAGTACGTATGAGTAATTATGATAAGTTAAGAGATAATTTGCATTTGCATTACTCATGAGCTCATTTTTTGAGCTGCACTGCTAGATATTTCCAAATTTGAAATCTTCCTGCAACCTGTCTTTTTATGCTTCCTTGTTTGAAATTGTTCTTATCTATTTTTTATCTCCTACAACTCCATTTTGGCTATTTTGGGTATCTCAGAAACCAAAAGATGGGGGGTGATCTCATTCACAGGGAGCCCACTGTGCATAATGTTTTGCTAGAAGACCAAGCCTATAGGCCATACTTTTAGGCAAGGGGTTGGTTGGATTATATTTAGAAGTTAACAAGCTAGGATGATGAAGTTGCACTTTAGTTTCTTAACTCTTTAAAATATGGTGTGGCTACAATCAAAGGACTGAGGGTGCAATTTTCACAGGCAATTTTGGTAGAAGTTATGGGGTTACCGTAGGAAGGTGAGGAATTTGTAGAAAATCTTGATCCAACTACTTCCAGAGCTTAGTTCACTCTACATTCAGACCCGCCACTTGAAGTTGATTGGAAACAAGGTACATTTAGACTATCTCTTCTAGAGCCATTTAGGTAATGTGTTGTTCATGTCATTAGATATTTTACCTGCGAAGGGTTGAATTCATTCCTGCATTCCGTTCACTTTAAATTTTTGAGTTGTTTAAGACATGACAATAGGCCTATCAATGTTCCTAGTTTTGAGTTTAGCATTTTGTTGAAACAAGCCACTCTAGTTAAGGAGGGTAAATGCAATTCTATCTCATATCACTATTTAATCAAATTAATAGTTGAGAAAGCCTTAAGGGAGCAGTCAGAAATCTCCTGGGATGAATTTCTGCTGCAAGGGTTTAATGAACCAATCCCAAAACTAATTGGGCGTAGAGTGGGACAAAGGATTAAAACCGCTAAAGGGGTTAGGAAATTTTTTATTGAAATTGGACAATGTTCTTCATCCAAAAAGAAATCTAGGGTTAGGACCCCTAATTCCCCTCATTCCTTTACTTCAAGATCAACTCATGAAGAGGAATTGGAGATTTCTATAGAAAAGGCTGAAGTTGCTCTTGCAGTGGTAACGGTTTCCCCAAAGGACAAGAAAAAGAAAATTAACCCTGGTACTAGTCGGTAGGCTAAGGCATCTCTTGTAGCCACATGAACTTTCAAAAAAAGTAAAGTTCTGGAAATGAAGGAAGAGACTTCATTAAGGAGAAGTAATAGGAGGAAGTCAAACACAACTGCAAAGATTCTAGTTGATGAGCCAAATGTAGAACAAGATTTTGGATGGAAGGAATAAGAGGTTAGAAAAATTCAACAAGAAGTTGAAATATAGCCTGAAAATTCTTAGCAGGAAGAACAATGGACTAAGATTATGCAGCAGGAAACATTTGAGGGGTTTCCTAATTTTGAAACAAAGCAGGTCCCTAGTAAGCCAGTAAATGAAGAAGTCATCATAATTGGTGATGAATCCAGCTCAGAAGAGCAAGCTTATGTGTTTCAGAGGAGAGGTTCAACCTCTAGGAGTCCTCAAGAAGATGATTCAGATAATGATGACTCTGATAGTTACATCAGGGAAGTAGATGACACAATGTTTTCTCCTACAGCAGAAAAGAGTCCCTATGAAGAAAACCCAGATATTGATGCAGACCTTGTGAATAAGGTAGTAGAGAAAATTTTGAATGAAGGATTAGATACATTAGCCTCATTGGCTCAACAATGCTCTAATACCAAGAGGGCTATGATCATCTGGAAAGATCCTTTGAAGAAGGAAAGTGCAAATAATGGTAAGTTTCCTGTTCCTAAAACAATAGAAAATTCTTGCATGAATTCTATGTCGGCTCAATCTAGTTCAACATCTTTATTATTTGTTATCTTTCAATTTCCTAAGCAATTAAATTTTGAGAGAGAGCAGTGGAAAAAACAATGCAAAGAACTAAATAGGGTAATAGACTATCATTACTAGAAAACACTTGTTCAGGAGGAAAAGATAGAACAGTTGAGTGTGAAACTTAACAAAATCACATCTCTAATTCCTAACCTGATGGGTTGTAGATCCCCATCACCTGTCTATGCCTTGTTTCTCAAAGAACAATTGTTAAACTATTAGATGACCTATATTATGCAGGAAAAATCTCCCTCATTACAAGAGCCTACTCAATTTTCTCAAGCCTTCCATAACTCTCCTGTAGCCATTCAGAATCTATTATGTGAACTCTATCTCCACAACCTAGTAGTCCCAAATGACCAAGTTTGGAATCCCTTACTTTATGTTGGGGATATTTAGCTCAGAGCCCTTATATCCTGGGTATAGAATAAAATTAGTTGGGACACTCAAGTCAAAGTGTATAGGGATTTGGAGCTAGAAATTCCCCTATATTTAAGACCTGAAGCTAAAGATCCTCAAACTTACTATTATAATTGGTTAAGAATTGCCCCCTTTGAATCAGGTAGTAAGGTCATCTATCCACTGAGAAATGAAGCATTTAATGCATATGAATAGTTGGTAGATTCTAAATTGCTTGAGGCTAGAAATGTCATTCAGTGGTGCTGGAACAGTTTATCTAGGGAACTGAGAAACAGAGAACCACATTCACATCTCAACTTTGCTATGGAAAACCAGCGCACACCTTGGTATATTTCCTTGGGAAGAGAGAGGGAAATTTTTTAGATTCCACTAACCTTTTAGCCTCCATTACTAATGTCTCCTCTCCTTACAAACTCATAAAATTTGGATAGTTTTGATATGAAGAAGGAGAAGGATAGATGGAAGAAACACAGAAAAACAAAGGGATTCTATTGGAGTCTTGTAGAAGGAGGTACTGGGTAGAGGACAACTGCTAATTACAAATTGACAACTAGGTTGAATAATTTATTTGCTACAACACCAGCAAATAGATAAGCTGGGGGGAATGATGAGTCAAGTTTATGGGATATTTTGTTTATGGTTTTCTGAATCCAGACTTAAATATCTTATGGTTTTTCATAAACATGTAAAATTTTATTTTTCTATGCTTTAACCATATATATATTTGATACTTTTGAAACTAAGGACAAGACTAAATATATATGTATAGACTAATGGATATTGTGATAAAATCTAGTATTTCTCTTCTCTAGTATTAATGGGTAGTGTTCTTGCAGCCGAGTGACAAGGATACGTTAAAATAGGAGAAACGTATTATAATCTTTGCCTTGGATTTGTGTTGTGGATTCTGGTATACTAACCTTTTGCAGGAGAAGAATAAGTCAACAAGGAGCACAGACTCAGGGATGAGTGGGTCTTTTAAGGTGAGTAATTGTTTCAGTTTCTATCATGGCTCCACTACTTCCATAACTTTGTGGTTGCTGGTTTAGACCAAGTCAATCTAGTTACCAAGTGTTCCTATATTCTTGAGGCACTAAATATGGTTTATCCTCTTGCATAAATGATGTTGTTATTCCTATAACTGAAGTTGTTATGCTATGTAATGAAGGACCTAGTTTTTAGGTGTTCTATTTTTCTTAGTTGCTTTTAAATAAGCTAGAACTTATGATTCTAAGCTAGTTAGATGTTTTGAGGAATTCATACTGTAATTCAGCAACAAAATGAAATACTTTGATATTATGTATTGTACTTATGTTTTGTTAAATGAATATATGATAGTTCCAAGTTTCAATCTCCAAGTTGTAAATCATTCACACTTCCATGGGGGCCCACACAGGAGGTGAATTCCCTGTTTGTGTTCAAGTAGGATTCAGTTAAGTTTCCTTGAAGTTGTTAAGCATTGTTGCTCATGTAGCCACTAGTAACAGAACCATTGACTATTTCCTATAGCATAGGTTTACTTTTGAAGCATTGTCTATTTCCTGCTAAGCTTTCCTTTGAGTTATGAGCTAATCTATAGTTTTAGTTTCTAAGTATAAATCTCCTGTAGCAATAGCTTTTACTTTTATAGTGATGACTCTTGGGAGAACTAAAGCATAAACTTTGCAGCCATCATCTCAAGTTCACGTTCCTAGATTGATACATTTAATGAAGTTTAGCATGATGTTCTAAGTATATATGTGATAATTTTAAGCAATGAATCACTATCAAAGGATGTCCAACCCTTGAGTTACTAGGATATTATTTTGACCAGTCACCCAACACAACCAAATCTCTGTAAAATGTAGAAATAGAGAAAACCCAACATGGGAAAAAAACCCTACTCAAAAAAGAGATAGAAAAATGTAGAAAAAGAAATGGCTCAAGAGACTCTCTCAAAACCATAAGTACAACCAGCCCCCCCATGAGAGAGGTATGAGACACCAAAGCCCCCCAAAATGATGGAACCCCTATGGAAATGATCAAACCAATGGAACTCCAATGTGGAATAAACAAAGGCATGAAACAAGGAAACCCCTGAATGAGAGGTGAAATTGGAAGGCCTAACTAATGCTCAAAGGAGAAAACATGAGGATCCTGAAAGGGAATCCCCAATGTAGGTGGTGTGATAGGTGTGTTGACACTGTCATGAAAGAGGAGATGAATGTTCTCTATAGAATCCTCAACAAGTGCACCTGATGGCTCGATGAATGGAGCTGGAGGGTTAGGCAATGCTAAAGAAGAATCCTATTGAAGAGAGAGGACCTCAACAAGATATGGTGTGGCAGTCATAGTAGTGATCTCAAGAACAATACAAAGGTTCAAGAGACCTGACTACACCACATGATGCTATCACAAAAGAGGAGAGTTGTGCTCTAACAATGGAGATGGTGGACCAAATTATGAGAAGGTGTAGAGATGGGTGGAAAGATCAAATATCCCTTTAGAAACAATGCCTCTTGTCACACTATCCTGAATGAAGACTGAATCTCCAGTGAACTCAATTGTCTTCCCTGATCCACTATGTGTAATCTGATAAATCAATAGAAGGTTTACAAATAGAGATGGAACATACAATACATCATTGAATGTGCCATCTTGAATGCCTATTGAACCTTTCCCATAGACTATCAGGACAGTGCTATTCCCCATGAGAATGAGGAATGGGAGAAGCCTCAATAGTAGAGAAGACCCCTTGAGAAGATGTCATATGGTGAGAAGCACCTGAATCCAGTATCCAAGGGACTTGTGAAGGGGATGAATGGATGTCTATAATGCATGACCCTATCCAAAATCCTATCCAGATGTTGAAGATGTGGAAGTAGACTGAAAAGAAAACCCTTGTGAGGTAGAAGAGGATGGAGAGGAAATAGTGCTCTTCTGAAGAAGAGCTTGTAAATCTATAATTTGTTTCTCATAGCCATCAAATCTCTTCTAAAAAAAATGTGACTCATCATGAGGTCCCTTCTAACAATAGGAACATGTAGGTCTCTTAGTCTTTTGTTTCTCCTTCTTAGAAGAAGATGGTGGGCCAGTAGATTGTTGAGAAGGGGAATCTGATATCTGCTTTGGCTTCTGCTTCTGATTTTCTTTGGATGGTTGGGAAACCAATGCTTGGTTCTTTGATCATATTAGAGAGTCCAACTAAGTAAGCTTGGCCTTCTCTCTAGTAAAATGATCACAGAACACCTCAAAAGTGGGCATGGTGAATGTAGTTCCCAAAGCATCCATGGTAGTATGAAAGGTAGAAGAGAAGATCTGAAAGTTTCCCCTAAGATTAGACCTATCAAATAAATGCACTCTTTATCAGTCTTTTGCTTTCCACATCCATGTAACAAAGATCTCTATTGTTTGAACTTCATCAGAAAGTCCTCAATAGAGGGAAAATAATTAGGTACAAGAGAGGTAAGCTCTGCCTCAATCTGAAGTGCTCTGAACTCATTTATTGTACCAAACAAGGTGTTTAGCTTGGTCCACATAGCTAGAGGGGTATTGCACCCATCAAGATGAAAATGAAAGTTGTCTGATACCTGTAAAGTAATCAACCCCATAGCCTCATCCATCTTGTTTCAATGCTGCATGATCTTAAAGGGCCTCTATAATACTAGTTGCACTACATCTAGACAAGACCAAAGCCCTTTTGATTAGAGAAACCATGTCATTAGGGTTTTCCATGTGTGATAATTATGTCAGGTCAGAAGTTCTAGACAAGAAGAGGTCTTAGCCATATTTTTTAAAAGGGGTTTTTTGTTTTGATAAATATCTGGTTTAACTGATAGAAATAAGAAAATAACATCCCCCCACAATCCAAATATTGAACCCCTAAGCCTAGAATGATATGCTTTATCAAGAGAAGAGAAAAAAAGATTTAGATCTAAATCTTGTGTACCTTTAAAAATTCTAATGAAAATAGGCAGAAATCTGGATGGTGCTCGAGAAGAGCTTTTTGGCGCTTCTTCTAGATTGAAAAATGGAGCTAATTTGAGCAAATTAGCCCCCTTGGAATGCAAAAAGGATAATATGGCGTTGATAAAAAAAAAAAAGAGCAAGCTAGATGGAAAAAATACCAAATTAACTTCCATGAGAGTGTCGAGCTTGAAGATAGCTTTCTGGTGATTTTCATTTGTCAAAAAATGATATCTGGAGCTCTCGGAACGCTGATTTTAGTGAAAGATGGTCCAAAAGAGAAAAAAAAATCTTAAAAGAATTTTCTCTAGGCACTAGCCCCTGGTCACTTGTGGCTCCAGGCGCTAGCAGTGAGGGCTAGCCACTGGCGGTTTGGGTCTATCATCAACATTTTGGGCCCGCCACTGGTGGTTTAAGTTTATCGTCAGTAGTCAAGCCTGACCGCGATGATTTGACAAGTGGCGGTGGAGCAGTGCATAGGCGGCGGTGGAGCATGGGAGGCACGCGGGCAACATGCCGAAAGTGCACAGGTGGTGCGTCCACTGCACTTTTTTTTGAATTTTTTTTAAAAAAATCCATACTACCTCAAACAACGTGTCAGGGCCGTATGGCTCTAGGATGCAAAAAAAATTGCCTCTGAGGCCAACTTGTCCAAAATCGATAAGTTTTATATGGATTTTGACTATCTCAGGCCTTTTGGACACAACCGTGAGGTCCGTTTGGGCCAAAAAACTATAACCAAAATGTCCTACAAAAAATAATGTCCTACAGAGAATACCAAATCTAAAAACTATAACCAAAACCTCTCAAATCAGCTGAAAAATCCCTAAGTTGAATCCTTCAAACATGAACAAGTTGTAGTAGATTAGGCTCTGATACCATGTAGGATTTGAGAAATACAAATCCATAAAACCCAAAGATCACCTGCATACAAAAACCTGTTACAAGGAAGTAGAGACAAGAAGAGGGCAAGGGTTTGACTCAAAAATATGAAGAAGAAAATATCCTCAATTAATGGATTAATTGAATGTACAATGGATCATCCTTATAAAAGAGATTGAAAGCCTTGAAAGGCAAACCTAAAAAGTAGAAGTGCATGTAATAATTAGTTAAATTATTACAAGACTAATGCGTGCATGTTTATATTTAAAACAACTAGTGCATGAGTTTAAAACAACTAAAGCAAATGAGTTGACATCTTAAGAAGGGATTAAAGTTAATTAATATAATTAATACTTTACTCTAACAATTTCTAATTACAAAAATACATTAGAGATAAGATACCACTTTCTTAATTCTCTTCTTTCACTCAATTATTTGTAGTGCTTCATAATTATTGGCTTTGAGTGAGTTAGTTTGATAGTACAACTCCAATGGCTTTGGTTGATAAGAGTGATTCCACATCCAACAATTTCAAAAAATTTTAGAAACCAAAAACCTTTATTAAAATTAACAATTCATCCAACAATGTTGATGAACAAGTGGCTATAGCATCCAAAGGTGTAGCTCCTTTATCATCTATCTTTAGACCCACTTGTAATTTTACTTAGCTTAATGAATCTTTTCATAATGTCAGGTTGAATTTAATTAATTCTAATATGTTAACTCTTCCTCCTATCAAGCCAACTGACACATCCAAATGTTTTCTCAAAAACTTTGATCACAAAGCTTTCTATCAATACCATCGTCAACCTAGCCATGATACTAAAATGTTTTTTCACTTAAAAATTGTTATTCAAGACCTTATTGTTTCTAATGCTACATCTCTTGAAGGTATCAATGATCAAGAAAAAAAATCCATAGCACCTCCTAATCAAAACTTGAAAATCTATACCAATTCTTTGCCATCTCATTCAACCAATACTATTAAGTTGACCAAACCTTTATCTTTCTCTTCCACTTAGTTTGTTGACTATGATGAAAAATGTCACAAAGCCAATAATGTTGTCAACCTTATTGATCAAGTCAAACCCAAACCTAAGCCTAATCCTTGTATTACCTTTGATCTTTCTAAGACAATTAAAGCACCTAATGGGCCTCTCTATATTGTTGCAAAGGTTACTAGCCTTCATTCTTTTGGTGTCCTTAATGATCCTAATTGCATGGTGAATGTGACAACTAAAGAGTATATTTTTATTAGATAATTGCAGCCTAATTTTTATGATAAATATTATGTTATGATCCAAACTTGAAATGGTTTCCTTTATCCTTCACATGGTTCTATTTCATTTCTTGTTGACAATGGTGGTAAAGATTTAGATGCTACCTTCACTATGATCCCAACATCCAATTTATTTCAAGTCAAACTTGGTCTTCCTTGGCTTATATCCATGGAATTTGTGGCCTCTCCTATTCATAAATGTCTAAAATTTACTCACAATAGAAAAATAATAAATATTAACCATATTATATATCAGCCTTTAGTTCCTCGAGAGTTTGTTGACCTTGATTTCTTTTGGCCTTCTATGCCTCAACCAACCCAAACCTGTCCTGACAATCTCTTTTGATGAATATCAAACCTATAAGATCCAAAATATTTTTTTAACTAATGCAGGGGCATCCAAGGTTAAAGCAGGGCATTCTATGTCCTCGGTGAAACTGTATGGGGTGTTTCTATTTTGGCCGCTTTTACTCAATTGTAGCCTTGACCGATGGTCTTGGTCATTGAAAGAAGCTTGGTCATTGAAGGAACTTGGTAGTCTTGGGTGCTTGGTGAAATTGTTTCTCGGTCATGCTTGTAGTGCTCAGTCGACATTGGTGCTCAACGATGCCTGGTGTGGTCGGTAGTTCTGACTTACCGTCTGGAGTTCTATGTGATTTGTTGAGCTGACTTGGTGAATTAATTGTTGGTAGCCATTATCTTGGGCCGACATGCAGAATTAAATGTTTGTATACATTTGTAAGCTGACTTGTATGGCATTTAATTATTTGTTTTGGGGAGTTAAAGATTTCATCCAGCTGACTTGTGGCTGATGATTAGTATTTAAGGTGTATTTGGGTAGATGTTTAGGAGAGATATTAGGAGATCATAGAGGTTCATGACTTGGAAGACTTAGTGAGTCAAATCTGAGGTTCTGAAAGCTAAAGTTGGTGAAGTTGTGGAAAAGTTCTTGATGTTCTTGCGGATCAGATTGTAATCTGATAGTTGTTTGTAGCAGAGCTAGGGGTTTGCATACTTGGAAACAAGGGGATTTCTTGGAGGCTTGCAAGCTCAAGTTTAGATCTACCTTAGGATTTCCATCAGCTTCTAATTATCTTTAGAACTAAACTAGCTAAGATTGTATTGGATCTAGTCGTGGATCTTGCAGTATTATTTCATTTTGTAATTGGCCCTAACCTGGAAGACCTTATAGTTGGGCATGTTAATGAAAATTAATTGAAACATTTATAGTGTTGTTTGTTGTGTTGAGTATTCCATTGTGTAATTCTGTTGGCTGCAAGGTTTGGACTGTCCTTCATTAGATCCACCATCCTTGACTGCATAATTAACTTAGTAAATCTAAACCTCCTATATATTCTTTTGTTCCACCTACTATATCTTATACACATTTTTTTGATGTTATCTCTCAACCTATTATGGTTCCTTCTTGTCTTCCTCCTAAAGAAAAAAGGACCCAATGTTGATTGATCCTAAACCAAACCCAATTTCTAGCAAAAAAAATGTAACTTCCATGCTTGTGATTAGAATCATAAACATTAAGCTAGAGCCCATCAACATGTTCCTTAAAAATTTCTTCACCTAAAACACCAACTGATGCTTTGATTCCCTTTGATCAATCCATGCTTGAGCCAAAGGAGGAAGTTAACTTTAAAAAGATAAAATTGAACAAACATGATACTTCTATTCATATCTTAGATTATATTGAAATTAATTAGGATGCAGAAGATATTCTTGATCATAATTATTTTGATGCTAACAATGATATTCATGTTAGTGATTTTGATGTTATTTATGAGATTATTGATGTTAATCATGATTTACCATCTATATTTTCAGAACAATTATCTTTCACTCCTGGTGACAAAAGAAGTGACATATCTTTATAGCATGGTACTTGTTTGGAACTAGCCATTGTTCCATTTTTCATGCTTAAAGTTACTCCTCTTGCAATTTTCCAACCTTCCCTAAACAATATAAATCAAGATAGTGGGGCAAGTGATACACTTGACTAGCTCCTCTTATGTGGTGGATTTTGTATGTTTTCCTATTGTAATGTGTTTCCCTTGCGATGTATTGTATATTATATGTTTTGGTTTTTATTTATTGAAATGACTCATGTTGCTTCATTGGCACAAGATGATAAAGGAATCAAAATGTCATAAAAATTCCTCTATTTTATCTCACTTATATATGTTGTTACATGTTATATCATGCATGTGCCACTATTTGTAAATGTTCCTTTGTGTTGTCTAATTGGATATGATGCAAGATGATAGCTACCTATTATTTTTGGTCTCTTAGATGTCAGCCCAAAAGGATTCTTCTTTGTAAATCTTACGTGTCATTCTTCCATTATGCTTGTAGTTATACTACCTTTGGGGGATGATAATAGTTAATTTTGATATAATATCTCATATATTATCATATGATCATAATGACCCCAAAGTTAGTAGATCCCTTTCATTCTCTCTTTTTTCATGTTCTTATTTCTCTTGGTTTTTCCTTTCTTGGGGACATCTCATAGCGGAAACATTTCTCATGGATGCATGTATGGTATATTAAATTCATTTTTGTCATTAAGGCATTTTCAATCTCTTTAATGTGGGGGCATACACTCCACTCCATATTTCAAAATTTTTACACACTTACAAAATGATTTGATGTAGTCTCTCTTGCAGATGGCCAAGGAGACAATTATTTTCTTATGTCTATGCTTTCATTAGATCCCTTAATGGAGATAAGGATTTCCTTAAGGACCAATCCTTGTGCTTTTTGATCCCTAAGGAGATAATTATTTTCTAGGGCCTGATCACTTTTCTTGATCCCTAAGGAGACAATTATTTCCTTAGGCTTGATCGTTCCTTTGTTGGATCCCTATGGAGTCAATTATTTCCTTAAGGATTGATCCTCTTTGATGGATTGAATAGCATAAAATAGCTTTCTAGACCTTTCAATGTCATTTTTTGTGTTTCTTTCCTTTTGTGCGGTCCATAGTAAGAAAGTCTCTTACTAGGTTAGTGATCACACTCTTTTCTCTCTTTCACATGATGTCTCTCTTATCATGGTTTTGGATTTGATGAAGACTTGAATCACTTGTGGGCTTGATGTTTCTTTGTCTCTATCACCTTGATAAGATCACTCTTGTTCATTGATCTAATTTACCATCAGCATGAGCTCATCTCATAATCCCGCTAAAGTGGGGGCTAAATGTATCATCATAAAAAGTGATCACCCATAATTAGATGCTCAAGGACCTATTAGATACCATTTTTAGAGATCTTGAGGTCTGAATGTCCATTATTCTTGATCATAGCACCCTGCATTTTATCCCCCACTTATGTTCACCTTCTGCAACATCCCCATAAAATGTGAGCTCATTTTTCCTAGGACAAGTCATGTTTCTAACTTGTCCCTGGAACAAGTCGCCTAGCTGGCTTTTTCCTCGGGTTTTGGGTCTATTTTTTTTTCCAAGGCCCAACGGTGGGAGTTTCCTTTGAGATCTATATTTTTGGTTGGCCTTGATCAAATTTGAATCCCTAATGTATGGTTTTTAGTATAAAAGGACATCCTCTCCCCTCATTTGGTATCCATCATGCAAGTGCAATCTATCAATCAAGAATTCAAGCAATCAAGTTGTACAATTGAGGATTTAGATTCATGATTTAAAGTGATGCAGCCAAGGATGGAAGATCCAAGAATGGACAATCCAAACCTTGTAGCCAACATCAACATAGTGGAAAATACACAACACAACAAGATGTAACTAGAATTTAACTTGTATTCATTAATAACTGTGCATTACATGCAACATGTTGAGTTGTAAGGCCTCCTTAGTGATGACCAATTACATAAAAAAATACAAAATAGATCTTGCAGGATCCAACTATCACCTAGCTAGCCCAAATTTGTACAACTATAGGAACTAGTAGAAACACCAAGGTAGATCTAAACTCATGCTCTCAAGCCACCAATAAATCTCCTTGTCTCCTAAGCCAAGATACTTTTCCACTAGCTTTTCTATTACAATCAGATCTTTTCAATCACTACTATCTAATCATCCTCCTTATTTTTCATGCCTAAATAGCTAACCACACCCTACTTATATGCTACTCAGCCACATGTTATCTTTATACAAGAATTAAATACAAAACATCAATCGACTTCATGAAACAAACTCATAAAATGTGCGATCCATTAATTGTCTTACAACAAGCATTAAATGCACATAGGAGAAAGTATCAATCTAGATATGGGTCCCCATATGCCCAATGGTCTATATTCATCATGAGGAACATGATCCAAATTAAATGCACCAATTGGCCAAGCCCAAAAAAAATCAAATAAACCAGTCGGTGAACCAGAACACTGAGAAACCAACACAAATCAGTGACAGGACACCAAGACCCATTCAGTGAAGAACACGATTGAACACCAAACTCATCCACCGAGTAACTACCAAAACTAGAAACCAAACACTAACATAGTTTTTTTTGGTTGATACAGGATTTACAAATACCCTAAGTTTCTCCTACATCAGACACCTTAGGTACAAAAAGATGTTCTTAGTAGATCAATGAACATCTTTTAGGATTCAACACATAGATCCCAAACTGGTTCTTGATATACATGTCTTTTGAGTCCTCAATCAAAACACTCTTTCCTCATATCTACTTCTTTTTTATTTTCCTTCTCAAATCCTTCCTAAAAAATCTACAAGTTTGTCCTCCATGCTAATCTCTAACCCTTTCAAAATTCCTCAACTCATTCCTTCCATCGAAGTTCAAGTTCAGTCCACTGAGTTCTGTATTCTGTAAAGGAATCAAGGAAAAATTCCTACCACACCTCTCAACATTGAATACATTCTTGACACATTCATGCACAACTTTACAACCATAAGGCCAAGGTCTACCAAGAAAAATGTGACAAGAAATCATGTCCACAATATCACATAATACTTGATGTGTATACTGCCCAATCTAAAAATCAACATAACATTGTTTCCAAGAAATGCTCATCTTGTACCTAACTGATCTTATATGGACAAGGATGTCTCAATCTCTTCAAACCAAGTTTATGTACCATCTCCTTAGCAACAAGGTTATCAATACTACCACCATCCAAAATCACATTACAAATATTACCAAGAGACTTGCACCAAGTCCTAAACAAATTCCTTCTCTGACAAGGTTCTATCACCTTATTGCTGAGCAACGTTCTCCAAACCTGCAAGTTTTTTGACTCTACCTTGGGTTCATTCTGTATGTTCTCATTCACCACAACATTCCTGCTATTATCGAGCTTCTTGTCTGCATGTGTACACTCAAAAGATGTATGCCCTTCATCTCCACAGTTATAAAAAGTTCCTTTGAATCAAAATCTACTTGTTCTTCTCCTCAGTTCAACAGGTTTTGGTTCATCCTAAACTATCAATTTATCCCTTACCGACTACTCTTGTTTCTCCTTCCCTCAGGAATTACCATGATTTCTTCTATTTAGATTACCTTCTACCTTTAGGGCATACTAGTAAGCATCCTCAACTAAATCAATCTTCAACATGCTAATCTCATCTTGGATATTGAATCTCATACCATTAACATACCTAGCCACCTTTTCTTTAGAAATTTTCCTGTGTCTAGACCGAATAGTCAACTTGTAAACCTCCTTGGTATAGTCTTCCACAGTCATATCCTTCTGTTTTAGGTTCTACAATTTCTTGAATAAATCAAGTTCATAATTGGAAGGAATGAACTTAGCCTTCAATTTTTCCACCATCAATCTCCACCAATTGATCTTCATCTCACCTTCTTCTCTAGCTCTTTGTAGTTCTTTCCACCACAAATCAACACATCCCTTAAATATTGTATGTGTCAACCTCACTCTAAGATGATCTCCAATGTCTTCTAGCTCAAAGTAGTCTTCTAACTCACAAATTCAATCAATTAGGTCCTCGGGCTTCAATGTACCTGACAAATTAGAAACCTCCATTTAGTGGCTTGTACTTAATTGAGCCATAGATCTCTCTAACCAACTAGCTCTATCTTCCCCAGATCTCTCCCTCCAATCGTCTCTATCATCTCTACTAGATCCTACAGTTTCAAAGTCTTTAGAAAATTCTTCATATCCATCATCTATTCCAAGGTTCCTTGGTATACCTTCTATAGCTCTCATAATCTTGGAGACCATCTCATTCTTCATCGGTGCCATTTTAGATTTGACATCCAATCTAATCTTTTATGTTATCTTTGTCTCCACCACATCATAGAGGTCTACAATCTCCCTAGGGTCCAATCTTCTTAGAGGCATCTCCTAAGGTCTTTGAAAACCCTTTACATCAAACCCCAAACTTGACCACCTTGTTGCAACCCCCAAATTGTTTACAAGTCATATCGTAGCCTGCTACCTTGCACAAACAACTAGGAAAGGTTTCACAAGTCTAGGAATATAGGTCTGCAACTCAGATCAACCTTCACCAACTAAATCAAACCTTCTCTTTGATACCACCTGATGCAGTCAAGGATAGAGGATCCAAGAATGGATAATCCAAACCTTGCAGCCAACATCAACACAATGGAAAATACACAACACAATGAGATGTAACTAGAACTCAACTTGTTTTCATCAATAACCAAGCATTACAAGAAACATGTTAAGCTATAAGGCCTTCTCAGTTACGACCAATTTTATCAGCAAATACAACATAGATCTTGTGGGATCCAACTATCACCTAGCTAGCCCAGATCTATATAACTACAAGAACTGATAGAAACACCAATGAAGATATAAACTCATGCTCACAAGTCACCAAGAAATCTCCTTGTCTCCTAATCCAAGACACTTAGCCACTAGCTCTGCTATTACAATAAGATCTTTTCAATCACTACTATCTAATCATCCTCCTTATTTTTCCTTCCTAAATAACTAACAATATCCTACTTATATACTACTCAGCCACAAGTCATATTTATATAAGAATTAAATACAAAAAATCAGTCAGCTTCATGAAACAGAATCATGAAATGTGTGATCCATCATTCATCTTGCAACAAGCATTAAATCTACAGAGGAGAAAGTATCAATCCAGATATAGGTCCCCATACACCCAATGGTTAATATACATCATAGAATGTGACCCAAATTAAATGCACCAGTTAGCCAAGTAAAAACAAATCAAATAAACTAGTTGGTGAACTAGAACACCAACCAACCAACACCAGCCAGTGACAACACACTGAGACCCATTCAGTGAAGAACACCACCCAGCAAAAACCAAATACTGAACTCATCCACTGAGTAACTTCCAAAACTAGAAACCAAACACTAACATATTTTTTTGGGGTTGATACAAGATTTCCAACTACCCCGGGATGCTCCTACATCATAAAGGCAAGCATCCAATTCTATATCTCCAAGTCTCCATTTTATTCAAGATCCATCCAATCAAAGTAAATATTCTCTAATGATGCAAGTTTATCTCCCATGATGGCCAAGTAGAGTAATTATCAATCAAGAAAGAAGTTTCATTCATTTATCCTTCTCTCTTCATCCTTACATGGGGTGATCAAGTATATCTACATTCTAGATCTAGGAGTAGAAATCATAGATCTATGAATTTTCAAAGGCATCCTTGATTCTACATCTCATTACAAGGTCAAATATTTGGATTCTAGGAACATTCAAGCATCTTTATAGATTTAAGTGATTACTACATCCATTCATGAGGGTTTCATACAAGATGAATCAACAATTTACCTTTTTACATTATTTTCCTTTATGAAATTTTTGTTATCTGTCAAGGTCTATTCCTAATAAGGGGTTTGACCAAGGAAAACCCCATTACCAAACTTTTCCCCATTTTTCTATGTGCACAAATAGGTTTTGGAGCCATGATTTTAGATCTAAATAGTGTAGGTGTAGTTATAGGATCCGGGAAAGGTTCGTTAGAATTTTCATGGAATAAGTTTCCTTTCCATCTTTTTCCTGAAAAATTGGCTTGTTCCTGCCTTTTTCAGTGAAAATTTTAAGAGGGAAAAGATAGAGGTCATTATTTTCTAGATCCACAGTTACTATTGGTTCTGAGACCTTTATAACAAGGAAATCTAGTTTTAAAGTGTCATTTTCTGCATCTCATTTTTGGGTGCATTTATCCTCTTTTATTTTCCCTTGTACTTTCTTCATTAGTTTAGATCTATCATTTCATTTCAAAATCATTAAAAAATTGGAATAGAAAAACCCCTCTAAGAATGGATCTTGCATTGGCACCCTTACTCGATTCGATTGTCATAATCAGATTCACTTTGTGGTGGTTTTCTATTCCAATACACACACACACACACACACACACATATATATTGTTGGAAATATAAATGGGAAGGTAATACTAAGAGGGGGGGGTGAATCAGATATCACCTACTTTAACCTTTTCTACTGATAAAACTTTATGCATGACATAAACAAAACTTGATCATTCTAAGTAACTTAACATGTTAAGTAGCATACATGAAATCACTCATAACACAATAATTTTGGTAACCCAGAAACCCTTGAAAGGTAAAACTGGGGTGGGGATGACACCCAAAAATCTTCACTACTATAGTAATAAGTTTTGCCTGTTAAGGCTTACAAAATGTGATCAATTCATGATCTACCCTGTGAAAGGTCTGCTCTGTTAAAAGCTAAAAGACTTATACAGTCTATCTTGCTAAAGGATTTAAAACTTACAAAAAAGTAAGCACTTGGTAAAGAGATTACATAAAGTCTATTAAGACTACTTGGTTAAGAGATTTACCTTGATACACTGATTAAAATGTCTCAGATATGCACTTATATGAAGATTACAAATCTCCTCTTTATTTTATGTTAGTGATCTCTTCTATCTGATCTTTCTTGATTCTATCCTTTCACTACTTAGCTCGGTCACTGAACTCTATCTGAATACTTAACTATTTTGAATATGCCTTTCTGTTCATTCTCTCATACTCATAGTATTCATTCAATCTCAATATCTCTTTTTCTCTATCTGATTCTCCTCTTCTCTTTTAGGGTTTAGATCTTGACCTTATATAATAACCAAAACATCTTAATGATTCAAGATCTACAGTTCAAATTTATTCCTATCTCCGCTTAAGCTATACAATTTTTTGATTGGCTCTAGGTATTACATAGGGATCAATGATTACAAGATAAATGTGTAATTACCTCTGTAATTACCTCAAAAACAAAATACAAAACACCATTATCACCAAAAATGGTTTACCTCGATCATTGTGCCATTCCAAACTTATATGTCATTTCTGGCTAACTCAGCAAATCTTATTCCTGGTACTCGGTATTCACTATACTTAGCATCTGTTAAACTCTCTATCTCTCGGTAATCATTGCATATGTAACTCGGCATAATAAAAACATGTAGTGACCATGAATTTACTCGACAGTACTACTGCTTGGTAAGTATTCAATACATAACTCGGCCTTTACAAAATGACTCAGTTGTAGTGATGACCAACCATCATTGCCTAGATATATGACTAAGTGTGAAGCACTAATGGTCGACAAAACTATACATACATACATACATACATACATACATACATACATACATACATACATACATACATACATACATACATACATACATACATACATACATATATATATATATATATATATATATATATATATATATATATATATATATATATATATATATATATATATATATATATATATATATATATATATATATATATATATATATGATATGGTATGTAGTAGCTCCAAAATTCTATACTGTTTTCCACTATACATGAGCTAATTAAGGTTTGAGTGGGAGATTGTGCAGAGTATATCATTTTCTATATTGTAGGATAGTAAATATTGTAATCATATCAATGAGGATTGAAGTAGAGAATATTTCATGAAAAACTTTTGAAATGTGGAAGATGAAGATGGAAGATTTCCCGATTGATCAAGATCTATTGCATGTGGTGGATGAAAATGTTGAGAGGCCTATAGATCCAAATTTAGTTGCACATTATGATTTAGTTGTTAGAAAAGAGAAAGGTCTCATAATATTGTGTCTTCTAGACTCAATTTTGATACATTTCCATGAAGAATATACTTCGAAGAAGCTTTGGAAGAATCTAAGTGAGATATATGAATAAAAATCACTTGTGAATAAGACTTCATTAAGGAATATGTTGTATTCCTTGAGAATGGAAGAAGGTGGATGAATTTATGAGCATCTAAAAATATTTAATATGTTGGTGACTCAATTGAACTCAATAAGCGTGTCAATGGATGAAGAAGAAGGGTGCCAAATATTTTTATTTTTATTTCTATAATCATGGGAAAAGCTTGTCATGGCCATATGAGTGCTTCAATTGTCTTGAATTCTCTACTTTCTGAGGAGATAAGAAGGAAAGTCTCTCTGAATGAAAAAGAGGCTTTGAGTGTTTGAGGGAGATCAAGAGAAAGAGGCAAGAATGAAAAGAATCATGACCAAAATCCCCTAGTAAGTCCAAGGTAATATGCTAGAACAATGGAAAACTTGCACATTTATAAAAAGACAAAAAATAAGAAAAGAAGAAGAAGAAGAAGAAAGAATATGATTATAAGTTTGAGAAGGAAGTGGGGATGCTTTTATTGTAGCCCTAGCCACTCATGTGAGTGACAATGCATGGTTGATAGACTCAAGTGAATCTTTCCACATAACTCCTAATAGTTCAATTATTTTAGTAAGAATGAAAATTTTGATTGTGGTAAGGTGTATTTGGGAAATAACTATTTTCTAGATATTGTTGGCATTAGAAGTATTCATGTGAAATTTTCTGATGGTAGATTTTGATAATTTGATGGTGTCTTGCATATCCCAGGACTAGCAATATATTTGTTATTTATTATCAAACTAATAGATGCAGGTGTGCATGTATAGTTTTTGAGGTAGGTGTGAAAATACTGAGAGGTGTTATGGTGATAGAAAGAGGAAGTAGATTGGGTACATTGTACTAGCTTGACGAGTGCATAGTTGAGTGCAATAGAAGTTATGATAATATTGTGACAAAGACTACTCCATTGGAAAAGGAGAGGGTTTCTCTTTTAGTAGATGGTCATGTTTTTGGGTACCCAAGGGTTCTTTGTCTAGTGAATCAAAATTTCTTGTAGATAAGATGATATTATGGTACTAGACACTCAACCACATAGGTGAGAAGGGTCTACAGACCTTGAAAAATAAGAACCTTGTTGATGGGTTGAATGATTGTGTTGGTGTTCTTTTTCCCCAAAGGTCAGATTGACATTAGGATTGACTGGGCTAGTGTCACATTCACTCAACACTCCAAATCTGACAAGGAAAAAGGCCAACTAACAAGGATCAAAGAGAGATCCTTCTACACTTTGAGCTCCACATCACTCAGGTGGGTATACCTCATCTGCACACACATACAACTAGAATCACACTATAGGCCTATAGGTAACTGACTGTGGAATGATCGTCAAACCCCTATAGGTATCCTATACCTTAATGAAACCAAGATTTAATGCAATAGCCCTACTTGCATAGAATGGGTATGAAAACCAGAGACCTATGCTAACAACATGAAAGGGAAAGGGTGGAACTAAATGTAAATGATTTAAAGATGGGTTTGAAAGGTTTCTTGAGATACCCTAAGTCCCTCATAGACTAGTGCCTTGTCCAATGGGCCACAGAGTCAAATACCCTATTGCAATAGATAGCTATGAAACAAGAAAGCAATAAATTCAATGTGTTGATGCCTAACATCAATCACACACCATGACCAAACCTCACTTCAACAACCCACCTATGTATCCCAGTATGTTATTACCCATCCAAAGGCTTTTAACCCTCCCCTTAGAAGAGACCTATAAATAGATAATACATTAACCAGCATCCATTGGAAGACAAGAATGACATATCTTTGACACCTCAGCTCATACATACATGAAAACTAATCTTAAACCAGTTATCTCTGCGAAGACAACTCCACTTGCCAACACATAGGAAATGCAAACAAAAAAATCAAACACCCTTGATGTATGATTAATGAATTCAGAATTCAAATGGAGATAGCTTGGTAATAGTAAGAATAAATTGAGTCCTCATACATAAGACAAATATATTAAAATATGTATTATATTATCTAAACCAACAAAAGAAGAAAAAACACCCTAAATGCAGAGAGAAGGAGAAAATTTGTAGGACAGAACCTTTCTTGGAACCAATTCTCCTGAAAAGGTAGAAATCGAAACCCCTAAAACAACTAACACAACTCCCTTTATAATCCCTAGTCATCTTGGAATCCTAAAAGGATGCATCAAGCTTTGGATGACTAGGGTTAGGCCTCCAACAACTACACAAACCCTAATTACAATAGAAAATCAAAATTCTTGGAGGGAAAACCAAGTACAAGTCTGTCAAATCCAAGGATGATCTTCATGAATGAGAAAAATCTTTGAGAAGCATAGGAAAATCATAAATTTCACCATACAAACCAAGCTGATCAGACCTACAAAATTCCTTGAGCCACCAAAATTATCCATCCCCACATGGTACAAACCCCCCTACAATTTGATCATGGCAACCTGGACCACACTGCAACCACCGACGCCACCAAACAAATCAAATCCGGCCTCAAAAGAAATTAAAACCAGTCCTTTCTGTCACTAGAAATGTCTTAGGAAATTTGAAAATTTGAATTTGAAATAAAATGGTCTTGACAGAAGACTTTTAAAACATGACCATTGATACTGTATTTTTCCAGCAGATCAGGTGGCTCATAATAACTTTTAAAAAATGTCCACGGGAACCCCCGACAAGTCAACCACCACCTTACCACACCAATGACCAATGAGAAACTACCAATCAATTCTGTCTGACACCAGGACCATCGCCATGAAGCACATAGCCAAAAGTGAATCGATGGCTATCACTAAAGCACTGAATTATCTAGTGCACTTCTTGACCTTGTGGTAAAGTGAGAGGCATAAGATTAAGCAGGTCTTTAACTATCTGTTAGACCAAAAACCTCAGGTCCCACTGACACGTCCCCGTCAGAAAACTCCTCAACCAATCAGAAAAAATCCACCTCATTAAATCTGACACAAGTCCCACTACTCTTTATCCTTCATGAGCTATTCTGATAGCCTCCACCTGTACACTGACACAACCAATGAGCAAGGTCCATGGTGGCCTGACCTGGCATTTGACCCATTGACAGCCTTCATGTCAGATTCCAAATCAACGGCCATCGCATGATCACAAAGGGGAAGAATATTCCTTGCAATCATGTGATGACCACAAGATCTTCAAGTGACTGACAACCTGACCCCACCCTACCGCATAAGCCTTTGCAGCGAATCAAAAGCTGCCATGTTGCAAAAATTGACAGGGAGACCTCTAACTTTTTCTTCATTCTTCAGACCTCTGACACATGACACATCAGAATCCGTGTCGACCAATCAGAAGCCGCTAACTATGCAAACCACCTCATCACCCAGAGGACCCACAAATTTGTCATCTACCATCGCATCAAATAGTTGTCACTTTATCACCATGCTAAACAATGAGCACTTTACCTCAGCGGTGTAACGACAACCACTAGATCTTGTAGTACTTTAACTCATTGTAGACCTTGAAGACGGGCCTACCGAGATAGGTGGCACCTTGTTCCATGTTTGCAAGGGGAAGATAGATTCCTTGCAAACATATGACAACCACAAATTTTAAAAGGTTTGCAAGTCACTGGGCCCTGCTAAGACAGATGTCAAGTAGTCGCCAGTTCGCATGTCAGAACCTTCTGACAACCTGCAGTCTTGCGAACAAGCAACAACCACACAAAACAAAGGCTTAAGACTTAGGAAATATTTCAGTGGGGGAACTATAGGATTTAGGAAAATATTAAAAGGGGATCCCACCGGACATGGAAAAACCTAACCGCAAACATATGTAAAGTGGTCTTTTAATTAACACGTGTGTATTAGGATTTTAAGTGGCCCAAAAAGGTAACATGGAAATAGAACAGGACATGGGCATTTTGAAAATTTTTCCACCCAACGGCTAGTTTTTTAAAAATTTGACAAGGGTTTCTAGGCCAGAGACCAGGAAAAACATTGCAAGGACTGGGGGAAAAGACCAGGAGCCATGAAAATTTTAACAGGTGCTAACAGATTACATTATTAAATTTGATTTTTATGAGCACTTTATTTATGTAAAACAAAACCACATTAAGTTTTACTTGATTTCTCATAAATCTTCACGTCTTTTGGATCTAATCCATTCAGATGTATTTGGTCCAGTTGATGTTCCTTCAATTGGTAAATCAATTTATTATTATTTTTGCATTGATGATTTCAGTAGAATAACACGAGTTTATAT
Source organism: Chamaecyparis obtusa (assembly GCA_027943335.1). Lineage (NCBI taxonomy): Eukaryota > Viridiplantae > Streptophyta > Pinopsida > Cupressales > Cupressaceae > Chamaecyparis > Chamaecyparis obtusa. The sequence continues at coordinate 1,168,663 of BSBK01003318.1, read as the reverse complement.
TCTTAAGAGTAAATCTAAAGTTTTCAACCACTTCAAAGAATTTAAAGTAATGGTTGAGTTGCAAACTAGAAAGAAGATAAAAAATTTAAACATATATATAATGGCGGTGAATATTGCTCCAATGATTATGACACATTTTCTAAAGATTGTGGCATTAAGAGATAGAAGAAAACTTTGTATTCTCTACAACAAAATAGAATAGAAGAAATAATTAACATGACCTTGATGGAGAAGGATAGGAGTATGTTGAGTTGTGCTAGACAAGAAAAAAAAATGGGCCAAAGTTATAGTCAATGCCTTCTACCTGATAAAAAGGTCTCCTACTTTAGCTCTTGTTAATCAAATTCCCATAGAAGTATGGTTAGGCCACAAGCCTTCACTTAGACATCTGAGATATTTTGGTTGTGAGGCATATGCTCATGTGCCAAAGGAAAAGAGGGAAAAATTGGATAAAAAATATGTTAAATATATATTCATTATATATAGTTATGGTGTAAAAGGATATACGCTTTAGGATCCCATTGCACAAAAGATATTTTATTCAAGAAGTGTTATTTTTAGAGAAACTATTCATCTTTTCTTTCTAATGCATCTAGAACAAATAGAAGAAAAGAAAGATGTGATTCAACTACCTACTACACATGAGAAATCTAAAGGCCCTTAGAAAGACAATAATTTTCAGAGAGCTCTACAAGATTTGAAATGTGTGTATGAATTTTGTACCTAGCTATAGACCTAACACTTTAGTAAAACATTAGAGGTTAGCTAAAATCAAAATCATGCAGTCAAATGGAAACTAATCTAACTAGGTGATTTACTGCCTTCTAGTAGGTGCGAGTATGATATTCTCAGATTGGGCCGAGATCAGTGACCTTGATGACACCTAAACAAAGGATTTGAATGCAGAATCTAGATATGAGATGAATGCAAATTAATCTATATTTTTAGATTTTCTATGCAATAAGATGAAATAAACTGATATGAATCTATTCTATATGAAAAAATGATATGACATGTAATTAATCTAAAATGATATGCTAAATGATATGAATGCTAAAAAACAAATGAAAATCTCACAACAGCTTTGATTCACAAAGATGGATTCTTTGATCACCAATTCACCAGCATGAGGATGTAATTCGTGGATGGATCCAAATGAAGAGCTGAGGCCTTAATTTATAGAAATCCAGGACTTTGGAGGTGCATGGAAAAAGCCATAAATCACTCTTGATAAACTCAGGTTGATTTTTAAGTTATCAATAATTTAGAGATAGATTAACTCACAAAATCATGCAAATCAACTTTTTAATTTAAATCAGAAGTTGAGATCAGCTTTCAACTCAAAAGAGAGTTGAGTTTATTTTTTAAAATAACTTGAATTGATTTTCTGATTTAAAGTTTAACTGATTTTTGGATGTGCATAATTAAGTATGAATTAATTAAATAAATAAAATGATTTATCCTCAACTTAACTGATTTTTTTTTAAAATAAAACAATTGATTTATGGGTTAATCAATTATTAAATCAAACTTTTATTGAAAAACTATATTATTAAATTTGACAATTGACTTTAATTAATTAGATAAGAATTTAATCAATTAGTCATAGGATTTTAGATTTATTGTCAAAATTAAATAATATAATTAAGAATAAATATAATTAAATATAATTAAATAATTAAATGATAGTATTAAATCTAATTAATTAAATATTCATAATATTCAATTAATCAAACTTTAGGATAAATAGGATTTATCGTCAAATAATCATTAAATTAAAGATAATTAGGATAAATAGGAATAAAGAATATTCCCCGATGCAGAATTTAGGATAATCAATTAAGATTTGATAATGTGCTAATGTGCCTTAGGTTAGGACTTTTATGTCAATTTCGTTCGAATTGAAGATGTAGGAGGTTAATGAACCTATAGCCCATTTTTGGGGTATTACATTTTGCCCCTCTTTTAATTACTGTGCGAAGCGCAGTGGTTCAAAGATAGTCTATGTATGATGTTGAAATTGATATTTGAAATTGAAATTGATACGAAACATAAATTGTGATATGAGACAGAAACTGATTGAAAGATTCAAAGATATTAGGTCCTGAATGACCAAAGATAATGTTAACTATAACAGCAATGAACCGATGATTGTGAAGAAGTGTCAAAATGCTTGATTTTGAACCTTATGATTGCGAAGAAGTGAGTGACCGATTCCAGACCTGATTGTCAATAAGAATCACATTGGTATCACATTTGAACCCTTCAGTTACGAAGAACCAAGGAAATAACACTAATGAACTGATGGTTACGAAAAACTGATATAGTTTACAAGATTAAGAGAATACTAGATTGATATGGATCTCGATGAATCTGAAATGCCCCAAGTGATGAGGTCTTTTTGATGAATCAACAACTAGACATGGTTGTTGTCTTGATTACTGAGGAAAGATTTGATTTCAAATTTAGATTACAAACTTTGATTTGATATGCAATACCATGCTCCCTTCGGGATGAAAATTGAAATCTAACAAGAAAAGTCAGCGTTGTAGTTTTAGAAGCATTTTAATTGATTTGAGAAGTGGTTAAACACGTTCGAGAATGCATTCTACATCATTTGTAGGTCCAGAAGACCAAGTTTGACTAGGTGAAACCATGAGTTGACCATAGTTGACCAAGTTGAAATTTTGATAGTTTGATGTAAGATAATCAGTTAAGTTGAATACTAGATTTTTGTGATGATTGAAGGTCGATTATGCAAGCAGTAGACTATCTTGGGTCCGAAAAATTTAAATTGTAATTTTGACATAGTAAATGATCTCAGATTTTGATTTTGATCCCGAAAATGGGTTCAGAATGTCAAAATTAGCTAGGGGTGCAATTTTCATGAAAAACAGAGCACTTCTGAAAATTAGGTCAAAAGCTATATAAAGGCTGGAAGGGTCATTTTCAAATCATTTTCACCGTTGACTTCTGAAAACTTATGGAGCCCTCTAAGTGAGAAAATGGTAGAAATGAAGGTACCTATGAGTTTGCATCATTTTGAGTGTAGCTGGAGACACCAAAGACCTCGACAGTACGGACATCCGGTAGGTGGACCTCTTTGCTTCTCTGAAAAGTCAATTTTTCTTTGTTTATAGGATTTTTAGCACCTTTTTCATACGCTTTTAATTTTTCAATTTCGTATGCACGAAACCTCGTATGACTGTTCGCCTGGACTCGTACGACTTTTCAACCCTAGGTAGATGGTCATTTCATTAACCCCAAAGACTCATATGAGAGGGACCCAAGAGTCATACGACATCTCGTTGGGTCCCTCATAACTCGTACGAGGAGGTATACATTGTCGTACTACTATGCTTTGTCGTATGGTATGATGCTAAAACTCATACGACTTTCCCTGCCAGTCTGAAGTGTCATATGAAAAATAGTGAGCCAAAAACTCATTGCTAGGTCAAATTTTTTATTTTTCTGATCTCTTAGCTTGATTGCTGACCTTTTAACCTACCTTTTGAAATACTGAACTGTCCAATTTGCTACACTTGTAACTTGTTCTGTAACTGAATTACTGATAGGGTTCCCTATTTTTGTACTGTGTAGGTCATATATCATGATGTTCATGTACATATCTCACATCTAGCCACCTTGAGACTGTGTGTGTCACTGCTAGACCCCATGAGGGTACACCTTGCTTCGTGTGGATTTGAGTATCTCATTCATTTACCCAAGATTTGGGTAAATCAAGGACTTTTGATGGCTTTGATCGAGCGGTTTCATTCAGAGACCTAGAGCTTTCACTTGCCGACTGGGGAGATTACTGTGACCCCAGAGGATGTCTATCATATACTGCATATTCCTTTCCATGCAGGGTGATGTCCAGAGTATGTGAGTTCAGGGAACTCAGGTCTATTGGCTTTCCGATGTCTTTTCAAAGACAACACATAGATGACAACTTCGATTTCTTGGGAGACCTTAGTTTAGTGTTATGGACAGATGCACCGACTGTAGTGTATCATTGCCAGGATGATAGGTGGTATCATTATGTTCGACCATTAGCAGAATGGTCTATTGATGGGCTAGGCCCTGATGATTGCACGCTTGATGGTGACTCCTTCCAAGTTAGCTTGGGGTCAATGTCTTTTGGTGTGTGTGTGAAAATTGTACTTGATCTGTAGACACAACACTCAGTAAAACATTAGAGGTTAGCTATAATCAAAATCATGCAAAATTGAAAGCTATCTAACCAAGCAATTTACTGTCTTCTAATAGGTGCGAGATTGATGTTCTCAGATTGTAATCGAGATCAGTGACCTAGACGACACCTAAATGAAGGATTTGAATGCAATTGATCTAGATATGAGATTGAATGCAATTAATCTATATTTTTGATATTTTCTATGCAATAAGAATGATAAACTGATATGCTATGGATGCTAAATGAAATTGATATGCTATGAATGCTAAATGATCTAACAATGAAGATTCTAACAATGATATGAAAACTATGAAATTCTATGCTAAGATATAAAAACTATGCAATTGAAATTGATCTCACAAAGCTTTGAATTCGCAAGTTGATTCTTTCAAGTTCCAATTGTGCAAATTCTCCAAATCTGATATGCTATGATTCCTGTAGAGTAAGTTTGTAATTTGCGAGATGATTGAGAGATGAATTATGAAGAGCTGAGCCTTGTTTTTATAAAAATCTAAGGCTTTGGAGGTGCATGAAAAAAAGCCATAAATCACTCAAATAACTTAGGTTGATTTTTGAGTTATTTTTAAATAAAGGATAATTAACTCACAAAAACATGCAAAAGCTAAGCTTTAACTCAAAATAGAGTTTAGCTTTAATTGATAATTGATAGTTGTTTGCTTTTATGATTGTGCATGTTTTATTTATGAATTAATTTAATAATAAAGTGATTTATTTCCAACTTAACTGCTTTTAAAAATAAAACAATTGATTTATGGGTTAATCAATTATTTAATCAAACTTTTATTAAAAACTATATTATTAAATAATGACAACTTGCTTTAATTAATTAAATACAAATTTAATCAATTATTCATATGATATTAAATTTATTGTCAAAATTAAATAATACAATTAATAATAGATAGAATTAAATTTAATTACACAATTAAGTGGCAAATATTAAATCTAATTAATTAAATATGAAAATATTCAATTAATCAAACTTTAGGATAAATGTGATTTATTGCCAAATAATTATAAAATTAAAGATAATTATGATGATTAGGAATATTACTAGGAATATTCCCCGATGCAGAATTTAAGATAATCAATTATGATTTGATGATGTTTAGATGTGCCTTAGATTAGGACTTTGATGTCGATTTCATTCGAATTGAAGATGTAGGAGATTAATGAACTTATAGCCCATTTTTGGGGTATTACATTTTGCCCCTCTTTGAATTACTGTGCGAAGCGCAGTGGTTCAAAGATAGTCTATGTTTGATAGAGATATGAAACTGATTCAAAAGATAAACCGATCTCAAGATAGAAACCGATTGAAAGATATTGAGATAGGAGTTGATTGATATTGAATTGATATGGAGATAATAGGTCCTGAATGACCAAAGATAATGTTCACTGTAGTAGCAATGAACCTATGATTGCGAAAAAGTGTCAAAATGCCTGATTCCAAACCTTAGGATTGATAAGAAGTGAGTGACCCATTCTAGACTCGATTGTCTTAGCAGAACTAGCAAGTATCACATCTGAATCCTTCAGTTGCTGAAGAACCAAGGAAATAACACTAATGAACCGATGGTTGCGAAAAGCTAATACAGATTACAAGATTAAGAGAATACCAGATTGATATGGATCGATGAATCTGATATGCCCCAAGTGATGATAGATTTGCCCCAAGCGATGAGGACTTTTGATGAATCAGTAACTAGACGTGATTGTTTGTCTTGATCACTGATGAAAGATATTGATAGATTTGATTGATAGAATTTGATTTACAGACTTTGAATGATGTGCAATACCATGCCCCCTTTGGGATTAAAATTGAAATCTGACAAGAAAAGTCAGCGTTATAGTTTAGAAGCATGTTAATTGATTTGAGAAGTGGTTAAACACGTCTGAGAACGCATTCTGCATCATTTGGAAGGTCCCAAAAGACCAAGTTTGACTAGGTTAAACCATGAGTTGACCATAGTTGACCAAGTTGAAATTTTGATAGTTTGATGTAAGATAATCAGTTAAGTTGAATACTGGATTTTTGTGATGATTGAAGGTCGATTATGTAAGCAATTAATAATATGAATGATCTCAGATTTTAATTTTGATCCCGAAAAAGGATTCTACTTGCTATTTCATTGGAGGAACCTTCGTGTGAGATTTAGCTCTTGTTAGATTTGAAGAATTGATATGAAGAATCATTTAAGCATTGAAGTTCATTTAATCATTGTGAGATCATGAAAACATGCAAAATGCAATGAGACATGCAAAATGAAATGCAACCTAAGACCTAGGACCTAGTCACTGATCATATGTCGATTTGTTATCATCATTGAAATTTTAGGTAACCGGATAAATCAATACAATGCCCACTAGCCATGAAACCATAGACATATGAATATCAATTTGTATGCACAAGCATCAATACAACACCCACTGGTCAACAACTATGGATATATGAATATCAATTTTATTTTTGAAATGTCGGATTAGATATAAGCACCAAGGCACAAGCGCCAGGATGACCTGAATATCATATCCATTTTGATATAGCAATTTGTACAAGCATCAAAACATAAATGTCGTGATGACCTGAGTACGCCTTGCATTGCAAACACATCAAACAGTCAAGAGATCATTCTAAATCCAATGTGAATTACCCGTAGTGACCTTTATCGTTCACCTCCTTAGGCAAGATCGCGTTTCACAGTAGGAGAAAAAATTTACTTCAAAAAGATAATAGTTAGATCAAACATCCTTGAATTTTTTGGGTATCAATGGTCGAGGTACACATGGCCATCCAATTTGAGATAGAGGCTCTTACAGTCGGACACCATTTCAATCCAGAATTTCCAAAGTTGTTAGATTTTCACATACAAGCAGAAGACAAAGAAAAGATTATGCCCCTAGTCATCACCCTCTAAATCCTGTAAAGGACATCATCAAAGAGCTCGAAGGGACACAATATGCAAAAATCAAAATGCAGATCAGCAAGCATACAAGGAGATAAAAGCATGAAAAGCACAAATTGTTTTCAGTTGAGTTTTGCTGTTTGATTGTTGTAGATGCAAAATCCTTTCTGGAGATGAGACAGACAGACAGACTCAACTTGAAGCTTCAAAGGACTCTGAGTAGATAGGATACATCTAAGATACATGGGAGACCATAGGATATGACATTGATTGCCCCCAAGTTTGAACATTGATAGGATACAGATGCTTGAGCCGATTGGTGTATAGACCAACTTATTGAAAATTAGAAATGTTGAAACAAACTGGGAGATATGTACAAACTAAAGCAAGACTGAAAGCTGGGAAAGACCAAGATTGTGCTGATAGATGGAGCATTTTGAACAAGTGGCACCCATTTGCTAGGTTTTCACCATCTTGGCAGAGATTCTATTTTTGCTACCAAGGCGTCTGTTTCGAAGTTTTCACCAAGGCACTTTTTCTTTTTTCATTTTTTTTGTATTTTTCATTTTTCAATTTTTTTGTACTTTTGATATTTTTCAATTTTTTTGAATTTTTGATATTTTTTTTAATTTTTTTGTGAATCATCAAGGCACCTATTGCTAGGTTTTGACCAAGATGTTCATTTTTTCAGGACTTTTTCTGATTTTAAAGATTTTTTCAAGATATTTAACCATAGACTAAATGCCTTAGGTGTAGAATTTCTTCAGATGGAGAACGTTGATTGGTTCTCAGAGCTGTTCTCCTTCAGTCGTTGAGAGTTGATAGGCACCAGAGCCAAAAGTAGCAGTGATAACAAAGGGACCCAGCCAATTAGGTTCGAACTTCCCCTTGCGTTCTCGATGGGATTGATTTTTTAGGATTTTCTCTCAAGACTAGATTGCCAACCTGAAATTCTCTGTGTCTGACTTTCCTATTGTAGCCTCTAGACATTCTCTTCTGATATACTCTGAGATGATCATATGTTGCTTGTCTATGCTCATCTAGTAGTTCCAGTTCTTGCAACCTAGACACTCTGTAGTCATCATCAGTTACTAGACCATGCATTCTGATTCTAAGTGATGGGATTTCAACCTCAATAGGCAGTACCACTTCAGACCCATAAACTAAAGTGAAAGGTGTAGCCCCAGTAGGTGTTCTGATACTTGTTCTGATACTACTTCTGATACTTATTCTGATATTTGTTCTGATACTAGTTCTGATACTGATTTTGATACTTGTTCTAATACTTGTTCTGATACTTTGCATACTTGATAGCATCTTTTTCCATTGCAAACTCCCAAGCAAGATCATATTGTGTAGTCCCAATGTCTAGCAAGGTGGAGAACAAGAGGGATTGGTAGGTTGGTGGAAGAGATGGAAGACAAGAGAATGAAGGAGAATGAAGGGAAGAAATCCTCAAGGGAAAACTCCTCAAGAATACCCAAGCTAGGGAAAAATTTTCATGTAAAGCATATTTGGATAAGTAGGGAAAGGCTAGTATAGGATAAGTCACAAAAGCGTAGTGCAAGAGCAGGAAAGAATGCAATCCAAAGGAGTAGACATGTCAAGAGGCTTCATAGCACTGTGTTTTACTCTTTCTTTCTTTTTTTATTAGATCAAGACCAAAGGGGAAAATGATAGCGATAGGTGAAAATGAATGGAGGAAGATGGATATGAAGGCTAAACATGGAAGGAATGAAAGCAAGATCATCATAAGATAGCTCACAAGATAGCCAAATGTTCGTGTATAGATCAACTTTGTCAAGATCAAAGAGAGAAGGCGAGATGGATGAAATATGTAGAAGAACTATGCATGATGCCTGATTGCCAGGTTTTCATCATGGTACTTATCCAAGGTGCCACAAGGGAATGGTTTTCACCTTAGGATGAATTTTTTTTTCTCTTTACTTTTGCTACCAAGGTGCCTGTTTCCAGGTTTTCACCAGGGCACATTTTCAATTTTTTTTTTTTAATAAATTTTATTTCCCTTTTTTTGGAAGAAGGCAAGCTTTTTAGATAATGCTCCTTGAAAGGATAAACCATGACATGCCAAGGATTCAAAATGATATGCTCAAAGATGCTGATAGGAAAAGGAAGATGGAAGAGGAAAATGGAGGATAAGGTTTTATGTAAAGTGAGTGAGGTTGGAAGATAGGAGGAATAGGCAAATGAGGAAAAAGGATATAAGGTAGAAGGATAATGCATGGAAGGATTGTGAAAGGGTAGATGGAAAGGAAGGCAAGCTCAACATCAACACATACCTTGAAGGGTGGTGAGAAGATGGAGGAATTGTGAATGAAGAAATACGTGAAGGAATATGGCGAATGGATAGCAGAGGTTGTGGTTTAGGCACATGGAATGGAAGAATATTTTTGGAGGGAGATGAAGTGGAAGCCTTTGGAAGCTTGAATGTCAATTTCACTTTTTTCTCAACACTAGACTCTTTCAAGAGAGACTTTGGAATCCATATAGCCATAGGCTTTTTATTTCCTTTTGATGATCTAGAGATAATATCTTCAATGATGGATTTTGGAACCCATACTTGTCTTGTAGTTTTTTTCTTAGATATCTCTTTTGACTTTATGTTTCCATGTTGATTAGAGGAGACATGGTGATCTTCTTTTTTTGATGAATTTTTGTATTGCTTCTTTTTCTTGTATTGAACATTCAAGTTACTTTCAAAAGACTTGAGACTTGTGGAAGAAGGAGGAGATGACTGGTTTAGATGGGTGGGTGGATGAAAAGGATTCAAGGGTATGCATCTATGTTGATCTTGAGGAAAGATGGGAGATAGAGGGATGTAAGGACCCAAGATGGATGGTGAACTAGGAGAGTTAGGAGGGGAAAGTGAAGGGACATAAGGACCCAAGATGGAACTAGATGTGAAGAGTTTGGTATTGGTGGAGGAAGTCCAAGGATGGATGTGGAAAATGCAAAAGGATAATCAATAAGTTCATCAACATCTATATGAAAACCAAGGATATCAACATCTTTAGAGTGAGCATTAGAATTTTCAATAGAATCATTGACATCTTGAATATGAGCACCTTCTTTGATAGGATTGTTCAAAGCTTGCAAAGACTTAGGAAGAGTAGAAAGTGGAAGTGAACATGGAGTGGTAGAACAAGAAGATGAAAGACTTTGATCTTGACAAGGATCTTCAGATAGCATAAGCGCATAATTTTTCTCTTGTTTTTCAATAGGCTTAACATTGGAAGGAACACCATTTTTACCAACCTTAATGGAAGTATCATCTTTGGAAAGTGCAAGTGTAGTAAGGTTATTTTGATTGTCAATAAGCTCAATAGTGTAAGTAGTAGCTTGATCTTGCTTAGGCGAAGACTTAAGACATGGTGGAATGCATGAAAAAGGGGGTACAAGATCAAAAGAACCCTGAGGCGGATAAGAGACATCATGAAAAAGAGTGGATGACATGGAGGGTTCTTGATCTTGATCTTTCTTTATGTTTTTTTCTTCATCATTTTTAGAGTCCTCTTGACATGGAGCCACTTCTAAGGACAAGGAAGCATGTTGGGATTGTATGGAAGACTTTGGAAGAGATGGTGGAGGACTAGCTGAAGTAGGGATTATAGCATATGAAGGCTTAGGCTCTTTAGGTTTATCATTATTGAAAGTCTTTGCAGCCAAGTGAAGGTTAGCTTGAGTTTCTTTAAGAGGTAGCCCTGGAGGATAACTATAGGGAACCACATGAAAAGTATCAAGGCTTGTGTCGGATGAAGGTTCTGTGAAAGATTTGAAAGACTCAGAAGCTTTAGGAAATGTATGAGTATTGGAGGAAGTAGGGGATGGAAGGGAACCATCACCAGACAAAGGTTCATCATTAACATGATCTTGCTTGAGAGTGTAGTCTTTATTTTCAGCCTGAGAGTTCTTAGAGGAGAGATCCTTATAGTACTGACGTTTTAAGCTAGCACGATGTATTTTATAGTCCTCAGCAGTAGTAGATGGATCATCATCAAGGTATTGTCCACAAAAGCCATCAAAATCTCTTTCAAAATCAGAATCATATGGATCACCATCACGATCTATCCAATGTGACGGCCCATTTGTAGTAAGCAGGAATGAACGATGAGGACTCTTAGGAATAGAGGTGTCATAGGTATCATTACATTGTCTGTCGTCATAGTCATCATAGTCTCCAAAGCTAGATGTGTCACTCTCCATGGAAGAGGTATCATATTGCTCAAATTTTTTTTGGGGGCATGGTGACATGTACAAGTCTTTATCAAATGGAAAAGAGTATAGAGGTTCTTTTTCTTTCTCAAGTTTGTCAAGCTGGACTTGCATAGCTTGCAGCTGCTTCATCATAGCGGCGATCAGAATTTCTTCCTCAAGTGTACTGATTCTTTGAGACATGTGTACTGATTTTCAATAGCTACTGATTTGTTCTTGACACAATGATATTTTTGACAGATTCTAGAACTAGGCTGGAAACATTGGATATCTTGCAATTTGACAATTTCTGACAACTCTCTCAAATTTTTCCAAACGACACTCTGTAGACTTATACGACACTGGGTAGTCTATGAAATGATAGTTGCTAAACTCGTACGATAGTTGGGTAGCAATGAAACGACAGTTGACAAAACTTGTACGACAGTTGCTAACAGGATTTTGACTTTCTTGAATTTGCTGGTTTGAAAACTCGTACGACACTGGGTTCTCAATCGTACGACAGATGGGTAATACTGAAATGACACTTGATAAAACTTGTACGAATTTTGACTTCTTGAAATGACTTTTGACTCCAGAAAGATTTTACGTCAATTTTTGCAAAATTTAAGGTCTTCAGTTTTGGATTGTTTGCAAATTGTACTGTCCAAATTTTGAAGGTTATACCAGATTTGATCATTTTTAATAGCCAAGTAGATAAACAAGCACGCAGAATAGCAAGCAAGTGATTCCAAGCATGTCTGAAAATAATGAACAAGGGAAAAAGCAACCTTGTGCATGAATAATCAAGTGACCAAATTGTGCTAATCCCTGAGAGTACTAATTGTGTATGTTCTGAAAAGTTTTGCAATAACACACATATACCTGAAAGTGAAAAATTGGCCTTTCTAGGGTTTTTAGTAATGGTTTGACTCTGCAACTTTTATAATTCAAAGGGGTGAACTCCAATCCTGGTGCACCAGGGTTTTGACACAGTCTGAGAACTTAATCTTCAAGAGCTACTAAGGAGATCTGACAACCCAACAATGAACCATACCCATGGAGATTTCTTCCACAAGGACATTTATATAGCGGCTGTCACTACCATGGCGAAAATGGCTATTACCGCTTGAGGTTTCGTCAACGCAGTTTTCCCTGTGAAGGGATTGTCCGCTATGGTTAACCCTCTCTAAAGGTGACTCATAGATTTATACCACAAGGGGACTTGGCTCCAGATCCAAGGTTTTTGACACCTTTTCACTTTTAACCCAAACAATGCAAGCAGATTAATCCGACACGCTAAGACAAAGTTTTGCTTCACCAAGGTCTATGATGCCAACTCCACATGATCTATCAAACTCTCTGGGTAGAGAATATATCAATCAATAAGAGAAGGCACACTAACCAATTTTGATTCACCAAAGCTCGTGATGTCAACCCCACGTGATCTATCAACCTCTCCGGAGAGAGAATGTGTCGATCAATAAGAGAAGACTCACTAACCAAGTTGAATGTGAAATGCACTAAGTATCCTCCCTACCTATAAGGATTCTATCGTCAAGAAAGATTTCTCTAAGAATCCAATCTCTCAAGAATCATGAATAGTGTTCATAGGGCCTAATTACTATGTGAGCACAAATATATTCCCGAAAGCAAATCTACCAAAAGTACCCAAAAAGTAGAAAGAGGAACACTTAACGCTTAAAGCGAATATGAGATGAGTCCACAAGGTGGAACACTTAACACCTCACACAAGCTAAAAATGAGTCCCCAACTTAGAAAACAAGTGAGTTCCTAAAAGCACAAAAGGGTTGCCAAGTGGAACACTTAACGCTTCTGTCCTGTTGACCCCTCCCCTTTATGGCGCTGAGATTGCAACCACGGGGCAGAAATGAGGGGCCGGTGGATTAGCGAGTCCAATAACCCAAGATAGCAATCAAGATAAATCACAAGTATTCTAAGACTACTTAATGAATCCTTAAGGGTTCACAACCTAGTATCAATTATGCAAGTGTGTAGAAATAGATCAAAAGCATGAAAAGATGCACACAAGCTTGACACATAAGAGATTTATTTTAAGTCCCAAATTGAAATGTTATTAGATGAAGGGGAATACCTGGGATCCTTGCAACGCGCTTAGTAGATTTTACCTATTTTTAGCAATTTTTGTTGAGCTTTTCCATGCAAGCAAGTGACGAACTCTCCAACAAGCAAACAAGCAAATAAGATATGCAAAATATATTTAACTTATGAAAACCATAGGGTTAACTCTAAAAATCAATTTTTAGGAGCAATAATAACCATAAATTAATCCAAATGACAACTCCTATCATGCATTGAATCATATGAAAAATAAGTGCATACCCATCATAAAATTTTAATTTTTTTGCACTACATTTGACCTAGTCAACAAGATCTAATTTTTTTGATATGATTTTAGCCACAAAAATAGAAATTTAGAATAAATACCCCTACTAAAAAACAGAGAGCTTTCCAAAAATGCAAAAATTTTAGAAAAATCTCTTCATTTGTGCCCTAGAGACCTGTTTTATCAAAACAGACTAGTTTTTGCAAATTGACTATTTGAGCTATTAAATTGCATCCAAATTTTAAAAAAAAATAATAGACCCCCTATAGAATTTGAAGATCTTTCCGAAAATGTAAAAATTTCAGAAAAATATGCTGATTTGCGTCAGATATTAATTTTTTATGAAAAATCAAAATTTTTTTAATTAAAAATTCAAAATAATTCAGAAAATTCTGAATTTGTTTTTGAAGCTTCCCTGATATGTCTCCAACTTGAAAAAAAAATTTCAGACCAAAAATCCAAGCCGTTTGGGAGATAAAATTAAATATTTGAAACTTTAGGGTTTTAGCTCCAATAATCAAAATCAGCATGCAAAGGTGGGTTGCCCCACGGTGGGCGCCAGAAATGTGTGTGTGAAAATTGTACCTAATCTGTAGACACAACACTCAGTAAAACATTAGATGTTAGCTATAATCAAAATCGTGCAAAATTGAGAGCTATCTAACCAAGCGATTTACTGCCTTCTAATAGGTGCGAGATTGATGTTCTCAGATTGTAATTGAGATCAGTGACCTAGACGACACCTAAATGAAGAATTTGAATGCAATTGATCTAGATATGAGATTGAATGAAATTAATCTATATTTTTGACATTTTCTATGCAATAAAAATGATAAACTGATATGCTATGGATGCTAAATGAAATTGATATGCTATGAATGCTAAATGATTTAACAATGAAGATTCTAACAATGATATGAAAACTATGAAATTCTATGCTAAGATATAAAAACTATGCAATTGAAATTGATCTCACAAAGCTTTGAATTCGCAAGTTGATTCTTTCAAGCTGCAATTGTGCAAATTCTCCAAATCTGATATGCTATGATTTCTGTAGAGTAAGTTTGCAATTTACGAGATGATTGAGAGATGATTGAGAGATGAATTATGAAGAGTTGACCCTTGTTGTTATAGAAATCTAAGGCTTTGGAGGTGCATGAAAAAAAGCCATAAATCACTCAAATAACTCAGGTTGATTTTTGAGTTATATTTAAATAAAGGATAATTAACTAACAAAAACATGCAAAAGCTAAGCTTTAACTCAAAATAGAGTTTAGTTTTAATTGATAATTGATAGTTGTTTGCTTTTATGATTGTGCATGTTTTATTTATGAATTAATTTAATAATAAAGTGAATTATTTCCAACTTAATTGCTTTTAAAAATAAAACAATTGATTTATGGGTTAATCAATTATTTAATCAAACTTTTATTAAAAACTATATTATTAAATAATGACAACTTGCTTTAATTAATTAAATAAAAATTTAATCAATTATTCATATGATATTAGATTTATTGTCAAAATTAAATAATACAATTAATAATAGATAGAATTAAATTTAATTACACAATTAAGTGGCAAATATTAAATCTAATTAATTAAATATGAAAATATTCAATTAATCAAGCTTTAGGATAAATGTGATTTATTGCCAAATAATTATAAAATTAAAGATAATTATGATGATTAGGAATATTCCCCGATGCAGAATTTAAGATAATCAATTATGATTTGATGATGTTTAGATGTGCCTTAGATTAGGATTTTGATGTCAATTTCGTTCGAATTGAAGATGTAGGAGATTAATGAACTTATAGCCCATTTTTGGGGTATTACGTTTGGAACATATGTTCTTTGAGATGCACGAGGTAATGTATCACAAGAGCAAGACTTTTGCTGCAGGAGCTCTTGTTTTATAGATCTAGGAGTGGGAGCATATCCCATTTTTGAGACTAGTATGTACCTCATAGAGGCAGCCACAGGAGCCTATGATATATATATATATATATATATATATATATATATATATATATATATATATATATATATATATATATATATATATATATATATATATATATATATATATATATATATATATATATATATATATATATATATATATATATATATATATATATATATATATATATATATATATGCTAGATATGTTATACAGGGGTGGATGGGCCATGTAGAGTATTGGAGGTGATGCCTTGATGATATGACTTTTGTTTGATGGAGGTCATATGTAGATATTGAGCCCTAGCCTACTGCACGTGAGCAGTTTAGTTTCTTCTTTCAAAGCCGCGTATTGATTGGGAGGTCCTCCTCCATTCTAGAGAGATTCATTATTACCAGGGTCTGGTGGCAGTATTGATGAGTGTAGGATGCATTGCAGGATTATGCCACTTATGTGTGGATAGCTTGGGAGCTCAGACTTGGATGGACCCAAAGGCTTTCTTATGCCTTGTGTGCATAGGAGTATAGTGCTATCATCGGTAGAGATTGGGAGTACATACCATAGGTTATTGATGCCAGTGTTACAGATGGGTTCATCTCATGGCTTGTTGATCATTTGATATATAGATTCTCCGACCCGATAGAGTTGATACCCTCCATAGAGGAGGTGATGGATGTTACAGGTGCTTTGATGGGACAGGGTCTGAGACCTACACATGTTTCAATTGTACACCCCACACCTTCGAGACTGAGAGTGATGGCTCCTCCATAGAGACCATTAGGACATATGAGGCCCCCTCATCCCACTAGTTCCATAGCAGGTAGATCTACAAGTTCTTAGAGATGGACTAGGGGAGAGGGCTGTACTTTAGGGAGTGTTGGTACAGCTAAGGAGGTACTTGTAGCTGAGCAGGTTGTAGGTGGTGATACTGATCTGATACAGGAGGATACTAGGATTGATCTAGGTGTAGAGGTTAGATGTCACAAGGCGTAAAGAGCAGAGACCATAGAGCAGCTTGTAGAGGATACTGACATGCCAGTGGCAGATGTTGAGCCTAGTGTGCCATTGTCTACACAAGAGATCATGAGGAGGCTTGGATTATAGGTTTGGGACCTGAAGGTGCATAGTGCTCATTGGGAGGAGAGATATCTAGAGGCAGATAGATAGTGTACTAAGCTTCATGGTGAGGTACAAAGATTACAGGCAGAGGTTATCCATCAGACCTCCAGATTTGCCTACTATGTTTTAGCATACTACACTGTGGTTCCACTTGCTCAAAGAGTTCCTTCATACTCTTAATACATGATGGCATCAGAGGGAGTGAGAGCACCTAGGGATGAGGTAGTACCAGATGCACCACCACCACCTCCACCAGATGAGGAGGATCAAGTCGATAGCTGATCCATCCTAATATTCTGTTGTTTTTATTGATATTGATATTGATACTGTTTTGATTATTGATAGCTCATCGAGCCCAGTCTTTTGTATATTGTGCTAGTAGTGCACCCCTGACTATTTCAAGTTTTATGATATATGAGATTGAGATTTTGGTTATGATGTCATTTGTACTTGTCATGTTTTTGAGTTATGATGATATCATGTGATGCTTATGCTATGAGTAGAGTAGAATGCATGTATCGATATATGCAATGCAATGATTTCTTTCATATGTATGTATGTAATGCAAATGTGTTTTGATTATGAAAAGATGCATGCATGATTTATGCTTATGCACATGGATGTATTTTAATGCAATAGATGGTTATGATATGAAATGTAGATGCAATGATACACATGATATGTTTTGCAAGAATTGATGAAGACAAGTACTTAGTCTTATGTTAAAAGAATGTTTAACCCAGGAGGATAACTGCTTGTGATTCCATGAAGAGACCTTTGAGTTAAGTGTCCACTCTTGTTAGATTTGAAGAGGTGATAGAAGAATCATTTAAGCATTTAAGTTTATGTAGCCATTTGTGAGATCATGCAAACATGCAAAATGCAAAGAAACATGTAAAGTAAAATGCAATCTAAGACCTAGGACCTAGTCACTGATCATGTGTAGGTCGATTTCATCATTGAATTTTTAGGTAATTAGATAAATCAATACAATGCCCACTAGTTATGAAACCATAGACATATGAATATCGATTTGTATATGCAAGGATCAATACAACACCCAATGGTTAGGAAACCATGGACATATAAATATTGACTTTGTTTTTGAAATGTCGGATTAGATATAAGCACCAAGGCATAAGTGCCAGGATGACCTGAATATCATGTCCATTTTGATATAGCAATTTGTATAAGCATCAAAACATAGACGTCATGATGACCATAATACACCTTGCATTACAAACACATCAAACAGTCAAGAGATCATTCTAAATCCAATGTGAATTACCCTTAGTGACCCTTTATCATTCACATCCTTAGGTAAGATCATGTTTCACAATAGTTGAAAGAACATACTCAAAAAGACAATAATTAGATCAAACTTCCTTGAATTTTCTAGGTATCAATGGTCGAGGTACGCATGGCCATCCAATTCAAGATAGAGGCTCTTAAAGTCGAACACCATTTCAATCCAGAATTTCCAAAGTTGTTAGATTTTCACATACAAGAAGAAAACAAAGAAAAGATTATGCCCCCAGTCATCACTCTCTAAATCCTGTAAAGGACATCATCGAAGAGCTCATGGGAACAAAATATGCAAAAATCTCAATGTGAATCAACAAGCATACAAGGAGATAAAAGCATGTAAAAAGCATAGATTGTTTTCAGTTTGTGTTTGATGTTTGATTGCGTTGTTGTAGATGCAAAATCCTTTCTAGAGATGAGATTGACTGATTGACTTGGATGAAACTTCAAAGGACTTTGACTAGATATGATACATCTAAGATACATTGGAGGCCATAACTTTGATTTCCCCCAAGTTTAAACATTGATAGGATATAGATGCTTTAGCTGATTGGTGTACAGACTAACTTATTGAAAATAGAAATGTGGGAACAAACCAAGAGATATGTACAAACTAAAGCAAGACTGAAAGCTGGGAAAGACCAAGATTGCACTGATAGATGGAGCATTTTGAAACAAGTGGCACCCATTTGCTGGGTTTTCACCATCTTGGCAGAGATTCTATTTTTGCTACCAAGGTGCATGTTTCCAGGTTTTCACCAAGGCACTTTTTCCTTTTGTCATTTTTTTGTATTTTTATTTTTCCCAATTTTTTTTGTACTTTTGATATTTTCACTTTTTTTTGTGAATCATCAAGGTGCCTATTGCTAGGTTTTCACCAAGATGTTCATTTGTTCAGGACTTTTTCCAATTTTTATAATTTTTTCAGGACATTTTACCATAGACTGAATGCCTTAGGCATAGAATTTCTTCAGATAGAGAATGTTGATTGGTTCTCAGAGCTGTTCTCCTTCAGTCATTGAGCTTTGATAGGCACTAGAGCCAAAAGTAGCACTGATTACAAAGGGACCCAACCAGTTGGGTTCAAACTTCCCCTTGCACTCTCTATGTTATTGACTTTTGGGATTCTCTCTCAAGACTAGATCACCAACCTAAAATTATTTGTGTCTGACTTTCTTGTTGTAACCTCTAGACATTCTTTTGTGATACACTCTGAGATGATCATACATTGCTTTTCTGCACTCATCTACTAGTTCAAGTTCTTGCAACCTAGACACTCTGTAGTCATCATCAGTTACTAGACTATGCATTTTGATTCTTAGTGATGGGATTTCAACCTCAATAGGTAGTACTACTTTAGAACCATAAACTAAAGTGAAAGGTGTAGCCCCAATGGGTGTTTTGATACTTGTTCTGTAGGCCCAAAGAGCTAGATTGATCATGAGATGCCAGTCTCTTCCTATTTTATTAACTATACAGTGAAAGATTTTCAATAGATTCTTGTTAGAAGCCTCGGCTTGTCCATTCCCTTGAGGATAGTAGATAGATGACCAATGTTGTGTCATATTGAATTTAGCACATAAATCATCTAGATCTTTGTTCTTGAATTGTCCACCATTATCTATGATTATGGAATGAGGTATCCCATATTTGCATATGATATAGTTCAAGATGAACATAGATATTTGTTTTCCAGTTGCTTGAGTCAAAGGGACTACTTCTACCCATTTTGTAAAATAATTTGTAGTTGTGATTATATGGGTATGTCCATTAGAAGAATGAGGATGTATACATCCTATAAGATCAAATGCCCATTGGTGAAAAGGCCATTGTGTAGTAAAGGGAATTAGATCTCTCCCTAGAGTATGAATTAAGTTTCCATGCACTTGGCACTTTTGACAGTTCTTAGCAAATTTGATAGACTCTTTCTCCATTTCAGGCCAATAGTGCCCAGCCCTAATAATTTTTTAAGCTAGTGTTAAACCATTCGAGTGTGACCCACAAATACCATCATGGACTTCCTCTAATGCACGTTGACACTCTTCCTATTCTAAACATCTAAATAGCGTACCATCTAGACCTCATTTGTACAGATCATGACCAATGATGACATATCGAGAGGCATTATGGATAAGGTATCTCTTTTCATGATAGTTAAAGGTATCGAGAATGATTTGGTCTTTGAGATAGGAGAATAGGTTTTTATATCTGGATGAATCATGACCTACAACAGTGGAAATCATGCAGGTTTTAGGGGAGTCATATGTAGGATAAGATAGTGCTTCCACCAGGAACTTGTAACGTAGCTCATGTTCAAGCTACTGTAATAGAGTAGATAGCATTGCCATTGCATCGACAACCTTATTCTTTGTTCTAGGTATTTGCTCAAATGTGATAGATATGAAATACTTCTTTAGATCATCTACCATTCTTTTGTATGGAATGAGCTTTTCATCCTTAGTTTGGTACACATCATTGACTTGATGGATAACAAGTTGGGAGTCTCCATGAATGTGTATCTCTGTCACTCTCCACTCAATTGCTAGTTTCATGCCATTAAGAAGGGTTTCATATTCTACAATATTGTTTGTGCAAGGGAACTTTAATCTGAATGCTTTAGGTATGGAGTGTCCTTGAGGAGTTATATATAATATGCCTGCTCTTGATCCATTATGTGTATAGGAGCCATCAAAGAATAGCTACCATTCTCTAGAAGAAAGAGTCATGATAGAGGAATCTAGAAATTCCATTTGCATTGGTGTATCATCAATCATGGGTGCATCCACCAATTGATCAACAATAACTTGGCCTTTGATAGATTTTTGTTTGACATAGTCAATGTCAAATTCACTTAAGAGCATGACCCATTTAGCTAATCTACCCGTGAGGGCGGCTTTGCTTAGTAGGTATTTTAGTGGATCAATCTTAGCTACCAAATGTGTGGTATGCACCAACATATAATGTCTCAATTTCTATGATGCAAAGATCACAACTAGATAAGCCTTCTCAATCATAGAGTAATTCTTTTCTTATGCCACCGATGTTCTACTAATATAGTATATAAATCTTTCCTTCTTGTTCTCATCATGTTGTGCAAGCAATGCCCCCAGTGATGTATCTGTAGCCAAGACATATAAGATCAAAGGCTTTCCTTGAATGGGATGCATCAAGATAGGAGGATTTGATAAATACTTCTTGATATGGTTAAAGCTGTTCTCACATTCTTCATTCCACGCAAATGTCACACCTTTATGTAATGTTTTTGTAAAAGGCTTTGATATGTCTGCTAGCTAAGATATGAAGTGTTTGATAGATTGAACTCTCCCTTGCAATGTTCTCATCTGACTAATATTCTTTGGGGGTTGCATCTCCACTATAGCCTTTACTTTAGCTGGATCCACTTCAATGCCTTTCTTTGAGACTATGTATCCTAAGAGCTTTCCAAAAGCGACACCAAAAGCACAATTCTTAGGATTTAGTCTGAGACTAAATTTTTCTATTCTATCTAGTATCTTGCTTAAGTAATTTAGATGTTCAGCTTTTATCATAGATTTTGCTAAAGTATCATCAACATAATCCTCCATAGTCCTATGCATCATGTCATGAAAAATAGATGTCATGGCTCTCTAATATGTAGCACCAACATTCTTAACCCCAAATGGCATGACATTCAAACAGAAAGTGCCCCATGCACATGTGAAAATAGTTTTCTCTTGATTCTCTGGAATAATTTTTATTTGATTATATCTAGAAAAACCATCCATTAAAGAATACATCTCAAAGCCCGTAGTCATGTCCACTATCATATCAATGTTAGGTAGTGGAAAATCATCCGTAGGGAATGCTCTATTTATATCCCTAAAGTTTGTGCACACTCTGATTGATTTATCTAGTTTTGAAATAGGTATAATATTAGAGATCCATTCTACATAATCAATAACTTGGATGAATCTGGCTTTTAGTAGTTTCTCTAATTCAGATTTTACCAAGAGTGCAACATGAGGATGCATCTTTCTTAATTTTTGTTTAATAGGTTTTACTCTAGGAGCTATAGATAAATGGTACATTATAAGATCAGGATCCAACCCTGGCATATCTGAATATTTCCATGCAAAGTTGATCTTCTTCTATGTGAGGAAGGTTGTAAATTTTTGCTTCTCTTCTTCTAATAAAGATTGTGCTACATGGATCAAGTGTGGTTCCTCTATTGTTCCCAAGTTGATAGATTGAGTGGGCTCAATTAGAACTGGAGATCTATCCTGTAAATGACTCAGAAGGACATCAAATATCTCATCCTTAGGTGCCTTAGAGAGGTTTTCACCTTTGGATACATCTTTTATTTTTACTTTTGTAGGTTTTGAGACTGCCACAAAGTGGTTTTCACCCTCAGAACTCCTTTTCTTTTTCTTTTTATTCTTATTTTTATGACTAAGATACTTGATGTTCAACTTCATCATGCTAACACTTGGTTCATTGATGGAAGTCCTCCTAGGCTCAACTACATTTTGGTAGCAAGCAAGGGTATAGTCATTGGGAAAGGTATAAATACCTTGGTTCAAGTTGGTGGATGTTATGTCAAGAAGGTCGGGGCATTGGATAGTCAAAGTGGTGAAAGATTGGGAAAGTGTGTTTAGGGATATGGATCTATCATCATCGGGCCTAACCCGATGCTTGAGTTCAAAGGTGATATTACAAATTAAGATATTTGATTCATGAATAGGCTCAATGTCATTATGGGAGTCCACTTCAGCCATTGGTGGATTAGACTCGATAAGTTCATCATTTCTCTCTAGACTTACATTGGGTTTAGGTGCATATTGGTGAATAACATCAACATTTTTCTCTCTAATAAGATCATCTTCTTCTAGAATGGCTCCCCATTCATAGTCATTAGATTCTTCATCTATGCCTCTAGGAAATATAAGAACATGAGTAAAGTCAGGATGAATACCCCAAGAAGGGTTACCCTCAGATTCTGATTTGAATTCATACTCACGAGAATCTATCTCAGAATAACTACCACCTTCCTCTTTGTCTATTTGATTGTCTTTGAGATCTACTAGTTCTTGTGGCACAACTATCTCTTGATTTATAGTAGGTTCTTGTGTTTCTACTACATTAATTCTTTTGATTGGATCATCTTCAGCGTCCAAGAGATCTTTGATTTCTTTAGGTAAACACTCATAGGGAATGAGATCTTCAGTGGTATTTGAATCATCACTATCAAATTTTTCTATTATTTTTCCCTTTATTTGATTTGCTATAGAGGGCTCAATTGGTTCTAAGACATGTGAGGAATTCTTGCCAAGATAGAAAGGCTTCTTCATTTATCCTAGACCAGTTGTATTCTTGTTGGCTTGACCATGATGTTCAAGAGGTGATAGAAGACCCTTACCATGGATTCCTAGAGGTCCTTTTCCTATATATCCCATTTTAGCTATTAGTTTATCCCCTGGGCCATATGACTTAGAAGGAACCTTCAATACTTTAGAGTCACTAGGTGGAACAACTTGGGATCTAGGTTCATCTTTGTAGAGCCATGCAAGCACAACTTCATCTTCTTCAAATTCTTGCTTAGGTACTTTTTCTGCAACAAATTTTCCTTTATATGCCTTAAGAGGTTCCTTAGATTCTAGTTTGGACTATTTTAGAGCTTGCCCATAAGACTTAGGCAAGATAGGGAGATATGTCAAAGACAAGACCAGATCTATAGTATATTCTCCCATACTATTTTCTTTGATATTGACCTCTTTTGCAATGTCTTCCATCTTAGATGTGGATGCTACATCTATTTTCTTAGTGGAAGATTCTTTGTTATTAGGAACAAGTTTATCCACATTTTCCTTCAATTCGTTGCAAGTTGTTATCACGTCAGCTGGAATGGTTACCTCTACTCTGCCATAAGGAAATTTCAAGCACTGATGGTATGTAGAAGGAATAGCTTTCATTTCATGTATCTAGGGTCTCCCTAGAAGGATGTTGTAAGCCAAAGGTATATCAAGAACTTGACATATAGTATCTCTGATGAACAGACCTATTTTGATAGGTAGGACAATTGTTCTCTTGGAGGATCTTTCTTCTTCATCATATGCTTTGATAGTTATTTAATTTCTAGGATCAATGGCCATTTCTAAAAATCCCAATTGTGTGATCAAGATGTAAGAACAAATATTCAGACCAACGCCCCCATCTATCAACACACGTTTGACATGACAGTTTTGGATCAAGACTTCTATATGTAAGGGTTGGTTATGTGGATGAATCAAGGAGTTATCATCATCCTTTGAAAAGGAGATATACTATGGAGATGTAAGATGACCAACCATAGCCTGGATCCATCTAAATCAAGGTTATCAGGAAGATTGGATCCGAGTAGAGCTTTGTCTAGGATGGCTCTATGAGCTGGAGATATTCGAAGCAACTCAAACATGGAGATTTTTGCATTAGTATGTTGGAGTTGTTGAATGATACTGTACGAAGTAGGCCTCATGTCCTTAGGATTTGAAGATTTAGATGTTTCCTTCTATTTAGAAGTGGAAGACAGATTGAAAGAAACCTTAGGGACATTTGATTGATCTGGGATTTGTCCTTGTAGGTGTGCCTGAGCTTGTGATTGAGTAACTGCATTAGTTGATTGATTTTATCTATCTCTTCTTACAATTGTGATGACATTGCAACGCTCAGATAGGCTTGGTTCAACCATATTGATAACATTATTATTTCTAGGATAGGCATAATTGACCTTAGCACCCACATTAGGCTGAGAAGATGAATCTCCTTGACTATGCTTTAGAAATGGTTCGGTGAATGTTGTGTGATCATTATTTCTTTTAGGATTATCAATTGTGATTTCTCCATTATCAATCTTGTCTTGAATGGTATGCTTCAAGCGCAAGTAGTTATTAGTTTTGTGACCTTTACCTTGATGGAAATCACAAAATTCATTCTCTCTCCACCATTTTAGCTTAGGGTCAGGATCAGATTGTCGGATCTTAGGAAAAGAGATGATGTTATTAGCTAGTAGAGTTCTCATAGCTGATTCCAAAGATTCTCAAAGAGGAGTGAAATTTCATTTATTATCAGCGGACCAAGATTTGTATTCTGGCTTCTTTTGAGATGATTCAGACACCCTTTGTTCTAAAGCTTTGATGGCTTGGGTACCAATGGTTAGATTGAAAGTAGGTGCCTTAGATGGGGCATGGAGATTATCACCAATGCCATTTGTGATGACGCCCTTATTCTTGCTCCAATTTTTCTTCTTATCCTTAGAACTAGATTCATACCTGTCCTTTTGAAGTGTGACGTCTCCATTTTTCACAAGTACTTTTTCAATTTTGATTGCATTGTCTACCATCTTATCAAAAGATGTATGATTTTGCATTTGTAAAGGGTAGTTGATTTCTAGAACAAGATTGTTGATGAAGATTTCTAGCTTCTCAGTTTCTGGAATAGGCCTAGCATATAGAGAGAATTTCTTTCTCCATCTTTTGAGAAATGTCAGGAATGGTTCTCCTAGATATTGTTTGAGATTGAAAATATCAATCATGGTGACTGGGTGTTAGATGTTGTAGGAGTATTGCTGATAGAACAATTTGATCAACTACTCAAAGGTTTTGATTGTATGAGGCATCCTAGAGAACCAATGAATGGCTGACCCTCCTAAAGATGGGGGGAAAAGATGCATCAGATAGGTCAGTTCATGCATGAACTCCATATATTGAGTACAAAATTCTCTGACATGATCTTGAGGATCAGAGTTTCCACCATACTTATCATATTTCAGCATTTCCACCCTCTTAGGGAATGGTGGCATATACAAGTCTTTATCAAATGGAAAAGGACATAGGGCCTCCATGGAGAACTCCTTAGGTTCTTTTTCTTTTTCCATTTTGTTAAGTTTTACTTGCATGGCATGCATTTGTTTCATCATAACTGTAATAGGAGTTTCTTCCTCATGTGTAATGATATCTTTGACATTAAAGTTGGGAGGAAGTTTAGCTCCTTAATGAGCTAACTCTAGAAAGTATGTTTCTCTATCTTCTTTCAAGAAATGTTTCATCATTCTTTTGAAGTTATCATCATTTTGATATCAAGCAATTTCAGAAGGTGTAGGTTCTTGATCCATACCATATTGAGACTGATGTCATTGGGACCCATGATGTGTCCCTCTATGAGACATGTTAGGATTTTTAGGGCTCCATGGATTAGATTGTGGAGGGGTTTGTTGATTACCTCTGTGAGTTGATGGAGGGGGTATGTAACCAATTTTCAATCAAAAATTGCCAAGACCGTCGTCTTCATAAAGACCAAAATTGTAGAGTTGCTCAAGAGTTGGACCTATGTGAGTAGACAAAGTTGTAGTGTTAAGTGCTTCTCCAGATTTCTTGTGAGAGGAAGCTCTAGTCTCCACCATTAACCTTGGGTGAAGAAAAAGAATACAATGAAGACAACTGAAGAAAGATCTGATTCAAGAAGATCAAATGATGCAACCTTGTCAAAGTTTGATTGATTGAGGATAAGATTGGATGTAAATGAAGGATACTATGCCCTAGATGTATGGGTAGATGCCCAAAAGATAGCGGACACAAGTTCACAACACTTAGCCATTTTGAAGATGGATTGAAGATTGATAGTTGTGACAAGGTTTTGCCACAAGATGAAAAAGACTCAAATTGATTAAACAGAAGGCTAAATCAGACTCAAGAGGCCACTTTAGGAAAATGATTGGATTCATTCTAGTTTCTACTTTGTTCCTGACACAGTGATTTTCTTGATAGACTCTGGAAATAGGCTGTAAAAGCTAGGTCTCTAATAGTTTTTAACACTTTCTAAAAAAATTTCAGACTTTTCTCAAATGAATTTCTATAGGCTCGTACGACAGTGGGTAGACTATGAAATGACAATTGACAAGCTCGTACGATAGTTGCAAAACTCGCACGATAGTTGATAGCATGATTTTTGACTTTTGTTATTGACTGGTGCACAAACTCGTACAACACTATACAATCTATCATACGACAATCTGGGGGTTCTAAAATGATAATAGCCAAAAGTTGTATGACTTTTTGACTTTATGAGATGACTTTTGACTCCAGAAAGGTGTTTGACATCAGATTTTGCAATTTTTACATTTTCAATTTCAAATTGTTCACAAAATTGTCTGTCCAAATTTGAAGATTGTACCGGATTGATTCGTTCTTAGTAACCAGATAGATAAACAGGCATGCAAAATAGCAAGCAAGTGATTTCAAGCACGTCTAAAAATAATGAATAGGGGACAAGGAAACCCTATGCATGAACAACTAAGTGATTGAATGTGCTAATCCCTAGGAGTGCTAATAGTGTATGTTCCAAAAAGTTTTGCAATAACGCACATATTCCTAGAAAATGAAAATTTGGCCTCACTAGGGTTTGTAGTAATGGTTTGACTTTTAAACTTTTGTGATCTCAAGAGGGAGAACTCCAATTCAGGTGCACCGGGGTTTTGACACAGTCTGAGAAATTAATCAATTAGGAGCTGCTAGGGAGATCTGACAACCCAACAAGAGACCACACCTATGAAGATTTCCTCCACAAGGACATTTATATAGCGGTTGCTGCTACCACGATGAAAATAGCTATTACCACTTGAGGTTCTATTCATGTGGTTAACCCAATTAAGGGAATGTCCACTATGGTTAACCCTCTCTAAAGGTGACTCACAAAAGATACCACATGGAGACTGGTTCCAGATTCAAGGATCTGAGTTTCTGATACTACCCAAAAAGGAGTAGAGCATAGTCCTCTAGCCTTTTCACTTTTAACCAAAACAAAGAAGATAGATTAATCTGACATGCTAAGACCAAGATTATCTCACAAAGATCTATGATGTCAACCACTTATGATCTATCAACCTCTCTAGAGAGAGAATGTATCAATCAGAAGCTGAAGATGCACAAATCTAGTAGAACGTGAGACGCTCTTAGTAATCTCCCTACCTACAAGGGTTCTCTTGTCGAGAATAGCTTCGCTAGAAACCCGCTCTCTCAAGAACCACACATAGTATTCATAGGGCCTATTTACTATGTGTAACATATATGTAGAAAGAAAATCTACATTCGTTTTATAGCCCAAAATGAAATCTGTGATATGAAATCAATAAAGGTCACACAAGCTTGACATGTGAGAGTTCATTTTAGTCCAAATCAAAATGTTATCAGTTGAGAAGATTACCTAAATTCCTCACAATGCACTTAGTAGATTCTTACCCATTTTTAGCAATTCTCATGCTTTTTCCAATCAGAACCAGCAAATACCAATTAGAAATAGAAGATTGCAATTGTTAATGTTAGCTGTTAGTCCAAATTTGGAAATCAAATTTGGATAACTACCTGAAAATATGAAATGACAATTGAATCTGGAGTTAAAACTCATACGACACTGGGTTACCTGCCAGATGACATTCTACAAACTCGTACGACTGTGGGTACTTGTTGATATGACAATAGGGATTTCAAATGACAATGTGTACACTCTGATACAAGCCTCAAAATTTGAACCTGTCGTATGACAGTGGGTATCTCCCGAAATGACTTTCTGACAAAAGTCGTATGACAAATGTACGGACATAAAATAAAAATCATAATTTTGATCAGAAAATGACAATAAATAGCTATAAATTGATAGAATTGGAATGGAAACCCATTTCAGGGCCCCATGGTGGGCACCATAAATGTGTGTGTGAATTTTGTACCTAATTGTAGACACAACACTTCAGTAAAACATTAGAGGTTAGCTAAAATCAAAATCGTGTAGTGAAATGGAAACTAATCTAACCAAGTGATTTACTATCTTCTAGTAGGTACAAGTATGATATTCTCAGATTGGACCGAGATCAATGACCTTGACGACACCTAAATGAAGGATTTGAATGCAGAATCTAGATATGAGATGAATGCAAATTAATCTATATTTTTGGATTTTCTATGTAATAAGATGAAATAAATTGATATGAATCTATTCTATATGAAAAACTGATATGACATGCAATTAATCTAATAATGATATGCTAAATGATATGAATGCTAAAAAATAAATGAAAATCTCACAACAACTTTGATTCACAAAGATAGATTCTTTGATCACCAATTCGCCAGCGTGAGGATGCAATTCGTGGATGGATCCAAATGAAGAGCTGAGGCCTTAATTTATAGAAATCTAGGGCTTTGGAGGTGCATGGAAAAAGCCATAAATCACTCTTGATAAAATTAGGTTGATTTTTAAGTTATCAAGAATTTAGAGATAGATTAACTCACAAAATCATGCAAATCATCTTTTTAATTTAAATCAGAAGTTGAGATCATCTTTCAACTCAAAAGACAGTTGAGTTTATTTTTTAAAACAACTTGAATTGATTTTCTGATTTAAAGTTTAACTACTTTTTGGATGTGCATAATTAATTATGAATTAATTAAATAAATAAAGTGATTTATCCTCAACTCAACTGATTTAAAAAAATAAAATAAAAGAATTGATTTATGGGTTAATCAATTATTAAATCAAACTTTTATTGAAAAACTATATTATTAAATTTGACAATTGACTTTAATTAATTAAATAAAAATTTAATCCATTAGTCATAGGATTTTAGATTTATTGTCAAAATTAAATAATATAATTAAGAATAAATATAATTAACTATAATTAAATAATTAAATGGCAGTATTAAATCTAATTAATTAAATATTCAGAACATTCAATTAATCAAACTTTAGGTTAAATAGGATTTATCGCCAAATAATCATTAAATTAAAGATAATTAGGATAAATAGGAATAAGGAATATTCCCTGATGCAAAATTTAGGATAATCAATTAATATTCAATAATGTGCTGATGTGCCTTAGGTTAGGACTTTGATGTCAATTTCATTCGAATTGAAGATGTAGGAGGTTAATGAACCTATAGACTATTTTTGGGGTATTACATGAATCATTAGAGGAAGAAGAGGTACTTGATCCTGAGCTTGTTTAGAGGTCTACTAGACAAAGAAAACCACCTGAAAGGTATGTATATTCTCCCAATGATTGGAGATGCATATTTTATTTCAATTTTAATATTGATGAACCTACTTCTATAGAAGAGGATCTTGGTATGAATGATTCAGAGTCCTAGAAAATAGCCATGGATGAAGAGATGGAAGCTCTTAAAATGAATGATACATGTGACCTTGCACCATTTCCTGAAGTATAGAATCTTGTTGGTTGTAAATGGGTGTTCAAAAATAATATAGGCTCAAATGGAAGCATTAATAAGTAAAAAGAATGATTGGTTGTGTTGTGGCTCCACAACATGCTCACTTATTTGGTCGCTTGGCTAGGCCCCCCCCTTCTTTTTCTCTTTTTATTTTTCTTGTTTGTGCCCCTCAAGGCCTTGTTTCCTTTCTTGTTTCCATTTTTGGTTATTTCCCCTGTCAAAACCTTCTTCAGAGAAGGGAAGTCCCATTTTTTTGTACGCTCATAATTTATCGGGTTCTTGACCTCTGAGAGTGCAATTTTTTTGAAATCATTCAGACAAAGAAGGCTTGTTTTTTCCTTCCCTTTTAGCGTTTCAGACTTGAAATATTTTTAGATTGCCAAAAGTTCAAAAGCCTAGAGCCTAGGAATGAAGGGGTCAGATTTTTGCACCTTCAGATTGTAGGACGTCCGATATTCTTCTGATCTTTGAAATGTCAAAAATCTGAAGAAATGAAGCTCCAACGATGCGAAGAAGATGACTGACATCATTTTTTGCTGAAGGGTCTATATATTGTGTTAAAGACATTTTTTTCCTCATTTTACATATTCTTTTCCTTGTGTTTTCAAAGAAACTATTGTCACTAGGGATTGCACCTGAGTATGGCTAAGTGTAGAACCTAGCAATCCTATGAAACATGGGACTATTCTCAGGTTGTGGGTAACCTATTTGAGAATAGACATCCAGATTAAGGGTTAGCTTCCCTTTGAATCACCTGAAACTTAACTAAACTTTGAAGGAAAAGGGAGAGAGAGTGCATGAAACTGAAACTAAAACTAAGATGATTCACCGAACTTGATAGATCCATAGATTGAATCAGAACTCACAATGACACTTAAAATAATCTGGTAACTCACAACTTGACCCTATTTGCTTTGATAATTCTTTAAATAAGAGGTATTTGTGTTAAAAGAAGGGAAAAGAATCCCACAACTTAAAACCAAATGTACACAGATTATAATAATAATTGTAAAACACCTTCTTAAGCATTCAACTTGAACAAACATGCAAAGTAAAGGATGGAAAGATCACAATAAATTTAACATGAATTAAAATAGGAAGACTCAGAAAATAATAGGAATAGAAGGAATACTATATTATCTTCAATGAAAGGAGCCAAATAACTCAATCTACTTCTCCAGAGCTACAAGTAGTCACCTCCGAGAAAGAGGGAAAGAAGAACTAGCCTCAATCACCAAAGGTGAGAGGTATAAAAAAAAAACCTATCTACATCTGCATTCATGACCACCACCTCCTAAAGATGGAAAATAACTACAAATAGGCCCATGATCATGTCTCTTAAATCTGTATGCCAGATTCCCGAGATTCTAGGGGGGCGAGGAAATTGGGGCCCTAAAATAGATGGTCAAAAGAATGACCCTACCCACTAAGTCATGCTTTGAAAGAATTCTAACAATGGCTTATAAAACGCCACTTGTCAGAACTTACAATGACAATTTTCAATGACTTCTAACTTTAAAGCTCCTACCCCTACATCAAAATATGTGGATTTTTTATATAATTTTTTTTTAAAAAAAAATGTCTCAACCCAATATGAAAAAGGGGAATTTTTTTTTAAAAAAACATTTACATCTTAATAAAAGAAAACCCACATATCTCAAGGTGCTCAAAATAAAAACAACGGAACTCAACCCTAGAAAATGAGAACTGAAATAATAAAACATTTGAAAACCCTTTCTCAAAAGGAAAGCTGTTGGCACTGGGCTTCTTCGATCCACACTTGGCAAGCTTCTATCTTTTTTCGGCAGCTTTTAAGGTCAAATTTGGAAATAGAAACTCCTTCTCCTATTCATGGCATTATTGCAGAAGGTAGGCTTATTTGATTTCACTCATAGCATTGTTATCTCGATAGCACTGTTTCTCTGCAATTTTTATTTTCATTGATAATTGTATCTCTGTAATCTTGCATAACAATGGATTTGATGGTACTGTATTTTCAAGGGCATCATGAATTTGATTGCTTCATTTGCTATTATTTTCAATGTGGCTCGTGAAATTTGTCCTGGCATCATGAAATGAAATAGATTTTGTTGTGAATTTCTTTTGTTAACTCTCCCTCTTGATTTTTGAGGGAATCATTGCATATGTATTTACTTTTGAAGAAATAGGGCACCATGTTGTAACATGTTATTTGCATTTGACCTGGAATTCATTTTGAAGATATTGGCATCTCTGTTTATACAGCCCATGAGCAAATGAATCTAGGGCATCAATGAATATGAATTTGCTGCTGAATTGAGGGCCCGTGAAATCTTGTTAGGGCATCAATGTGTTTTGAATTCTCCGCATCCTCCATTCATATTGATTGCATGTCCCCTGGGCTAGGGCATCAAGATTTTGTGTTTGCTGCTTGTTATCGATTTGTATCCTACATTTGATATTGAGTGCGGCTATGATGGCATTGTTGTATTGCTATTGCATGTAACCTGAGAGCTAGGGCACTGTCCCTATTTAATCTCTTTGTTATGGCACCGAGCATATGATTCACCACTCTTTGTATTTTTGAGGGCATGAAAATGGCACTGTCGGTGAATCATTGCATTCACTATTGTTTATTCTTTTTGGCATTGGATTTCATAACCCGCAAACTAGGGCATTGGACTTACAATTTGTAGGGCACTATTGAATTTGATGGCATTCGGTATTTTGCATTGTATTTCCACCTGTGACTTGTCATGATGATTTCTTTGACATTATATTAAGGGTACTGGCAGCCTATAATTTTATGGCATATGCTAGCTTGAATTCTTTGCACTGTGAGAACTAGGGAATGTGCAATCTATAGCACTATTGCTTTGTTTGAACAGGGCATGGTACTGATTGTATTTACTGGTTATTTCTTTAATGTGGCCTGAGAACTCAATAGGGTATTTCTTACTATTCTTTCTATCCTTATGGCACTCCACACATTTGTGATTTGAAGTACTATTATTCCTTGTATATAGCCCAAGAGCTATAAGGCATACTATCATGCTTTGGTGATAATTTTGTTGTTGCCTATTTTCTATTGCATGAATACTTGTGGTGGTGCCATCTCTATTATATGCTTACATATTTGAATACCATGCTATGGTATTCATCTAGTGTACTATCATGTTTCAAATGTTTATCACTTAGGATATTATGACATATTGAGTCCCTTTTCAATTTCTCAAAATGCAGATTTGAAGTACATCTATGTTGTAATATTAATGCATTGAGTTTTAGCTTTGAAGCACCGTGTGTTTTACCTTCTCTGATCATATGGATTTTATGTGCCTTTAACATGTTGATGATAAAGTATATCCCCTAAAACTACCAGTGTTCTATTGTCAGTGCTTGCATTTATCTTTGTGCCCCTTTGAGTGTCCCATTGATACTGCCACTGACTGAGTGCCCCCTACATGATTCAGTGCCTCTCCTTGAGATGGTTAAGGTTCCCAAAAATTTTGTGGGAATAGAGCTTCTGACAACCCTCACTAGTTTAGTGTAGGGTACTAGGAGACTCAATACTGATCATGGGTGTTGTAACCTGTATCTGCACATAGAACAAACATATTAGTAAAAACAATGGTATCATTTATTTCCAGAGCCTCTTTGATGCACATGCCTTGAGCATAGCCCATGCCAGAGGTGTATAGCTGAGTACACATATGCATGCTATAGATGTTGTGGCACCATTCATTGCTTAGATCCATTGGATCTAAAACCTCTATTTTTCTCTCTCTACAGGTTCAGGATAGTAGGAGCACACCGAGAACACCATGGAGATAGACTTACTACCAGGCAATGTCTAGTACCCCCATACTTCATGTTTATCATTATGTATATTTGCACTCATCTATGCAATTCTAGCTATGGCTATGCTCATGACATGTGTGAGCTCAGATAGATGTTCTTTTTAGTTCTTTCCTTCTATACAACATATTCAAAATATTGGCACATGTAATCTTAGATGCAGTAATTTATCTCTTTCCCTTTCATGTACTTTGCAAATGAAATGAACACAAATCTTAACCAAGACCACTTAATAATGCAAACTAGGGTACATTAGCTCATCTAGTAATTAGGCCTCCAAAGGTGAGTAAAAATATGATAAAATTCTGGTGACCTCTATGGAGTGCTTACCTACTAAGCATCCTAACCAGCTACCTTAAAGATCCATTGGGCATAGAGCCATAAGGCTTCAAGTTGAACTTAGCCTCAAATCAAAACAACTAATCCTTCTAAAAAAAAACTAAAGCTGACTTCCTGGAAAACTACTCAGGCTTATTGCTACTCAAACCAAACTAGAAATTGAACTGGAAACAAGCTTGTGCTAGGCACTTGGGGAATAGGGAACAAAAACTTCTACCCTACCCTACTCTAACCAGTATCAGCAAACTGGTCAAACAAATCCATTAACTAGATTGTTGAAATAGCTTCCCATTCTTCTCAAAATATTATACTTTTCATATTTAATGCCAGCAAAGAGAACATGGAACACAAAAATGTACTGAATTACTTGGCATACCAACTCTTGGAAATTGTAGTCCAAATAACTCACCTCAACTAGATCATAGGTGTTGTCCTCCCAGGGAGGCTGATAAGGCTGAATAAGCTCTTGGTCATTAGTGAGTGGACTCCTGACATCACCCTCCATTGAGTCCTTGAGTATGCATTTCTTGCTTGACCCCACTTGGGCTATATATCTGATAGGAAACCCCCTAGAGAGCATAAAACTAGGCCTCTCTTGCTGCTTAGTATGCATCTTACAATCACCTCCAGCATGCTGATCAAAACTTTTCCCTTCCATGATAAACTACCATAATACTTCTTCTTCTACAGTTAGAGGATCATCCTCTTCATCAGTTGGAACATCCAACAACTCATCAAAGGTATCCAACTACATCAGGTCCTTAACCATAGCTGGCCCCTCCTCATGGTCCAAGAAACAAGATTCTTGAGATTCATCCATCACCCTATTGCAAACAGGACTAGATTCTATAACTGGTACAACATTAGCCATCCAAAATGAAAGTTCTTCATTAGCAACACACATGTTATTATCTATTTCAAGAAGATGAGGAACACAAACAAAAGCTGACCAGAAAGCATTTATCATAGAGTCAAAATTTTCTTGTTGTCCTAAGTTAGCAATAGGCACATCATCTTCCTTGTCACAATCAAAGAGCTCAACTAATGAATCTTGCACTACCTCATCTTGCTCAATATAAGAAGGCATTTCCTCAAACAAATCAGCTAGGCTCTCACCTTCTTCACTTTCTTTTTTATCCTCATTTGGTTGCTCTAATGCATCACTATGCAACAAATCTACTTGTTCCTCATAATCATCCTGAAAAAGTACACCCAAAGGATAAAATTCATTCTCCTCCTAGTTTCTTGAAATGCTATGAGGTGTAGGGGGCTCTTTAGGAATTGGTTCATAGGGCTTTATCTGCTGCAGGACAGGCTCATGATCATTTAGGAAGTCAAACATCATAGGTGTTTCTTCTATAGGAGTAGGATGAAGTGGCTAGAAATCTGAGATAGGGTCATGAATAGGCTCTAAAAATGCATGGAGATTAGGGGCTTGTTGACTAAGATTATGAACTAAAGGAGAAATCCTAAAGCTTGGAATTTCAATAGGAGTGCTAGTGGACTTACCAGGCAAGAAACTTGGGATTTGAACCTTGTGAGTCTCTTGTCTGGTTTGCAAAGCTTCTAGGTTCTCTTCAGTAGCATGAGGCATCTTCTTCTAGATCTCCTCTTTAAAAAGAGTTGGCATCTCATAACCTAGATACATAGTCCATGAGGGTCTCCATAACTGCATTGCATTCTTATTGTCCTTTGGTGGATCTGGTGAGCCTTTCTACATTAGGGCAGTAGTGGTTTCTTGATCTCCTTGCCTTGGTGCTTGTGCCAATAGATTCTTAATCAATTGATCATTTTCTACAATCTATTTGGGAAGTGTCTCCTGCTCATGATCATGAAATTCATCTCTTTCTGGTAACTCTTTCTGAAAGTCCTCCTTCTTTGTAGCTGTCTCATAGATGCTCCTTATGAATTCTTGACAGTCTTTGAGACTCCTCTTATAAACCCTCTCTTGTGTTAAGATCAGGTTGTTCTTCTCTTCAAGGATCTATTCATGCGTTGCTATCTGGTTATGTAGATGCTTTGTGAGCTCCTCATTTTGAGACTTCATCTCCACATAATCTTTCATGAAAGATCTCATATCCTCCCCAAAAATTGCTAATAAAGAGGATATGGAGCTTGAATCTGAAGTGGTGTTGGGTTGATTCTGAGGATTTCAAAGGTGATCTTCATAGGGAGGTTGATAGGAATGCTGCCAGGATGCTTGATGCTGGGTGGGAGGGTATGGTGGTGCATGCTGGAAATTTGCTGCTTGTGAGCCATTTTGGTTATATGCTACTGCTTGGCCAGCCTGATATGGCATGAATGATGGTGCATGGGTAGGTTTCTCATGATATGGGGGGTGATAGGGAGAATACGCATTAGGCATTAACATGGTTGCTCATCAAATGAGCTGGTAAAAAGAACTTCTGAAACTTATCAACACTTGAACTGCTTAAACTAGTAGATTTCTCTAAGAGTCACCATGGTGCTTGAAACAAACCACCTCTTAAAGGCTGATTGCACTGAGGATCACACCAAAATCCTAGTGAATGATAAGAAACAAAGTTTTCCCACTGGGTGTGCCAAAAACTATTGTCCCTAGGCATTGCACCTGAGTATGGCTAAGTGTAGAACCTAGCAATCCTGTGAAACATGGGACTATTCTCAGGTTGTGGGTAACCTATTTGAGAATAGACCTCTGGATTAAGGGCCGACTTCTCTTTGAATAAAATGAAACTTAACTGAACTTTGAAGGAAAAGGGAGAGAGAGTGCATGAAACTAAAACTAAAACTAAGGTGATTCACCGAACTTGATAGATCCACAGATTGAATCAAAACTCACAATGACACTTAAAATAATCTGGTAACTCACAACTTGACCCTGTCTACTTTGATGATTCTTGAAATAAGAGTTATTTGTGTTAAAAGAAGGGAAAAGACTCCCACAACTTAAAACCAAATGTACACAGATTATAACAATAACTGTAAAACACCTTCTTAAGCATTCAACTTGAACAAACATGCAAAGTAAAGGATGGAAAGATCACAATAACTTTAACATGAATTCAAATAGGAAGACTTAGAAAATAACAAGAATAGAAGGAATATTGTATTATCTTCAATGAAAGGAGCCAAATAACTCAATCTGCTTCTCCAGAGCTACAAGTAGTCACCTCTGAGAAAGAGGGAAATAAGAACTAGCCTCAATCACCAAAGGTGAGAGGTATAAAAAGAAAACCTATCTACATCTGCATTCATGACCACCACCTCCTAAAGATGGAAAATAACTACAAATAGGCCCATGATCATGTCTCTTAAATCCGTATGCCAGATTCTTGAGATTCTAGGGGAACAAGGAAAGTGGGGCCCTAAAAATAGATGGTCAAAAGAATGACCCACCCACTAAGTCATGCTTTGAAAGAATTATGACAATGGCTTATAAAACGCCACTTGTCAGAACTTACAATGACAATTTTCAATGACTTCTAACTTTAAAGCTCCTACCCCTACATCAAAATATGTGGATTTTTTATATAATTTTTTTTAAAAAAAAAATGTCTCAACCCAATATGAAAAAGGGGAAACAAATTTTTTAAAAACATTTACATCTTAATAAAAGAAAACCCACATATCTCAAGGTGCTCAAAATAAAAACAACAGAACTCAACCCTAGAAAATGAGAACTGAAATAATAAAACATTTGAAAACCCTTTCTCAAAAGGAAAGCTACTGGCACTGGGATTCTTCGATCCGCACTTGGCAAGCTTCTATCTTTTTCTGGCAGCTTCTAAGCTCAAATTTGGAAACAACAACTCCTTCTCCTATTCATGGCATTATTGCAGAAGGTAGGCTTATTTGATTTCACTCATAGCATTGTTATCTCGATAGCACTATTTCTCTGCAATTTGTATTTTCATTGATAATTGTATCTCTGTAATCTTGCATAACAATGGATTTGATGCTACTATATTTTTGAGGGCATCATGAATTTGATTGTTGTATTTGCTATTATTTTCAATATGGCCCATGAAATTTGTCCTGGCATCATGAAATGAAATAGATTTTGTTGTGAATTTCTTTTGTTAACTCTCCCTCTTTATTTTTGAGGGCATCATTGCATATGTATTTACTTTTGAAGAAATAGGGCATCATGCTATAACATGTTATTTTCATTTGACTTGGCATTCATTTTGAAGCTATTGGCATCTCTATTTATACAACCCATGAGAAAATGAATCTAGGGCATCAATGAATATGAATTTTTTGTTGAATTGAAGGCCCGTGAAATCTTGTTAGGGCATCAATGTGTTTTGAATTCTCTGCATCCTCCATTCATATTGATTGCCTGTCCCATGGGCTAGGGTGTCAAGATTTTTTATTTTCTACTTGTTATTGATTTGTATGCTGCATTTGATATTGAGTGCGGCTATGATGGCATTGTTGTATTGCTATTGCATGCAACCCGAGAGCTAGGGCACTATCCCTGTTTAATCTCTCTATTATGGTGCTGAGCATATGATTTTCCACTCTTAGTATTTTCAAGGGCATGAAAATGGCACTATCAGTGAATCACTACATTCATTGTTGTTTATTCTTTTTGGCATTGGATTTCATAACCCACAAACTAGGGTGTTGGACTTGCAATTTGTAGGGCACTATTGAATTTGATGGCATTTGGTATTTTGCATTGTACTGCCACCTGTGACTTGTCATGATGCTTGCTTTGACATTATATTAAGGGTACTGGTGGCCTGTAATTTTATGGCATATGCTAGCTTGAATTCTTTACACTATGAGAACTAGGGCACGTGCAATCTATCACACTATTGGTTTGTTTGAATAGGGCACGGTACTAATTGTATTTACTAGTTATTTCTTTAATGTAGCCTAAGAACTCAATAGGTTATTTTTTACTATTCTTTCTATCCTTATGGAACTCCACACATTTGTGATTTGAAGTATTGTTATTCCTTGTATATAGCCTGAGAGCTATAAGGCATACTATCATGCTTTGGTGATCATTTTGCTGTTGCCTATTTTCTATTGCATGAATACTTGTGGTGGTGCCATCTCTATTGTATGCTTACATATTTGAATACCATGCTATGGTATTCATCTAGTGTACTATCATTTATCAAGTGTTTATCACTTGGGATATTATGACATATTGAGTCCCTTTTCAATTTCTCAAAATGCAGATTTGAAGTACATCTATGCTGTAATATTAATGCATTGAGTTTTAGCTTTGAAGCACCATGTATTGTACTTGTCTGATCATATGGATTTTATGTGCCTTTAACATGCTGATGATGAAGTATATCCCCTGAAACTACCAGTGTTCTATTGTCAGTGCTTGCATTTATCTTTGTGCCCCTTTGAGTGTCCCACTGATACTGCCACTTACTAA
This sequence comes from Chamaecyparis obtusa, assembly GCA_027943335.1. Taxonomy (NCBI): domain Eukaryota; kingdom Viridiplantae; phylum Streptophyta; class Pinopsida; order Cupressales; family Cupressaceae; genus Chamaecyparis; species Chamaecyparis obtusa. The sequence goes on along the minus strand of BSBK01003318.1, from coordinate 1,128,777 downwards.
GTGCCCCCTACATGATTCAGTGCCTCTCTTTGAGATGGATAGGGTTCCTAGAAAATCTATGGGAATAGAGCTTCTGACAACCCTCATCGATTCAGTGTAGGGTACTAGGAGACTCAATACTGATCATGGGTGTTGTAACCTGTATCTGCACATGGAACAAACATATTAGTAAAAATAATGGTATCATTTATTTCGAAAGCCTCTTTGATGCACATGCCCTGAGCATAGCCCATGCCAAAGGTGTATAGCTAAGTACACGTATGCATGCTATAGATGTTGTGGCACCATTCATTTCTTAGATGCATTAGATCTAACCCCTCTATTTTTCTCTCTCTGCAAGTTCAAGATCATAGGAGCACACCGGGAACACCATGGAGAGAGACTTACTACTAGGAAATGTCTAGTGCCCCCATACTTCATGTTTATCATTATGTATATTTGCACTCATTTATGCAATTCTAGCAATGGATATGCTCATGACATGTGTGAGCTCAGATAGATGTTCTTTTCAGTTCTTTCCTTCTGTACAACATATTCAGAATATTGGCACATGTAATCTTAGATTCAGTAATTTATCTCTTTCCCTTTCATGTACTTTGCAAATGAAATGAATGCAAATCTTAAGCAAGACCACTTAATAATGAAAACTAGGGTACAGTAGCTCATCTAGTAATTAGGCCTCCAAAGGTGAGTAAAAATATGATAACAGAAACTTTGAGCATGGCTTTTTCACCCATTTTTAAAATGCTTTGGTGATCATTAGTTCAACTCTTATTTGGGCATCTTTTCCTTGGTCTCCTTTTAGGTAGGGTTTTGGTGGTGTTTTTTTTCAGTTTTAGGTTAGGGTTTGTTAGTTCTTACTTTGTTTTTGTTGTTTTAGTTTAGGGTTGGTTTTTGTTTGGTTTTAGGGTATGCGTTGCTTTTTTCTTCATTTTTTGTCTTTCTCTCATTTTTTTTGGTCATTTGTGTCACCTTTTGTGGAGTTGAGGTGTGCCCATGTTCGAGCTCACCATAACTCCTTTCTAGAGTGCACGGAGGGGTTTTTATCCTTAGGTTTTCTTTTTGGTGCTTTTTCTCATATTTCATAGCCTTGACCTCCAAAGTTTCCAAAGTTTCCCTAGGACATGTCATCTTCCAAACCATCCCCTTTCAAATCTTTAGTGTTTTGGACCCCGACGATATCATACCAACAAATTACATCTGAATCACCGAAATCTCAATTCCTAAATCAAAACAAGCATCTTCTTTTCAGAGTTTTAGATCTTTGACATCTAATATTTCTACAAACATTTGGTTCTCCCAGCTAATCTTTAGCCTTTCAGATTATTGGCATTTTTAACCTCAATGATATCATGCAATAACATACTTTTGAATCATCAAAATGTTGAGACTCTGAAGCTCCTTAAGGAAACATTACCTGGCCCATTTATTTTCCATTTTGACTTTTCAAAGGCCAATGTTTCCTTCAAAGTTTGAACATCTGAAACAATGAAATTAGATTTCAAGGAGTTTTAGTGATTTCTAGATCCTGTGTTTGTTTTATCTAGAGTCATTAACACCTATTTCTTAACTTTTTATTATTTTTAATATGGTCTTTCCTAATTAGCATTGTATTTATTTGTAGAATGCTAGAGAAGGTATCATCACCAACCATGAAGTTCTTATTCAAAGGGTACCATGCTCCATCTATGTTTGGAAACATTCACTGTGAGATAACAAATACTGATATAAGAAACATAAAATAGAATGAATCTGTAGTGAGATGCACCAAGCTAGAAGGCAGGTCTTAAGATTTCACTTCTTTGGTATACTCTAGCCTAGTCAATGCAACAGTACACCTGATGTCCATCCTGTCATTAGATATGATTGTAATGTTTGCAAAAAACTATGTGACAGATGAAACGCTAGTAAATAATACAATAGGTGAAGTGGTCCTTGACCTAAGACTATATAACATTGAAGATGTTTTTTACCTCCCCAAAGGAGTGGACAAACTATATGCCTTCCCCATAGATAAAGGCATGCCGTTCTTCAATAAAGACACTCATATTTCTTATGAGATTGTTAACCAAGAGTACCTAATACAACCCCTTCCAAAGAATAAACTGGACATAATAGACATGAGAAGAGGGTATTTGAAGGACAACATCCAAGCTATTGTAACCATGATAAGAAGACTATATGACGTACCCAATTCTATCCAGCTTGAGCCTTGGATAATTCTACTGATAGAAAATATTAAAGGAAGGAGGGGAAGGTTTGATTGAGCTACTATCCTTAGTGATAATCTACATAAGTAATTGACCATAGTAAAGAATGATCCTCATTTCTACATGACTTCAAATATTATGTATCTACTTGCCACTAGAGCAGTCTATCTGGGCTTGGTTAAAGTAGGATAAATGGGCCAATCCAATGTCTATCCTTTCACCATATACTCATAGCTCATGAGGAAAGAGAACATGGGGGAATACATCACAAAATATAGAATTATCAATGATTCCTTTGTCTTTTCTATCATTCGCTCTATTGAAGGTGATTACACAAAAAGAATTTTAGAGGAGGAAGCTACCAAATTAAAGGCCTTAGGTGCATACTTCATTCAATTTAGGACTTTCACCTACATAAGGGTAGCCAGAAGTACCCTAACTCAAAATAATCTACCAAGATATCCATCAGACCAGATAATCTTATTGGAAATGGCCTAGTAGCTCTCTAATGCTTATGAGCATATTAAGCATAATAAGAAACATTGTTGGGACTTCCCCATTTCCATCGGCCCACACTCTCTCTAAGACATGAATTATGTAAATATCTGGCTTATGAGTGGGATGAGTGCCCCTTAAAAAACTTTAATTTGATCAAAACTAGGTTTGATCCCATAGGCACTTACAACTGCACTATGGGAAGACATTACATCCATGGGCCACACTTTGGAGATCATTAGATGAATTGCATAGATGACTATGATGTTAGGATACATGACTACTATTGGATGACTCTAGAACTCACACAAGATGCCCTACTCCATTGCATCCCACCTAAATTATGGGATGCAGATTCTAAGGATGTTTTGGACCCATTGTATAATGAAGATAAGATATACACAAGGGACATATTAAATGTTGAGGTTGATAAAGAAGAAAACGATGATATAGACTTTAAGGCCAGACATGTTATTAAAACCACCAAAACCCAGATCAACTAACCATTTAAAATAGATCATGTACTAATGGAACAACATCTTGGCTCACCTTATAAAGAGAAGAAGAAAAAGGGAGAAAGGGTATTGATGCCTCAGTTTAAAGGAGCTTACCCCCAAAGATTTGAGACAGTTTACATGTATGATCGATCAACTGTTTATGGGTCCAATACAAAAGTGAAGACAATTAAAACTTGGATGAAAAGGAGTATTTATCCACTTATTTCTCTATCCTCTAGTAATCAAGTACAAGCCTCTATTTCACAAAGGTCCCCAATGATAAAGGTCATAGGCCCCAAAACTACCAGGATAGAAAAAGGGAAGGTTTATAAAAGGAAAAGGTCATATACATCCCCTCATTTGGAGGTTGTTGGAAAAAGATGAAAAAGATATGGAATAAGATGAGGTACCCCTAGCTTAGAGAACTTGATTATATACAACTACAAAAAGGAGGAGAGATCAAGTGGGGGATATTCCAATAAATATTGATACAAGGGAACCAAAGAAAGAAGTTGATCCACATGACTCCCTTGGTGCTGATGAGTTTTATGTTTCTAATTTTGAAGATATCCCTTGTTTTAAAGAACAAATGTTAGAGCAACTGATGCCAACTACAGGAACCATTTTTGAAGAGAAGTTTCCTTTCATGTTTTCTCCTCCTTCATCTTAGTTTACTACCCCCACTATCACAAAAACAATGCAAGAATTAGTGATGGATAATGAGCCTGATTTTCCAATACCTTAGACAATAGTAGAACCTCTAGAGATATAAGGACAATCACAAGGTATGCCAGAAGAGAAAGAAAATGAGGTAAACTAAGAGGATTTATTAGTTCAAGTTACCTTGGATAAGGAGAGTGAGACAACTCCAACTCCACCTCCAATGTAGGCTCCAGCACCTCCACCATATTTCCCTTTGTCCACTACTTCACCTCTAGCTCCAACTCCACCTCTGGTCTAGGCTCCTATTCCTCCTCAACCATCACCTCAATATCCAATTCCTCCACTTATTACACCTTCTCCACCACCAAATTTTCCTTCTTGTCCACCTTCTAATCCCATACCTTCTTTTGAGCCGACCCATGAAAAGGAACATGAACAACCAAGGGAGGTAGAAAGGGAGGAAATTGATCTACCTCATAGGAGTAGGGTGGAGGAGTAATTAATAGAAAATGGAGAGGATGAAACTATAAGAGAATAATTTTTTTTAAAAAGGGAGGCCTTTGAGAAAGAAGCATATTTAAAAGAGGATGTTCAGGTACAAGGGAAGATGACTTCTATTTTCATAGTGCCATATGATGTGAGTGTTCCAAGGCTTTCTTGCACTTCAGCTAAGAGATATATCTTGTCTCTTCTAGGAACCTAATATCCTCTGGGTCTTGATTGGCTTATATGATTAACTAAGACCAATTCCAACTCTTCTCTAAGAGCTCTATACTTTGTGCTTCACCTTGAAAGACTAACACCCTTTAGTTAGTTCAATCCTTCATCTTCACTTAGAAAGCTCTAAGTGATAATTCCTCATAAACTTCATTCTTCATTTTAGGGGTGTCCATCATCATGAAAACATTCCCAAATTTCACATTTGAATCCATTTTATTGGGTCTTCAAGCCCTTTTCCACCGGGTTCAAGGTTCCACCTTGAAATGGCCTAATTAGGCCTATTTTCTTGTAGCCTTTTGTAGAGGCTTTTGTCCCTTCTTTCCCAAATTCTTCAAACAACCTATAAAACCAATTAGGGATTTGGATACCCTTTTGGCTCTTACTAAATATTCTACAAGTTTTAAGATTTGGAAGCCTCCGTACACTACCTTCCTATAAACTAGGACAAATAGGGCTAAAAGACCTATTTTCTAGGACTGACTTTATCCTAGTATGAATCTTGCTCAAAAATTGGTATAATGGATTGGCATAAGCTCAATACTCATATCATGTTAGGATATGATAAAATCCTACCTAGAACTATACTTGTGTTGTATAGTACCTCTCTACCCTGCAAGAAATCTTCAATTCTTCAATCCTAAACCTCTAAGGGCACTATCTGCTCACCTAGGGCTTAGTAGTAAAAATATATCTCCATCTTCCTATGAATCCTAGTCCTAATAATATATAAAATAATGACTCTCCTAACATATCCATCCATCCTTAGGTGTTTCCCATTGCTATATTTCATGGGGGAGTCATTAATGCACCGACTAGTCAGGACAAGACCAGTGAATACTCTAAACCAATTTTTATTTATTAAACACAATAAATCTACTCTAAAAAACTTTCCTATCAAATGTAAAAGTATTATAATAGTCTAAATAAGACTAAAAAATCACTAGTTTAGAACTTTCAATCCATTTCACATGACTGTCACAACAAAAGCTTGGGATCTTCTCTAAATGGAGTTGCAGAGCTGTATCGCTATTCACAAACTATTACAATGAATACACACACCTCAATATTCAAGTATTTTGGTGATATTAGATGCCATCTCCATGATTCTAGGGCCTATTGGCTGATCTCCCACTTCCTATTCTTAAGGGGATCCAAAGTAACTAAGTTGTATGCAACATTTGCAATAAATGCAAATGTTGTCATGACAACTTCTTAACAACATTTTGGCATCTTTTCTCTATGCCTTCATACTATTTCTTAGGACTAATAACCTCTCTATATTCTAAGGAACCAACTCATTTAATGACCTTATGGCATCTTTACAACATCACTATATGCTTAGAACACATTTAAGACTCTATTCTCACCTTAGGCTTCTAACACTAAGAAAAATTAACAACTACTAACAATGGCTATTTGGGTGACCTTAGTCCTAATGACTAACTCACCTAGCCCACATAGAAATGACCTTATAAGGTCTAAAAACAAATCAACATCCCTGACTTGGCTAGAGTCAAGTACAAGCCAAAACTTCTAAACCATGGAGGTAGCCTAGGTGTGCTCCTGCACCATCCTCCCCAAAACAAAAAGTTCAATCCACACTTGGATTGAGGATACTTGGATCAATCCCCATCTTCTTGGACTCTGATTCCTTGACCCATATTGCATCAACATCCATTTCACCATGCTTCTTTATGAGGTGTTCTTTGTACTCCTTGGTCCTAGTCTATTTGTAGACTCTAGTATCCAATACACTGTCAACTCCTGTGACTGTAGCAGTGGGTAGTTGGAGATCTTTCACATCTCTAATCACTTCATTGAGACTTTGGTCCATGTCTTTGCTATGGTCCTTTGTAGTGAAATAAGTTTGCAATTATAAAGACAGGGGACTATCCACTATCTTCTAGTAGCTCAACTCTAAATGCATTATCACCATACTTAGCCAAGATAGGATAGGGACCTATCCTCCTCATCTATAACTTGTGAGGGACTCCCTTTTGAAGTCTAGATTTTTTAAGATGCACCATAACTAAATCTCCCACATTGAACTGAACTGTTCTTCTACTCTCATCCACCTTGGTTTTATGTTTCATGGTGTTCTCAATCAAGGTCTTCCTCACTGTATCATGTATCTCCTGCATAGTATATGCAAAATCATCAACATATCCACTTCCCTTCACTCTATCCTTCAAATATCTTAGTTCATATACTCCTCTAGGATGTAGACCATAGAATATTGCAAAGGGACTCTTCCCTATGGATCTATTTATAGTGTCATTATAGGAAAATTCAGCTTGCCTAATCAATTGATCCCATTGTTGAACATACTCCTTGGTGAAGCACCTTATTAGATTTCCAAGGCTTCTATTGAAAACCTCAGTTTAACCATCAGTTTGGGGATGGTAGGCTGATCCAAATGACAAGTTAGTGCCTAACCTTTTCCAAAGAGTCTTCCAAAAGTGACTCATGAATTTAGTGTCTCTATCTGACATAATGCTGATAGGTAAACCATGGATTCTGACTATCTCCTTGAAGAAGAGAGAGGCTATTTGACTAGAATCATTAGTGGTCTTTCATGGCACAAAGTGAGCCATCTTTCTAAATCTATCCACCACCACATAAACACTATCCATACCTTGTCTTGTCTTGGGTAACCCAACTAAACAATCCATACTCATTCATTCCCATGGCCTAGTAGGAATGGGTAGTGATTGGTAAAGGCCTGCATTTGAAGAAGTGCCCTTGGCCTTTTGACATACTACACAAATTTCCACATACCTCTTAACATCAAGATTCATCCTTGGACAATAATAGAACCTTTGAACAAGTTCTTGAGTCTTAGTGATCCCAAAATGACCACTCAAAGCACCATTATGCCTTTCTTGTATCAAGTTCTCACTAATAGAGCCTCTAGGAACACATAGTTGATTCCCCTTAAACAAAAGATCACTTTTCAAAGTATACTCAGCATATCTACTATGAAAATGATTCTTGTATTCAGCACATACCTTATAAATGTCTACAAAATCTTTATCTTCGGCATATAGATCCTTGAAGTGATCTATTCCCATGCTCTTCAATTGAATCTCTTGGATTATGAGAGCTCTTCTAGACAATGCATCTGCCACTTTATTGAGGACTCCTTTCTTGTGCTTGATATTAAAGGTATAAGCTTGTAGGTATTCAACCCACTTCATGTGCTTGTGACTCAACTTTTCTTGTGAATTCAGGAAACTAAGTGCTTGGTTGTCCTAATACACTATGAATTCCTTGGGAAGAAAATAGTGCCTCCATTTTCTTAGAGCTTGGACCAATGCATACATCTCAAGTTCATAAGAAGAGTACTTCTTCTTGGCTTCACTTAACTTCTCTAAATGAAAAGCCATCAGTCTACCCTCTTGGCTTAGAACAACCCGAATTGTCACATTGCTAGCATCACACTCAATGGTGAAAAGCTTCTCAAAGCTTGGTAACACCAAAATAGGTTGGGTATATATCCTTTTCTTTAACAACTTAAAGCTCTTGTTAGCATCCTCATTCCATATAAACTTAGTTTTAATTCCTCCCTTAATAGTATCCAACATAGGAGCATAAATAGCACTAAATTTCCTTATGAACTTCCTATAATATTGGGAAAGGCCATGAAAAATCCTTACCTTTGTTTCTGTCCTTGGAGTAGGCCAATTTATGATGGCTTCCACTTTGCTAACATCTATTTTCAGATTTCCATGTGATAGAAGAAATCCAAGGTACACTAGCTCTATTTTCATGAACTCACACTTCTCCAAGTTGATCATCAACTTCTCATCATGTAGCTTCTTGAAAACAATCTCAAGATGTTCTAGGTGCTCACTCCTTGTCTTGCTATAAATTAGTATATCATCTAGATATACTACTACAAACTTGCCTATGTAGTCCTTGAGGACTTCATTCATGAGCCTCATTAATGTGGAGGGGGCATTGGATAATCCAAATGGCATGACAAGCCATTCATACAAACCTTAATTGGTCTTGAAGGATGTTTTCCACTCATCTCCTTCATTTATTCTTATTTGGTGATAGCCACTCTTCAAGTCTATCTTGCTATAGTACTTAGCTTCACCTAGACAATCCATTAGGTCTTCAATCCTAGGGATAGGGAACCTATACCTTATGGTTATCCTATTGATAGCCCTTGAATTAGTACAAAGCCTCCAAGTTTCTCCTTTCTTAGGTGCAAGGATAGTAGGTACGACACATGGACTAAGGCTCTTTCTAATGAAACCTTGGTTTAGGAGATCTTGTATTTGCCTAGCAATTTCCTCATTTTGTAAGCTGCCTTATTGGGAAGTGTAGCTCCTAGGATAAGGTCTATCCTATGACTTATGGCTCTTTTAGGGGGTGAGGTTGATGGTTGTCCATCACTCACTATACCTTGGTAAGTCTTCAACATGCTTTGAATCTCCTTTAGTAATTCTGTCTTCTTAGTCTCCTTGCCTTCATCTCCCTCCCTTGGTCTTAGGACCAATACATATCCAACTCCTTCACTCTCTTCCATGGCTTGTAAGAACTCTTTTTGACCCACCATAAGTACATTTGGACGTGTTTTCATCACCTCAACATTCTCCAATAGTGACTGTATTTTGAAGGTCACATTGTCCTTCTTGAAATAATAAGAATTCTTTCCTCCATCATGTATGGCTTGGAAATAATATTGCCATGGTCCACCTAGGAGGAAATGACATGCATCCATAGGCAACACATCACACAAAACTTTGTCTTTGTACCTTCCAATGGAGAATTACAACCATGCTTGCTCATTCACTAACACATGTTGGCCTTTATTGAGCCAAGTGACCTTGTAAGGATTGGTGTGGGGTATCCTTGTCAACTTTAGCTTGCTGACTACTTCCTCTGACACAATATTGTCAGTAGACCCTGAGTCAATGATGACTCTACATAATTTCCCCATCATCTTGCACTTTATCATAAACAAAGACCTCCTTTGGCTTGGCTCTTCCTTCACTGGCTCCTTGATCAAAGTTCTCCTCATCATGAGGTTCTCACCTTCCTCTAAATTCAATGGTACTTCAGCATGCTTCTCTACTGCATTAGTCTCATCATGAACTAGGTTAGTTCTCTTGTCACCTCCTTGTGAAGAACTACTCTTCTCTGGACATTTATAGACAGGGTGTCCTATTTGATTGCAATGGTAGCATTTCATATTGGAAAATTAGTTTCCTCTTCCTCTAAAACTATAGTTAGAACTCCTTTGTCTACCACCTCTACTTGAGCTTCCTTCTTGCTGCTCACTAAATTTTATGTCTCCTTGAGTTCTTGATTCATAACTTCTTCCACCATATCCACCTCTTTGTCCTCTACTATCCTTTCCTTTACCTCTACCTTTTTAGGTTTTCTCTTGTTTTCTCTTGCCTTTCTCTTCTATATTCAAGGCCATTTGATAACATTGGTGGATGGTTTTGGAAATTCACTAGACTCATTTATTCTTGAATAGACCATTTGAGGCCATTCAAGTACCTTGCAAGCTTGATGATTTCATCTTCAACTACCTTTGATCTTAAGCATAACTTCTGAAACTCCTTGGTGTATGCTTGAACATCTAGATCTTTTTTTCTAAGATTGTGTCTTCTCCTATGTAGTTGCACTTCATAATCATCAGGAAGGTAGGTCTGCTTCACTTTGGTTACCATGCCCTTCCATGTAACTATAGGACCTTTTCCATCCTTTTCTCTCTCGATTTGCACAAACTTCCACCAAGTAAGAGTTGAACCTCTTAGCCTAGACTTTTCCACCATAACCTTTTGTGCCTCAAAGATACCATCACATTCAAAATGGTTCTCAATGCTGTCTATCCAAACCATGATTGAATCTAGATCTATTTGTCCACTAAATAGTGGCACACCCTCCAAAACTTTTCCACTCAAAGCCTTTAGTGCTTTTAAGAAGGGCTCTCCAGGAAGAATAGGGTCAGGAGTTGGTGCTTCCTCCTCTAACTCTAATTCCTTCTCCCTTGCTTCTTTTTCTTCCTTTTGGTCAATTTTGTCTTTGACCTTATTAGCTTTATCTTGGACTTCACCCAAGAGCTGCTTCATTTGAGCTAGTCTTTCTCTTAGTAACTTATTGTCTTCTTCTTGTTCCTCAACCTTCTTGGATAACTCAACATTAGTCACCATGGATTTTTATTCTAATGATCCAACTAGTTTATTATCTCCTACTGATTTAGTAGGCTGCAACATCCATCACAAGCCTGATCAATTCAAGCTTTGATACCAATATGATGTGAGTGTTCCAAGGTTTGCTTGCACTTCAACCAAGAGACCTAGCTTGTCTCTTCTAGGAACCTAATATCCTCTAGGTCCTAATTGACTTAGATGATTAACTAAGACCAATTCCAACTCTTCTCTAAGATCTCTATACTTTGTGCTTCACCTTGAAAGACTAACACCCTTTAGTTAGTTCAATCCTTCACCTTCACTTAGAAAGCTCCAAGTGCCAATTCCTCATAAACTTCATTCTTCATTGTATGGGTGTCCATCATCATGAAAAAATTCCAAAAATTCACATTTGAATCCATTTGATTGCATCTTCAAGCCCTTTTCCACCGGGTTCAAGGTTCCATCTTGAAATGGCCTAATTAGGCCTATTTTCTTGTAGCCTTTTGCAGAGGCTTTTGTCCCTTCTTTCCAAAATTATTCAAACAAACTGAAAAACCAATTAGGGATTTGGATACCCTTTTGTCTCTTACCAAATATTCTTCAAGTTTTAAGATTTGGAAGCCTCTGTACACTTCCTTCCTACAAACTAGGACAAATAGGGCTAAAAGACCTATTTTCTAGGATTGACCGTATCCTAGTATGAATATTGCTCAAAACTTGGTCTAATGGATTGGCATAAGATAAATACTCATAGCATGTTAGGATATGATAAAATAATACCTGGAACTATACTTGTGCCATACAGTACCTCTCTACCCTGCAAGAAATCTTCAATTCTTTAATCCTAAACCTCTAATTGAGCACTATCTGCTCGCCTAGGGCTTAGTAGTAAAAATAGTTCTCTATCTTCCTAAAACTCCTAATGCTAATAATATATACAATAATGACTCCCCTAACATATCCATCCATCCTTAGGTGTTTCCCATTGCTAGATTTCATGGGGGAGTCATGAATGCACCGACTAGTTAGGACAAGACTAGTGAATACTCTAAACCAAAATTTTTTTATTCAACACAATAAATCTACTCTAAAAAACTTTCCTATCAAATGTAAAAGTCTTAGAATAGTCTAAAGAACACTAAACAATCACTATTTTAGAACTTTCAATCCATTTCACATGACTGTCACAACAAAAGCTTGGGATCTTCTCTAAAATAGAGTTGTAGCGCTGTATTTCTATTCACAAACTATTACAATGAATACACACAAACCTCAAGATTTGAGTCTTTTGGTGATATTAGATGCAATCTCCATGATTCTAGGGCATGTTGGCTGATCTCCCAGTTCCTATTCTTAAGGGGATCCAAAGTAATTGAGTTGTATGCAACATTTGCAATAAATGCAAATGTTGTCATGACAACTTCTTAACAACATTTTGGCATATTTTCTCTATGCCTTCATCCTATTTATTAGGACTAATAAAATCTCTAGATTCTAAGGAACCAACTCATTTAATGACCTTATGGCATCTTTACAACATCACTATGTGCTTAGAACACATTTAAGACTCTATTCTCACCTTAGGCTTCTAACACTAAGAAAAATTAACAACTACTAACAATGGATATTTGGATGACCTTAGTCCTAATGAATAACTCACCTAGCCCATAGAGAAATGACCTTCTAAGGTCTGAAAACAAATCAACATCCCTGACTTGGATAGAGTCAAGTACAAGCCAAAACTTCTAAACCATGGAGGTAGCCTAGGTGTGCTCCTGCACCACCATATGAGCCAATAACAATATTCACTAAACCCACTTGGTTCACCAAAGAAATAAAAAAAAGGACCAAGGTTTATTCTGATGAAGAAGATACTGAATCTTGGGAAAAAAAATTCATCAAGTAGAATCTATTTCTGAGCAAGAACAATGTCATACGTCACTCAAGATCACAGGGGTCGGTGGAAGGCACAAGTAGAACTACCAATTTTTTATGCCAATATTGTAGAGATAACCTAGGAGGACTTTACTTTTGAAGAAGACAATCTAGGTGAGCCTGCCAAGGAGGGGAGAAAGAAATTGGCTACTCTTAATTTAAAGCATGCCTTGGATTTCATGGACAAAGATGAAGAAAATATTGAATGTTTGACAGAGAAAAATGAAGCCTTGAAAATATTTATTCTTAAAACAACAAGTCCCATTGACCTAATTAATCTGGAAGCTTCATTCCAAGTTGTCCTAGAGAAGAGAAGTACCCCAAAATTACTAGCAGATGTCCCATATTATTTTATTCAAGCTTCCTCAGAATGGAAGGAATATTTTGAAGACCTTAGAAGGGTTACCATTTGTGTGATTTTGAGACCTTTTATAAGTGTCCTTTGAGAGCTTACCAAGATGGTAGATATGGTAGGTGATTAAGGAAGTTTCATGTACAAATAAGAAAATGGAAAAGGGTTCTCAGAGATTTAAAAATAATAAAGAAGTAGTGCTTCCAAGTTCTAGTCAAGATATACGAGGGATATGAACTAGAAAATTTTGAAACATGGGTAAAGTATATAGCTCATGTTGTAAAGGTTTATCAGAAGTGTTGGGATAAGATAAGTAGGAAGGAAGAAAATATAATGGTTTGGGTTGAGGATGTTTATAATTTCTTTGATAAAATTGAACTTTATCTATTTGATGAAGAGAATGATCACCTAATATTTCCAATAAAGATCATTACAGAATAGCTTGTAGGAATTTTGGCTGGTGTTAAGACAAAAGAGGACCTCTAGAAGCTCTTCTATCAAAAGGAGGATATGCAAAAGATGTTGGGCTAAGAAGGAGAAACAAAGTCTTTTGCTAGAGATTTGGTCGCCTTTAGGGAAAAGCAACAACAATGTATTGATAACATCCAAGAAATCCTCCCAGATGACTAAGTGTTCAGTTTGGACTTAGTCAATTTTTTGGTAGTGAAGGGATTTTGTGACACTTGGCCATTTTTCAAGATCAACTTTTTTCATCATTTCAGACTCTGAAAGTCCAAAGTTTGGAGGAGTTGGAAAGTTTTGACTGAGTCATTTTATAGGTGTCATGTTTTTGGAGTTGGGGTTGAGATCCAAATTGTTTGGGATTGTTTCAATAAAGAGTTCATGTCTTGAAAAGATGACTTGGAGTTAGATTTCCTGCATGTTAGGAGTCATTTCTACTAGCTTTGGGGATATCAATTAGTTGAATTCTCGAAGAGGAGATATGATGAAGATTTTAAGGGAGAACTCTAAGTTTTGAAGGAGATTTTAATTGGAAAATAGTGGAACTCCAGCATGTATTTATTATTTTCTTAACACTTTTTGGGCCTTAACATCTCATAAATTTTTAATGCATGTGGATTAAATTCATGCCAAGTGGTTTAGAGTTGTTTTAGGAATTGTTTTGTTTTAGTAAACTTTAGATTTAATTTAATTTTCAATTTTATGCATAGCTAAAAACCTAGCTACGAGTTTCTTGTTTTCCCAAAAGGGTGAAGTTCTATAAATTGTAAGAGAACAATGTCTTTAAGGTCAATTAATTTTGCAATAAAACTATCTACAATTTGTGCTTCAATTATGGTGTGAAAATTTTTGCTATCTTTGCAAAATCCTTGAATGTGTGTTTGCTCATTCATTTATTCCAAAGAGCCAATTGAGTGTATGGTGATTTTGATCTTCAAATCTTTTAATCTAGTTTTTATCATTGTTGCATTATCTTTTTGTGATGAATTATTGTGAAGATCATTTTTTGGTGCCTTCAAGATAAATTTGTCTCAGGTGTGCGTACATTCATAGTAGCTTTATGATTTGATGAATTTTGATAAATCTTACATCCATGTTAATTTCCTTGCATGATTGCATCTGTAAAACTAGGGTTGTGAGTAATTCTAATCTATGTTTTGTGGGTTTTCTCCATCTTCATGATAATTTGATTCACAAGTTTATGCAATGATGGTTCATGTCCATTAGGTTTAATTTTTTAAAAATTTCAGTCAATTCTCATTGCCTTACTCTTTTCCATTTTCTGAGAAATCGATCATAATAGATTAAATTTAAATTTACAAGTTAGGAAATTGCATTTCATTTAAAATTCTAAAAATACACAAAAAAGATTATTTGTTTAAGATTGTTTTTGCAGCCTCTCCAAGATCGAACCAACAAAGGAATCCTCGTGAATAGTTTCACATTTATCTTCCATTAAGCTATCTAGAAGGTTGAGACCCAGCCTAAAAAGAACCTTGTAATTTATTTTATCATTCTTTCAAGAGGGGAATTTGTACTCCAAATTCCTAGCCGTTGTCTCAAGTAAAAATGATGCTCAATAGAAGTGGCACTAAAAGGAGAGCCCTCAAAAGAGAGGCTAGGAACTATCATATCTTTCTCTCCAAAAAGGTTTGAATGAGTCCTTAGATCATCACCCAACAAAGGAGGATTCCTAAAACTCAAATAATTTTACAAATCTTGCAACGATAAAGAAAATCCAAAGGAAATTCTTCCTCATCAATAGGTTTTGCACAACCACCCGATGTTACCACACATTGCTGCTCCCTTTACTGTTGTCCCGCCCCCACCTCCGATGGCCTTTTTCACAAATGCACAAATTTATCCACGAGATCTACAAGACCATCTCCATGAACTACCCAAGAACCTTGAAAAGATTTTCCCATGCTTTATCTATGAAGAATCTAGGACAACTGAAGAACACATCTGTGCTTTTAAAGAGATATGGAATCACAAGGAGATTGTGCTTCAAGATGTTGTTTTTTGTATGTTTCCTTACACATTGGGAGAGTTTGCATATAGTTAGTACTTGAATGTTCCATGAGGATCCATTATTAGTTGGATTGAATTTGAGACCAATTTTCTCAGCCAATTTAAGTTATATATTGATCTCGTTACTCTCCATTACCAATTCATCTCATTAAGGAAGGAGCATAATGAACCAATTATAATTTTCAACCATCATTTCCATAAGATGCATCAGAAAATTGAAACTCCTTACACCGTGCCTATTGGGGTCACCATATAAGTATATTTGCGAGCCTTGGATCCTCTGACGTCCATCTTCTTGAAAATGTTTCCACCAATAGATATAGATACTTTGGAAAAGGTTTGCAATGAGGCCATTACCTTTACACAACAAATGGATCCACAAGTTGGTGAAAAATATGGTGCCCTACCCTCATTAGGAAACACAACCATGGTTAATCCATTTACAACCAATAACTAGGCATTAGCTCATCACACTCCAAATCTCAACCCAATCTTGACTTCATATGCTTCTCCTCCACCACTCGCCATCACATACCCATGGTATGATTCCCATAAGGTGGCACTTTGTGAGAAAAAGGCAGTCATCCCAAATGAACGTGACAACAACTTAGAGAATGAATTGGATACGGTAAAGAAGACGTTGTCACAAATAGCCAATGAATTTACAATAATGAAGTTGAACCCATCTCAAAACCAAGGGAACTACCAATGACCAGCTGCTATCCCAAATCCTTATCCACATAATTAAATTTGTAACTATAAAAATTACAATAACAACTACAATTATGGTAACAACTTGCAATATAAATAATTTGAACAATAGCAAACCAATAGACCTTGGAATACACAACCTAATAATGGGAGTATACTTGTTGATAAAACTAATACTTATAATTCAATTGAGGTTAAATTTGCAGGGATTAAAGGTTCCTATCATGAAAATAATGAATATAGGAATGAAGTAGAAAATCAACAAAATCTAAGCTTTGATAATCCTTTGGCACATTTCAATGTCATGGCTTTTAAATCTTACGAACCAGGGGTCGAGGAGAGCTCTAATAGAAGCATTCCAGAAGAAGAATTTGTATTCTCATTTCACCAAAAAAGTCAACCTAAGTACTCTAAAGTTCTTTCCTTTTAGAATAGCAATCAGAGAAACCACAATCTGAGAAGTAGGAGGGAGCCCTTAACTAATGGTATTACTCCTAGATTGCAACCCAACCCTCTTGATCCACATGCTAACAACAATCCCTCACCTCCTAGGGGCCCAAATGTTGTTATTCCAATATCAAAAAATAAGCTTACTATGTTCAGAAACCTGGCTTGTTCTACAGAGAAATATATAGTGCACTATAAGAACTAAAATGAGTGAAGGCCAATATGTCAATGTGCGACATGTTACAAATTTTTCTTGCACAAAGGGAAGCACTTTTAAAATCATTGGATCATTCCAAGTAGGCCACATCAAATAAAAACATGAAACTCCCTCCTCCAACATTAATGCAAATGAAGCCATGACAATGATGTTCAAAGGTAGAGTTGAAGTGCCTCTATTTCTACTAAGCCTTAAAATCTTTGGAAAAAACTTTCATAATTGTTTGATTGATTTGGAGGCTTCGTGCAATGTCATGCCTCTATTTATATGTTAGAATTTAGGGATGAATCCTCAACCAACCAATATGGTAGTAATTCAACTAGATAAAATGGAATTCAAGGTTATTGGAGTCCTAAAGGATGCTTGCATACAACTAACAATAGATCTAAGGATACAAGATTTCATAGATATACACATAGTGGATATCTCAAAGACATGGCATGTTGCTTAGTAGGGAATGGACTACATCCTTGAGGGGTTGGTTTTCCACCGACTTCACACAATTATGGTTACCCTAGAAAGGATTAAACAATCAGAACAAAATTGATGCTAACCAAAGTTGAAAAAAATAATTCAAAGTATTTCCCCTTGTCAAATTATATAGAACTATTTCAACCTCAAAGCAGAACTTAGGGTGATCTCTAAAGATGTTTTCCCATATAAATTATTTATGAATATAATGCTCCTAATGAAGTTTTGTTCTTACAAGCTGATTTGGGGTGTATCAATTTGATAGAGTCCTTATGTTTAAGATCAAATAAGAAGATGATTCCAATGACAACCTCGTACAAGGGTTGATACACTCTCAGGTTCTTGAAGAGATTCTTTAGGAATTTATTAGTAATATGATGAAGAATATGAAGCATCTTGGGCAGGAGGTAGATCTAAACATATAGATGCTGCCAGGATATTGTCTCTTGCATGAGGAGAGTCATTATGAGTTTGAGTCCCATGTTTGTGAAAAGGCTATTTCCCAAGTGATATGCCAAATATCCAAAGCTTTTGAACCAGCCCAAGGACTAATGTCATAAAATAATGATGAACATTAATCTTATGACAAAGAATATATGAAAATTATTTAGATGGAGAAAGGAAATTCATCCCCTAAAGATGAGAATAACCCACAAGAAGAATGGAGTTCGTTAGATGATGATTGCTTGAAACCAATTTTGAGGCCCATGGAAAGAGACTAAAATGAAACAAAAGAAGAAATGGGTACCTATTACATAAAATGATAGTCCATATCTAGGATGTGAAAATTCCCCTCCCAACAAGGATACTTCATTGTTAGACAATTCTTCATAGTCTAATCCCAAATCACCAATGCTCAAATTTTAGGTCAAATATCAACCTAAAACTTGACCCTGCAAGGGTCATCAAATTTGGAAATTGAAGTTTGATGGATCCAAATGCAAGCAAGGAGTAGGGGAAATCATTGAGTTGATTAACCCACAAGGTGGCTCTTATTATGTTGCCTATAGACTACAATTTTTTGTATCGACAATGTTGTAGAATATGAGGTGTTAGTGTGAGGCCTTCTCATGGAACATAAAAACAAAATCAAGGCCTTGGTGGTGGAAAGTGACTCCCAACTAATTTTTATATGGGTTCATAGCTAGTACTCTTGCAACAACAAGAGGTTAACATCATACTGGAATCATTTTTGGGTTTTGAGTGAAGATTTCAATGCATTTAACATAAAAAGCATCACAAGAAGGAAGAACACAGTCGCCAAAACATTGGTAGTATCAAAAATCTCCCTACACCCCATAGAAGGATCAAGATTAAAGTTCTTAGTAGAAATCATTGTAGCTCTAGCAATTCTGGATAACATCACTAACTTTCAAGTATTCCATGATGATCAACAAATAATCGAATTTATCAAGAATATTGGAGTCTTTGAGAAGCAAGTCATTGATGAAGAAATAAAAGAGGCTGATTACCTCAGAATACTAAACCTAGAAACCAACTCTATCCCTAAAGGAATGGTGGCTTTAGAGAGAATTTTTGACAAAGATGATGTCGCTCAAGAAAATAGATGAACTCCAACAATAGGGGGTGATGATTGTCAAATATTTAATTTGGGAACCAATGACAAACCAAGGGAGGTTTGCATTAGGAAAATAGGCACTAATGAAGAGAAACAATAGATGGTTTGATTACTTAAAGAATATAAAGATGTTATAGCATGGAGCTATGAGAATCTCAAAACATATGACCCCTTTGTTATCATGCACAACATACCGTTGAACCAAGGTGCAAAACCTTTCTGCCAAAGGTAGAGACCAGTCAATCCAATAATTGAGCCCATAATACAAAATGAGGTACATAAATCTCCTAATGCAAGGATCATTTTCCCCATCTGGCATTCGACTTGAGTTGCAAACTTAGTTCCTATCACTACTACATTTGGGGTCAAATTTTGATGACCATTTGTCGGATTTGCAATGCTAATTTGTCAGCATTTCGAAAGATGGGTCTGTCACCATTTTTGCATAGGAAATTGCAACAAGATATGTATATGTCAGTTTAACGACACCATATCATGTCGAAAACTTTCATTTCAACAATAGCTTCATTATGGCATTTTCTACAGTTTATCCATCGGAATTCCGACACAATGACCTATTAACTGTCAAAAAGATATCCTTTCTGACATTATAACTATTGGAATAGCGATAGTTTCCACTTAATTCTGATAGATATACCTATCGGTGATATGGAATTAATGCCAAAGGTTTTGTTGAAAAATTTCTATTTGCGACACTTAAAATGTCGAAAGAGCAACAGTCCTTCATTATTTCTTCGACAGGTTCCCTGTTGAATGTATAACATTACTATTGGAACTATTGTTGTAAATTAGTTTTCTCTAACATTTTATCTATTGAATGCATAGCACTTCTTTCAGAATTAATGATTAAGTGTCAAAAAACTGACGGATATGCACATTAAAGATAAAACAACTCAAGAGACCATCATAGGTTCTCTCTTTCTTTGGTCTATATTATTGACAGAATGTTTTAGCTTTCATTAGCTCATCAAATCTGGGGATTTGAAAGAATTTAATAGAATATTTTCATGACAACGTATATTATTTAAGTTGACGTTGCATGAATTTATCTACTTCGTGCACTTGTAGACTATGAGAACGGTGATAAAGAAGCATGGCCATGGCCATGCTTCTTTATCACCGTCCTCATAGTCTACAAGTGCACGAAGTAGATAAATTCATGCAACGTCAACTTAAATAATATACGTTGTCATGAAAATATTCTATTAAATTCTTTCAAATCCCCAGATTTGATGAGCTAATGAAAGCTAAAACATTCTGTCAATAATATAGACTGAAGAAAGAGAGAACCTATGATGGTCTCTTGAGCTATTTTATCTTTAGTCCTAGCTACTGTCCTAGCTACATGTCGATCATTGAGAATAATCACTACCTTGCATTTATGTACACTACACAAATTCATCCCAGTCTCGCAAAAACATTTTACACTTGTACATCTCATCAATACTGGAGGCCTAAAGTAATTTTATACGATCACTAGCACATTTCATGCATGGATGAGAAATAGTATCCAAAGTTTCTAGATAACCATTTTTGAGAAGAGGAATGAGTGCAGGCCAAAGAAGGGATAATTCCACAACACAAAGGAAGACATCTTTTTAGCTTAGGTCTGGATCCTACCCCAATTGTTGAAGGATCAAGGACCAGTCTAGAAAGATGTCTTCCCATTCTGTCTGCAACATTGTGTCCATCCATGATCTCAGGAATATCATCATCTTTCTACTCTTCATTTGCCAAAATATATCATTTCTTCAAGCTTGCAGAGTAATCTTATTAATAAAAGAACTCTTGCCAACATTAGGGTACCCACAGATCAAAATAGTTGATGTTATTGGTGCTTGTGCTCAAGGATATTGATTCACTATTTTGAAATAGCCAAATCATTTTTATTTCATTTGTAGAGAAAAGGAGTGGGAGAAAATGAGCGGGTGAAAGTTGATCGAGTGCGAGAGAAGGCATTGCATTTTATTTGATCATGAATGCTCTCTGAAATGACCAATCATGTTTTCTATTCAATTTTTTTTGGTGTTTTTTTTTCCATATTTAGTAGATAAAAATCATGGCAGTAGCCACTTAGCCATCTTTGTGATGTTCTAGGTATTTTACAAAGATACAGTTATGTGGATTTATCATTCAGTTGCTTGTAGTTATTGGTCAAATGCAAATATTTTGTTAAGTTGAAAGGGAAAGATATCAATTTGGTGTTTTTAGTTTATGTTAAAAGTTGATTTGGTAAAATCCTCAAAAAACACACTCCATGTTCTAAAATGTAAAGAAGTTGAATGTTAAATGTAAGATATATATCTCATCCATAGTAATCAAAAGAAAGGACATGAAAATTATAAGGAGATTTACCAATCCAAAAATATAAGTGAATAGGAAACATGATTGGTACCTTATGAATTGGTTTTTGAGGTGCACAATCTTCATCAATCTCCTAAGAACAAGACCCCTCCTCACGAAAAATGCATTTAACGGGTTAAAAAAATCTACAAAATTGAACCAATGGCATGTTTAGAACAAAGAAATAGATTGATAATAATATGCTGAAAATTCTATTATGTTTAATACATGCAAAAGGACCAGTCCCAACAATTCTTAAACATACTTTATCTGATATGATAATAACATGCTAATTAAACTATTAAAGGTGTTATATGCATTTAATCTATCAATTACTAATTACACAAAAAACAAATTACAAAACTGAACCAATGGCATGTTCTTCATGTGGTACAAGGAAGATTTGGCTATGAAAAAAAAAAGTGAAACGGCCTCATCATTTTTATTTCAATTGGATAAAGGAGTGAAAGATGAGCATGAGAGAAGGTATGTGATTTCTTCATCTTTTGAATATCTGGCATCATATTCAACTGCAAATTTCAAATGCATTGCATTTATTTGATCACGAATGCTCTCTGAAATGACCGCATTCTACTGGTGTCATGCCCTAGCCTGTGCTTTATCTCCATTATTTGATATTATTGGTGCTTGTGCTCAAGGATATCGATTCACTATTTTCAAATGTTTGGATCATTTAGATAGTTACATTTCCTGACTATTCCTCTAGTACACAATCAGGAAATGTAACTGTCTAATGATTATATGTAATGTTGAATGGATTAATTGCTTTATTCTTGGTAGAAGTGAATGGAAGGAATAGTGTGTATTAAATACAATCCAGTCACTTATTGAATGCTTTGGAGACTACTGGTTTGACTATCCATGCACTACCAGTGAGTGAGATTCATTAAAGGATACAAAACCCTTCATTTTAAGGTTATTGTGTGTGGATTAAAATGTAGGTTTGATTTGGTTAATGTTTAGAAGAGATCAATAAAGTATTTAAAGACAATCTTACATGTTTGGAGAGGTTTGAGAGGCACTTATCATGACTATACCCTCACAAACATTGGCATAGACTGGTTTTACTAAGTTTCCTTTCTCTATTTTGAGGTGTCCTTTCTCTACCGCAGGGGTACAGTTAGAGGGTTCATTGAAAAAATGATCCTTCGAATGGTTACTATGAATATGAATGATTTGATATAGCATATTTCTCATTTTACTTGAAGTTTGGAATAGCTTGTGCAAGGGTGAAAGTAGTTTTGATCATTTTGGTCATGACTGTTCCTCTACACAGTCAGGAAATGTAACTGTCTAATGATTATATGTAATGTTGCATTAAATAATTTATTCTTGGTAGAATTCAATGGAAGGAATAGTGTTTGTGTTAGGTTTCATTTATTATTGAATTCAATGGTTTCCAAGATGTGTTGAAGAGTTTTCTCCTTGTTTAATGTTAACTATTCCTGCACAATCCACTCATACAACATTGAAGTTACAAAATTGAACCGATGGCATGTTTACAACAAAGAAATAGAATGATAATAATATGCTAAAAATTCTATTATGTTTAATACACATCAAAGGACCTCATTCTAAATTGCTGTCACTGAAATGACCGCATTCTACTGGTGTCATACCCTAGCCCATGCTTTAACTCCATTATTTGATGTTATTGGTGCTTGTGCTCAAGGATATCCATTTTTTTGAAATTTTGACTATGGTTATCAAATGGACAGCCCGTGAGCTTCTAGTTAGGCACCATTTGTATTGATAGCTTAGGGCATCAAATATATTGTATCATTGATAGTTGATACTTTGTTAAAAGGAAATAGGAAAAAGAACGATTTTTATTTAGTTTCTCTATTTTGATCCCTAAGTGGCTTACAACCCTAGAGAAGTATGTGTAGATTTACAGATGCAGTTGCAAGATACATAACAGTCGATAATTCACAATAAATCCATGCATCCAATTTGAATAGAAATTAATAAAAATAACTAGGGTCCTCTAATGACCCAATCATCCAGACCTTGACTGCCCCTTCAACCAGTGACCCTTCAAAACTGGGTTATCATGCAATCAATGAGTGATCCTTCATTCTCCCGATGAGCTTCTAGGTAGGCACCATTTGTATATTTGATAGCTTAGGGCATCAAATGTATATTGTATCATTGATAGTTGAGACTTTTTAAAAAGGAAATAGGACAAAGAGTGATTTTGATTTAGTTTCTCTATTTTGATATCTAAGTGGCTTACAACTGTAGAGAAGTATATGCAGATTTATGGATGCAGTTGCAGGATACATAGTAGTGGATAATTCACAAGAAATCCATGCATCCAATTTGAATATAAATTACTACAAAGAAATAGGGTCCTCCAATGGCCCAATCATCGGGACCTTGACTGTCCCCTCAACCAGTGACCCTTCAAAACTAGGTTATCATGCAATTGGTGAGTGATCCTTCATTCTCCTGGTTTACCCTGTAACCAAACATATTGTAAATACACAATACAATGATAACAAGTCTTTCACAATCCCCCTTCCCTCAAGGAACACTATCAACCATCCCTTCCACATAGCATTTCACTTTTTTATGAGTGGATTGTGCAGGAACAGTTAACACTGAACAAGGAGAAAACTCCTCAACACATCTTGGAAACCATTGAATTTAATAAAAAATGAAACCTAATACCAACACGATTCCTTCCATAGTTGCAAGATACATAGCAGTTGATAATTCACAAGAAATCCATGCATCAAATTTTTATAAGGATATCCTACTAATCAATAGGAATTTTCTTGAGATGACCAATGATTTGCATTTTGATGGTAGTGTGCTAGTTCAAAAGGATGATATAAATCTGAAACAATTTTTTCTAATTTTCTCAAACTATAAATGTGGTTAAAAGGAAAATATTATGGCCCCTACACTATGGTTGTTAGCCTAATTAAGACAAGCCTACCTTTGCATATAATAAGAGGCCAACATGAAACAAACATCTAGAGGTTAGTGGGTTGTTCCCTGTCCATAATTTATTATTTAAGTGCTAAGTGATGATGGGTATATCATGTAATTCATACCTAGTGTGTCTCTTTCTTTCTCTCCACATTTCACATTAGGAGTATATGTTATAAAATACTAATGAAATCAACTATAGGTCAAATCTAATCAAAATTGCAATATAAAGATTAAAATAGATCTTGAAGAAATATGGGAACCATTTTTTATAGATATTGTACAAATGAAGAGAATACTCCAAAGAGGGAATGCTTCAATGTGGAACAATTGAAGGACAATATTTTACTTTTATATGCACATCTGCAATGTTTTTGATATATTTCTGAGATAAAAAAAACCATAGAAAGAATAGCATATAGAAGAAAGTAAAGAATAATGATCATACTTTGAGATATTGTGGAAAATTAAAGGAAAGAATGCTTGGTGCAATTATCATGCAATCAATGAGTGATCCTTCATTCCCCTCTTCTAGTGACCCTTCAAAATCAGGTTATCATGCAATTAGTGAGTGATCCTTCATTCTCCCGGTCTGCCCTGCATCCAAACATATTGGAAATACACAATACAATGATAACAAGTCTTTCAAAATCCCCCTTCCCTCAAGGAACACTATCAACCATCACTTCCACATAGCATTTCACTATTGTATGAGTGGATTGTGCAGGAATAGTTAACATTAAACAAGGAGCAAACTCCTCAACACATCTTTGCTGTAAACATGCCATTGGTTCAGTTTTGTAAATTTTTTTTTTGTGTTAAATGCATTTAAATGGAACATTAAGCATAGTAATAATATGCTTAGTCTATTAGTAATTGCAGATTAAATGCCCATAACACCTTTATCAGTTTAGCATGTTATTATAAGATACTAAAGAAGACCTGCTATTTGTTAGAGAAATCTTCACTGTCCCCCACAATGAAGACAATGAAGATTGACCTCCTACCTTACAACAAAGAACATTGTAATAAGAATAAGATCGTGCCAAGAAACATTTTCACAAATATGAAATGTGAGGAAAAGTAATAACATTAACAATGCCAAGATTCACAGCATTAAATTTCACTTGCAGATGAGTTTTTGCAGTGCGGTTGCCCGACATCAAAAATATGTTGAGTTGCATTTGAGCTGTAACTAAGAGTATCATGTAGAACATACCCTAAAATTTGAAAGCATTCTCTAGCCTGGCAATTCAAAATTCAATCTAGGCAAGTATCAATAAGTGAAATAAATTATAGACATCAACATCAACATCAACATCATCATAATCATTAGACATAAATTATAGACATCAAAATCAACATAATCATAATCATTTGGAGGGTATTCATTTTGGTCCTTGGATAGTACTATGTTTCTTGCAAGTTCTTGTGATGCTTCTAAACTTTAAAAACATATTTTATGGCTTAATGATAATATAGATTAGTGTTTTGTTTTCTAATGGAATGTTGTTGATCATTCATGGTCTTGAAGAAACTTTTGATTTTTTTGATTCTCGAGTCTTGACGTTGTTTCTCAATGTGATATAGACTAACCACAAGATGGTTTAGTTGGTCCTCTCTTTCTATTTAATCATTTGTCATCTTCATGGTGTAAGTTTCAATATGTTATAATCTAACATGAAGTGTGGTTCAAATGAAGTTGAACCAAATGCTGACTGTGATGGCTATGATCATGATGAAGATAAATATGAATATTAAATCTAAAATATGGCTTGTAATTTGAATCTTCATTGTGAATGAAGAAACTATAGATTCAAGTTGACTCATTCTATGTTGTAGTATATTTGTTCCCTAGATCTACCATATTATAAATGTGTAGCCTGTAAGGGACATCTTCTACTCATCCATGTATCATAGTTCAGTGATAGTTCTTAGGAGAAAGACAAGATGTCAGTGGGAGATGGAGAAACCAATATTAGAACACCACTTGAAGCCTTGCAATGTTGAGAGTGGGATAAAAGCTACACTTGAGACCCTATATAAGGAACAAACTTATTGAGCTTCACTTTGTTTCGAGAATAGTTTTATATTCTGTACTAAACATTGCCAACCACATGAAGGTGGAAGCTCATTTGGCCCCACCCACCCCCCACCCCCCCCCCCCCCCCGCCCTAACATCACTCTAAATTCCCCATTAACATCTAACATTCATTCATTATTTCATCCATTAATAAAATGTAACATTCATTAATTATCACACGACAACATTCATTCACACATAAATAAAATGTGAAATTCATTAATTATCACACGATAACATTCATTAACACATTATAAAATTTATGAACATTCAATAGCACATAATTAAATTCATTGGCATATAAAATCAGTCATTATCAATTAAGGTGCATAGATGACAATCATTTCTTTTTTTTCTTTTGATTTCTAGTTTTTAAGATATAATTGTAAGATGAGTATCGATATATCATGATGATCATCTACCCTCTCATTAGATCTCAATGCATGCCTAGTTCTCTGTTGATGCAAAGGGGGGTCATCTGCAATAACATATAAAAGGGTTAAATTAAAAACATTTTATTATAATTAAAAACATTTTAAACATTTTAAAGTATTTCAGTACTTTATAGGCCATAATCGTATAGCTCTTGTAATGCCCCGCCAGGGAACTCAGAAGAACTTAACCTAAAAATGTGTGGGTAAACAGATTGTTCTTCTTTTCAAACTCCTTTTATTTGCCCAATTTATAGAAAAGAACAATTTTACTCAACAGTTGGAAAACTGTTTCTGAGAATATCTAGTTTCCCTCTGAATTGAGGTATAACTCCCTATATGAAAAATCTTCAATGAATTATGTTTCAAATCTTATCCCTACTGCAAATAAGTTCTTAACTAGAGAACAATAGAGGAAAACCGAGTTCCACCCAAGCAAGTGAAATCTCAAGCGGGATTTAAATGCAAAGATGTTATGCTGTGACCTTCACAATATTATGAATTTCCCAACAAAGCAATTGTGAAAAATGCAAATTATGAGATGCAATGGAAAAATGATTATGCAAATTATGAAATGCAAATGAAGTAGCTGATGCAATTCCACAACCAGTTATAATTCTCTGATTATCCTACTAATTGGCTAAACTGAAAATAATAGAACAAAACTCTATTTATTTATCATTCCCAATTCAACACAATGAAATAACACTAGATACAGTCGGATAGAAAATAAATGGCACTGGATTTGATTGTCTCTGCAACTAGCTTCACACCAGAAATTTTTCTGACCTTTTATTAACTTCTTTTTCAGTATATATAGAGTTTTACAATACACAACATTCATGGGAATACAAAGTGTTTCAAATTCTAGAATTTGAAAAGATTGAAGATAGGTGTTTTGACATCATAACAAGGAGGAACTGATAAGACTTTATCCTTTCATCTGATTTGGCTTGAGAAAGTCTGCAAATCACAACTGGCAAAAAAAAACCCTACATAAATGTTCAAATTCAGGCCCCAACGGTTACCAGCTCTTCGTTTAAAACACGACCATTGATCCCATCCTTCCCGGGAAATTGGATGATTTGGATCATTCCCAAAATAGTTGCAAGCCCCTATGAAAGGTCAAAGTCCACATCACCAGTCAAAAGCCAATCGAAAGTGAGCATACCAACATGTCAGCACATTCAGACCCACCTCGAGCCTTATTGCAGACTTAACTCTAAATTAACCCTGGGTTCATCTCCTCTTAGTCACCGAGTCGCATGATCCTTTCCTTAACCCTAGTTTTATCCAGCGACTATGCGAAATCCCTTAACTGCACAGCCGTGCATCCGCTTTACCAACCCCAGGCCCACCTTGACTGAGATTTAGATCTAACAGCGGTTGCAAGATCTCATGGGGTCGGAAGATTCCATGGGATTTTATGACCACCGTAGATCTCCTAACCATTGCCACCTCACTGAAAGTTCAGGCCCCACTGCCAATGTATTACCCCATCGACCAATGAAAACCAGACCAGTCACTGCCCAAGGACCCACCACCACATGGCTGCATCTCGCATGATCACAAGACCAGTTTCTCAGTCATGCGATCTTGTGGGGACCGTAGATCTGGAGTTTGCAACTAAGAGCCCGTGACCCCACCATGCTACGTGTCTCAATCCTACTATGCCACAAAGAAAGGCTACCGTCAATTCTGACCAAAGGGAAAACATGAACCAGGCCCACATCTGCTGAGGAGTCCACGTGGCTGCATCTCACATGATCACAAGACCGGTTTCTCAGTCATGCGATCTTGCAGGGACCGTAGATCTGGAGACCGCAGGGCTTCCACCATCTGGTCGCATGATTGCATGGTAATAATTTTATTTATGTGATCATGCGACCGTTCCATGATTGGTCAATTTCCATAAGCATGATCGCAACTGTGCTGTTAGCATAGGCGGGTCCCAGCAGGCTTCCTTGTCGCATGATTGCATGGTATTATTTTAATCCATGCGATCATGTGACCGCTCTACCATTGGCACACATGGATTCCAATGGGGGTCATTGATGAAGAATCTTGATTATTACATTCCCGCCAGCATGTAACTTTGTCATTTTTGAACCAAATCACTTGCTGTTTTGTTTGTAGTGAGCTCATGATGACTTAGGAAATCATGATATGCATCTTAATAATGCAAAGTATTAACCATTAATCAACTGCAAAAGATATATGAATGAATACAAACTTGGATCTGTTACACCATGAGCTATCATTTCTTCGAAACATACACAGTCGATAATCATGACACTTATCCACATGCCCCTTAACATTATAAAGTTTATTTTCATTACTGGAATGAGAATCGATTCCATTTTTTGACCATCTTCGTTTCCTCTAAATTTTGTTCTATCTTGCATCTGTTCTATTGTATTTGACATGGGTTCGAGGACATAAAAGTGCAGAATATATACATAGCATGTTGTATAGATTGCCTTATAACACAATGACCGAGTCCCAAATACATTATACAGACCATTGATATAATTAAATGATGTCAACTTCACTATTTAAATGATCGCTAGTAATAGAATGAACTCACCATATACCTCAAACATTAATTCCATCAAAGGAGGCTAATCATTATTTAATCTTCATTTATCCCGAATTCTGCTAATAACATCTTTCAGAGGAATGCAATGCTATTAACAATGAGATAAATAATCATGTCCTTCTATAGTGACTACTGTAATCAATTGGCAATAAGAAGTTCTCAGAGAATTGGAAATGAATGATAGGCTTCTTTCCAAAGTACCATAATGAAACCTTGCCCAAAAGATTTCAAATGATCTTTAATACAATCTATTCCATGACTGTCCACACTGTGCTACATTAGGTGAGTCTGCAATTGTAATATCATCCATACTTTGCAGTGTACACACTATTATATAAAGTAAAATTTGAATGATTCAATACTGATTCTGTCATAACATCCATCACATGAAGAGTCTTCTCCTAATTCCTTTGAATGTCTGAAACTCAACCATCATCCTTCTTGTTGAAAAGATCATCAATAGAGCACCATTTTTCTTTGCCAGATTGGGGTCTATCACCTACCCAATGTAAAAAGACCTTGAAAACATCCCACCTAACTTAAAATAAGATGGAAAATGAAGGGAAAACTGGCAAAGAAAGCCTACCTAAGAAAGACTTAGACCTAGACATTACATGACTATGACACCAAAATTTTCCACTTGACAGGATAGCCATAGGATGAAAAGTGGGGCAACAGCTGGCTCCGACTGGGGACTTGAACATTCCCATGTTTAAGTAATGAATCTTGAATCTTTGGTTTTGCACATGAATGAAAGGGCAGCAACACAACAAAATTGAACAAGGGAAACAAAGCAGCAAGGAAGCTAACACACACAAAAGAAAAAGGGAAAACTAAACTAGGAAACACACACTAGAACAAAACTATAGTACAGAACAGGGTATACCTATTTTCAATTAACCATTTGATATAGCTTTAGATCTTGACCATTATAGGTCAAGGGAAGTACCTCTCCATTTGGATATGCCAGCTTGAAAGAATTCTTTTCAAAGGCCTGGTGAATAGTATAGGGACCCTTCCATAATGTTTCAAACTTCCCATGCATCCCTTTGGGAGCTCTCCTCTTATCCCATAGCAAAACAAGATCTCCAACCATGAATTTACGGGGTCTAGCTTTCTTATCAAAAAAGTTCTTCAACTTCATTTGATGTTGAGTAATGTGATCCACCATTCTTTCCCTTTCTTCTTCTAGCTTGCTCAAATACATGATTCTTTTCTCCAAACCATCCTTGTAAATATCATCATCTATGACTGTCCTCAACTTACATGTTGCCAACTCTAGTGGTAATGGAAGGCTTGCCTCAACTCCATACACTAACTCAAATGGAGATATCCTGATTGCTCTCTTTGGAGTCACTCTATCAGCCCATAGTGCTTCATGTATCTTTTTGTGCCAATTTTTATGATTGTCTAACACCAATTTCTTAACAATATTGATCAAATTCTTATTACTTGACTATGCCTGACCATTTCCTTGTGGGAAATAATCAGATGAATGGCTGACTGCGATACCATACTCAAAACAAAAATCAGTAATTTCAATAGATGAAAAGTAAGCAGCATTATCCATTACCAATTTATGAGGAACTCCAAACCTTACCATAATATTCTCCTTTATGAATTCACACACTACCTCAGAAGTGGTCTTCTTGGTTGCTTTAGCTTCAACCCACTTCATGAAGTAATCAGTAGCTGTAATTATATAAGAATGCCCCACACTAGATGATGGATTTATTGGACCAATGAAGTCAAGGCCCCACTGCTGAAATGGACCATCTATGATAACTGGTTTTAATGGAAGTGCTGCTAACTGTGGTTTGCCGGAAAACATTTTACACTTTTCACATTTAGCCACCCAATGATATGCATCTCTAAACATGCCAGGCTAGTAACAACATTGCCTCAGAATTTTAAAAGCTGTGACTGAAGAAGAAAAATGTCCTCCACAAGCCTCATCATGAAAAGTTTTCAGCAATTGCTCTTGTTGTTGCTTATCCACACATCTTAAAAACGTGCCATCAATTGATCTCTTGTAGAGCTTATCTTCCCAAATCACATATTTAGCAGCTTTTAATTTTAAATCCCTTCTCTATTTGGCTGTCAATCCTTCCGGACATTCTCCATAAGTTAAAAAGTATGCAGTATTTTCAAACCAAGGATCTTGGGGACTTACATTTAAAACTAGTTGATTTGCTGCTGGTTCTTCTTCTTCCAAATTCTCTGCTATGGCTTTACATAATGCATTTCCTCTTACTAATTTTGTAGGCTTAATCTCAATATCATATTCTTGAGTTTTGGCAATCCACGAACCTCTATTATTGCAGCCAACATCTTGTTGTGTTAAAATACTTTTCACAACAATATCAAGCACAAAAATTAAAGAATGTGAATGTAAAATATAGAAACGGAAATTCTTCAATGCTTTCACTACAACATATGCATGTTTCTTTGATTGTGAGTACTTCAATTCATGCTCCTTCAAAGGTATACTCATGAATGCTATAGGTGCCTGAATTTCTTCTTTATTTTCTTGTGTCAAAATTGCAGACAATGTGTGTTTTGAAGCATAGCAGTATATAATAAAATCTTTTTTATAATTCGGATGACTTAGGACTGGTGCATTAGCAATTGCTTCCTTAATTTCATTGAAAGCTTATTTTCCCTGCTCATTCCATTTGAAAACAACATTACCTTTCATCATATCTACAATACATTTGGTAATCTCTGAAAAATCAGGAACAAATCTTCTAAGAAAATTAACTTGGCCAAAGAAAGATTTAACAATAGTCTTATTTGAAGGCAAGCTTAATCTCTGAAAAGCTTTCACACATTCTGGATCAATCCTTATTCCTTCCTGTGACACAATATGGCCCAATAGTTTTCCTTCCATCACACAGAATACTGACTTCTTTGGGTTTAGAGATATACCATGCTCCCTACAACTCTGTAGCACTTTCTTCAAATCATCTATGTGATCCTTCCTCTTCTTAGAAAACACTGTTAAGTCATCAAGGTAAATCCCAATTATTTTGTTCTTCATATCATCAAAAGAAGCATCCATACCTCGCTGAAAAGTAGCACCAGCATTAATCAAACCAAATGGCATTCTGTGATATGCAAAGGTACCCCAAGGAGTTGTAAAAGCTATTTTGTGTTGATCCTTCTTTTCCACTTCAATTTGATTGTACCTGGAAAAGACGTCCAGCATAGACATCATCTCAGCTCTAGCCACTGTCTATATTAAGTGATCCATATTTGGCAATGCATAATTATCTTTGAAAGAAGCTTGGTTTAAATTTTGAAAATCAACACATATTCTGATTTCACCATTTTTCTTTCTTACAGGCACAATGTTTGCAACCCATGTAGAATGATGTATTGGATAAATAATTCTAGCTTTCAACATTTTATCAATTTCCTTATAAATGACATCTGCTACCTTTGGATTATAACATCTCTATTTTTGCTGGAAAGGTACAACATCTAGTTTCAGAGGAATCATGTGTTTGAAATTTCAACTCATGAAACTCTTTAAATCTTCATAGCTCCAGGCGAAGATGTCTTGATATTCTTGAAACAATTCCTTTGCCCTTTCTCTTTCTTCCAGTGTACAACATTTTCCAATATTTATCATTTTTGGATCTTACGACCACCGAAGATTCCATGAGATCTTACGATCACCGTAGATCTCCTAACCACCGCCACCTCACTGAAAGTTTAGGCCCCACTGCCAATGTATTACCCTGCCAGCCAATGAAAATTGGACCAGTCACTGACCAAGGACCCACCACCACGTGGCTGCATCTTGCATGATCGCAAGACCAGTTTCTTAGTCATGCGATCTTGCGGGGACCGTAGATCTAGAGTCTGCAACTAAGAGCCCGTGACCCCACCATGCTACATGTCTCAATCCCGCTATGCCGCAAAGAAAGGCTACCATCGATTCTGACCAAAGGGAAAACATGAACCAAGCCCGCATCTACTAAGGAGTCCACATGGCTACATCTCGCATGATCGCAAGACCGGTTTCTCAGTCATGCGATCTTGTGGGGACCGTAGATCTCGAGACCGCAGGGCTTCCACCATCTGGTCGCATGATTGCATGGTAATAATTTTATTTATGTGATCATACGACCGTTCCATGATTGGTCAATTTCCATAAGCATGATCGCAACTGCACTGTTAGCATAGGCGGGTCCCAGCAGGCTTCCTTGTCGCATGATTGCATGGTATTATTTTAATCCATGCGATCATGCGACCGCGCTACCATTGGTACACGTGGATTCCAGTGGGGGTCATTGATGAAGAATCTTGATCATTACATTCCTGCCAGCATGTAACTTTGTCATTTTTGAACCAAATCACTTGCCATTTTGTTTGCAGTGAGCTCGTGATGACTTAGGAAATCATGATATGCATCTTAATAATGCAAAGTATTAACCATTAATCAACTACAAAAGATATATGAATGAATATGAACTCGGCTCTGTTACACCATGAGCTATCATTTCTTTGAAACATACACAGTCGATAATCATGACACTTATCCACATGCCCCTTAACATTATAAAGTTTAGTTTCATTACTGGAATGAGAATCAATTCCATTTTTCGACCATCTTCATTTCCTCTAAATTTTGTTCTATCTTGCATCTGTTCTATTGTATTTGACATGGGTTCGAGGACATAAAAGTGCAGAATATATACATAGCATGTTGTATAGATTGCCTTATAACACAATGACCGAGTCCCAAATACATTATACAGACCATTGATATAATCAAATGATGTCAACTTCACTATTTAAATGATCACTGGTAATAGAATGAACTCACCATATACCTCGAACATTAATTCCATCAAAGGAGGCTAATCATTATTTAATCTTCATTTATCTTGAATTCTGCTAATAACATCTTTCAGAGGAATGCAATGCTATTAACAATGAGATAAATAATCATGTCCTTCTATAGTGACTACTGTAATCAATTGGCAATAAGAAGTTCTCAGAGAATTGGAAATGAATGATAGGCTTCTTTCCAAAGTACCATAATGAAACCTTGCCCAAAAGATTTCAAATGATCTTTAATGCAATCTATTCCATGACCATCCACACTCTGCTACATTAGGTGAGTCTACAATTGTAATATCATCCATACTTTGCAGTGTACACACTGTTATATAAAGTAAAATTTGAATGATTCAATACTGATTCTGTCATAACATCCATCACAGGAAGAGTCTTCTCCTGATTCCTTTGAATGTCTGAAACTCAACCATCATCCTTCTTGTTGAAAAGATCATCAATAGAGCACCAACATGCGACTAAGTTTGCAGAATAATTTTTTTAAAAAAAAGTTAACAATCAATAACATCAAAGTTTTACAATGTGGAAGCAAAGCATAGCAATAAACAACTAACATAGGTTACAACTCTCAAGGGTTCCTTGACGTAGATTATGAAAGGGTTAATTAATTAATATAAGATAAAGATATGAATCCCAAGATTACATTTGAAAGATAAATACAACATCATATGCATGATTACATGAATACAATTGGTACCATAAGGTGACCATAATAATAAGCATCCTCTGCACATGTCGCAGGGTATGAAATACAATAACTGAAAAGAAATACATCAAGATAACTTTGAATATATGATACAATGATACAAGATCACAAGAAGAAAGAAGAATAAGAAAGAACAACTACAACATGGATCATCCAGCTGTGTGTGTGAAAATTGTACCTGATCTGTAAACACAACACTTCAGTAAAATATTAGAGGTTAGTTAAAATCGAAATCATGCAATGAATTAAAAGCTAAACTAACCAGACAATTTACTGCCTTCTAATAGGTGCGAGTATGATGTTCTCAAATTGTTAACGAGATCAATGACCTTAACGACACCTAAATGAAGAATTTGAATGCAAAAGATGGATATGGAATGTATGCAATTAATCTATTTTTTAAAAAAATTTTATGCAATGATAATGAAAAAATGATATGAAATCTATGATATGTAAAAACTGATATGCTATGATATGCTAAATGATCTAACAAATGAAAACTAATATGATATGAAAAACTATGCAATATTGATCTCACAAAGCTTGGATTCGCAAAGATGATTCTTCAATCTCCAATTCGGCAGCGTGATTATGCAATTCTTGTGGATGATTTGTGAAGAGCTAAAGCCTTAATTTATAGAAATCTAGGGCTTTGGAGGTGCATGGGAAAAAAGCCATAAATCACTCAAATAACTCAGGTTGATTGTTGAGTTATTTTTAAATAAAGGATATTTCACTCACAAAAACATGCAAAAGCAGAGTTGAACTCAAAATAGAGTTTTTGATTTAATTGATAATTGATAGTTGTATGCTTTTCTGATTGTGCATGTTTTAATATGAATTAATTTAATAATAAAGTGATTTATTTCCAACTTAACTGATTTTGAAAAATAAAACAATTGATTTATGTGTTAATCAATTATTTTTCAAACTTTTATTCAAAAACAATATTATTAAAAATTGACAACTTGCTTTAATTAATTAAATAAGAATTTAATCAATTATTCATAGGATTTTGGATTTATTGTCAAAATTAAATAATATAATTTAGGAATAAATAGAATTAACTTCAATTAAATAATTAATTGGCAGAATTAAATCTAATTAATCAAATATTGAGAATATTCAATTAATCAAACTTTAGGATAAATAGGATTTATCGCCAAATAATCATTAAATCAAAGATAATTAGGATAATTAGGAATATTTCTAGGAATATTCCCCAATGCAGAATTTATGATAATCAATTAGGATTCGATGATGTTCAGATGTGCCTTTGGTTAGGACTTTGATGTCAATTTCATTCGATTTGAAGATGTAGGAGGTTAATGAACTTATAGCCCATTTTTGGGGTATTACATTTTGCCCCTCTTTGAATTGTTGTGTGAAGCGCAGTGGTTCAAAGATAGTCTGTGTATGATATTGAAACTGATGTTTGAACTTGATATTGATATGAGACAGAAGTTGATTGAAAGATTTGATATGAAGATAATAGGTCCTGAATGACCAAAGATAATGTTTACTATAGCAGCGATGAACCAATGAAACAAAAGTGTCAAAACACCTAATTCTGAACCTTATGATTGCGAAGAAGTGAGTGACCAATTCCAAACTCAATTTTCCTTGGAAGAATCACATAGGTATCACATCTGAACCCTTCAGTTATCGAAGAACCAAGGAAATAACACATTTGAACCGATAGTTGCAAAAACTGATACAATTTACAAGATTAGGAGAATATCAAATTGATATGGATCTCGATGAATCTGATATGCCCCAAGCGATGATAGATTTTCCCTGAGTAATGAGGACTTTTGATGAATCAGCAACTGGACATGGTTGTTTTCTTGATTACTAAGGAAAGATATGATTCCAAAATTTGATTTACAGACTTTGAATGATGTGTAATACCATGCCCCCTTCGGGATTAAAATTGAAATCTGACAAGAAAAGTCAATGTTATATGGTTCAAAAGCATGTTAATTGATTTGAAAAGTGGTTAAACACGTTCGAAAATGCATTCTGCATCATTGGGAGGTCTTGAAGACCAAGTTTGACTAGGTGAAACTATGAGTTGACCATAGTTGACCAAGTTGAAATTTTGATAGTTTGATGTAAGATAATCAATTTAGTTGAATTCTAGATTTCTATGATGATTGAAGGTTGATTATGCAAGTGAATAATATAAATGATCTCAGATTTTGATTTTGATCCCAAAAAAGGATTCTACTTACTGTTTCGTTGGATGGACCTTCGTGTAAGATTCAACTCTTATGATAGATTTGAAGAGATATTTGAAGAATTGTTTAAGCATTGAAGTGTTTCCAAACATTTGTGAGATCATGCAGACATGCAAAATGCAAATAAATATGCAAAATGAAATGCAACCTAGGACGTAGGACCTACTCACTGATCATGTGTCGATTTGTTATCATCATTGAACTTTTAGGTAACTAGATAAATCAATACAATGCCCACTAGCTATGAAACCATAGACATATGAATATCGACTTGTATGCGCAAGAATCAATACAACACCCACTAGTCAACAACCATGGATAAATGAATATTGATTTTGTTTTTGGAATGTCAGATTAGATGTAAGCATCAAAGCATAAGCGCCAGGATGACCTGAATATCATGTCCATTTTGATATAGCAATTTGTATAAGCATCAAAACATAAACGTTGTGATGACCTGAATACACCTTGCATTGTAAACACATCAAACAATCAAGAGATCATTCTAAATCTAATGTGTATTACCCATAGTGACCTTTTATCATTCACATCCTTAGGTAAGATCACATTTCACAATAGGAGAAAGAACTCACTCAAAAAAGACAATAGTTAGATCAAACTTCCTTGAATTTTCTAGGTATCAATGGTCGAGGTATGCATGGCCATCCAATTTGAGATAGAGGCTCTTACAGTCGGACACCATTTCAATCCAGAATTTCCAAAGTTGTTAGATTTTCACATACAAGCAGAAAACAAAGAAAAGATTATGCCCCCAGTCATCACTCTCTAAATCCTATAAAGGACATCATCGAAGAGCTCAAAGGGACACAATATGCAAAAATCTCAATGCAAATCAGTAAGCATACAAGGAGATAAAAGCATGTAAAAAGCACAGATTGTTTTCAGTTTGCCTTTGATGTTTAATTGCGTTGTTGTAGATGCAAAATCCTTTCTGGAGACAAGAATGATTGATTGACTCACATGAAGCTTCAAAGGACTCTGACTGGATATGATACGTCTAAGATATACTGGAGACCATAGGATTTGACATTGATTTCCCCCAAGTGTTAAGCATTGATAGGATACAGACACTGGAGCTGATTGGTGTACAGACTGACTTATTGAAAATTGGAAATGCAGAAACAAACTATGAGATATGTACAAACTAAAGCAAGACTAAAAGCTAGGAAAGACCAAGATTGCACTGATAGATGGAGTGTTTTGAAACAAGTGGCACCCATTTGCTAGGTTTTCACCATCTTGGCAGAGATTCTATTTTTGCTACCAAGGCGCCTGTTTCCAGGTTTTCACCAAGGCACTTTTTTTTTCTCATTTTTTTGTATTTTTCATTTTTTCAATTTTTTTGAATTTTTGATAGTTTTTTACTTTTTTTGTGAATCATCAAGGCACCTATTGCTAGGTTTTCACCAAGATGTTCATTTTTTTAGAACTTTTTCCAATTTTTAATATTTTTTTCAGGACATTTTACCATAGATTGAATTCCTTAGGCATAGAATTTCTTCAGATGGAGAACGTTGATTGGTTCTCGGAGCTGTTCTCCTTCAGTCGTTGAGAGTTGATAGGCACCAGAGCCAAAAGTAGTAGTGATAACAAAGGGACCTAGCCAATTGGGTTCAAACTTCCCCTTGCATTCTCGATGTGATTGATTTTTAGGATTTTCTCTCAAGACTAGATCACCAACCTGAAATTCTCTATGTCTGACTTTCTTGTTGTAACCTCTAGAAATTCTCTTCTGATATACTCTGAGATGATCATACACTGCTTGTCTACACTCATCTAGTAGTTCAAGTTCTTGCAACCTAGACACTCTATAGTCATCATCAGTTACTAGACCATGCATTCTGATTCTTAGTGATGGGATTTCAACCTCAATAGGAAGTACTGCTTTAGATCCATAAACTAAAGAGAAAGGTGTAGCCCCTGTAGGAATTTTGATACTTGTTCTATAGGCCTAGAGAGATAGATTGATCATGAGATGCTAGTCTCTTCCTATTTTGTTGACTGTATGGTGCAAGATTTTTAATAGATTCTTGTTAGAAGCCTCTGCTTGTCCATTCCCTTGGGGATAGTAGATAGAAGACCAATGTTGTGTGATCTTGAATTTGGCACATAGATCATCTAGGTCTTTGTTCTTGAATTGCCCACTGTTATCTGTGATTATGGAATGAGGTATCCCATATCTGCATATGATATAGTTCAATATGAACATAGATATTTGTTTCCCAGTTGCTTGTGTCAAAGGGATCGCTTCTACCCATTTTGTGAAATAATCTATAGATGTGATTATATGGGTATGCCCATTAGAAGAATGAGGATGTATAGATTCTATAAGATCAAATGCCCATTGGTGAAAAGGCCATTGTGTAGTAAAGGGAATTAGATCTCTCCTTGGAGCATGAATTAAGTTTCCATGCACTTGACACTTTTGACAATTCTTAGCAAACTTGATAGACTCTTTCTCCATTTCAGGCCAATAGTACCCAGCCCTAATAAGTTTTCGAGCTAGTGTTAAATTGTTCAAGTGTGACCCACAAATACCATAATGGACTTCTTCTAATGGATGTTGAGACTCTTCCCATTCTAAACATCTAAGTAGTGTACCATCTAGACCTTGTTTGTACAGATCGTGACCAATGATGACATATCGGGAGGCATTACAGATAAGGTATCTCTTTTCATGGCGGTTGAAGGTATCGGGAATGATTTGGTCTTGGAGATAGGAAAATAGGTTTTTGTATTTGGATGAATCATGACCAACAATAGTGCAGATCATGCGGGTTTCAGGGGAATCATATGCAGGATAAGATAGTGCTTCCACTGGGAACTCATAGCGTAGCTCATGTTCAGGCTACTGTAATAAAGTAGATAGTGTTGCCATTGCATTGGCAGCCTTATTCTCTATTCTAGGAAGTTGCTCAAATGTGATAGATATGAAATACTTCTTTAAATCATCTACCATTCTCTTGTAAGGAATGAGATTTTCATCTTTAGTTTGGTACACATCATTGACTTGATGAATAACAAGTTGAGAGTCTCCATGAATGTGTAGCTCTGTTAATCTCCATTCAATTGCTATTTTCATACCATTCAAAAGGGCTTCATATTTTGTAATATTGTTTGTGCAAGGAAACTTTAATCTAAATGCTTTTGGGATTGAGTATACTTGAGGAGTTATGAACAATATGCTAGCTCTAGATCCATTTTGTGTATAGGAGCCATCAAAGAATAACTGCCATTCTCTAGAAGAAAGAGTCATGATAGAGGAATCTAGAAATTCCATTTGTATTGGTGTATTATCAATCATAGGTGCATCTGCTAATTGATCAGCAATAACCTATCCTTTTATAGCTTTTATTTCCACGTATTCAATGTCAAATTCACTTAAGAGCATAACCCATTTAGCTAATCTACCCATGAGGGTAGCTTTGCTTAGTAGGTACTTGAGGGGATCAATTTTAGCTACCAATTGTGTGGTATGAGCTAACATGTAGTGTCTCAGTTTTTGTGATGCAAAGATCATAGCTAGAAAAGCTTTCTCAATCATTGAATAGTTCTTCTCATATGCAACCAATGTTCTACTGATATAGTATATAGCTCTTTCCTTTTTGTTCTCATCATGTTGTGCTAGCAATGCCCCCATTGATGTATCTATAGCGGAGACATATAAAATCAATAGCTTCCCATGAATAGGAGGCATCAAGATAGGAGGATTTGATAGATACTTCTTGATATGGTTAAAGTTGTTCTCACATTCTTCATTCCATGCAAAGGTCACACCTTTATGTAATATTTTTGTAAAAGGTTGTGATATATCAACAAGCTGTGATATGAATCTTCTGATAGATTGTACTCTCCCTTGTAAGGTTCTCGTTTGACTGATATTCTTGGGAGGTTGCATCTCTATTATAGCCTTGACTTTAGCTGGATCAACTTCAATGCCCTTCTTTGAAACTATTTATCCTAAGAGCTTTCTAGAAGTGACACCAAAAGCACACTTCTTAGGATTTAGTCGGAGATGAAACTTTTCCATTCTGTCTAGGATCATGCTCAAGTC
The DNA here is from genome assembly GCA_027943335.1 of Chamaecyparis obtusa. Taxonomy (NCBI): domain Eukaryota; kingdom Viridiplantae; phylum Streptophyta; class Pinopsida; order Cupressales; family Cupressaceae; genus Chamaecyparis; species Chamaecyparis obtusa. Next base: position 1,087,510 of record BSBK01003318.1, on the reverse strand, counting down.
CTTTAGATGTTCAGTTCTAATCATAGATTTCGCTAAAGTATCATCAACATAATCTTCCATAGTTTGATGCATCATGTCATGGAAAATAGATGTCATGGCTCTTTGATATGTAGCACCAGCATTTTTAAGCCCAAATGGCATGACATTCCAACAGAAGGTACCCCATGCACATGTGAAAGTAGTTTTCTCTTGATCCTCTGGAGCAATTTTTATTTGGTTATATCCAGAGAAACCATCCATTAAGGAATACATCTCGAAACCTGTAGTCATGTCCACTATCATATCAATGTTAGGTAGTGGAAAATCATCCTTAGGGCACGCTCTATTCACATCTCTAAAGTCTGTGCACACTCTGATTGAACCATCTAGTTTAGAAATAGGTACAATATTAGAGATCCATTCAGCATAGTCTATGACACGGATGAACCTAGCTTTTAGTAGCTTCTCTAATTTATCTTTTACCAAGAGTGCAACATGAGGATGCATCTTTCTCAATTTTTGTTTAACAGGTTTGACATTTGGAGCTATAGATAAATGATGCATTATAAGATTAGGATCCAATCCTAGCATATCTAAATATTTCCATGAAAGTTTGATCTTCTTCTCTGTTACGAATGTTGTAAATTTTTGCTTCTATTCTTCTGATAAAGATTGTGCTACATGAATCAACTATGGTTCTTCTGTTGTTCCCAAATTGATAGATTGAGTGGGCTCAATTAGAACTGGAGATCTGTCCTATAAATGACTCAGAAGGACATCAAATATCTCATCCTTAGGCACCTCAGAGAGGTTTTCACCTTTGGATACATCTTTTATTTTTACTTTTGTAGGTTTTGAGATTGCCACAAAGTGGTTTTCACCCTCAGAACTCTTTTTCTTTCTCTTTTTATTCTTATTTTTCTGACTAAGATATTTGATGTCCGACTCCATCATGCTAATGCTCGGTTCATTGATGGAAGTACTCATAGGCTCAACTGCATTGAGGTAGCAAGCAAGGGCATAGTCATTTGGGAAGGTATAAATACCATGGCTTGGATTTGTGGAGGTTTGATCAATAAGTTCTGGATATTGGATAGTCAAAGTGGGGAAAGATTGGGAGATAGTGTTTACGGATATGGATCTATCATCATTGGTCCTAACCTGATGCTCGAGTTCAAAGGTGATATTACAACTTAAGACATTCAATTCATGAATAGGCTCAATGTCATCGTCGGAGTCCAATTCAGCCATAGGTGGATCAGACTCGATAGGTTCATCATTTCACTCTAGACTTACATTGGGTTTAGGTGCATATTGGTGAATAACATCAACATGTTTCTCTATAATAAGCTCATCTTCATCTAGTTCTAGAATGGCTCCCCATTCATAGTCATTTGATTCAGCTTCTGATTCAGGATCTCTAGGAAATCTTAGAACATGAGTAAAGTCAAGGTGAATACCCCAAGAAGGGTTACCCTTAGTTTCTGATTTGAATTCATACTCATGGGAATCCATTTTAGAATAACTACCACCTTCTTCTTGATCCTCTTGATTAGTTTCAAGATTAGCTAGTTCTTGTGTTGCAACTATCTCTTGTTCTATAGTAGGTTCTTGTGTTTCTACTACGTTGATTCTTCTGATTGGATCATCTTCTACCTCAAGAAGGTCTTTGATTTCTTGAGGAAAATGTTCATAGGGATGAGCTCTGAGCTATCTGAATCACTATCTGAGGATTCTATTTTTTCCTTCTTGAGAAGGGGTTCTCCTAGTGCAATTTGTTCTATGACATGAGAACAATTTCCTTTGAGGTGATAGGGTTTCTTCTTAAAGCCTAGGCCAACAGTATTCTTATTTTCCCTACCCGTATGTGAAATAGGTGCCACAAGACCTTTTCCTCTGACTCCTAGAGGTCCTTGACATGGATATCCCATCTTAGCTATCAATTTATTTCTTGGACCGTATGACTTAGAAGGGATCTATGGTGCTGTAGAGTCGCTAGTTTGAACATTGTGGGATTTAGATTCATCTTTGTATAGCCATGATAGCACAGCTTCATCCTCTTCAAACTCTTTCTTGGATACTTGTTCTACCACAAAATTCTTTTTATATGCTTCAAGAGGTTCCTTAGGTTCAGGCTTGGACTATTTCAAAGATTTTCCATAAGACTTAGGTGAGATAGGGAGAGATGTCAAAGATAAGACTGGCTCCATAGTATATTCTCCCATACTATTTTCTTTGATATTAACCTCTTTTGCAAGAGCTTCCATTTTAGATGTGGATGCCTCTTTAGTTGATTCAATGGAAGATTCTTTGTTATTAGGCACAAGCTTATTTTCACTTTCCTTCAATGTATTGCAAGTTGTATTCAGATCTGCGGGGATAGTAACCTCTACTCCTTCATAAGGAAACTTCAAAAATTGATGGTATGTAGAAGGAATAGCTTTCATTTCATGTATCCATGGTCTCCCTAGAAGAATGTTGTAGGCCAAAGGTAGATCAAGTACTTGACAGGTGGTATCTTTTATAACTGGACCTGCTCTGATAGGTAAGACAATGGTGCCTTTAGAAGATCTTTCTTGTTCATCATAGGCTTTGATAGTTATTTTCTTTCTAGGATCAATAGCCAATTCTGAAAATCTCAATTGTGTGATCAAGCTGTAAGAACAAATGTTTAGGCCAGTGCCTCCATCTATCAACACACGTTTGACTCTATGATTCTGGATCAAGACCTCTATATGCAAAGGCTGATTATGTGGGTGACTCAAGGAGTTTTCATCTTCCTCTAAAAAGGAGATATATTACGGAGATGTAAGATGTCACACCATAGTCTGGAACTTGTCTAAATCAAGGTCATCAGGAACATTAGAACTGAGAAAAGCTTTGTCTAGGATAGCTCTATGAGCTAGAGATATTCAAAGCATCTCAAACATAGAGATTTTGGCATTAGTGTACTGGAGTTGTTGGACAATGCTATAAGATGTAGGCCTTGTATCCTTTGGATTGGAAGATTGGGAAGCAGCCTTCTATTTGGAAGTAGATGAAAGATTGAAGGGTATCTTAGGGACATTAGATGAATCTATGATTCATCCTTTCAGATGTGCCTGAGCTTGTGGTCGAGTAACTGTATTAGCTAAGGAATGATCTCTTTCTCTTCATACAATTGTTATGACATTGCAACTTTCAGAGAGACATGGTTCAACCATATTGATGACAACATTATTTCCAAGGTAGGCATAATTGACTTTTGCCCCCATATTAGGCTGAGAAGTTGAAACTCCTTGACCATGTTGTGGAAATGGTTCTGTGAATGCTATATGATCATTATTGCTCTTAGGATTGTCAACTGTGATGTCTCCACTATCGATCAAATCTTGAATGGTGTGTTTCAACTGTAAGCAGTTATTAGTTTGTAACCTTTACCTCGATGGAAATCATAGAATTCATTTTCTCTCCACCATTTTGGCTTAGGCTCAGAATCAGGTGGTTGGACCGCTGGCAAAGAGATGATGTTATCAGCCAGTAGAGTTTTCATAGCTGATTCTAAAGATTCTCCAAGAGGAGTGAACTTTCACTGTTTATCCCAAGATTTGTATTCTGGCTTCTTTTGAAATGGTTCAGATGACTTTTGTTCTAAAGCTTTAATGGCTTGGGAACCAAGAGTTAGGTTGTAGGCTGGTGCCTTTGATGGGGCACAAATAGTGTCAACAATGCCATTTGTGATGATGCCTTTGTTCTTGTTCCAATTTTTGTTCTTATCTTTGGAACTAGATCCAGATTTGTACTTGTCTTTTTGAAGTGTGATTTCTCCTTTTTTCACAAGCACTTTTTCAATTTTGATAGCATTGTCCACCATCTTGTCAAAAGATGTATGATCTTGCATTTGTAGAGGATAATTGATTTCTGGAACAAGGTTATTGATGAAGATTTCTAGTTTTTCTATTTTTGGAATAGGTCTGGCATATAGAGAGAATTTCTTCTTCCATCTCTTGAGAAATGTTAGGAATGGTTCTCCTGGATATTGCTTGAGATTACAGATATCAATCATGGTGACTGGATGTTGAATATTGTAGGAGTATTGTTGATAAAACAATTTGATCAACTCCTCAAAATTTTTGATAATGGAACGTAATTGAGAGAACCATTGAATGGCCGCTCCTCCTAGAGATCGAGGGAAGAGATGAATTAGATAGGTTGGTTCATGCATGAACTCCATTGATTGTGTACAGAATTCTCTGACATGATCTTGAGGATCTGAGTGTCCATCATACTTATCATACTTCAACATCTCCACTCTTTTTGGAAATGGCAGCATGTACAAGTCTTTGTCAAATGGAAAAGGACATAGAGCCTCCATGGAGAACTCTTGGGTTCCTTCTCTTTTTCGAGTTGATTCAGTTTGAATTGTAAAGCATGTATTTGTTTCATCATAGCTGTGAGTGGAGTTTCTTCCTCATGTGTGATGATAGCTTCAACATTAAAATTAGGAGGAAGCTTATCTCCTTGATGAGCTAATTGTAAAAAGTATGCCTCTCTATCTTCTTTCAAGAAATGCTTCATCATTCATTTGAAGTTATCATCATTTTGATATTGAGCAATTTCTTTAGGTGTGGGTTCCTGATCTGCACCATGTTGAGATTGAGTTCTCTGAGAGCCAAAGTTTGTCCCTATTTAAGACATGGTGGGAGTTTGTGGACTCCTTGGAATAGATTGATGCGGGGTTTGTTGGGTATCTCCATGAGTTGATGAAGGAGGAATGTAACTAGTTTTTAACCGAAGGTTGCCAGCACCGTCCTCTTTGTAAAGACCAGAATCACGAAGTTGCTCAAAAGTTGGACCTATGTGAGTCAAAGGTAAAGTATGAGATATTTCCCTAGATTTCTTGTGAGAGGAAGCTCTAGTTTCCACCATTAACCTTGGGTGAGGCAAAAGAATAAGATGAAGACAACTGAAGAATGAATGGAATCAAGATGATTAGATGACACAACCTTGTCAAGGTTTGATTGATTGAAGATTTGATTAGACGTGGGTGAAGGATACTGTGCCCTAGATGTATGGGTAGGTTCTCAAAAGATAACAAACAAGATATCACAATACTCAGTCATTTTGATGATTGATTGAAGATTGATAGCTATGACAAGGTTTTGACACAAGATGATAAAGAATCAAATTGATTAAACAAAAGACTAGATCAAATTTGAAAGACCACTTTGGGATAATGATTCGATTCTCAGTAGTTGTTGCTCTATTCTTGACATAGTGATTTGTTTGACAGATTCTGGAAATAGGTTGAAAAAGCTAAGTATTTGGCATGACAGTTGCAAAACTCGCATGACAGTTGCTAGCAGGATTTGACTTTTTGAATTTGACTGGCAGAAAGACTCGTACAACACTGGGTTCTTTACCATACGACAGATGGGTAGTAATGAAATGACACTTGATAGAAACTCGTATGACTTTCTGACCTCCTGAGACAACTTTTGACTCCAGAAAAGAATTTTACTTTAGATTTTGCAAATTTTGAGTTTTCAGATTTGGATTGTTTGCAAATTTTAATATCCAGATTTGAGGATTGTAATAGATTTGTTCATTTTCAATAACTAGATAGATAAACAAGCATGCAAAATAGCAAGCAAGTGATTTCAAGCATGTCTAAAAACAATGAACAAGGGAAAAAGAAACCTTGCGCATGAACAATCAAGTGACTTATTCATTCTAATCCTCAGAAGCGCTAATTGTGTATGTTCCAAAAATGTTTTGCAATAACGCACATATACCCTAGAAAATAAAAATTTGGCCTCGCCAGGGTTTTTAGTAATAGTTTGACTCTGCAACTTTTATGATTCAAAGGGGTGAACTCCAATCCCAGCGCACCAGGGTTTTGACATAGTCTGAGAATTTAATCAATCAGGAGCTGCTAGGGAGATTTGACAACCCAACAATGAGAAGATTTCTTCCACAAGGACATTTATATAGCGGCTGTCACTACCATGGTGAAAATAGCTATTATCGCTTGAGGTTCCATCAATGTGGTTGACCCATTAAGGGAATGTCCACTACGGTTAACCCTCTCTAAAGGTGACTCACAAGATATACCACATGGAGACTGGTTCTAGATTCAAGGATTTGGGTTTCTGTTACTATCCAAAAAGGAAGTAGAGCATAATACCCTAGCCTTTTCACTTTTAACCCAAACAAAGAAGATAGATTAATTCAACATGCTAAGACCAAGATTATCTCACAAAGATCTATGACGTCAACCCCTTAGGATCTATCAACCTCTTTGGAGAGAGAATGCCTCGATCAAAAGTTGAAGACACACAGATCTATTGGAACATGAGACTCCCTCAATATCCTCCCCACCTACAAGGGATCCTTCATTGAGAAGAGTTTTGCTGGAAACCCACTCTCTCAAGATCCACAAATAGTGTTCATGGGGCCTAATTACTATGTGTAACAAAGATGCTGAAAGAAAACTATGTTCATTTTTATAGCCCAAATGAAGTATGTGATAGGAAAGCAATAAAAGTCACTCAAGCTAGACACATGAGATGTTCATTTTAGATCCAAAATTGAAGTCTTATCAACTGAGAAGATTACTTGAATTCCTTGCAATGCGCTTAGTATATTTTTACCTATTTTTAGCAATTCTTGCGCTTTTTGTCTTCTATCTTTTGTACCCACAAGATGTACCTGCACCTGCACCTGCAACCCACTGTTATGAAAAAATTACCTATTCTTGTACATGAAACCCAATGTTATAAAAATAAATCAAAAAAATAAACACAACTTGTCAACCCCACGTGGTAGAAAATCAGGTTAGTCAAAGATAATGTCATTTGATAATCGAAAAACTTGTTGTCATAAAAAATCAGATTCTGACCAGTCTGCACTAAATCAACAATAACTTTTGCATATCAAAATAAAATTAATCCAAATCAATGGAAAAAGAAATCTAACTCAAATAACTTTCGATAAATATAAATTTTAGATCTGTATCATGTCATATGTGCATGTACCAATAAAATATCAGTCGGATTTCATAAAATCAGGTTCAGACCAGTCTTCACTAAAATGATCATAACTTTTTCAAATCAAAACAAAATTAATCCAAACTAATGTAAAATGAAAGCTAACTTAAATACCTTTCCAGAAATATAAATTTTGGATCTGTATCATATCATATGTGCATGTACCAATAAAAACATCAGTCAAATTTTATAAAATCAGGTTCATACCAGTCTTCACTAAAATGATCATAACTTTTTCAAATCAAAATGAAATTAATAAAAAAAAATGGAAAATGAAAGCTAACTCAAATACCTTTTCAAAAATATAAATTTTTGATTTTTATCATGTCATATGTGCTTGTACCAATAAAAACATCAGTCAGATTTCTAGAAAAATAGCCCAGAAATTTATCACAAAACTCACAAAAATTAACCTTGTGGTCCTGGGTTCAAAACAAATGATAGAAATTTGATAGAATAGAATGGAAACCTGTTTTAGGGCCCCACAGTGGGCGCTAGAAATATGTGTGTGAAAATTGTATCTAATCTGTAGACACAACACTTTAGTAAAACATTAGAGGTTAGTTAAAATCGAAATCGTGCAATGAATTGAAAGCTAAACTAACCAGGCGATTTACTACCTTCTAATAGGTGCAAGTATGATGTTCTCAGATTGTTATCGAGATCAATGACCTTGATGACACCTAAATGAAAGATTTGAATGCACAAGATGGATATGGAATGTATGCAATTAATCTATTTATTTTTTATTTTTTATGCAATGATAATGAAAAAATGATATGAAATCTATGATATGTAAAAACTGATATGCTAAATGATCTAACAAATGAAAACTAATATGATATGAAAAACTATGCAATATTGATCTCACAAAGCTTGGATTCACAAAGATGATTCTTCAATCTCCAATTCGGCAGCATGATTATGCAATTCTTGTGGATGATTTGTGAAGAGTTAAAGCTTTAATTTATAGAAATCTAGGGCTTTGGAGGTGCATGGGAAAAAAAGCCATAAATCACTCAAATAACTCAGGTTAATTTTTGAGAGTTATTTGAGTTATTTTTAAATAAAGGATATTTAACTCACAAAAATATGCAAAAGTAGAGTTGAACTCAAAATAGAGTTTTTGATTTAATTGATAATTGATAGTTGTTTGCTTTTCTGATTGTGCATGTTTTAATATGAATTAATTTAATAATAAAGTGATTTATTTCCAACTTAACTGATTTTGAAAAATAAAATAATTGATTTATGGGTTAATCAATTATTTTTCAAACTTTTATTCAAAAACAATATTATTAAAAATTGACAACTTGCTTTAATTAATTAAATAAGAATTTAATCAATTATCCATAGGATTTTGGATTTATTGTCAAAATTAAATAGTACAATTTATGAATAAATAGAATTAACTTCAATTAAATAATTAAGTGGCAGAATTAAATCTAATTAATCAAATATTGAGAATATTCAATTAATCAAACTTTAGGATAAATAAGATTTATCGCTAAATAATCATTAAATCAAAGATAATTAGGATAATTAGGAATATTTCTAGGAATATTCCCCAATGCAGAATTTATGATAATCAATTAGGATTCAATGATGTTCAGATGTGCCTTTGGTTAGGACTTTGATGTCGATTTCATTTGATTTGAAGATGTAGGAGGTTAATGAACTTATAGCCCATTTTTGGGGTATTACACCAGCCTCAGTGCACGAACGTCAGAATCTCAAATGGTAAAAGAATCAATACCACCCGACCTCATGAACCTAAATGGTCCACTCCCACCATGCTGAGGAGATAACATCAGATCCCACTCGGATAACAAACAACAAGAAAAACCAAGGAAGAAGGTCCTGAAAGCTTCTAACTCAAAGGTACAAAAAGTACAATAAGGTATAATAAACTCTACCAGAGGCAAACATAACATGTAGGAAACCTAAGATGCATACAAGAAGTGTCATCACATAAGTCAACTCTAGGGTTATCCTGGTAGTCCCTTCAGGCCTTGGTTCCCTAGTGACTCTATGTGGCTATAGTAACCTCTTGTGTAGACAAGGTACTACCTATGCCATATTTAGTCCATATAAGCGGCAAGCATCATCTCAACTCCCATCCTAGTTAAACTCAATCGGGAACTCGGGCATGGGTGAGACACAAATATCTTATTAGGTCCATTTTAGATTCCTAATGTTTATTAATTATCACTTATGAAACCACTTGTAATGGGATCTCCTGGTAGCCACTTTCGGGCTCCGGCACCAATTCACAAGCCACTTCCTGTTATACACTTAGATGACCTACCCTAGGGTTTCACAAGCTCAATATGATCTTTGATTAACACAACTCTTGAATCTCTACAACTAGATTCAACATGCAAGACCAGAAACCACTAGGATCAAACCCACCTAGGGTTAGAACATCTCATGCAAATTAACTACGCATGCATGGCAAACAATCATGACAGAAAGAATATCCAAAACCCACCTTTGGGTTTTAATCCCAAAAGATGACTACAACCCCTAAAAATCAATCCAAAACTAATTGACCAAGGGTGTCTATAGTTTTTAAGATAAATTAGGATTTGCTAAAGATTACATCACTTATATAAAATAATTTATATACCATTCAAAAATAACAAAAGATTAAAATCACAAAATTTTATAACTAGATACTATTAATTAAAAGTAATATGAGATTATTCCAAATTTCAAAATACATCCCGAAAATAGATAATTTGACTAAAACATGACCTATCCAATTAGATCTATAATCAAATTAGGAAAAATAATTGATAGTCTAATTTAATATAGTCAGATTACCCTACAATAACTATAATCCTAATTACAAAAATTTATAATACAAAAGAAAAATTAAGTTGAAATCAAATTCAACTAATTAATAAAAGAATTAACATTTAATACTAATTAAAGATATCTAACTAACAAATGAAATTAATTATATAATAAATAAATTTAAAATTTAAAATAAAAATAAAATAAAATAATAAATATTAAAACCAAACTAAGTTACGAATCTATCACATAACAAATAAAAATTAACAAAATATATAAAAGTTAGCATTTAATATAAAATAATAAAAAAGCAAATTGGGGGGGTACCCGCGGGTACCCTGTCCCCTGTCGCATTATCTCCTTGCGGCCGCACGACACAGTCTGGCCAGCGACAGTACCAATGGTACTGCCGCATGACATAGTCTACCGAGGGCCCATAGACCAGTGGTGGTTTAAAACCCAAAAACAATGTTTTAAATTTTTTTTTTTAATTCAAACTTTATCAATGTTTAACTTTTCCAAACATTTTTTTTTATATAAACTTTTCAAATATCAATTTTTCAAATATATATTTTTTTAATATAAACTTTTAACAAATGGCCCAATTTATAATTTATCAAATATTCAATATTTGATAATTATAATTTTCTTTTAACAAGAACAAATCTTATATATATATATATATATATATATATATATATATATATATATATATATATCACAATAATGATTACACCAAACATGAACACAATCTCCAATAATTTCACTACAAGCTCATAACCCCATTCTAATTGGGTTTTCTACAGCTTTTCCTATAGATTCTTTAAAACCAACAAATTGCAAAATAGATTGGCAAAACTAATATATCACATTGCAATAACATACAAAACTTATCATGCATTCAGATCCAACAGGCACAATGAAGACACACCTTTCTTTTCTACAGAGATCTAAAAAAAGAATAGCCATAACAATACAAAACCTACCTCAAATCATAAATAAACAGATTTGATGATGACTAGAACGAAGAATGCAAAATCCAAGCTTTTCGATGAACTCTTCAAATCTATCCCAAAACTGTCTCCAAAATTCTTCCTCCAAACCTGTGTACCCAAATAATGGCCAAAACCCCTAATATTTAAAGGAATTCCCCTTTCACATGCAAAAATATAAACTCAACATCAAAAGGGCTTTGCATGAAGACGAACTTCAGTTCATAGTTCAGTCTTAGTTGAACTGGAGTCTCCTTTCCTCTTTGACTTGAGTTGAAAACACATAACCAAACTTCAACTTGAATTACTAATACAATTTCATTCAATTATGAATGTGCAACATAATGCATTTAATTAATTAATAATTGAAATATTTAGTTAACATAAATAACACATGCCAAAATAACCTTTAATTTAATAAATATATTTTAATTAAACAAAGGTTAAATTTCATGATTTAAATATTTCAAAAGTGAGGATAATTAATTAATTCACATTAATTAAATATTTCAACCACACTCAAATTAGCATAAAATTAATTTCCAATTAATTTATGCATCAACTATATAATAATAATATAAAAATTAAACTAAATAAATACATTTATTTAATTACCATTTAAATACTATGCCACAGCTAAAAATAGCATGATCTAAAAATAGAAATCACATCAAATGCCACAATCAAAGAAAAAGAAAGACCTAAGAACCCACATTCAAACTCAGGACTTAGGTGTAAAATTTTGCCAATTAGACGAGTTTAGAAGGGTGGAAACACAAAATCTTGTCTCCTACTTTAGGACAATATTTGGCTTAGGGTAGGATTTGGAACTGAATATATCTCCCCTCTTTTACCATTGAGATTAGCGATAGGGCACGCTCATCCTAAAAATTCAGGGAAGTCGATGCTCATTACCTGTGAACTTGCATAAGAGACAAGCATGTGCATATATATAGAAATATAATAGACAATGGCGAGGATCGGCTGATCATGTGGATCTTGCAAACAAGTAACTACGACTCTGTCCCTCAACCACATCAAGCACGTCAAATAGAAATATAAAAAAAACACATCAACCATACACATGCAAGTATGGGGTCAGTAAAATCATAAGCATCAACAAATTCCTAACATATAATTCTATCATCCTAGATTAATCATAATCTTTATAAAAATGGACTAGGGGCAAGGTACTACAGCTCTTTACCTGATCTAGTCACATCATCAACATCGAGGTCAATTTGTCGATGCATGAGACTGTGTGGGATGCTCGTGGAAGGAGTTTGGGTACCTACATATGTAATTCAATTATCTAATATTAGCTAAAAAACTCATGATACATATACTCAAAACCACATAGTAAGTACATTAAAAACCGTAAGCATCCCATAGTAAGTACATCAGGAATTAATTAGATTAAGTATTGATTGCATAACTGCACATTTCTATCAAGAAATCAATATTAAATAGATTAAGCAGTGACCACGTAACTGTACATTTCATTCATGTCATTCATCTTCTTCTTCATCCAACTAATCACCATGATCATCGTTGACATCGACATCATCACCACCACTGTCATTGTCTTCATCTTCATCGTCATCGTCATCATCAGCATCAACATCATCATCATCATCATCATCATCATCATCATCATCAACATCATCATCAGCAACATCATCATCATCATCATCATCAGTAGCATCATTAGTAGCATCGGTAGGATCATCATCATCATTATCTTCTTCTTCTTCAAGAAAAGTTGCGTCAGGAACATCATCGACTAACTATTGTTTGTGATCATCATCTACATCATCTTCTAGTTGTTCGCAATCTTCTTCCATCGCATTATACCTCATCGGCCTTCCTCTTGGATCATGTCTAACAACAAATGACGAGCCCGATTTATGCGAAACCTCTAAGTAAAATACCTACTCACATTGGCTCGAAAGAACATAGGGTTCATCCCCAACTAGCTCAAACCACCTTGTATTAATCATTGGAAATCCATTGTAATGTTCAATAACAGTTCTATTAGGATCATTTTGATTAAGTTGTAGCCTATACCATCTGACGATGAAGAGAACTAATCTAAAAGAATTAAAGTCACACTCAAGTATATCATCCAAAATGTCATAGTATTGATTTTCAGACTCTCGAGGATGTAAGTCATTTCTAGCTGAAATATTAGTCACCTGAAAGACTGCACTTATCCCAGAATCACAAATTTTCTTTGTTTCATCCAACTTTTTGATGCAAAATTTCTGACCATTGCAAAACATAGCCTTGTGGTGTTTGACTTGCAAAAATATGTAAAACATGTATAAATTAATGCATCGAGAGTTCATAAACATACGAGTGATTAACAAATTTATATGTACCTAGAAATCTTTTAAACCATGTGTTAAATCTATTTCCCTTTGGGCAACGTTTGGATCTTTGTTACAATGAGCTTCATTAACCAATGAAGACACAGCTTCCCATGTTAATGTGTGACCTAAAAGATGACATCGTTCAATCCATTTCATCATCCAATCTTGATTGTTTGTAATATACAAATGTATTGCATCCCACTCTTGAGCAGCTGTACAAAAAATAAATAGATGACTTACAACTGATTAATTTTGAATATTAAGAATTAATTAACAGCTACAATAACACGTTATAATTTATTACCTCTCACTTTCCTCATTCTACCTTCCCCCACCAAGTACTCCCCTTCAAATTTTCTAATGGTGTTGAGATCCCAAATGCGATCTATATGGATCTTTACTACAAGCTTAGGAAGATATTCAGTAACATACACCATAGTCTGGTATACCATATATCCCTCCACCATAGAACCCTTAGGATGTGCTCTTTGCTGAACCAAAGACTTAAAAAATTTCAAGTGCCTCTCAACCATCCACATTGACCGAGTGTGTACGGGTCTACACATTTCAATCTCCTCAACTTGGTGTATGAGGTAGTGTTCTTGTGCATTGAAAAAGGTTGAAGGTAGACACTTTTGCATTTCACACATTAGAAGAGAAATTCTTTTCTTCCAGTATTTTATATCTGCTCTATGGATTTCTTTAGATGACAACCACCTACAAGACATTCAAGACACAAAAATATATAAACACAAGACTTTACAATATATATATATATATACAAAAAATTGAACAAATATCATTTCTTACCTCATGTATTTTCCAAGATCATATATCACTTGTTTGATGTTATTATCGAAGTTCTCTGGGAGAGATAGGGGTAGCACATAGTGCAACAATTATAAAAATAATCATGTCATTCTTTTCTCATATAATACAATGAGAAGTACATGCAATTTACAAATATATTGTAAATACAAAAGAACATGACTTACCTTGATGAAGGTATACCAATCATGTGTTTCCAACCCTGACCCAAATTCACCTTTCTTTGATATGGTACTGCTTATGTTTGCAGAAAATCCTGTGGGAAATTGAATTTTTCATATGACTTCTTTTATGGAATCACCTTGTTGTTCTATTAATAACCAAGGAAGGGCACTTGTGTTAATCTGTTCTCCATTTCTATTTGATTCAATGAAATTTTTCATTGCATGATTTGATTCATGAATGTCGCTACAAATTTTGACAATTTTTAATTTGTCATGCCTTCCATCCAATATCTTTCACAATGTCTCCGTTACATTCTTTCCAATATGCATAGTATCAAACAAATGCACATCAAGCAACTACTCGTAGTAGGGCAACCTACTAAATTGTCTAGGATAACTCTTTAGTCCCTTTGGAAGGTGCTCAATAGTGTTGCCTTGACGACATTCATGATCATCAATTACATAATCAGCAAACAAAACACAATAAAAATATACAAATTCCAAACATAAATCGTTAGGTAGAATGGTAGTACTTTGATGATTAATTCTATTATATTCCAACTTCCATAAGTGAGGTGTCATTCTCTGTGGCTTAGATGTAGTCTCTTCTTTCCCATTGAAAAGATATTTTTTGGTAATTCGATAGTTATGATTTTGGTGGAGAAAGTGTCTATACTCATCAAACACCTGCTTTCCTAAACTTTTTGAATAACAAGATTTCATCTTTGGACCACAAACTGGACATGCAAATTTTCCCTTTGTTTGAAGACCTTCAAGGTAATGATACAATTGGATTAAATATGTTAATTTTTATTTTTAGAATTATCATGTGCAACTTGAATTCACCATAACATACCAGAAAATTGTGTTAGCCTTGGGGCATCATGTATTGTCCATACAAGCATTGCATGGAATTGAAATTTTTTGTCTCCTATTGGTCTAGAGATGTCATACATAGTGACACCTTTCCATAACTCCACCAACTCATCGATAAGAGGCTCAATATAAACATTCACATCTTTAACTTGGTATTTACCTAGTTGAATGAACAACAACATTACATGATTATTGTGACCATTTTACTACAAGATTTATAATTACATGTAGATAACTATTAAATGATCAAATACTTGGAAAAATCATTGCCAACATAATGTGCTCCCTCTTTATTGACATCCATAGAGGAATGTTATTGTTGATGACAAAAATAGGCCAAACAGTGCAAACAGATCTTAGCTCTCCAAATAGATTGACACCGTCCGCTGCCACTGAAAGCTTGAGATTTTGAGGTTCTTTGATAAAGTGTGGCCACTTTTCCTTTATGTCCTTAAATATAGAACCATCTATAGACATTCGAATAATGTCATCTTGACTCCTATTGCGTGCATGGTAATCCATAAATTGTGCCAAGCTATTACATCTAAATAATCTTTGCAAATGTGGTATAATGGGGATGTAACGAAGAACCTTGTGAGGCACCTTTTTTGTTATTTGATTTGTTCGATATCTACTCGTATGAAATTTAGGGCATTTTGTTGCAAATTCATGTTCTTTATGATAAATAATATGATCATTGGGATAAGCATCTATTACTTGATACTCTATTCCAATATCTTTCATAGTGGCACATAATTCTCGGTATGAGCGAGGGAGAATATTCGACGGTGGTAACAAGAACTCACCTATCAATCTTTAGAAAAAAATATATGTTGTTAATATTAACAATATTTATGGTACATGTTTCACCATTTAATTACTATAATGACATATATGACATATCGTAGCATACGTGACATTGCTGTGTTGGATAAACCATCCATAACCTTCAAGTTCAACAACAACAATATAGTAGAGAGAAGAGTTGTTTGGGAGCCTTTGTAAAGGGGTGTGGCTGCCTTCTCAAGTAGAGGTATATCATGGATGACATCAACATCATCCTGATCATCATCATTAGTTGCGCCAATACCAAATGTGTCATGGATCAATGTATTAGTACCATCATCTGGCACATCATTGTCATCTTCCATGGGATCATAATCTTCAGCTTCAATATTTGCACCTCCATGATCCTCCACTTCCAAAGCCATATTCTCAATATTCATACCTCCATGGTCCATATCATGTACTCCCCTAGGGAGGTCGACCTATATTAAAATGAACACAAATAAACCATGATAATGATCTCATCATCAGGTGTATTTCATATATATATATATATATTAATTGTTAAATAAATATAATGAAAAACTTACCAATTCATGATAATAAAAGCCTCCTTCAATGTGACCATTATCCCTACAATGTCTCTTAGCTGTTTTGATTAGCAATCTTCTAATGTTTAAGCCCTTACAATTATTGCAGGGACAATAACATTTTCCATCGCCTTTTCTTTTCAAGTTCAACCACAATCTATTGATTGCATCCCCATTACCTTCTTCACTTGGATTTTCTGACATGATGCTTCTTCACTTAGATTATCTATAACTTAATTATATATAGAAATTGAAAACTTAGTTATGAAATGATGTTGTAGTATAGTATACCAAATTGAAACACTTCTATTATTGTAGTCTTCCACCTCAAACTCTTTCCTATTGTGGCAAGAAAGAAAGATATTCAAATAATATAGTAGTTTGTAAATCAAAATAAAATGGAGGCAAATTGCTGATTGAGGGTGCAAGGAACAAAACCCGTCAGTACTTTTATCAAATTGTAAATTTCAATTTTGAACCATTATGTGAATATAGAACATGGATGTAATCTTAGAAAATAACAAAATGTAGACATGACAGATTACTTATTTTTTTATTCTACATTACTTACTATTTGAGTGCACGTTCCACCTACAACTTGATCAAGTCTTGTTTGATGCTTCAATTTTGTGTTAACTGTCCTGTAGAAGTACACAATTTTGTATTTGCCCAATATGTTATTCAAAAAACAACAATAGAATAAAATAATTGTTGAGAAAGATCATCATAGGGGTATCAAAAATTTGAGATTTAAGGTAACACAACATTATAAGACTCTTACATTCAACCTTCAACTCATGCACCTAATAAATAGGAGAAAAAATACATGAAATTGAAAAATTTAACTAATGAATTATGTTTTTCTTCTCATCTTAATCATCCAAAGTTATATGAGATTCTAAAGAAGGCCTCACTCTTAATCAACCAAATCTTCTTTGTACCACACAAAAAAACTGTGTGATAACTATGTCTACTCCAACCTTAATTGTTTAAGAATTCATCATATCAGATAAAGTATGTTTAAGAATTGTTGGCACTGGTCCTTTGGCGTGTATTAAATAGAATACAATTTTTAGCATATTATTATAACTCTATTTCTTTGTTGTAAACATGCCATTGGTTCAGTTTTGTAAAAAAAAATTGTGTTAGATGCATTTAAAATTATCTTCATTGTCTTTCGATTGTCTAAATGCTTCTTTATTTGTCAACCAATTAATACATGCTACTATATAAAGAAGATAATCAGAAGAAAATGAAGATTTGTCTGACAAAAATGAATACATTAAACTGAACCAATGACATCTTTACAAAAATTATCATAACTCGCAAGCAAAACCGAAACAATGGCATGTTTATAACTCATTAAGAGTGAGGAATAGCTTGTGCAAGGGTGAAAGTAGTTTTGATCATTTTGGTCATGACTGTTCCTCTACACAGTCAAGAAATGTAACTGTCTAATGATTATATGTAATGTTGAATGGATTAAATGCTTTATTCTTGGTAGAAGTGAATGGAAGGAATAGTGTTGGTGTTAGGTTTCATTTATTATTGAATTCAATGGTTTCCAAGATGTGTTGAGGAATTTGCTCCTTGTTTAATGTTAACTATTCCTGCACAATCCACTCATACAATAGTGAAATGATATGTGGAAGGGATGGTTGATAGTGTTCCTTGAGGGAAGGGGGATTTTGAAATACTTGTTATCATTGTATTGTGTATTTTCAATATGTTTGGATGCAGGGTAGACCGGGAGAATGAAGCATCACTCACCGATTGCATGATAACCCAATTTTGAAGGGTCACTGGTTGAGGGGACAATCAAGGTCCTGATGATTGGGCCATTGGAGGACCCTATTTCTTTGTATTAATTTCTATTCAAATTGGATGCATGAATTTCTTGTGAATTATCAGCTGCTATGTATCCTGCAACTGCATCCGTAAATCTGCATATACTTCTCTATGGTTGTAAGCTACTCAGAGATCAAAATAGAGAAACTAAATCAAAATCATTCTTTGTCCTATTTCCTTTTTAAAAAGTCTCAACTATCAATGATACAATATACATTTGATGCCCTAAGCTATCAAATATACAAATGATGCCTACCTAGAAGCTCACCAGGAGAATGAAGGATCACTCACTGATTGCATGATAACCCAGTTTTGAAGGGTCACTGGTTGAGGGGACAGTCAAGGTCCAGATGATTGGGCCATTGGAGTACCCTAGTTCTTTGTATTAATTACTATTCAAATTGGATGCATGGATTTATTGTGAATTATCGACTGCTATGTATCCTGCGACTGCATCCATAAATCTGTATATACTTCTCTAGGGTTGTAAGCCACTTAGGGATCAAAATAGAGAAACTAAATAAAAACCTAGTTTTGAAGGGTCACTGGAAGAGGGGAATGAAGGATCACTCACTGATTGCATGATAACCCCACCAAGCATTCTTTCCTTTAATTTTCCACAATATCTCAAAGTATGATCATTATTCTTTACTTTCTTCTATATGCTATTCTTTCTATGGTTTTGTTATCTCAGAAATATATCAAAAACATTGCAGATGTGCATATAAAAGTAAAATATTGTCCTTCAATTGTTCCACATTGAAGCATTTCCTCTTTGGAGTATTCTCTTCATTTGTACAATATCTGTAAAAAATGGTTCCCATATTTCTTCAAGATCTATTTCAATCTTTATATTGCAATTTTGATTAGATTTGACCTATAGTTGATTTCATTAGTATTTTATAACATATACTCCTAATGTGAAATGTGAAGAGAAAGAAAGAGACACACTAGGTATGAATTACACGATATACCCATCATCACTTAGCACTTAAATAATAAATTATGGACAAGGAACAACCCCCTAACCTCTGGATGTTTGTTTCATGTTGGCCTCTTATTATATGCAAAGGTAGGCCTATCTTAATTAGGCTAACAACCACAGTGTAGGGGCCATAAATTATGGAACCCAAAATAGTGCACACTTGTATTAAATTAGGTTCAATATAGTACAAGGGAATGGAAACCATGCAATAGTGCCTCATGGGGATGGAAGAAACCCTTCACCAAGAAGATGATTATGTGTGCAATATTTACTAGAGGCAAAGAACATTATTTTGTTCCAACAATTACTCCTAGAAGATAATGGCACCCACAAAACACTTGGAAAAGATAGCACTCACTATATCTTTTATCACTCTTTTAAAGCTGGGACAATAAATCTCAAAGATTGATCAATGAATTCTTGAACACAAATAACCATTGACAGATATGATTCATGTGTACAATAGCCAACAACCAGTTGTTCCAATCATGGTGTCCAATAATTATGTTAGAAAAAACATCTACAAATCCCTTACACAACCATAATAGATTCAAACCATGAACAATAAGAACCTAACAATGGGAATAACAAAGATACAGCCTAAACAAATCTTGATCATATTCCACCCTATTGTAAGTCCCAAGAAGTAACTCTATCTTAAAGCTACACATTCCTCTAGATGAAGCTCAAAGGTCAGGTAGCTGAAGCATATCAATACTTGAATGAATATAGGAATAATTTGATGTACAATCATTTGCTAGCTTGGTTTGTGGGTTTTCCACATAATATTTTCCCTTTAACCACATTTATAGTTTGAGAAAATTAGAAAAAATTGTTTCAGATTTATATTATCCTTTTGAACTAGCACACTGCCATCAAAATGCATAATCACTGGTCATCTCAAGAAAATTCTTATTGATTAGTAGGATATCCTTATAAAAATTTGATGCATGGATTTCTTGTGAATTATTGACTGCTATGTATCCTACAACTATGGAAGGAATAGTGTTGGTGTTAGGTTTCATTTATTATTGAATTCAATGGTTTCCAAGATGTGTTGAGGAGTTTGCTCCTTGTTTAATGTTAACTGTTCCTACACAATCCACTCATAAAATAGTGAAATGCTATGTGGAAGGGATGGTTGATAGTGTTCCTTGAGGGAAGGGGGATTTTGAAAGACTTGTTATCATTGTATTGTGTATTTCCAATATGTTTGGATGCAGGGCAGACCAGGAGAATGAAGGATCACTCACTGATTGAATGATAACCTAATTTTGAAAGGTCACTGGTTGAGGGGACAGTCAAGGTCTAGATGATTGTACCATTGGAGGACCCTATTTCTTTGTATTAATTCCTATTCAAATTGGATGCATGGATTTCTTGTCAATTATCGGCTGCTATGTATCCTGCAACTGCATCCGTAAATCTCCATATACTTCTCTAGGGTTGTAAGCCACTTAGGGATCAAAATACAGAGACTAAATCAAAATCATTCTTTGTCCTATTTCCTTTTAACAAAGTCTCAACTATCAATGATACAATATACATTTGATGCCCTAAGCTATCAAATATACAAATGATGCCTACCTAGAAGGTCACCAGGAGAATGAAGGATCACTCACTGATTACATGATAACCTAGTTTTGAAGGGTCACTAGTTGAGGGCACATTCAAGGTCTAGATGATTGGGCCATTGGAGGACCCTAGTTATTTGTATTAATTTCTATTAAAATTGTATGCATGGATTTATTATGAATTATCAGCTACTATGTATCCTGCAACTGCATCCGTAAATCTGCATATACTTCTCTAGGGTTGTAAGCCACTTAGGGATCAAAATAGAGAAACTAAATAAAAATCATTCTTTTTCCTATTTCCTTTTAACAAAGTATCAACTATCAATGATACAATACATTTGATTCCCTAAGCTATCAATACAAATGGCACCTAGCTAGAAGCTCACGGGCTGTCCATTTGATAACCACAGTCAACATTTCAAAAAAAATGGATATCCTTGAGCACAAGCACCAATAACATCAAATTATGGAGTTAATGCACGGTCTAGGGCATGACACCAGTAGAATGCAGTCATTTTAGTGACAAAAATTTACAATGGTGTCATTAAACATATATGCCAGTAATATCAACAAACATGAATCCAAACATTTGAATACAGTGAATCGATATCCTTGAGCACAAGCACCAATAACATCAAATAATAGAGATAAAGCACTGGCTACGGCACAACACCAGTAGAATGCAGTCATTTCAGAGAGCATTCATGATCAAATAAAATGAAATGCATTTGAATATGATGCCAGAGGCTCGAAAGATGAAGAAATCACATACCTTCTCCCGCGCTCAGCTTTCGCTCCTTTTCTCCCGCTCCCTCTATCCAATTGAAATAAAAATGATGAGGCCATTTCACTTTTTTTAAAATCTATAATCCAAATCTATCAAAATTTTGATGGTCAATTAAACACCCATCGGAATATCGACATCATTGGGGCCTATTACAAAAAAAAAACACCAAATTCGTAATAAAAATTTACCCGTCGAAAACTTATGTCAAAATTTGGCCCCAAATGTAGTAGTGTATGGGAAAGAAGAATGAGGAATTCAGGCTATGTGTAGATTTCCACAATCTCAACAGATTATCTTAGAAGGAAAATTATCCACTTTCATCCCTCAATGAAGTGTTGCAAATAGTAAATGGATAAAAAATGATGTCCTTTCTTAATGGTTACTCTGGATGAAACCAAGTTATGGTGAAAGAAGAAGACTGATTAAAGACGACATTCACTACCAAATGAGAGACTTTTTCTTACTATCGCATGCCATTTGGATTAATCAATGCTAGAGCTACTTTTCAACGTATGATGGATGAGGAATTTAAAGGCCTTGTGAACAAGTGTGTTTTCATATACATGGATGACCTCACCATGTTTTCAAGGAACTAGGTTGATCTTATTAATGATTTACGTGAAGTTTTTAAAAGATGCTAAAGTTATGGAATTTCACTTAACCCTAAAAAATGTATCTTTGGGGTAACCCAAGGCAAGTTGTTGGGACACATCATATCAGAGACTGGGATCTCTATAAATCTTGAAAGATTTGAATCCATCCTTAAGTTGGTCCTGTCTAACAATAGGAAGGAGCTAAAGTCTTTTTTTTCAGAAAGATCAATTTTGTCAGGAAATTCATTAGTGGGTTTGCAGAGATAGTTTTCCCATTGAACAACATGCTAAAAATGGAGGCCAAGATTGAATGGAGTACTCCAGTTAAAGAATCCATCAAGGAAATTAAAACATTCATTTCTACTACTCTAGTTTTATTCAGTCCAGATTACACCCTTCCATTCAAGGTTTACTCATTCGCCTCAAAACATTCATATGCTGGAATCCTTACAAAAAAGGAGAATGGAGAGGATGAGAAGACAATAGACTTCATCAATTTCCCTCTGAAAAATTTTGAACTCAAATATCCAAACCTAGACAAACAATCATTTTCTTTGGTGAAGGTTGTTAAAAATGTTTGACATTACATCCTCAAGAGAAAAGTTGTATCCATTGTTCCTTATCCTATAGTTAAATCCCTGTCAATGTAGAATGAGTTGGGTGAAAGAAGAGGAAAGTGGATCACTATCATACAATAATTTGATCTAGAGATTCAGCCCACTAAATTGGTTAGAGGCCAGGGTCTAACAAAGATGATAGCTAAGACAGAATAGGGCCTGGTGTATCAGGCATACACTAATCAAGGGATTGTGACTGACATTTGGTACCAGGATATTATTTATTAACTCCTCCATAACCAATGTCCTAAAGGACTAAATGGTTCCCAAAGAAGAGCCTTGAGAATTAAGGCTGGCTCTTATATGCTAAAAAATATAAAGCTTTATAAATGCAACTATGATGGGTTGTAGGCAAGAAAATCCTTACTAAGTTCCATGATAAATATGGCATGGGCCATGGATCCTCTAAATCCACTGTACATTAGATATTGAGGTTAAGATATTACTAGCCAACTCTATTTAGAAATACAAATGAGCATTTGTGCTCTTGTCACACATGTCAGACTAGCGCTACCTACGAAAGGCATCCTACCATGCCCATGTAGCCAATTTACAAGGTACGTCCATTTTCCCAATGGGACCTATATTTTTTTGGAATGATTAACCCTCTCTCCTCAGTAGGTCATAGATAAATCTTAACAGAAACATACTACTACACATGATGGATAGAGGCTCAAATCTTTAAAAATTGCATCACTGAAGTGATAACCATATTTTTGGAAGAATACATCATCACATGGTTTCGCATGCCCTTTTTTCTAGTATGTGATAATGTTCCTTCTTTCTCATCTTCTTTGCTCATGTAATGGGCCTTCAAGAATTAGGTAATTATTAAATTCTCCTTGAATTACTACCTGTAAGGAAATAGAGTTGCAGAATCAATGAATAAGAATTTAAAGATGGTGATCGAATTCTTTTTGGATGAAAATCCTCGAGATTGGCACACACAATTAAAATACACCTTGTGGAAAGATTGGGTGAGAATTAAAAATGCCTTAGGGACTTCCCCCTACCAGTTTGTCTATGGAATGTAACCTATTTTTCCTATTAATCTAAAGATGCCAATTTTAAAGTTCATGGACCAATATATTGAAGGTGAGGGTAGGGTGCGTATTCGACTCATGAACCTTTTAGACCTAGAAGAAAAAAGAGCCATGGCCTTAGAGAATATGTATAGGCATCAAGCTATTTTCAAGCGTTGGTTTGTCAAAAGAGAAAAATTTAAAGCCTTTAGGATTTATAACTTAGTCCTAATGTGGGAAAAAGAAAAGGAGAAGTTGGGCAACCACACAAAATTTCAACGACTCTGGGTTGGCCCGTATCAAATAATAGAAATCCTAGGCAATAATACTTTCAAGATCAGTTCTCTAGAAGGAGAATTGGTTTCATTTCCTGTTAATGACCAATTCCTCAATCATTATTTTGGAACTTGAAGAAAATGATCCACTTGTGTATTATATTAGTTTACATCTTTTGTTTGTTAGTTTGTTTCTTTTTTTGGGTCGCGTGTCTGTTTATTTTTGTCGGGGCTTCTTTTTAGAGTGTCCCAAAATGAGTGACTTTTTGACAAATAGGAGGTAGATGTATTTATTAGTTGAAAATTTTATAAAAAAAAATTCTTGCAAGAAACTATATATAGAGATTATGAATGGTGATATCTTTCATGAGAAATCAAGTTGATGTTAAAATTCGACCATCCTCAATACATTACACACTTTAAGAATGGCACTTAGATTATTGGTTTCATGGGTAAGTATCAGTTGGAGTTGATTGGAGCCCATTGTTATGGGTAACCTTAGATCTTAGAACCCTTCTTTGTCTACACCTTGATTTGAAGAGAAAGAAATCAAAAGGAGGAATGCATAAAGATAAGGTCAACAAAAAAATAAAAGATCAAATGCTTGGGTGGCATAGTCTAATCACTTCCTATGTTTCCAAAAAAAAGAGAGAAAAGAATTTTATTTTTTTAAATGCAGATACTAAGGTAGCATAGCCTAAACATTGCCTTGGTATACCAAAAGTGATAAATTGAAGATAATTGAAGAACTGACAATATTTAGAGCATAATGGCTCAAGAAATTCACCTTTCATGTAAATGATGTTGACTCTAAAAGAACCCTCTAAATAATAAAATAAATCTTGCCTCTCATCAAAAGATAGAAAAGGGTGACTCTAGCAACCTCTACTGGGGCTATGAACGCTTGACTAGCAATAGAGCAAGGTTAGAATGAGATTGTGGAAATCTATGACAATAAAAAAAGATTGGTTCTAAGTGTTTCTTATTAGAGTAACCTTCACCCAAGCATCAAATGAATAGACATACAGATGTACACATTGGATGACACAAAAAATGGACTTCAAGTTTAAAATTTGGTGGAAGAATGTTTTTATGAATGGTGTCTGTGTATAGTTTATTACAAGATAGTTTCCAAAGAATATTTGCTAATAAATAAATGCTTTGTTTTTTTTCCTTCTTTTTGTTGGGGCTATTTGTTGTGGTTCCACAATACGCTCCCATGTTTGGTCACTTGGCTAGGGCCCCCCCTTCTTTTCCTTTTTTTCTTTTAATTGTTTCTGGCCCTTGTGGCCTTTTTTCCTTTATTGTTTCCCTTTTTGGTTGTTTCCCTTGTCAAAACCTTCTCCAGAGAAGGGAAGACCCAAGTTTTTGGACCTTCATACTTTAAAACTTTCTTGGGTTCTCGGACCTCCAGAGTGTGAAAACTCCAAAATCATTCGCATAGCGTAGACTTGTTTTTTTTCTTCCCTTTCGGTGTTTTGAACTTAAAATATTTTTGGACTAGCAAAAGTCTGAAAGCCCAGAGCCTAGGAACCAAGGGGTCATATTTCTGCACCTTCGGATTGTCAGATGTTCGATGTTCTTTAGATCTCTAAAATATAGAAACTCCAAAGATCCATACCTCTTTCGATGAGAAGAAGATGACTAACATTATTTTTTTTTGAAGGGTCTATGTATTGTGTTAAATAACTTTTTTCCTCATTTTGCATCTTCTTTTCCTGGCGTTTGTAGAGAAACTTTGAGTGTAACTTTTTCACCCTTTTTTCACTTCTTTCACGATCATTTCTTTAGCTCTCGTTTGGGCATATTTACCTTGGTCACCTTTGAGGTAGGGTTTTGGTGGTGTTTTTTTCATGGTTTTAGGTTAGGGTTTATTAGTTCTTGCTTTCTTTTTGCAGTTTTAGTTTAGGGTTGGTTTTTGCTCGATTTTAGGGTAGGGTTTTCTTTTTTTTTTTTTCAGTTTTTTCCTTCTCTCATTTATTTTGGGAATTTCCATCGCCTTTCATGGAGTTGAGGTGTGCTTGTGTTTGAGCTTTCCATAAATCCTTTCTAGAGTGCACGAAGGGGTTTTTCTCCTTAGGTTTTGTTAGTTGTGCTTTTTCCCACATTTCAAAGTATCAACCTCTGAAGTTTCTAAATTTTTCCTAGGACTTGTCATTTTCCAAACCATCCCCTTTCGGATCTTCAACATTTTGGACCCCAATGATATCATACCAACAACTTACATTTGAAAATCTAAAACCCCAATTATTGCATCAACACAAGTATCTCCTTTTCAAAGTTTCAGATCTTCGATATTCGATATTTTAACAAACCTTTGGTTCTCCAACTTGAGCTTTAGCCTTTTAAATTTTTTGTGTTTTGTACCTCGATGATAGCATGCAATAACATACCTCTGAATCACTGAAATGTTGAAAATATGAAGCTCCTTAAAGAAACATTACCTGACCCCTTTCTTCGCGCTTTCAACTTGTCAAAGGTCGATGATTTCTAGATTTTGGGTTTTTTTAAGCTGGAGTCATTATCGCTTATTGGTTAAATTTTGATAGTTTTTAATATGGTCTTTCCTGATTAGTGTCATTTTTCTTTGCAGAATTCCAGAGAAGGTAGCATCACTGGCCATTAAGTTCCTATTCAAAGACTATCATGGTCCCTCTAAGGTTGGAAATCTTCATAGTGAGATAACAGATACTGATACAGGAAACATAAATTGGAATGAATTTATAGTGAGATGTGCCAAGCTAAAAGGCAGGTCTAAAGATTTCACTTCTTTGGTATAATCCAACCTGGTCAATGTTGTAGCACACTCGGTGTCTGTCCTATCTTTAGATTTGATTGTAACCTTTGCACAACACTATGTGCCAGATAAAAGGTTAGTAAATAATACAATGGGTGAAGTGGTCCTTGACTAGAGACCAGATAACATCAAAGATGTTTTTCACCTCCCTAAAAGAGTGGATAGATTCTATGCCTTCTTCATAGAAAAAGACATGGAGTTCTTCAACAAAGACACTCAGTTGTCTTATGAGATTGTTAACCAAGAGTACCTAATAAAACCCCTTCTAAAGAATAAACTAGATATAATAGACATGAGAAGAGGGTATTTAAAGGATGACATCTGATCTATTGTTACCATGATAAGAAGACTATATGACCTACCCAATTCTATCCACTTTAAGCCTTGGATGATTCTACTGATTGAAAAGATTAAAGGAAGGAGGATAAGGTTAAATTGGGCTACTATCCTTAGTCATAATCTAGATAAGAAATTGACCACAGTAAAGAATGATCCTCATTTCTACATGACTTCATATGTTGTGTATCTACTTGTCGCTAGAGTAGTCTATTTGAGCATGGTTAAAGTAGGAGCGATGGGTTGACCCAATGCCTGGACTTTCACCATATACCCACAACTCATGAGGAAAGAGCGCCTAGGCGAAAACAACATAGAATATACAATTTTCAATGATGCCTTTGTATTCATGATCATCTTCTCTATTGAAGTTGATTAGGAAAAATTATTAGGAATGGGAACACTAAGAGGGGGGGTGAATTAGTGTTCTATATTATTAATGTTTTTTTGCTTCTTGAAACAACCCAATTAATCAATTACTGAACTGAATATTAAAGCAAGTAAAGTAAACAACCATAATTCATAACACCCGATATGATTATGGGGAAACCTTGGCCAAAGGAAAAACCCCAGTGGGAATTAATACCCACTAATAATTATACTTTGTATTATGAACCTGTTAATGTTCCTTTTCCCTATTAGGAGAAGTCATTATAATGCTTTAGTACAATGACCTGGTCAAAGGTCAGACCCTATTAGGAGTCTTGAAGTAACAAACCCTGTTATGGGTGGAAGGATCACTACTAGAACTCACTGCTCAATGAGGAAGGCTACAACCTCCTGGATATCAGATACACACTATATCTGTAAGGGTAAACTATTGCTATGACACTGCTTGTCTGATCAGTTCCTTTTTGTGCATTGATGCTTTGACCTCTTGTAAAGATCTATAACATTCTTACTACTCTTAACACATACTTTGCATACTTTTTCACTTCTATTACATCTTCTTTATCCATCTCATACTCTAATACGAAAGCACATGTCTTATATATGGGTGCAACCAAAACTATTTACTAAGTCAACCTATAACCTATTACATACAACACTTCCATATGAATTGGCTCAAGTGTGTTTACATATATTGATATTAACTTGTTTACAATACATTTACAATAGGTGCATAGCCTTAAAAAAATAAAATAATACTCCCTAATCAAAATCTTTCCCGTCAGTTGCATGCTCTATTCTGTTCTACCGCTCATTGTCTGTGTTACTTCAACTCACTGTAACTTCTTCATGCTATCACATCTGACCATGTGTTCTTAGACATAGCTTACTAACATACAAAAAATCTTATCTTAAAGGGTGCAAACCAAAACTCAGTCATACGCACATGCGATGATGCTATGTTCATTAGGTACTTCACTGTCTTCTCTATCTTCCATACTTAGCCAAATTCTGATCTTTTAAGTTATTGCGTTGACCTCAAAACATCACATGAATTTGTTTCCATAATGAAAACACTAAAAATAGTCATATAAACTATTATATTCAACTTTCCAACAATCTTTCCCTTTGTCATTAATGGCAACAAAGGAATATGGCAAAGTTTCTAAACTACATCTTTACACAAAAAAATTTCTATCATATACTCTTATCTTTTCCTATATAATGTACATCATATACTATCTATCTTATATCTCCCTTATATCTATACTAATCCATATTACTCTACTCCCCCTTTGACATTAATGACAAAGGTGCACAAAAATTAATCTTTAAGTACTTACATAGATAGTACATCCGAGTATGCAATCTTAAGGTTTTGGATCTCTTGCTGCCAAAATGCCTTTAGTGCATCAACTGTCTATAGATGGGTGCATAATGATAGGTTATCTTCTCCATCTTTTCCAAATCTATGCATGGACCTTGATCATATGTCACAATAGTGGCATCTATCTCCTTGATGTTCTGATTCAACACATCTAGAGAGGGTGCTAGTGCATGTCTCAACTATGT
Organism: Chamaecyparis obtusa; assembly: GCA_027943335.1. Lineage (NCBI taxonomy): Eukaryota > Viridiplantae > Streptophyta > Pinopsida > Cupressales > Cupressaceae > Chamaecyparis > Chamaecyparis obtusa. The sequence continues at coordinate 1,058,297 of BSBK01003318.1, read as the reverse complement.
TTGCCTAGCCCTTATTTTCCCAATCTCTTTCTCTACCTTTTCAATTTTGTCTATTTGTCCTTGATAGAAATTATTGCACATGTTAATATCCTAGGAGGGATCTTCCACTAATTTTATCACAACTGTCATTAGAGATTCAGCTTCCTGAATCTTCTTTGAAAGGTCTAAAGTAAGTTTGTCTTTATTCATACAGTCAGCAATTATCTTCCTTCCTTTTGTTGCTATCTCCTTTAGCATAGCTTGACCAACCTTAGGAGAATTGAGGTTGAGTGAGAAGCTACTTATTAACTCATCCAACCTTTTCTTGTTGTATTTCTCTTCTACAATCTTGGATGCTAATTCTTCAAGACTTGAGAAATTTTCTTTAAATCTTGTTAGGATGTTGCTAACATCATCAACTGAATGAACATTTATTACTTTCTTGTCCTTAGGTAGTAGAATATTTAGTATGCTGACTAATGCAACAAACAAGGGATTTCTCATAACTTGTTTCTCTTTTTCTTTCTCCATGGCTAATACACTTATCTTTATTAAATCTTCTTCTCCCTATGAGTCTAGACTAGTTGTATCAGGGGTCAAACTTGACAACAAGAAACTGATGGCTTAGGGGTAAGGAGTGAGCTTTGAATTAATTCTATAATCTTAGTCTTTACCTTTATTTGGATCTCCATAGAAGGTTTTTATTTATGTTCATATTCTTCCTCATTTATAGGTTCATCTTCCTTCTCACTTTCTTGTCCAGTCAAGTCTTCAACTAGGACTTCTTCTTGTTGCATAGATGTGTCTTCACCACATAGGATCTCAGCTTCCTCTATACTTACAAAGGCTTCTTCAAACTTATCTAGGTATTTATCTATATCCTCCATTGATATTTCAACATTATCAATCATGATAGTGTCATCCTTAGCTTCAGTCATGGGCGTAGACTCCATTTCTTCAGTAGGTGATTTCACTATGGGTGTAGAATCTTGTGGACCTATCACAGGTGCATTAGGGACCTTAGTTTCTTTTTCTTTCTCAGAGGGAACTTGGGTTGCAGGTGCAGTAGGAGGATACATGTGTCTTTCTAAAAATACCTTCTCTATTTCCTTCACAACCACCTCATAGTCCTTGTTCATTATTTGTAGAGTTCTAAGTTTAGTTCTTAAGTGAAGCTTCACCAAATCCAACAATAGTGATTTCTCTTCTAATGAACAGACATGAAGGTTTCCATCCAATGTCTTTTCCCTTATCTTGAAATCTTCTTCTTTGGCTTGTCTCTTTAAAGAATCCAGAATGTTCCAAACATTATCACGAATGGCTTTCTTGAGTTCCAGAACTTTCTTCTTGAACTTAATCATGTGCTTGATAATCATACTATGGATTTCTGATTTATCAATCTCATTATACTTATCATAGAACTTAGCTATTTGATCAATTCTTCCCTCATCAACTACTCTAGTTCTCAACACTTCTAGATTCAGTTTGAATCCTAACTTAGGAGGTGCTTGAGTGTTTCTTCCTTTGCTTCTTGTTTTTCTTAATGATGGGTGGCTTGCGTTGGTCTGCTTCTTCCTTTTAGGCATCTTATTAGGCTTGGGAGGTGGAGTGGACTCCAGATCAATAATAGGTGTCGGTGAAGAGATGTTTTCTTCTAGCTTTTACTTCTTCTCCTTGGGATCATTTGATTTCTCTATTTTCACTTTAGATGAGGGTGTGCTCTCAAGTTTCATTGCAATCTTGGCTTCCTTAGATTTATCCAAGTCTTCTTGTGTAACACCATGGATTTTTAGAATGTCTGAGGTTATCTTGGATTCTTTTCTCTTTGTTCCTACACTGTATAAGATAGAGTCTATTTGTCTTATCTTTTCTTCATAAGTACCCCATCTTGGTTCATTGGGATCCTTAGGCGTTGATAAGAGGACTTGTGCATAAGCTTCTAGAATGTGTTCCGCTACTTCATAACCAAGTGGATGGATCCACTTAGTCCTATGATCCACTGCTTCCACGCATGTGATATTAGTTTCCATCATGAAAAATATACTATCCTTATACTTCTCCATTATACTCTCAGGTATCCTATACCTTCTTTGCATTCTGATTCAGAATATTTTTATTTCTAAGTCCATGAAATCTTTCAAGGTGCTCTCAAATGTTTCCTTGAATAAAATTTATGGCAATGTAGGTAGGCTCTTGTCAAGATAAAGATCTAACACTTTACCAACAATATGAACGTAAATGTAAATGATTAGTGACCAAAATCTGAACACTTTGCTCTTATCATGCTTGATAGCCCTTATGTTATCCAACAATTGTGGGTGCAAGATTTCATAGAGGTTGAACTATCCATTTTCCTTCACTATTCTTATGGCTTCCATAATAGTTTTTGCTGACACACTATTCACTCTGTTAGCATGCTAAAACTTGTATCCAAGAATCATCACCATGATTTTTATGTCCTTCTCCTCAATGGGCTCAATTGTCATCCCACGCTTATCACCCTGAGACTTACAAGCTTTCTCAACTTATTTTCTAACATCTTTACGTGTAGGAAGAATGGCACCGATATTAGGAAGTCTAGTCATCTCATGAATGAGATCAGTAGTCATCCAAACATGGACTTCTCTAATAAAAAACAAGTCATCATGTATTCTACTCAGCAATATCTTAATCCATTCAGATTCATAGAACTCATATGCAGTCGCATACTCTATGATAGGGTTGTTTTCTAAGTGCTCGAACTCATTTAAGAATATCATGTCAGGATTTACCATTGTTTCAATGAGAAACCTTATTCTATCCAATCCTACATGTTCCTTCTTGCAATATATGTATGTGCATATATCTTCTACATGCATAAATCCCATCAAAGTTCTAGAGAATGCCCCTTCCAAATCATATAGGAATGACTTAAAAGGATGTTCTTGAATATGTATCTCTTCCTCTCTGTAACATCAAATACAACTGGTGTGGCCATTACTTGTTTCTATGCTTAAGAAGGGTTCCAAGGGTTTCTAAACCATCATTGATCGAACTAGGATTCCGCAACAATTTTCACACTTCTTCACTGATAAACCAACTTCAAAATTTCAACACTCACTTCTATGATCTCCTGTGCTCTCCAAAGGCTCGAACTTGAATGCAAAAGTAAGGATAATGGATCTCTGGTGACTAATAAATCAAATTTCTTCAATTAATTCTTGTCACGTAAACACAAATTACAATAGAGAATTTCAATCTTTGTTTCTGCTATCGATCAGGCTGTGTGATCTTGCATACTACTTCAACTAGTAGCCAAATAATTAAAACCAAAGGTGCATACTCAGAGGGTGAGTATACCAGTCACATAGGGGTCTAGAGATAATCTATCTCCCCCTATGACCATGAGGGTCATTTATCGAGAAGTAGAAGGTGCAGCCACTAAGGACGCATCTACTACATAGTCATCAACATTATCTTTATTTACTTCCATCCAAGTCTTTCTCGCATCTTCTTTAGCTTTTACAAACTTGACTTCTCCAGATTCATCCAAAATTGATCCTTGAGACTTATTAGATATTTATTTTCTTTGCGCTTGTGATCTGCAAAACCTTGAGATGTGTCCAACCTTGTTACAAGAGTGACAAATGATTAGAGGCCTTATATTCCTTAGTGCATTGATGTGAGTTACCATACTAAATTGTCTAGTTGTATGACCATTATAATTGCCTATCTGACATGTAATGTTCTGAGGACTTCTAACATTTTGCTGTGGATGATTTCTCTAAATTTTCTAAGTCTAAATTTTTTTATTTGATCTACAATTCATAGCTCCATGACCAAACTTATTGCATGAATAACAATAACCATTGAAAGGTCTTACCTTTTTACAGTCTCTTGATATATGTCCATGCTTGTTACAGGCATAATAGGTTTGGTTTACTTGCTTGTGTTCATCTTTAGATGGTTCAACTTTAGCTTCGGTATGATTTTCAGTCTTCTTAGCTTCTGTAGATTCTTCTGGTGCTTTCATTCTTTCTCGCATATCATTGATTTAATTTTGTGCTTCATTGAATCCAATACCAGTGGTATCTCCTTTAATCTTCTGTGCATACAACTATGACTAGATATTAGATCCTTACTGGTGTGCAATTTTTCAATATGATTCTTTGCTTCAGTCAATTCAAATTCCAACTTTTTCTTGATGTTTTCTAACTCCACGATTTTCATGTTTGCTTGCCTCAGTTCTTCATCCAACTATTTGTTTTCTTTGATCTTCTATTCATAAGCTTCTTGATTGTTAGTTATCTTTTTAGCCAACTCTTCAATATGATCCTTCAGAGACATGTTTTCTTCATTCATCTTTTTGACCATTTTTCCCAAATCATTGTTTGAACAATCCTTCAAATCTTTTCTAAGTTTCTTGATAAATACTTTTGTGCCACTGACCTTCAATTTCTTTTTTAGATCTATCAAGATCTTCAAGAGCTGCTTCAAGATTCTTCTTTAGATGTTTTACTTCTCCTATATCCACGATATCCTCAAGTGGTTAAACTTATCTTCAGAGGACCAAAGCTTTGATACCAATTGTTAGGAATGGGAACACTAAGAGGGGGGGGGGGGGGGGGTGAATCAGTGTTTTATATTATTAATGTTTTTATGCTTCTTGAAAATTAACCCAATTAATCAATTAATGAACTGAATATTAAAGCAAGTAAAGTAAATAACCATAACACATAACACCAGACATGATTATGGGGAAACCTTGGCCAAAGGAAAAACCCTGGTGGGAATTAATACCCACTAATAATTATACTTTGTATTATGAACCTATTAATGTTCCTTTGCCCTATTAGGATTCTTGAAGTAACAAAACTTGTTAGGGGTGGAAGGCTCACTACCAGATCTCACTACTCAATGAGGAAGGCTACAACCTCCTGGATATCAGATACACACTATATCTGCAAGGGTGAACTATTGCTATGACACTGCTTGTCTAATCAGTTCCTTTTGTGTGCTGATGCTTTAACCTTTGGTAAAGCTCTATAAAATTCTTACTTCTCTTAACACATACTTCTATTACATATTATATATCCATCTCATACTCTAATATGAAAGCACATGTCTTATATATGGGCACAACCAAAACTATTTACTAAGTTGACCTATAACCTATTACATACAATGCTTCCAAATGAATTGGATCAAGCGTGTTTACATACATTGATATTAACATATTTACAACACATTTACAATAGGTGCATAGCCTTAACAAAATAAAATAATACTCCTAAATTAAAATCTTTCCTGTTGGCTGCATGCTTTGTTCTATTCTGCCGCTCACTGTTTGTGTCACTTCAACTCACTATAACTTCTTTGTGCTATCACATCGGACCATGTGTTCTTAGACATAGATTACTAACATACTCAAAATCTTATCTTCAAGGGCACATACCAAAACTCATTCATACGCAAATGTGTTGATGCTATGTTCATCAGGTACTTCACTGTCTACTCTATCTTCCATACTTAGCCAAATTCTGATATTCTAAGTTATTGCGTTAACCTCAAAAATTCATATGACTTTGTTACCATAATGACAACAATAAACTTAGTTATATACACTAGTATAGTGAAATTGCCACCAAAAAAGACTTTTAATGAAGGCAATTTCCAAAGTCAAGGCCTTAGATGCATACTACATTCAATTAAAAACTTTCACCTACATAAGGGTAGATGGAAGTACCCTAACTCCAAAGAAGATGCCAAGATATCCATCAAATCAGATAATCTTATTGGAAATGACCAAGAATATATGTGATGCTTATGAGCATATTAAGAATAAGCAAAATTTTTTTTGGGACTTCCCCATTTTCATTGGCCTACACTCCCTCCAAGACATGAAAGTGTGTAAATCTATGACTTATGAGTGGGATGAGTGCCTCTTCCAAAAAATTAATTTGATCAGAACTAGGTTTTATCCCAGAGGAACTTATATCCACATTATGGGAAGACATTACATCCATGAGAAACACTTTGAAGATCATTGGATGAATTACAAACATGACTATGAGGTAAGGATCTATGACTACTCCTGAATGACTCTAGAGCTGGCACAAGATGCCCTACTCCTCCACATCCCATCTAAAGTATGGGATAGAGATTATGAGGATGTTTTGGACCCATTGTATAAAGAAGATAAGATATACACACAAGCCATATTAAATGTTGAGGTTGATAAAGAAGAAAATAATGTTATAGACTTTAAGACCAGACATGTTATTAAAACACCAAAGCTTGGATCAACCGACCATTTAAAATGGATCCTATACCAATGAAAAAACATCTTGGCCCACCTTCTAAGGAGAAGGAGAAAAAGGGAGAAAATGTATTGATGCCTTAGTTTAAAGGAGCTCCCCCTCAAAGACTTGAGACAGTTTAAAGGCATGGTCAACCAACTATTTATGATTCAAATCTAAAAGTGAATCCAGTTAAAACCTAGATGACAAGGAGTATTTCTCCACCTACTACTTTTTCATCTTGTAATTAAGTACAAGCCTCTATTTCACAAAGGTCCACAATGATAAAGGTTACAGGCCCCAAAAATATCGGGATAGAAAAATGGAAGGTTTATAAAAGGAAAAGGTCATGTGTGTCCCTTCATTTGGAGGTTGTACTAGAAGAAGAGGAAGAATATATGGAAGAAGAAAAGGTACCCCTAGCTTAGAGAGCTCGATTAGAGACTACTACCAAAAGGAGGAGATCTCAAGAGGGGGATGTTCCAATAAATATTGATATAGGGGCACCAAAGAAAGAAGTTGATCTGCATGAATCCCTTGGTTTTGTCAAGTTTTATGTTTCTGATTTTGAAGACATCCCTAGTTTTAAAGAGAAAAAGTTAGAGAAACTGATGCCAACTGTGGGAACTAATTTTGAAGATTAATTTATTTTCATGTTTTCTCCTCCTGCATCTTAGTTTACTTACCCAACTATCAAGAAAACAATGGAAGAATCAATGATGGATAATGAGCCTGATTTGCCAATCCTAAAACAATAGTAGAACCTCTAGATGTAGATGGACAACTACAAGGTATGCCAAAAGAGAAATAAAATTATTTAAACCAAGAGGAACCATCAATTCAAGTCACTTTGGAGAAGGAGATTGAGACAAATCCAACTCCACCTCTAATGCAAGCTCTAGCCCCTCCACTATCTTTCCCTTCACCCACTTTGCCACCTCCAGCTCCAACTCCACCTCTGGTCTAGGATCCCATTCCTCCTCAACCAACACCTCAAGATACCATTCCTCAACTTCCTACACATTCTCCACCACCAAATTTTCCTACTCCTCCACCTTCTCATCCCATACCTTCTTCTGAGCTGACCCATGAAAAGGTGTAGGAAAAACCAAGGGAGGAAGAAAGGGAAGAAGGTGCACTTCCTCATGAGAGTAGGGTGGAGGAGAAATTAATCAAAGAAAGAGAGAAGGAGAATATAATAGAAGAAAATTTGGAAGAAAGGGAGGCCTTGGAGAAAGAAGCATATTCAGAAGAGGATGTTCAGGTACAAGGGTAGATGACTTCTATTTTGATAGTGCCATATGAGCCAATAATAACATTCACTAAACTCACTTGGTTCACCAAAGAAATACAACCAAGGACCAGGGTGTATTTTGATGAAGAAGATACTAACATGGTAATCTTGGGACAAAAATTTCATCAAGTAGAATCTAGAGCCAAGGAAATAACAATGCCATACGTCACTCAAGATCATAGGGTTCGGTGGAAGGCACAAGTAGTAGTACCAATTTTTGATGCCTGTATTGAAAAGATAACCCTGGAGGACTTTAATTTTGAAGAAGTCAATCTAGGTGAGCCTACCAGGGAGGGGATAAAGATATTGGATACTCTCAATTTAAATCATGCCTTGGGTTTCAAGGACAAATATGAAGGAAAGATTAAAGTCTTGACAAAGAAAAATGAAGCCCTAAAAATATTTATTCTTAAAACAATGAGTCCCATTGACATAAATAATCAGGAAGCCTCACTATTGGTTTTCCTAGAGAAGAGAGCTTCCCCAAACTTACTGGCTGATGTCCCATATTCTTCTATTCAAGATTCTTCAGAATGGAAGGAATATTTTGAAGATCTTAGAAGGGTTACCATCCATACAATTTTGAGGCCTTTTAGAAGTGATCTTTGGGAGCTTACCAAGATGGTAGATATGGTGGGTGATGAAGCAGGGATAGATGTACAAATAAAAAAATGGCAAAAGTTTCTAAGAGATTTGAAAATAATAAGGAAGAAATGCTTCCAAGTTCTGGTAAAGATATATGAGGGGTCTGAACTAGATAATTTTGAAACGTGGGTAAAGGATATAACTCATGCTATAAAGGTTTATCAGAAGTGCTGGGATAATATAAGTAGCAAGGAAGAAGAGATAATGGTTTGGATTGAGGACATTGAAAATTTATTTGATAAAATTGACCTTGATCTATTTGATGAAGAGAATAATCACCTAATGTTTCCAATAAAGATCATTATAGAATAGTTTGTAGGAATTATGGCTAGCGTTAAGATAAATGAGGACCTCCAACAACTCTTCTATCAAAATGAGGATATGCACAAGATGTTGGGCTAAGAAGAAGAAATCAAGTCTTTTGCTATAAATTTATTCACTTTCAGGGAAAGTAGCAACAACGTATTGATAATATCCACGTAGAGGACTTCGAGGAGGTACAAGAGATAGTGGAAAGACTACAAAAAGATCACCTAAAAATCCTCCCAGAGGATTAAGTGTTAAGTTTAGACTTAGTCAATTTTTTGGTAGTGACGAGACTTTGTGACACTTAGCCATTTTTCAAGATCAAGTTTTTTCGACATTTCGGACTCCAAAATTCCAAAATTTGGAGTTGGAATTTTTTGACTTAGTCATTTTATAGGTGTCATGTTTTTAGAGTTGGGGTCATGATTCAAAATTTTTGGGATCATTTTGACAAAGAGTTCTTGTCTTGAAAATCTAACTTGGAGTTATATTTCATGCATGTTAGGAGTGTAGTGCCCCTCCATAGTTCATTTTTCAATTTTATATTGCCAAACTCTTTCAGGCCACTTTCATGTGTGCGTTGATATTTTAGTTTTATTATGATTTTAGATGGATGACACTACATGGTGAATTTTAATAAATGGATGATTATGATGGTTATATTGATGTATTTATATGTTGTTAGTTATGATGATGTTGTACTTGTTTTGAAATGTTGACGATTATACTTACCCCATACTTGCATGTGTATGGTGTTCATGTATGCTTTTATATTTCTGTTTGATGTGATTGATGTGGTTGAGGGACAGAGTCATAGTTACTTTCTTGTGAGATCCACATGATCGGCCAATCCTCACCATTGTTTGTTATATTTATATACATATATGCACATGCTTATCTTTTATGCAGGTTTGTAGGTACCTGACATTGACTTCCTTGAATTGTCAGGATGAACGTGCCCTATCACTAGTCTCAATGGTAAAAGAGGGGAGATAATGTGCAAATCCAAATCCTAACCTAAGCCATACCATTGTCCCAAAATAGTGGACAAGATTCTTATATTCCTACCCTTTCAAATTCATCTAGTTGATGTGAGTTTATATCCCTCTTCTTGAGTATGAATGTGGGTCTTTAGGTTCTTTTGATTCTTTTGATTTTTGGTTATTGGTGCAATTTCTATAATTATATCTTTGCTATTTTTAGCTATGAGATATTATTTAATTTGAATTAATTAAACATAATTATTAAGTTTAATTTATTATTCAAAAGTTTATTATATGGTAGAAGTATTTAATTAATGAGAATTAATTAAATACATTCACCTTAGAATTATGTAATTGTAAATTTAACCTTTTTCAATTAAAATGTATTTGCTAATTTAAGAAATAATTTAGCATGTGGTAATTATTGTAGACTAAATATTTTATTTTAATTAAATAGAATACATTAAGTTGCACAATCGTAATTGATTAAATTAAATTAAAGGAGTTAGTTAATTTTAAGTTAAGTATTTTCAACAAGAGCAAATTTGGGATTTAACTTTAGTTCAATTGAAAATTAGAGTTTATTTTATGCAAAGCTTTTTGGAGTCGAGTTCAAACTCTTGCATGTGGAAGGTAATTCATATATGTTGAGGGTTTAGCCATTATTCTTAACACACATGTTTTGAGAGATTTTGGCAAAGGTTGAATTTTGGGAGCAATTATTTTGGTAGCTTGGATTTTGTCTTCATTCTGGTCATCGTCGAATCTGCATAATTTGAGATTGAGGTAGGGTTTGATTTTTATTTTACTTCCAATCTATGTAGGAATTGTAAAGAGTGTATTCTCTATGCCTGTTAGATCCGTTGGTTTGATGGGTTTTTTGCATTTCTTATTACCTGTTGAGTTTTTTTTAGAGAAATTGATTTAGTATGCAATTCTTTTGAGTAATCTTTACCTGTTTGTAATAAAAATCAGAGGGTTGTTAAATTTGTAGAAAGACATGAAACCCTAGGTTCGAATTTATGAAATTACTTGTATGTTGTTGATTAGAAAATATAGATTCTCAATATTACCCTATGAAATTTAGTCTTTGATTAAACCCAGATAGAATTAGTGTCTCAATTATTTTAGAGAATTTAAATTAAATCATATTCAGAATATGGGTGTATTTTTTTGGTATAGATCAATTTAGAATTTATCCTTGGATCCGTTTAAAAAATAATAATATATATATTGTTGGTTTAATTAAAAAATATATTAAACTGAATTAAAACTAAATTTAATAAAACTAAATTAAAAAATAAACTAAAAAAATTTAATTAAAATTAAAAATTTAATAAGTTTAAGGGGGGGGGGGGGGGGGGCAGGGATTAAACCCCTACCCACCTCCCTTAGCCGCGCCTACGGCTCTGTGGGCTGCCATCAGTAGTCCTTAGGGACTGTTGCCAATAGGCCTTGGGTTGTCATCGATAGACCTTGGGGTTGCTGCAACAAATTGTGGGGCTGTTGTGGCAACACTGGCACTACCGTAGGCATGCCAGTGAGGCCCAAAAGTCCCCCCAAATTTTATTAAAGTTTTTGAAAAAAAAAATAATAAAGTTTTTTTTTATTATTTGTTATTAATCATTTCTTTTTTCTAAAAATGAAGTTTGTAATATATTTTGTTATTAAAAATAAGAGTTGTATTTTATTATGAAGTCGAATTTTTTTATAGAGAAGTTATGTTTTTTTTTTTTCTATAGATATTATTAATAAGATTGTGGAAATTTTATTAATGGAATAGTAGGATATATGGATTGTTTATTTTAAAAGAAAATGGTTCAATTTTGATTATGAAATTAATTATGAAATAAATTAATAAATTATATTGTATTAGTGAATGTTATTAATTGATCTATTAGGATTAGAATTTAATTATTTATCATAATGATATGGTGTTAGTGATTTTTAAATGAACAAGTTTTGGTGATGGGATTTTCTCACAATTAGTTTATTTATTTTCCACTTTTGTAATCTTGCCTTCTATGTTTGGCTTAAAGGGTAATTAGTATGTTGACCTAATAGGTTGTTTCTAGAGGCGAGTTCCTGGTTAAATATTTATGTTTGTTTGTCTTGCATACTTATGAGATATTTGATCAAGTGACCCAACCCTATGGCTTTATGATGGAAATTATTATTATGTGTTCCTGTTGTCTTTAGGAACCAGATTGGATTTTAAGAGATTATGTTGACTTGAGAGTCATGTTTGTAAGACTTTATCCTAGGGTAGGTTAACTAAGTGTATAGGTGGGAAGTGGCTTGTAATTGGGGTCGAAGCCCACAAGTGGCTGCTAGGATATCCTATTACAAGTGGCTTAATAAGTAATAATTAATGACATTGAGAGTTTAAAATAACTTAACAAGACATTATGTACCTCACCCATGCCTAAGTTCCTGATTGAGTTTTGACTAGGATGGGAGTGGGAAGATGCTTGCCACCTACGTGGACTGGATATGGCATACTTTAGTACCTCATCTACACGAGAGGTTACTGATACCACATAGAGTCACTATGGCATCAGGGTCTTGAGAGACTACCAGGATAATCTTAGAGTTGGCTCATGTGATGACACTTCCCTTTATGCATCTTACATTTCCTACATGTGTTGGTTGCCTTTGGTTGAGTATGTTAGACCTAGTTATCCTATTGTACCTTTTGAGTTACAAATCTTTCAGGATCTCTTCTTTAGCTTGTTTTGTTGTTGTTTTTTATTTGAGTGGGATCTATTGTTATCTCCTCAACATGGTGGGAGTGGACCATTTAGGTTCCATGAGGTTAGTTGGTAGTGATTCTTTTACCATTTGAGATTTTGATGTTCGTGTACTAGTGCAGGATGATCCATGTAACAGTTGTTCCTTCTTGTTCTTTAGTGATGGAGATGTGTTCTAATCCTTCTTATTCTTTGTGACCTTGTATCATTATATCATTTATTTAGGTGATATCATGTTGTACTTTATTTTGGTTATTAAATTACATACCCTGCGACATGTGCAGTGGATGTAGATTATTATGGATACCTTATGGTACCAATTGTATTTATGTTATCTTTTATATGATGTTGTATGTATCATTCATTTTTATACTTGAGATTGTAATTATATCTAATATAAAGTAATTAATTAATTCTTACGTAATCTACATCAAGGAACCCTTGAGATTTGTAATTTGTGTTGAGTTGTAAATTATACTATATAGCTTGCACATTGTAAAACATTTTTGTTGTTGTTGTATGTTAACACTTAAGAAAAAAAATATTCTATAAACTTAGTTGCATGTTTAGGTTGATTTATCCTGGGTTCCCTAGTGGGGCATAGTCATTTCTACTATCTTTGGGGATATCATGTTAGAAAGTAAAGTCCACCAAGATAACTGAGAGGGGGGGGGGGGGGGGGGGGTGGGGGGTGAATCAGTTATTAGATAAATACAAATTTTATCACCATTAACATATTTTAACCATGTAAGCAATGTAAGAAACAACCATAGAAAGATAAACAAACACAACAACACAATAACACAAGATATGTTGACTAGGGAACCTCTTGATCAGAGAGTAAACCTCGGTGGGAATGATGCCCACAAAAGATGTACCAATATAAAAGTTCATTGTGAGAGGATAGAATCTATTAAGAGCCTTATGGAATACATTTAGTACATATGAGTCCCTGTTATGAGACTTTGAATCCTTGTTAAAAGATTCTAACCCTATTAGGAGTTATGGAAGGCAGAAGGACCCACTATCCAAATAGCTTCAAGGGAAAGATCACTGAACAAACTGTCCAATTGATCTTTGTATTAATCAAACAGAATAATACCAAATAATTACTAACCTCATCAACTTATCTTTTCTCCTTTGTCTATGCCAAACCCCACCAACTACTTCACTAGATCTCAATATTAGATCTCTACAATTTGTATATCCTCTTACAACATATATTGCTCAATTCCACAGTTCCTTACACATACTTCTTACAACAATAAAGGATAACAATCCTTCCTTTATACCACATGCTTGGCCAAATAATGGTATCAGAAACCCATAACAATGGACTACCTATTTCAGGATTGGACACCCTAAATGGTTTCTAAATGAATTATTCAATCTCATTTAATTATCAACTAGGGACGTAAATTTGGAATGGCATTCACAAAGTATATGCTTCAAAATCTCTCAATCATAAGCCTATCCTACGGAATTCAAATGCTTATGCTTCAGGAAAACTATGTTAAAACCAGTAAATGAATTTACTCTAACAAAGCATGTAATCACAGGTAGGAATTACTCTAATCGCCTATGCTACAGGAACAGTCTACCAATTTTTTTATCAGTGGCTATAGGAACAACAGAGTTCTACTTTACTTAGAAACAAACAGGGAAATGAATTCTACTCTAACAGAGAAATTCACTCACCAACTAGGCCCCTTGGATGAGTGAATAGAAATTACAATCAAGATAAAAGATATAAACTTGAACTGTACATTCTATTCATTCATGAAAAGAGATTACACTCAATTGAAAAATATTATCACAACAATAATAGCTCTATTATGAAAACCAATTTATTTGACTAACTCCTAAAGAGTTACAACAGTTATTATTTGAAGGAAAATTAAAACTACCTCCTAAATCTAAGATCACTCCATAAATGAGGATCAGTTACAGACTCATAAAGTTTCAGAATAGAAACAACATTAAACATGAATAAATCTCCCAAGAATATAGCACGTTGAGGGAACTAAATCCGCGTTGCATGCAATAGAAAATAGTAATTGACTTGCCATGCTTGCAAAGATTTGCAATGTCAGTTGGACTTGACTATTCCAGTGCCACAATGCCGGTCCTTGAATGTTTGTGACAAATACCTGCAAAATAATCAATGCACACACAACCTCCCATATACATACATATTCTTATCATTAATATTAGGAAAAATGTGTAAAATTCTAATTAGTCACTCTTGCAAGTTCTATGGCTACAGGAGGAAGACTACCCAAAACATAGCATAAACAGGGAAACATTCATCATCATGTATAACTAATGCATTCTACCATTCTTGTCCATGAATTCAAGAAAATATCATATCTTTATACTATCCACATTTATATTCCATGTCTTCACACACACACACACACACACACATATATATATAACATATACATAAAAACCATAAGTTCATATGATTGAAAACTATAAATTCATGTCTGTGTGCAATTAACTATCTGAAAAGAGGATTAAAAGTACTATCATCTAAATATGTCCTTTTAGAGGCTCATCATTCCCCCCAACTGGCCTATTTTTGGTCCCCAACAATCATGAAATTCTGGATTCTGGCATGTAGTCTTAAGTCACTAGCTATCTTTTCCCCAAGCTCATCTTTAACATAATCAAAATACCCATGATTTTCTCTGAGCCTTTCCCATCTCTAGACTTTTGTAGACATATCATGATCTTATGCACTATCATTCATTTCTATAAGAATTTTCCTAAGGCAAAGAATAGAAACCAAGATCTAGAAGCTCAAGAGATAGCACAAACAAGAGAGACAAGATAACATGATCAAATGAAGAATTCAATAATGATCAAATGATAATGGATAATTGATTACATACAATGTAGAAATGCCTCAATATATAGGCAATGCATGATAACTAGAAGTTATGCAAGTGATAAGATATCAACTAGACATGGTGGAATCACATGTCCACCAAAAGTGGATCATCCTCCATTGTACATGAAAGTATGAGAAACATGTGCAACAATGAGAGGATGATAATGTGATAAGAGCACTAAAGGTGGATCTCACACACAAAGAGGTATGTGATGACAACTATCACACCTAAAGTGGAGATTCTCCTAACCATGTGCTAAAAAGAAATGCAAACTCCTAGGTGTCTTAAAGACAACTAATATGCAAATGCATTATCCTAAGTAAACTTAAGTAAAGTGTAATTAGTAAATACTTAATTACACCAAATCCCCCCCTTAAGTGCAACTTAGGGGAATGCACTTAAGCTCACAATGCAAGATGGGTCCTGGCTACTAGGCCATGTTAGCTACCCATGTAAAAAATGCAAGAACAATGCAATCTCTCATAAAGAGGAGAAAGAGCGAAAACCTCATGGGAAAAACCCTCCCCCAAAAAGAGAGATGAATACAATAATAGAATATGAGAGAGAAGACCTCATGTGAGGAAAATATCCCCCCCATAAGAGAGAAGTAGTGGAAGAGAGACCAAGTAGCCCCCCCTCAATGTAGAATGAACACCAATAGTAGATGCTCCAGGCTCGATGTAGAAACTACTCCATGAGTGTAGTACAACATTCCTCCCCTTAGGAAGAAACAAGACCAAAGGTGTATATATGAAGCCTCCTCCCCAATCTGTAGGAAGAAACCTCAAAAAAGATGGAGTCTCTAAAACCTATTCAAGTGTCCCCATGCCAAAGCTGAAAGGTGCCTCCTCCAAATCATGCGTACTAAGCCACTTTGCTAAAAAAGACAAATCAGGATCAACTAAGGATGAATGTAGAACATGTACCAAAGACCCAAGTATATCCTTTGAAGAGAAAGTGACCTCCTCCAAATGTTGTATCAAAGTATCCATAATCATGTCACCCTAAAAAGAATGATCAAGTAGAGAATGAATATGAGGGTCAGCATGGTCCCTCGCAACAACTGAAGAAGGATCATCTTCACCAAAGAGAAGATGAATATCATCAATGAAGTCTCCCAAATTTGAAGTGTAGGACTCCACAAATAAACCTGCAATGCCTGTCAAGTAGTCATCCCATGGAACCCAGTCTGGAAGACAATGAATATCTTGGTCCACTAAAGCACCTGAACCCATGGCTGTGTGAATGCAAGCATCATCAGGAGTAAGAGTAGAAGTAATCTCAATAGGAGGAGATGAAATGGAAGGCTCAAGAACTTGATCATGAGTGAGAATACCCAAGTTCAAGTAGACAAAACTCTCCTCAAAATTTGAATCATCACTATAATCATCATATGCTGAAGACTCACTATCTGAAGAAGCACTGTCATCAAGAGGAACAAAATCTGCAAAGGAGTAGAACCGAGAAGAGTGATCCACTATCCTAGTAGCAATAACTACTCCACTCCCCAAGTCCTTGATGAAAATTGAATTAGGTGTAAATTCCGCAGTCTTCTTTGTAGCACCATTTGTGATTTGATAGATAGAAAGAAGGTTATTGGTCAAGTGTGGAACACACAACACATCATTGAAGTGTCCCTCCCTAACATCAATACTTCCTTTCCCAATCACATTCATGTAAGTGTGATTTCCCATCAAAATAGGTGGACCTTTACAAGGCTCAAATGATGAAAACATGGACTATGAAGAAGCCATATGATGAGAAGCCCCTGAATCTAGAAGCCATCTACCTGAATTAGGACTTGAAGAAGCATATAAAGCTTGTCCTTTTTAAGTGACAAATGTGTGACCCTTTCCTTTATCTTTTTCTAAATTTGGTGAAGAAGAGGTTGAGGTAGACATCCAGGAAGGCAATTTGATGTTGTTCTTGGCAAGAAGATTCTTCAATTCATCAATGTCATTCTTATAAAAAAAGTGTTCTTCATGTCCATCCTTTTTGCAATATGCACAAAACCACTTCTCCTTCTTTGAAGATTCACCCTTTGGAGGTGATGTAGAAGTGTCATGTTGTGTGGAAGTTGATGTTGTACCTTCTTGTTGAGACTTAGACTTCCAATTCTTCTTCTTCTTTTGACTTTGATTACCTTGACTCTCATGATTAGCCACCAATGCCTTGGAAGTTGAAGACTTGAGCATCCCCATACTTATCAACTTTTCTTGTTCTAAGACCAACATTTCTGAAAAAGACTCAAATGAAGGCCTAATGAAGGCACTACCCATGGTCAACTTGTGAGTATTATAACTCAAAACAAAAGCTACATATTTAGGAGGAAGATGTTTCAACAAGTGACTAACCAACTTCACATCCTTCATGGGATTACCACAATCATCAAGTTGTGCTCTATAATCATTGACTTTGTTGAGATAATCATGGATTGTGTCAAAGTTCCTGGGCTCTAATTTGAGGAGATCAGTCTCAATTATGAATCCCATTTCCTCATCCACTTTACCAAACAATTCTGCAAGTTTATCCCAAGCATCTCTAGCATTGGTTATGGTTTTGATGTGATACATGAAAGCTTGAGAAATATTCTCTCTTAAGACTCCTAAAGCTTTATAATTTTTGCATGACCATTTATTTATTGCTACAGTATCATCATCAGCAGGTTTTTTAATTGTACCATCCACATAAGGATTTAAACCTTGAACCATTAACTTGCTCCATACATTATCTTTCCATGTAGCATAGTTATGTGGAGTTAATTTTGCAATAGAACCTATGATGTAAAATGAAAAGAGCACAATAAAGAGAGACACCAACACACAAGACACCCCCCAATTCACTCAATCAAAGAACCCCCCCAAAAATGATGATTTTGGCACTTTATAGTTAGTGCATGTACAATTGCCACTTGACAAAATGGATCAAAGTGGACTTCTGATTTTGATGTTTACAATTGAAAATATGAAGCTACAACAGACTCAAGAAGATAGGATAGAAGATCCCTAAAGGATCTAATCACTTACAAGTCCACAATAGGCCAAAATAGACCATATTCTGAAAGTACTATGTCTACCCAAAATTTCTCCAAACTGATACTAGATCTGGAAAGTAGACAAAAAATTATGGACTTTCAAAAAACATTGCACCTGAAAATGTGTTTGTATGAGCTCGTATGAAGCCTCTAGAGTTGCAAAAATAGGGATCAAATAGGTACAGTCACCAAAAACTGCAATTTATACAAAATTCATGATCCAAAACCAGAAAAGAACACCACCACTGAAAAGTTCAGGAAGTTTTAGCCAAAAAAAAAAAAAATTGCACTCAATTTGGAGTCCGGATGACCAAGTTATGGCCTCCCAAAGTCAGACTGCCAAATCAAAACTACATTTGGTGAGGGCTAGAAATTTTTGAAAACCTGCTGGCATCATCCACATTACTATCCTAAATTTGATGGTCAAATGACCATCATCGCAGTGTTAAAATGCCTAGGTTTGACGGTCAAATGGCCATCAAATTTTACCTCAGAAAAAAATGATGTAATCAAGGGCGTAAATTTGACATCTTACAGACCATCATTGTAGAGTAAAAACCACCTAGTTTGACATCCAAACGGGCATCAAATTTAATCCATTAAAAATGTCAAAAATTGTAAATTTTTTTTAAAAAAATACCCTTGTTGCTCTTGTGGCACGTTGCAAGTTTGTATTGACAGTTTGTGGAGAAATGATCCTCTGCCACATGTCCTCTTCACAGTTGACATGAGCAGGTTGCGCGCATCGGTTCCCAGCAGTGAGCAGAGGTGGCACATCCGGGGTTCTTGCCCATGCCGGTGGCATAGTCATAGTGGAGGGGGAGGTGTTGTGGAGGAGTCTGGAGGGTGCTGTGGAGGACTGGAAGTGGCGCAGGGGAGCCGAGCAAAGTAGATCAGCCCGCATGGAGAGGCAGTGGCAGCGGTGAGTGGTGAAGACCCACATTAAGGCAAGTGGAGGGAAGGTGAAGCCGAGTGGAGGCCAGCGGTGGCAGCAAGTGGAGTGGTGGTGGGTGTGGGATTTATCCCACATTCACCGTGTTGGTGGATATGGGGTTTTTTAAAAACCCAAGCACCCACTTAATTAAACAAAGAGTTGTTGTTCATGTGCTCACTTGGATTGCCTCTAGTCCTGATTTGACCTGTACCCTATGTACAACACATAGGCCTGAAAGGCCAAATTTTTTTTGCCAAAATATATCTCTCTGAAAATAAAATTAAATATTCCCAGATTTGAAAAATGACAAATATGGCAGATCCAAAAATGGAAATTAATGCAGATCCAATAATTGCAAGGTAAATACATAATTCTGAGAATGAATTGAAAATAAATTTAGATCTGAAGTATAATATTATTAAAATAATTACCCAATTTTGTAGATCAGGCCTTAAAGGTCCGATTTGCAAAAAAAATTTGCCTCAGATTTGACTTTTGCCCAAGGTAGGCAAATTTATAGTCAAAATTTATGGAAATAGCCACCTGGATGCAATGGTGAGGTCTGATCTTGCTCAAAATGCTCCCACAAAATGCTGATCCTAAATTTGATTCGTGGCTATCCAAAAGTTGAAGCAATCAATCGCTCTCCAATGGCTATCCAATGAAGACTCCTTTGGCTATGATACATGTAAGAATTTGCCTAAGGCAAAGATTAGAAACCAAGATCTAGAAGCTCAAGAGATAGCACAAACAAAAGAGACAAGATAATATGATCAAATGAAGAATTCAATAATGATCAAATGATAATGGATAATTGATTACATACAATGTAGAAATGCCTCAATATATAGGCAATGCATGATAACTAGAAGTTATGCAAGTGATAAGATATCAACTAGACATGGTGGAATCACATGTCCACCAAAGGTGGATCATCCTCCATTGTACATGAAAGTATGAGAAACATGTGCAACAATGAGAGGATGATAATGTGATAAGAGCACTAAAGGTGGATCTCACACACAAAGAGGTATGTGATGACAACTATCACACCTAAAGTGGAGATTCTCCTAACCATGTGCTAAAAAGAAATGCAAACTCCTAGGTGTCTCAAAGACAACTAATATGCAAATACATTATCCTAAGTAAACTTAAGTAAAGTGTAATTAGTAAATACTTAATTACACCAACAATTTCTAGTAATGGCTATAGGAGTACAAGAGGCTGAAAACTTAATGGAAACTAGTAATTACAAAGACTTCTTCCCATCATGATGTACCATGGGACTCTTCTAGTAGGAAGGGTTAAATTCTGTGAAGAGTGAGGTTCCCTTGCCTTCAGATCATGTGACATCCATATCCATATTTGTCATGAGGCACTGATTTCTACTACAATATCATGAGATGCATGCTAGTCCTAATCTGTGTAATCTTGATCTCTTACTGGATATACTTTTCTAGCTCCACTTGGGTTCACTGTAACAGAAAGCTAGTCTAGAAATGTCCACCTAGAATGTTGAACTTCAGGCCTCATAAACAAGAGAGTTGTCATCTCATTATTTCTAGAAGGTGTAGCTTGGTGCTCTTTTCTTATTTCGTTCTGCATCCAGGACATAATTTCCCTTAATTTCACATCTCCGACATAGAGGAGTGAGTTCCACTTTGTATCATCTGGGACTGCCAAGTTATGTAGGTATAGTTCACACAATAAATTCTTCAGGGTCATTAGAGAAGACTGGAATGCATCATAAAATTCATGGGGGGTTGAGATAGAGGGACTGAGTCCTATAATTCTTGTCAATTCAAAATTAACAAGCTTTTCTTTAAGGAACAATGCATACACCGAAGACGATGATCTGCATTTTATGAGCTCTAGAATCAATCCTATAATTTGATGAATCCACCTCTTCAACACCTTAATTTGATCTGATTTCTACTCTATCTGATGGCCTTTCTCATAAATGACATGTTTCAGTTTTTCCTTTTATAATTTCTACTATGCCCTTTTCCACAACAATTGTAGATATAAATTTATCCTTGGAGCCAGGGGTGTAGACAAATCAGGTGGTGGAAAGGGTTCTTGATTGAGAATATATGCCCAGCCTAATACTAGGTGAGGATTTTTTACTATTCTTTGTGATTTGGAGGATTCTCCTTTCCATAGAGAAAGGGTTGTCATTGCATTTCCCTCCTCACAAGATTCAGTTGCTTCCTTAGCCAACATCTCTAATCCATCCTAATTAAGTTTTTCTAACACTTCCTCAACAATATCTTTTACAAATTACGGGTATTCTTCAGAAGGAGAGTCCTTTGAATCAATATGAATGTCTTGCCTAACAAAGTTATCTACAAACTCTTCAGCCTCCTCAGAATCCTCATCACTATCAATAATTATATAGTTAAGACTAGGGTTAACTTCTATTTGTGGACTGTGGTTGTTGAATTCAGTGTCACTGGCTACATTTTGTTGAAACATTTCCTCTGAAGAGGACCTCTCTACAAATTTGGAGGATTCTAGGTTAACAATTGGAACAGAAGCCTCAACATCCCTTTCAAAAAGCCTTTCACTTCTCCTTCTAGGGGGTGTGAATGAGCATAGAGGACTCTTTCATTTCCTTGTGCTAGTGGCCATTTCCTCCGTAGCTACTTCAAGAGGATTTTCTAGAGTTTCTTCCCCATGAGAATGTAAGGTTTCTTCAACATTATCATTATTACTACTAGGTTTCTACTCTGATATTCCCTCTTTTGTCTTAGTTTTACCCTTGTCTCTCCTAGAGGTGGACCTCATCTTTACGGATGGTGGGGTTTCAGGGATATTGGTAGTTTTTTTTTTTTTTTTAATTTCTCTTTCTCTTGGAAGTGGAGGTACCAACATTGCAATTTCTTTTCTTGGATGGTCTAGAAATGGAAGGGGAAGCATCAGGAACATTTTCTATCCTTTGGACATCTTTGCAAACCCCAGTGGATGTTTGTTCTCTTCACCCAACACCATAGCCTCTAGGACCGACCACCCGAGGTTCTACCTCAATCATTTGCAGAAATTCTTCCCATGTCCCAATCAATTATTTATTTAATTCTCTCTCTACAATGAACTTTATCAAACAATGATGCAAAATAGACTGGTCTTTTCCTGATTGAACTAAGGAAGCTTTCTTTTTCACAATATTAAATAGGAAGCTGGAAAGATTTATTGGTCTATTTTCATGCCGAAGATGACTCAAAATTTTGAAATGTAGGCCATGCAAATACTTGTAACACCCTTCATAGGTGAAGTACTGGATGATGAATGGAGCTAGCTAAATGAATTCCAAGGGAAAGGATAGTCTAGAAGTTCCTTACTTCTTATCTACGTCTAGCTGGGGGTGACCGTGCAAGGTGAACTGAGCCCTAGTTGAATGCAAGTTGAGGTTCTTCTCCCACTATTCACCTTCTTGTGGAAAACCAGTCACTTTAGCCACAATATCCTCTGTAAATTCAATTTTTAAGCCTTTGACCACTACAAATCCATCCTTCAAAGTGCTTAGAAATTGCAGAGAAACTTCTTCATCGAACCCCTCAAGACTCAAGAAGTAATCCAACCATCCTTTCATTTTGAACATTTCACAACTAGATGCATCACCCAACAAAGCCCTGTGATCCACTGGCTCATGCCTTTGAAAATCTTCTCCCATTGTTATGATAAGAAAAATTAAATTTTATAGAAACTTGGTGTTTTCATAGAGCACAACAATGGAAAATCACATAATTCAAAGTGTTATGGCATAGGACATTGCAGATGAAAAAAGCAGCATACCAAATGCTACTTACTTTATGAAATTAAAGAGTTTTGCATGAAATCTAATGATATTTTCACTTGCATCAAATCTCATAATAGTTTTCTCAATCCAAGGGCTATCACCCTGAACACATCATGAACATATCATGAGAAGTTAAACTTTAGCTTTTAATGTCTTTAATTTCATTATAGATGTGATGATGCAATCATGGAAGGACAGATCAACAAGCACATGATGGTAGTCATCTCATAAAGATAACAAACTCAATGTTTACATGCTAATTCAAAATTTTTGAAAATAGAATATTCCCCCCCCCCAACTAAGTAAAGGCATGGGTCCCACCAGGCCAAGACATGCAAGAGAAAAAAAGTAAAACAACACGCATTCCTAATAAATAATAAATAAAATAAAATATGTACAAGGGTATGTGGCACGAACTTGGTGAGTGTTGCAGGAGGAGTGTTCTGAAATGTATCACCTGTATTGATGGAGTGATGGGATGGAATGGAAGGGTGGTAGAGAGAGAAGGTGAGGTGAAATTTATTGTAGAGAAATAATTCCACAAAATGTGAAATGTTTATTATGGAGTTCTTGAATGGAATTAAGAATTGGTAGAACTCTAGGAGACCCAAATTTTTCGGCTGCAAGAATGAATGTGCCATCACTGTGCTAAAACTACTATAGGAACTCCTCGTGACTAACTATTTTTTTTAGAGTTTGAGGCGATTCCCATTGACAAGTAGTTTGAACCATATAGGATCAATGGTTGAAAGTTGAACTACTCCATTATCAAATACTAAGATTATCTCTTAAGGCCCAAGCCACCTGGTTTGAAATTTGCCTAGCATGTGCTAGTATCAGGAGTCATACAATAGTGCCCAATCTCCCACATAAAATTTCTTTTCTCGGATGAACTTGTCATGCCATTTTTTTCTCTATTGCTGGATCAATTCGGTATTGTGGAGTGTAGATTTCTTGTAGTCATCTAACCCATTCAATTATAATAACCGGTCTTCTTGGGCTCTAGTGAGATCAATGTCCAAGTCCAAGGCTATTCTGAGTGTTTTATGCTGAAACACAATAGGCATGGATGTTGATTTTCCATACACCAGCTCAAAGGGGTAAACCCAAATGTGCTTTTCCATGTTGTGTGGTAGGCCCAAATGGTTTCAGGAAGATAGGTAGCGCAGTCCTTTTTGTGGATAGCAACTATCATGGTTAAAATGGATTATATCTCTTGGTTGGTTATCTCTTCTTAGCCATTGGCCTGGGGGTGATAGGGTGAAGATTTACCATGGTGCACCATGTATTCCTGCATCAACTTTGTGATAAGATTGGAGGTGAATTGTGCTCCCTGATCTATGACTATCTCCCTCGGTACTCCAAATCTGGTAAATATACATTCATAGAGAAATTTAGTGACTTTATGATCCCTGACATGCCTCATGGCTTTAGCTTCAACCCACTTTGTGGTATAGTCAGTACATACTAAGATGTATGACTTCCCATGAGAAGAGGGTTCAATGGGTCCAACAAAGTCAATACCCCACTTGTCAAATGGTGTGACCACTACCTGAGGCTGCAAGGGCATTTCATCAAAATTCATTGGGTGCTCCATGTGCTGACATCTATCACAGTGCTTGGTATGTTTTGTTGCATCTTTATGCAAAGTAGGCCAGTAGTATCTAGTTGTCAAAATTTTATAGGCTATTCTCTTTGTGAAAAAATGGCATCCACATGGCTCATCATGACATGCCTGAAGAATGTCATAAGTCTCATCCTCACAAACACATCTTTGAGTGACCTGGTCTGGACCTGTATACAACATGAAGCTTGAGATCCATGAGAAGTTAAAACTCTTCTCAACCAGAAGTAGGCATTGCTTATGAGAGAAGTGAGGTAGTGTTCTTCCTATAGTAAGGTAGTTGGCTATGCCTACATACCATGGATTAAAAGAATCAATAGAAAATAGGTTCTCATTAGGGAAGCTATTGTCAATTACTACAGGATCATCTGGTACTTGCAATCTTGATAAGAAATTGGCCACCACATTAGCCTTGCTTGGTTTGTCAATTATCTTCACATCAAATTCCTACATGAGAAGTAACCAGTGTGCTAATCTACCACTAATGGCAGGTTTGTTCAGCAAGTATTTGATGGCTAAATGATCAGTGTAAACAAATACTTCATAAATAGTGATGTAGTGCCTAAATTTGTTGAGTTCATAAATGACTGCTAACAACTCTTTTTCAATGACAATATAATTTAACTCAACACCTTGTAATTTTTTACTAATATAGTAAATAGCATGTTCAACAATACCTTCCCTCTATCCTAGGACTGCTCCAATGGCATAGTCAGATGCATCTATGTGGATGTGAAATGATAGCTTCCAATTAGGTCCTCTAAGAATAGGTGTTTTTGTCAAAACATCTTTCAATTTCTGAAATGATGCTTCACAGTCTTCTATCCATTCAAACTCGGTTTCCTTTTTTAGCAAGTTGTACAAAGGTGATACAAGTTGGCTGAAATCCTTTATGAATCTTTTGTAGTAACCAACATGGCCAAGGAAACTCTTGACATCTTTCTACTGAACCGGTGTGGGAAGTGTGTTGATGACTGCAATTTTTGTGGGGTCAACTTGAATTCCAAAAGATGAGAGGTAGTGTCCCAAGACAACTCCCTCCTCCATCATCATGTAAGACTTCTCACTATTAAGGTAGAGGTTATATTCCTGGCATCTCTTAAGAACCTTCTCCAAGTTAGCTTGTGCCTCCTCAAATGTGGTTCCATGAGTAGTGAAGTCATCTATGTAAATTTCAACATAGTCAACAGCAATGTTAGAGAAAATACCAAGCACTTCTCTCAGGAAAGTAGCAGGTGCATTGCACAATCCAAATGGTAAGACTAAGTAAGAAAATGTTACCCATGGATAGGTGAACGTTGTCTTATCTTGGTCTTCTGGTGATATTTGTATTTGGTTATATCCACTAAATCCATCTAAAAATGAAAAATACTTTTTACCAGCAAGATTATCAAGCACTTGGTCAATGAAAGGTAGTGAAAAGTGATCCTTTTTAGTGGCTTTGTTAAGCTCCCTATAGTCCACACAAACTCTCCACTTTCCCCCCTTCTTTGGGACAATTACTAGAGGAGAAACCCATTAGCTGTCAGAAATAGGATAAATGAAACTGGCACTAATAAGCTTCTGTAACTCGGTCTTCACTATATTTCTCAAAGCAGGATTAATTCTCCTTTGGGCTTGTCTCACTAGCTTGCATTCAAGGCTTATATAGATTCTATGGGTGAAAAGTTTAGGGTCTAACCCTATCATATCAGTATAGTCCCATGCAAAGGCTTGATGAATTTCTTGCAAAATCTTGAGAAGACTGGACATTTGAGATGTAGTGAGATTCTTATTAACAGTCAACTCGTTCCCTAAGGAAATTTCAACTCTTTTGACCTTATCCAACATCAATATTTTTGCAAGTGATGGAGACTTTATTTCACAGGGCAACAAGGTGTGGAGATAATCAAATGCTATAGGAGATTGAGGTGAGGTCTGCTTGGGCATTATTGTTTAAAGGGAACAATTAGGGACATCACAAGAAGATTCCTCAGAACCATATTGGTTGGTAAGGATTACAGTGAGTATATCATCTTCTTCTTGTGACACCATGAATGGATTTCTTTCAATGACCATGATTTTTTGCATTGAGTTTTCTTCCAGAGCAGCATCACCTAAATCTGGCCATACAACTTGGTCAAGTTCTACTTGAGGTTTTTCTGGAGAATATAGAGTTAGCTTCTTGGTACTTATCCCATCTAATATGGTCATTTTTGCTGAGAAACATGAAATGCAAGCATTAGCTATTGCTAACCAAGGTCATCCTAGGATTAATGGATATCCTCCTAGGGTGGCTTTTGGTGACAGGACTATGAAATATGAAGGGCAGTCTAATGAATCCAGTGTGACAAAAATATCTTCAACCATGCCATCTGGCTTAACAGTGGAATTATCAGCTAATTGTAGTATTGTAGGTGTATCTTGCAAACCAATAATGCTAAGCCTCAACAAAACTTCCCTAGTCATGACATTGATTGATGCTCCTAGGTTAATCAGGACATTCTAAATTTGGATACCATCAATAAGGATAGTGACCACTGGACTCCCTAGATTAGAATACTTAGGCATTAAGACTTTTCTTAGCATGAGATCAGAGAGCTATTCTAAAACATGGACAATGTTAGGGTCTTTTTTCTTCCTTCCAGGCTTCTTAATACAAGCTTCTTTTATTGCCTTAGTATAGATTGGGACTTCTTTAAGGGCATCTAACGAGGGAATTTGAACTATCATTTGCTTGAGTTGATCAATTAAATTAGCTTCTATAGGATTTTCTTTTGGAGGAGCTGATTGAGCCAATCTTTGTGGATAAGGGGGATTTTTTAACACTAGTGCAGATTGAGGAATAGGTGGAAAATCAATAGGTTGGTTCATAGGTATGTCCTCAGCATCAACAACTTCATTTATTATAGGCTCCTTAGGCACAGGAAACATAGTTCTTGATTTGAGATGTATATCATTTACTTGCAAGGAATAAGCTTGTTGCTTGTTAGGATTTAGAGTTGGTTGAATAGGAAGTTGAGTTGGCTTTTGAGGGTTATTATTGGCTATAGGATTTGGAGGCATGAGAGCTTTTTGTTGAGGTGGAGGCATGTGAGTTTGCTGCTGACTAGGCTGGTCAGGTCCCACTGAGGTTGTTGTTACCAATTACCATGAGGTGGCCATTGGTTACTCTATTGTGGATGTTGATAGGAGTTAAACTACTATTGGTATGGGTTAAATGGAGGTTGTTGCTGATAGGCTTGGTTATAGTGCAGCTATTAGTTAGACCAATTATAATTCCAATTCTGGCCTTGAGGGGAAGAATTTTGAGGGTTATGGTTTGGCCATTGACTACTATTATTATTATAACCAAAATTATTCAATGGGTATGGAGGCATACCTTGTCTCTGAGCCCATGGACACCTTTGAGAAACATAGAAAAAATCTCCATTCTCCTCATCTATGTCTTTAAACTCAGTGGGCATTAGATTAGTTTCCATAGATGCAACTATCTTGCAACTATAATTTCTCTTATTTTCTCTGCAATGAGAGCAGAATTTGGCCAACACAGCATCTGCCTCCTCCTTCCTTCTTTCCTGCATACTATCTAGTTGAGTGGCAACATCATTAATGATGTCCTTCTTGAAGTTAGATAGTAGATTGGATAACTCCATCTTAGATGCCCCCAAACCACCAGTGGACTTATTTGGTAGGTCTCTAAGTCCCCTACCTTTCTTCATAGTAGCCCTAGAATAATTCAAACATATATTATTTATATCAGCACAATTTTTCTAAGTAATTTCTCCTCATGCCATCAGGTCTAGAGCCTCAATGCTTCCATCGTTCACACCTTTTAAGAAAAGGTGTTTTTGAGATTCCTCGTTCAGCTGGTGTTGTGTATTATGTTGTAGGTTGAACATGAACCTTGAGACATAATCCTCCAAGGTTTCATCTTCCTTCTGAGACATTTTGAAAATGTCATCACCTTTCAAATCTTGACCCCTAAAATATTCTTTATACTTTGAAATAAATATATTGCTCATTGCATTCCAATCTACTATAGCATTGGTGCCCAACCCCATAAACCATCTTAAGGCAACCTCTTTTAGAGTGGATGGAAACAACTTCAGCTTGCGGGTATCAGTTGTGTAGTCATAACTCCGGCAAAGGATGTCAAACTCAAAGAGGAAGGTCTTAGGGTCTTCTGTAATAAGGTCATAGAATTTGGGAAGTGAAACAGTAGGTATGTTCTTCAAATTTTGATTACCTTGCTGAGTAGGGATAGGAAAAGGAAAGGTGGGCTGAACCATTCTTGGAGGAGGACCTGGTAGTGGCAGTTTGTGAGGTCCTATCTCGACCCATCCTACTTTGAACTTCATTTTGACATTTGATTCATTAGGATGATACCTTGAGTATAGACATTTGATCTATTTTGCTTTACATATGCTATCATTGGATCTTATGAGATAGTTGTTATAGATTCTTATGGTGATCATGATTAGTCGTACTTTTATATATGCTTGTTTTTTATTCCATGATCATCTATGATATATGAATTCTACATTCTGTATTGTTATGTCATCTTTCAGTATAATGAATATTAGTGAAATCATGACTCTATGATAAGTTTAGGATTACATGCTTATGTGGAATATGTAATGTTTTATGAATGCAGATATATATGTATTTGTCAAGTTTAGATGTTACTACTCTATTTTTGAAATGAATATTAATGCAAGATTTTATAATGTATTGACATCGAATTTGAGTGTGCAGGAACATGGTCATGGTTGTAAGTCGGGGAAACAAGATAGGATCTAAGTGCAATCAGTTAGAAACCAAGGTCGACTCTAAGAAGAGTACGACCTCATCGTATCATGATTTCTTTCATAAACATGATGCCTGTGTGTATATGGTTGACAATCTTTAAAATATATGTTTGTAAGTAAATTCTTATTTTTGTGAAAATGTATAAATGTATTTGCCCACAAGGCATGCCAAATGTGTTTGTGATGTGTGCTTTAGTGAGGTGTCACTTGACACCATGTTGATGAAGTGGCATGTTGAGTGGAGTATGGACCCCACCCCCTCCTTAGTTAGTCTTGATCATTTCTAAGCTAGGTAGGTGGCTTAAGGGACCAAGAATTGTTGAAACCAATACTCCATTTTCGGATGCATGATTAATTGGGGTTTTTGAGAGGTTTTTTAGAGTCCTAGGTTGTGGTTTAGGTTGAATTCTAGTGCCCCAAGGTTAATACTTGGGTTAGGGGGCTTATTTCTTCTATTCCCACTTTCCTAGGCCACCTTTTTACCTCTCCAAATGGGCCATTTTTGATATGTACGAAAATGGAGAATGCTATCTAGGATGTCTCTCATATTCATGTATTGAAATTCTTTCCAAACCTTAGGTAAGGGAAAGTGTCATTTTGTCTTAGATCTAGAAACCTAATTGCCTTGGGAAGTGAGAGGATAGAGGAATGTTTGAATGACTTTAGGGGAGAGAGACTTGGGGGAGAATACACTTGTTCATTTGGCCTAAGTGAGAATTAGAGAGGGAGAGGAGAGTTAGATAGTTTTGGGAACTAAGGAGTTTTGAGCATAGCAAGCTTGGGAACAAAGAAAGCTCATCTTCAACTCTTCAAATCAACCTTGTCTTAGGAGGAGGTTGGTGGTTTTCTACATTGTGTTTTTTTTTGTTTATGAATATGCTTTGAAAGAAATGAACTATGTGAAAATTGTAAATTGTTTACCATGTGTGTGTAACTTTTATTGTTTGTTTTTAGTTTGAGATTTTGCTTTCTATCTTGTTGATTTCTTGAATTGTTCATGTTAAGGGTGTGCAAATTCACTCCTCATCCTTGGGAGGATTAGAGGAGAACTTGGGGTGAAGGGCCTAAGTTGGGATTTTCTTATGTATGAGTGCATGGTTGTATGGGCACCATGAGAACCTGCTTATGTTTGTTTAGGGGGCCATAAGGGAATTGTGATGCTCATGGATTTGAGCTGTTGGGATGGAAGTGCCTTGTGAAGGCTTGTATAATATGCTGATATGTTGTTTATAATAAGTTAGGTGTCTTCATAAGGAAGATTCCACCTTCACCCATTATATGGACTCTATATAAGAGTCTTTTGTGCAGGCTTGGGAAGGGAGTAATTTGTGAAAATATGTGTTCCAAATTTGTGTTAAATGTTTATGTTTTGTGTTGTTCAAGTGTATCCTATCCTATACTTGTTTCCCCAAGCTTTGGGGTGGCCATGTAATGGCCTAGGCTGGGAGGTGAGCCTGCATGGCCATGTGTAGAAGGTCTTGTGTTTGCAGGTTTGGTTCTTGGCTTGAAGAAGCAGATCAAGCTTGAAGGATAAAGTTAAAATTGAAACTCCTAAAGACTGTTTATATGTTGTGGTTGGTTGAGAGAGTTTTTCTCTATACTTTTGTCCTTCATATTCAATTAATTTGTAATTATGAGTTGGAAGATAGACTAGTTATTTTAGTTTCCTGTATTAGCCATAGTAAATTTATTTGCTTTAAAAAGAATTCAAGTATCTGTAACTGTTAACTATATTTTAAGTTTAGTTCTTTGCTATTTGTTAAGTGGATTAGATATAAATCTGGAAATGTTAAATTATCTATTCATCTAGAAAATATTGAAAGTCCTGCAAGTGTAAATTTTCTTATTAAACCAGTCTTTCAATGAAAATGTAGAATGGAAATGGTTATGAACAGAAAATGGATTAGTCTAAGTTGTTGATTGTTATTCAAAGATAAAATTTTCTTCTACATTTATGAAATGCATTTTAATTAAGTCAAAGGATTACTTATGTTAGTACTGTTATTATATCTGTAAATTCTGTACTTACACAGTCAGTATTATTTTATTTCCTATCTTTTGAATTAGAATACATGTTGAAATTATTGTAGATACTGAATATGCATACAGACTTGAAAATGCAACACAGTTTATAAATATATGAACAATACAGATAGAAACTTTAATCTTGAAAAAAAAATATCACTTATACAATTGTAAAAAACTATATAGGTATGTTCTAAGGAATTGATTAAGAAATCAAACTGTACATTCTAAATGTAATGCCCCGCCAGGGAACCCAGAAGAACTTAACCTAAACATGTGACTAAGTTTGTAGAATATTTTTTTAAAAAAAAGTTAACAATCAATAACATCAAAGTTTACAATGTGGAAGCAAAGCATAGCAACAAACAACTTACAAAGGTTACAACTCTCAAGGGTTCCTTGACGTAGATTACAAAAGAGTTAATTAATTAGTATAAGATAAGATATGAATCCCAAGATTACATTTGAATGATAAATACACCATCATATGCATGATTACATAAATATAATTGGTACCATAAGGTGACCTAAACAATAAGCATCCACTACACATGTTGCAGGGTATGTGAGTACAATAACTGAAAAGAAATACAACATGACAACTCTGAATAAATGATACAATGATCACAAGAGAAAGAAGAACAAGAAAGAAAATCTACAACATGGATCATCCAACCTTGGTGCACGAGTGTCGGAGTCTCAAATGGTAAAAGAATCACTACCACCCAACCTCGTGAACCTAAATGGTCCACTCCCACCGTGCTAAGGAGATAAAATCAGAACCCACTTGGATAACAAACAACAACAATCCAAGGAAGAGGTCCTGAAAGCTTCTAAAACAAAGGATACCAAAAGTACAACAAGGTCTAACAAAACATTACCAGAGGAAAATAGAAAACGTAGGAAACCTAAGATGCAAACAAGAAGTGTCATCACATAAGTCAACTCTAAGGTTATCCTGGTAGTCCCTTAAGACCCGAGCACCCTAGTGACTCTATGTGGTTATAGAAACCTCTCATGTAGATAAGGTACTACCTATGCCATATCTAGTCCATATAGACGGCAAGCATCATCTCAACTCCCATCCTAATTAAACTCAATCGGGAACTCAGGCATGGGCAAGGCACAAATATCTTATTAGGTTCATTTTAGATTCCTAGTGTTTATTTAGTTATCACTTATTAAAAAAAACTTGTAATCGGATCTCTTGGCAGCCACTTTCGGGCCCCGGCACTGATTCCCAAGCCACTTCTTGATATACACTTAGATAACCTACCCTAGGATTTCACATGAACAAAAAAAGTCTCTAAGTTAACACAACTCCTGAATCTTATACAACCAGATTCAACATGCAAAACCATAACATGCATAACCAGATACATAACAAAACAAGATCACTGACATATCAGAAATAAGCACAACAACTATACAAGACAGACAACAAAAATAATCCAAACCCACCTTTGGATTTTAGCCCCCAAAAGATGACTACAACCCCTAAAACTCAATCCAAAACTAATTGTCCAAGGGCGTCAAAAGACTTAAAAAAAGATAGGTACGTTAAAGATTTCATCACTTAGGTATTCAAGAAAATACAACTCCAATATGACAAATGTTCTACTTTCAACATTATACATCAATCAAATTCAATTGATTAAAACAATACAAATCATAAATACATTAATTTAATGAATAATCTAACAACAAAATTTATCAAATTAAAATCTATTCATATAGAAATCATACTTTTACAAACTAATTGTAAATAAGAAAAGAACTAAAACCTTAATAATTCATAAACACATAACCAAATATTTAAAAACTAATAAATAAAAGAATTAATCCTCAAATAATAAATAAATTTTAAATAATTAATAACTTTTTAATAATAAATAGATTTTAAATAATAAATAAAAATAGACTTTGAAATAAAAATTAAATAACATAATTTGTATCAAATAACAAATTAAATTACTTAATAATTAAAAACAAAAATTAAAAAGTTTTAAACAAAAACTAAAATAAAAAGAGTGGGGAGCGCACATGCCCCCACACCCCTGTCTCAGCACGCGGGCCCCATCGCAGGGTCTGACGTGCGTCAGTACCCTGCGGTACTGGTGCGCGACAACCTACAATAGGGTGCACCATTCAATATGGTAAGGGGAGAGTTTTTTTTTAAACCCTCCAAAACAAAAATTTAATTTATATTTTTCTATTTAAACTTTATTTTATACAAAGAAACCCTACAACGATTTTATAAAGTTTATGCAAAGATACAATAAATATATATATATATATATATATATATATATATATATATATATATATATGTATATGATTTTACTAGCCACAAAAATACAAGTATATATAGCCATATATATACATACACATCATATTTATTTAATTATATATACAAATAGATACCTCAACAATTATTCTCATAACCAGAATATTATTTCCACAAGTTCCTTAACAAGATCAAAACCCTAATCCACTTGGGTTTCCAATTGATCTATAACAATTACCACCAACACTGAGATTTTAATAACAGATAGATAGATTCAAATCACACAATGGATTGCATGCAAACTTCCTTTCTCTAACATCCAACCGTTAATAACATTGCTACGCTACTCAAACAATCAAAACTAGCAAGCATGAGGAAGACACTTTCTACAATTTCCTACAGGAATCCGAAAATAGAATAACCATAAAAAAATCAAAACCTACCTCAAATCAATTATACAGATTTGAAGATGTCCAGGATGAAGAAAATAGAATCCAAGCCTTTTGAAGAACTCTCCCAAATCTGTCCCAAATCTATCTCCAAAATTCCTCCTCCAAAACCTGTGTGTCCCAATAAAGGCCAAAACCCCTAATACTTAAAGAAATCTCCTTTCTCATGCATAAAATACAAACTCAACTTCAAGAGGGCTTTGCATGAAGATGAACTTTAGTTCACAATTCAATCTCAGTTGAACTGGAGTGACTTGAGTTGAAAACACATAACCAAACTTCAACTTGAATTACTAATTCAATTTCATGCAATTATGAATGTGCAACATAATGCATTCAATTAAATAATAATTAGAACATTTAGTTAACCTAATTAACACATGTCAAAAATAACTTTCAATTTAATAAATATATTTTATTTAAACAAGGATTAAATTTCATGATTTAAATATTTCAAAAGAGAGGATATTTAATTAATTCACATTAATTAAATAATTCAAGCACACTCAAATAAGCATATAATTAATTCTCAATTAATTAATGCATCAACTATATAATAAAAATAATAATTAAATTAAAATAAATACATTTATTTAATTACCATTTAAATACTATGCCACAGCTAAAAATAGAATAATCTAAAAATAGAAATCACACAAAACGCCACAAATCAAAGAATCAAAAAGACCCAAGGACCCACATTCAAACTCAAGACTTAGGTGTAAACTCTTGCCAATTGGACGAGTTTAGTAAGGTGGAAACACAGAATCTTGTCCCAAACTTTAGGACAATAATTGGCTTACGTTAGGATTTGGAATTGATATTATCTCCCCTCTTTTACCATTGAGATTAGTGATAGGGCACGCTCATCCTGACAATTTAGGGAAGTTGATGCCTGGTACCTGCGAACCTGCATAAGAGACAAGCATGCACATATATAGAGATATAACAAACAATGGTGGGGATCGACCGATCGTGTGGATCTCGCAAGCAAGTAACTATGACTCCGTCCCTCAACCACATCAAGCACGTTAAACATAAATATAAAATAAACACATCAGCCATACACATGCAAGTATGGGGTCAGTAAAATCATAAGCATCAACCAATTCCTAACATATAATCTATCATCCTAGATTAATTACAACATTTATAAAATCCGACTAGGGGCGAGGTATTACACTAAATCTGTTGTATATAGTGAACTATTTGTTTTTGAACCCATTAGTTTACTGAATCATATAAGTATATGTATATATATAGTAGTATAATACTATATATATATATATATATATATATATATATATATATATATATATATATATATATATATATATATATATATATATATATATATATATATATATATATATTTATAGACACACACACACACAAATACTTTAGCTGTTAATTTATTCTAACTTCACTTTTAGAAATCTGTTCTACTTATATGTTCAATCTGGTAATTATCTATTAGTATGTATATATACCTTTTATATATATTATATTATACAAAAAAATTTGTATAATATAAGGTATATAAAAATATACTATACATAACAAGAAGGGCTTAATATAATAACATTGTATCTCTGGTTTATAATCTGTTAAAAAAATTATAATATAATAATAATATATTATATACTACACAAGTTAATGTATAGTACATAATATATATATTATAATATTATACGATTCTCATATAATAATGAATATAATATATAATACTATGTAATATATACTATACGATAAATATCATATAGCATATAATACATAGTATTATACCCTGCTGCATTTATCGCTTTGCTGATATCTTTTTATAAATAAAATAAAACTTGATCCACAATGTTTGGGGGTCGAAACCCCTTAGGGCCGAAGCCCTAGATCCCGGCCAAGTAGCACAGCGCTGCCGTGACTCAAGGTCACGATAATGCCTTGGCACTATCGTGGCCTTGAGCCACGACAGTCCTTGTCATGACTGCTGTCGTGGTAGAGACCAAGGTCTCTGTCATGGCAATAGTCACGATAGTGACTATTGCTACCATGTCGTCCCACCAGGCCAGAGGATGGGTCCTCTTTAAAAACCCTATGTGTTAAAACAAGAAAAAAAACTTACTTTGGTACTATTCAGTGAAAAATATAAAACAAATATATATATTTAAGCCAGAATAATATATGGAAAAACATTGAAAGAAAGCGCCATTCATTCTGAAATAGAAGATCTATAACATATATATATAAGTAAGCTTTTATTAGTAGTAGATCTGTGTACCAGATCCATCAATACAAATGTACAGAATTCCATAACAAAATACATTGCCATTTTTATGCAATGGAATTTCAAACTGTATAAACATTTGATTGCCAGATGGAACCGAACAAAAGAAAAACTTACACAACTGAGGGTCTTTCGTGGCTTGACACAAGCTATTACCCAGTAGCCTCATTGTAGATTTATCTGACCCATTAACGGAATCAGTAGATGATCCTTTCTAGCTTAGTAGAAAGAGATTCTCTTATGGATTAAGAGATCTCTTGCTTCTGCCATTTCTCACACACTATGAGATGCACAACAACCCATCTCTCCACTTCTTCCTCAGACCTGCACAACAGAAAAACAATAAAGAGTAATTTTTAGGGTTTTGTAGAAGTTTTAATGAGGCCCCAAACCCTAATTTTGAATTAGGGTTTGGAGGGCCCATTCTTATTAAATGATTTTATTTAAGTGGGTTTGTTTTCTATTAAGAACTTATTTATTGAATAAGTTGTGTCTGTTTTTATTTATTGAGCATAGATAGAGAAATTTAATTTGTTGAAATATCTTTATGTTTTCAATTTGTTAGTGATTTATTTGTGGGAGAAATATTTTTAAAAAGATTGGTAAAACTTATTTTGTTAGTAGTAATTGAGTTTAATAAATATGGTAATTTTTCCCTTCGTTATGATTTATCGTTATTGATAATTAAATTAAGTTATAAAAGATTAGTAGTATAAAGTTTATAATTGATCCTAAATTGATTTATTATTATAGTTATTTTAAAATTAACTATTGGTTTTACCTTCTTAGTAATTTTTTAATATCAAAGAATTTAGTAAGATGGAAAAAGTTTTATTAATGCTCCTTAATTTTAATCAATATTATTTTTAACAAAAATTCTCATAGTAAACTTTATCTTTATTTTTTTTACATAAATTTTATATGAACAAAATTTAAGGGATGTTATTTCAATAAAATAATTAGCATTATTAACCTTAGTTAATGGAATAGTTAACATTAAGGATTATTGATTAGGAGAAGAAAACTTAGTTTATTTGAGAAATAAATAGGTTAATATTTGTTATGATAATTCTAAGTAAATCTATCCTTTAGCGAAATTAATCCCACCTTGAGATTTCATAGGGATAAACTGTATAATCCTAGTACATCACAAAACCATTGGAATATGATATTCCCTTTAAAACTTCTTTAGTCTTCCTTGTCGCCAAATGACTTCCGCCATGTAGGGGACGAAGGCATGCCAACGCTTGCCACACGATCCCTTATGTGTCATTGGGTGACTCGCCCAAGAGAGCTAGCAATCCCAAAGCTTCGTGTCGAAGGGCTTCTGTATAACTTAATTGACCTAGGTGTAAGTTATAGTTGTTTTAAAAAAAAAATTGTTGTTGTGTTTTTGTCCAAATATTTTGGGCATTACACAGCTGGTAGATAACAAGAGCAAGTGGGTTGTCTTGGTATTCAAGTTCAGCAAAAAGGTCATTCAAATGCAGTGATTCTTCAGAGGATGAAGAGGATATGTGTTCTTGAGCATCAGAAAATGGATTTTGAAAGGGTTCTTCTTCTTCATTCTCGTTTTGGGGTTCTTCAAGTTCAGGGTTAAAAATATCAAATGGTTCCTTCTGATTATTATGAGAAAGAAATATCCCAAAGTGGTCTCTCCTTCTATGCATAAAATTCTTACTTAAGACTAAGCTCTAGATTATTAGAACTGAAAATGTAACTACAAAGATAAGTTTGAATTAACACCATCCCTAGCAACGGCACCAAAAATGTTTGGCCAAATAATGGTATCAGAAACCCATAGCAATGGACTACCTATTTCAGGATTGAACACCCTAAATGGTTTCTAAATGAATTATTCAGTCTCATTTAATAATCGACCAGGGACGTAAACTTGGAATGGCATTCACAAAGTATATGCTTCAAACTCTCTCAATCTTAAGACTATCCTACGGAATTCAAATGCTTATGCTTCAGGAAAACTATGCTAAAACCAGTAAATGAATTTACTCTAACAGAGCATGTAATCATGGGTAGGAATTACTCTAACCACCTATGCTATAGGAACAATCTACCAATTTTGTTATCAGTGGTTGTAGGAATAGCAGAGTTCTACTTTACTTAGAAACAAATAGGGAAATGAATTCTACTCTAATAGAGCAATTCACTCACCAAGTGGGCCCCCTTGGACGAGTGAACATAAATTACAATCAAGATAAAAGATATAAACTTGAACTATGCATTCTATTCATTCATGAAAAGAGATTACACTTAATTGAAAAACAATATCACAACAATAATAGCTCTGTTATGAAAACTAATTCATTCGAATAACTCCTAAAGAGTTACAACAGTCGTTATTTGAAGGAAAATTACAACTATCTCCTAAATCTAAGATCACTCCATAAATGAGGATCAATTACAGACTCATAAAATTTTAGAATAGAAACAACATTAAACATGAATAAATCTCCTAGGAATATAGCATGTTGAGGGAGCTAAATCCACATTGCATGCAACAGAAAATAGTAATTGACTTTCCCTGCTTGCGAAGATCTTGCAACATCAGCTGGCCTTGACTATTCCAGTGCCACAATGCCTGTCCTTGAATTTTTGTGACAAATACCTACACAATAATCAATGCGCACACAACCTCCCATATACATACATATTCTTATCATTAATATTAGGAAAAAGGTGTAAAGTTCTAATTAGTCACTCTTGCGAGTCCTATGGCTATAGGAGGAAGACTACCCACAACATAACATAAGCATGGATTCATCAGCATGTATAAATACTGCATTATACCATTCATGTCCATGAATTCAATAAAATACCATATCTTTATACTATGCACATTTCTATTCCATGTCTTCACACACACACACACACACACATATATATATATATATAAACCATAAGTTCATATGATTGAAAACTATAAATTCATGTCTATGTGCAATTAACTGTCTGAAAAGAGGATAAAAATTACTAAGAAAGATGGCCTTTTAGAGGCTCATCACGACACTCAAATAATTACAAATGAGTTGGCCAACAAGGCTTAACCAATTACAAAATATAAACCTCCACACGTTACACAATATTTCACAATTACGTAAAATTGTCAACTTCCAAATAAAATAATTCTTCACTCGTGCGACCTCTGACCATGTTGTCATGTCCATGTCACTATCATAATGTCTTCATCAACCGTACAACTTCACATGCCTATATTCTATCCTGATTAGGAGATATCATCTAGTTGTAATACCCCAAAAATGGGCTATAAGTTCATTAATCTCCTACATCGACAAATCGAACAAAATCGACATCAAAGTCCTAACCTAAGGCACATCTAACATCATCGAATCATAAGTGATTATCTTAAATTCTGCATCGGGGAATATTCCTAGTAATATTCCTAATTATCTTAATTATCTTTAATTTAATGATTATTTGGCGATAAATCACATTTATCCTAAGTTTGATTAATTGAATATTTTCATATTTAATTAATTAGATTTAATATTTGCCACTTAATTGTGTAATTAAATTTAATTCTATCTATTATTAATTGTATTATTTAATTTTGACAATAAATCAAAATTCCTATCTTTAATTGATTAAATTCTTATTTAATTAATTAAAGCATGTTGTCATTATTTAATAATATAATTTTTAATAAAAGTTTGGTAAAATAGTTAATTAACCCATAAATTAATTATTTTATTTCAAAAATCAGTTGAGTTGAGGATAAATCACTTTATTTAATTCTTAATTATTATGCATATTCAAAAGAAACAATTAAACTCCAAATCAGAAAATCAATGCAAGTTATTGACTTTTTGGAACTCAACATCCTTTTGGAGTTCAAAAAGCTGATCTAAACTCTAATTTGAGTTAAAAAGCTATTTTTGCATGATTTTGAGAATTAACTATCTTTCATGATTAGATAACTCAAAAATCAAGATGAGTTAATTTGAGTGATTTATGGCTTTTCCCATGCACCTCCAAAGCCCTGGATTTCTATAAATTAAGGCTTTAGCTCTTCACAAATCATCTCATATTTTGCACAATCACGCTGGAGAATTGGAATTGAAGAATCAAAGCTTTTGCGAATCAACATCTTTGTGAGATCAATCTTATTTTTGCATTCATATTTCATATCATTGTTAGATTAGCATAGCATATCAGTTTTCATATAGATTAATTTCATATCAGTTTTTCATTCATTCTTATTGCATAGAAAATACCAAAAAAATAGCTTAATTACATTCATATTTCATATCCATCTTTTGCATTCAAATCCTTCATTTAGGTGTCGTCTAGGTCACTGATCTCGATTACAATCTGAGAACATTAATCTCGCACCTATTAGAAGGCAGTAAATCGCTTGGTTAGATAGCTTTCAATTTTGCACGATTTTGATTATCACTAACCTCTAATGTTTTACTGATTGTTGTGTCTACAGATCAGGTACAATTTTCACACACACATTTCTGGCGCCCATCGTGGGGCCCTGAAACGGGTTTCCAATTCAATTCTATCAATTTCTATCTTTTTATCCTCGGGATCTGTGCAAAACTACAATTTTTAATTTTTGTTCGTACACCTGTCGTACGAGTTTCTGACAAATGTCGTATGGGAGCATACCCACTATCGTATGATACTGGCCCCACTGTCGTACGACAGTCTATTGGATCGCGACTCGTTTCATTACATACCCACTGTCATTTGAGAGCTAATCTATCGTATGGTAGCATACCCAGTGTCGTACGAGTTTCTGGACTGTCGTCTGAGAGCATACCCAGTGTCGTACGAGTTTCCGTACCAGTTTTTGACTATCATTTCATTTTTTAGAGCAGAGTATCAAATTTGATTTTTATATTTCGGCTAACTGCTAATTTTGACAATTGAAATTCTCTATTTTTGATTGCTCTCTGCTGGTTTTGATTGGGAAAAGCGCAAGAATTGCTAAAAATCAGGTAAAATCTACTAAGCGCATTGCGAGGATCACCAGGTATTCTCCTTCATCTAATAAAATTTTGATTTGGGCTTAAAATAAACCTCTTATGTGTCTAGCTTGTGTGCATCTTCTCATGCTTTTATTCTACACACTTGCATAATTTGATACTAGGTTGTGATCCCTTAAGGATTCATTAAGTAGTCTTAGAATACTTGTGATTGATCTTGATTGCTATCTTGGGTTATTGGACTTGCTAATCTGCCGGCCCCTCATATCCACCCCGTGGTTGCAATCTCAGCGCCATAAAGGGGAGGGGTCAACAGGACAGAAGCGTTAAATGTTTCACTTGGCAACCCTTTTGTGCTTTTAGGAACTCACTTGTTTTCTAAGTTGGGGACTCATTTTCAGCTTGTGTGAGGTGTTAAGTGTTCCACCTTGTGGACTCATCTCATATTCTCTTTAAGCGTTAAGTGTTCCTCTTTCTACTTTTTGGGTACTTTTGGTAGATTTACTTTTGGGAATATATCTGTGCTCACATAGTAATTAGGCCCTATGAACACTATTCGTGATTCTTGAAAGATTGGATTCCCAGTGAAATCCTTCTTGACGACAAAATCCTTGTAGGTAGGGAGGATACTTAGTGCGTTTCACATTCAACTTGGTTAGTGCATCTTCTCTTATTGATCGACACATTCTCTCTCCGGAGAGGTTGATAGATCACGTAGGGTTGATATCATGAGCTTTGGTGAATCAAAATTGGTTAGTGTGTCTTCTCTTATTGATTGATACATTCTCTCCCCAGAGAGGTTGATAGATCACGTGGAGTTGATATCACAGACCTTGGTGGAACAAAACTTTGTCTTAGCGTGTTGGATTAATCTGCTTGTTTTGTTTGGGTTAAAAGTGAAGAGGTGTCAAAACCTTGAATCTGGAGCCAAGTCCCCTTGTGGTATAAATCTGTGATACATCTTTAGAGAGGGTTAACCGTAGCGGACAATCTCTTCATAGGGAAAACTGTGTTGATGGAACCTCAAGCGGTCATAGCCATTTTCGCCGTGGTAGTGACAGCCCCTATATAAATGTCCTTGTGGAAGAAATCTCCATGGGTATGGTTCATTGTTGGGTTGTCAGATCTCCCTAGCAGCTCTTGAAGATTAAGTTCTCGGACTGTGTCAAAACCCTGGTGCGCCAGGATTGGAGTTCACCCCTTTGAATCATAAAAGTTGCAGAGTCAAACCATTACTAAAAACCCTAGAGAGGCCAATTTTTCACTTTCAGGTATATGTGCGTTATTGCAAAACTTTTCAGAACATACACAATTAGTACTCTCAGGGTTTAGCACAATTTGGTCACTTGATTGTTCATGCGCAAGGTTTCTTTTGCCCTTGTTCATTGTTTTCAGACGTGCTTGGAATCACTTGCTTGCTGTTCTGCGTGCTTGTTTATCTACTTGGCTATTAAAAATGATCAAATCTAGTATAAAATTTGGACAGTACAATTTGCAAACAATCCAGAACTGAAAACCTTAAATTTTGCAAAAATTGACGTAAAGTTCTTTCTGGAGTCAAAAGTCATTTCAAGAAGTCAAAAGTCGTATGACTTTTTTGTCAAATGTCATATGACTTTTTTGTCAAATGTCATTTCAGTATCGCCCATATGTCGTATGATTGTGAACCCAAAGTCGTACGAGTTTTCAAACCAGCAAATCCAAGGAAGTCAAAAACCTGTTAGCAACTGTCGTACAAGTTTTGTCAACTGTCATTTCATTGCTACCCAATTGTCGTACGAGTTTAGCAACTGTCATTTCATAGACTACCCAGTGTCGTACGATTCTACAGAGTGTCATTTGGAAAAATTTGAGAGAGTTGTCAGAAATTGTCAAATTGCAAGATATCTAATGTTTCCAGCCTAGTTCTAGAATCTGTCAAAAATATCATTGTGTCAAGAACAGAGTAGTAGCTATTGAGAATCTGTACACATGTCTCAAAGAATCAGTACACATGAGGAAGAAATTTTGATCGCCGCTATGAGGAAACAGCTGCATGCTATGCAAGTTGAACTTAACAATCTTAAGAAAGAGAAGGAATCTAAAAAGTTCTCCATGGAATCTCTATACTCTTTTCCATTTGATAAAGACTTGTACATGTCACCATGCCCCCAGAAAAAATTTGAACAATATGATACCTCTTCCACAGAGAGTGACACATCTAGCTTTGGAGACTATGATGACTATGACGACAGACAATGTAATGATACCTATGACACCTCTGTTCCTAAGAGTCCTCCTCATCATCCATTCCTGCTTACTACAAATGGGCCGTCACATTGGATAGATCGTGAGGGTGATCCATATGATTTTGATTATGAAAGAGACTTTGATGATTTCTATGCACAATACCTAGATGATCCATTTGTTTCACTTGAGGAAGAGAAAGTTTACCACGCTGATTATAAACATGCATACTATAAGGATCTCTCCTCTAAGAACTCTCAGACTGAAAATAAAGATTACACTCTCAAGCAAGATCATGTTAATGTTGGACCTTTGTCTTGTGATGGTTCCCTTCCATCCCCTACTTCCTCCAATACCCATACATTTCCTAAAGCTTCTGAGTCTTTCAAATCTTTCACAGAACCTTCATCTGACACAAGCCCTGATACTTTTCATGTGGTTCCCTATAGTTATCCTCCAGGGCTACCTCTTAAAGAAACTCAAGCTAACCTTCACTTGGCTGCAAATACTTTCAATAATGATAAACCTAAAGAGCCTAAGCCTTCATATGCTATAATGCCTACTTCAGGTAGTCCTTCACCATCTCTTCCAAAATCATCCATACAATCCCAACATGCTTCCTTGTCCTTAGAAGTGGCTCCATGTCAAGAGGACTCTAAAAATGATAACGAAAAGAACATAAGGAAAGATCAAGATCAAGAAGCCTCCATATCATCCACTCCTTTTTCTGATGTCTCTTATCCACCTCAGGGTTCTTTTGATCCTATACCCCCTTTTTCATGCATTCCACCATGTCTTAAGTCTTCGCCTAAGCAAGATCAAGCTACTACTTACACTGTTGAGCTTATTGAAAATCAAAATAACCTTACTACGCTTGCGCTTTCCAATGATGATACTTCCATTAAGGTTGGTAAAAATGGTGTTCCTTCCAATGTCAAGCCTATTGAAAATCAAAAGAAAAATTATGCACTTGTGCTATCCAAAGATCCTTGTCAAGATCAAAGTCTTCCATCTTCTTGTTCTACCACTCCATGTTCACTTC
Organism: Chamaecyparis obtusa; assembly: GCA_027943335.1. NCBI lineage: Eukaryota > Viridiplantae > Streptophyta > Pinopsida > Cupressales > Cupressaceae > Chamaecyparis > Chamaecyparis obtusa. The sequence goes on along the minus strand of BSBK01003318.1, from coordinate 1,013,707 downwards.
CACTTTCTACTCTTCCTAAGTCTTCTCAAGCTTTGAACAATCCTATCAAAGAAGGTGCTCATATTCAAGATGTCCATGATTCTATTGAAGATCCTAATGCTCACTCTAAAGATGCTGATATCCTTGGTTGTCATATAGATGCTGATGAACTTATCGATTATCCTTTTGCATCTTCCACTTCCATCCTTGGACCTCTTCCACCACTACAAAGATCTTCACTCCTTCCTTCCATCTTGGGTCCTTATGTCCCTTCACTTTCCCCTCCTAACTCTCCTAATTTTCCATCCATCTTGGGTCCTTACATACCTCCATCTCCCATCTTTCCTCAAGATCAACATAGATGCATACCCTTGAATCCTTTTCATCCACCCACACATCTAAACTAGTCATATCCTCCCTCTTCCACAAATCCCAAGTCTTTTGGAAGTAACTTGAATGTTCAATACAAGAAAAAGAAGCAATGCAAGAATCCATCAAAAAAAGAAGATCACCATGTCTCCTCTAATCGACATGGAGGCATAAAGTCAAAAGAGATATCTAAGAAAAAAACTACAAGACAAGTATGGGTTCCAAAATCCATCATTGAAGATATTCTCTCTAGATCATCAAAAGGAAATAAAAAGCCTACGACTATATGGATTCCAAAGTCTCTCTTGAAAGAGTCTGGTGTTGAACAAAAAGTGAAATTGACATTCAAGCTTCCAAAGGCTTCCACTACATCTCCTTCCAAAAATATTCTTCCATTTCATGTGCCCAAACCTCAACCTCTGCTATCCATTCACCATATTCCTTCACGTATTCCTTCATTCACGTTTCCTCCACCCTCTCGCCACCCTTCACAGTCTGTGTTGATGTTGAACTTGCCTTCCTTTCCATCTACCTTATCACAATCCTTCCATGCATTATCCTTCTACCTTCTATCCTTTTTCCTCATTTGCCTATTCCTCCTATCTTCCAACCTCACTCGCTTTACATAAAACCTTATCCTCCATTTTTCTCTTTCATCTCCCTTTCCCTATCAGCATCTTTGATCATATCATTTTGAATCCTTGGCATATCATGGTTTATCCTTTCAAGGAGCATTATCTAAAAAGCTTGCCTTCTTCCAAAAAAAAAGAGAAATGAAAATAAAATTGAAAATGTGCCTTGGTGAAAACCTGGAAACAGGCACCTTGGTAGCAAAAGTAAAGAGAAATAAATTCATCCTATGGTGAAAACCACTCCCTTGTGGTGCCTTGGATAAGTACCATGATGAAAACCTGGCAATCAGGCATCATGCGTATTTCTTCTACATATTTCATCCATTCCATCTTCTCTCTTTGATCTTGACAATGTTGATCTATACACGAACATTTGGCTATTTTGTGAGTTGTCTGATGATGATCTTGCTTTCAATCCCTTCCTATTTAGCCTTCATATTTATTTTCCTTCATTCATTTTCACCTATCACTATCCTTTTCCCCTTTGGTCTTGATCTAAGAAAGAAAGAGTAAAACACGGTGCTATGAAGCCTCTTGACATGTCTACTCCTTTGGATTGCATCCTTTCCTGCTCTTGCATTATGATTTTGTGCTTATCCTATGCTAGCCTTTCATTGCTTGTCCAAATGCGCTTTACATGACAATTTTTCCCTAGCTTGGGTATTCTTGAGGAGTTTCCCCTAGAGGATTTCTTCCCTTCATTTTCCTTCATTCTCTTATCTTCCATCTCTTCCACCAGCTTGCTAATACCTCTTGTTCTCCACCTTGCTAGACATTGGGACTGCACGATATGATCTTGCTTGGGAGTTTGCAAATGGAAAAAGATGCTATCAAGTATACCAAGTATCAGAACAATTATCAGAACAAGTATCAGAACCAGTATCAGAACAATTATCAGAACAAGCATCAGAACTAGTATCAGAACAATTATCAGAATCAGTATCAGAATCAGTATCAGAACTAGTATCAGAACAATTATCAAAATTAGTATCAGAATCAGTATCAGAACCAGTATCAGAACTAGTATCAGAACAAGTATCAGAATGGGCCTACAAAACAAGTATCAGAACACCTATTGGGGCTACACCTTTCACTTTAGTTTATGGGTCTGAAGCAGTACTACCTATTGAGGTTGAAATCCCATCACTCAGAATCAGAATGCATGGGCTTGTCACTGATGAAGACTACAGAGTGTCTAGGTTACAAGAACTAAAATTACTAGATGAGCGCAGGCAAGAAGCGTATGATCATCTCAGAGTGTATCAGAAGAGAATGTCTAGAGGCTACAACAAGAAAGTCAGACATAGAGAATTTCAGGTTGGCGATCTAGTGTTGAGAGAAAATCCTAAAAATCAATCACATCGAGAACGCAAGGGGAAGTTCGAACCCAATTGGCTGGGTCCCTTTTTAATCACTACTACTTTTGGCTCTGGTGCCTATCAACTCTCAACAACTGAAGGAGACCAGCTCCGAGAACCAATCAACGTTCTCCATCTGAAGAAATTCTACGCTTAAGGCATTCAGTGCTTGGTAAATGTCCTACAAAAAATCTTAAAAAACTGAAAAAGTCCTGAAAAAAAATGAACATCTTGGTGAAAAACTAGCAATAGGCGCCTTGATGATTCACAAAAAAAATCAAAAAATATCAAAAGTACAAAAAAAATTGAAAAAATGAAAAATACAAAAAAAAATGAAAAAGAAGAAAAAGTGCCTTGGTGAAAACCTGGAAACCGGCACCTTGGTAGCAAAAATAGAATCTCTGCCAAGATGGTGAAAACCTGGCAAACAGGCGCCACTTGTTCCAAATGCTCCATCTATCAGCACAATCTTGGTCTTTCCCAGCTTTCAGTCTTGCTTTAGTTTGTACATATCTCCCGGTTTGTTTCAACATTTCCAGTTTTCAATAAGTCGGTCTGTACACCAATCAGCTCAAACGTCTGTATCCTATCAATGCTTAACACTTGGGGGCAATCAATGTCATATCCTATGGTCTCCCATGTCATATCCACTCAGAGTCCTTTGAAGCTTCATTTGAGTCAATCAGTCAGTCTTGTCTCCAGAAAGGATTTTGCATCTATAACAACGCAATCAAACATCAAACTCAAACTGAAAACAATTTGTGCTTTTCATGCTTTTATCTCCTTGTAGGCTTACTGATTCGCATTGAGATTTTTGCATATTGTGTCCCTTCAAGCTCTTCGATGATGTCTTTTATAGGATTTAGAGAGTGATGACTGGGGGCATAATCTTTTCTTTGTCTTCTGCTTATATGTGAAAATCTAACATCTTTGGAACTTCTGGATTGAAATGGTGTCCGACTGTAAGAGCCTCTATCTCGAATTGGATGGCCATGCGTACCTCGACCATTGATACCCGAACAATTCAAGGAAGTTTGATCTAACTATTGTCTTTTTGAGTAAGTTCTTTCTCCTACTGTGGAACGCAATCTTGCCTAAGGATGTGAACGATAAAGGGTCACTACGGGTAATTCACATTGGATTTAGAATGATCTCTTGACTATTTGATGTGTTTGCAATGCAAGGCATACTCAGGTCATCACGACGTTTATGTTTTGATGCTTGTAAAAATTGCTATATCAAAATGGACATGATATTCAGGTCATCCTGGCATTTATGCCTTGGTGCTTATATCTAATCCGACATTCCAAAAACAAATCAATATTCATATATCCATGGTTGTATAACCAGTGGGTGTTGTATTGATTCTTGCGCATACAAATCGATATTCATATGTTTATGGTTTGATAGCTAGTGGGCATTGTATTGATTTATCCGGTTACCTAAAAGTTCAATGATGATAACAAATCGACACATGATCAGTGACTAGGTCCTCAGTCTTAGGTTGCATTTCATTTTGCATGTCTCATTGCATTTTGCATCTTTTCATGATCTCACAATGATTAAACGAACTTCAATGCTTAAACAATTCTCCACTTGTCTCTTCAAATCTAACAAGAGCTAAATCTCACATGAAGGTTCCTCCAACGAAACAGTAAGTAGAATCCTTTTTCGGGATCAAAATTCAAATCTGAGATCATTCATATTATTAACTACTTGCATAATTGACCTTCAATCATCACAGAAATCCAGTATTCAACTTAACTGATTAGCTTTCATCAAACTATCAAAATTTCAACTTGGTCAACCATGGTCAAACTCATGGTCAAACCTAGTCAAATTCGGTCTCCAGGACCTCTAAATGATGTAGAATGCATTCTCGGACGTGTTTAACCACTTCTCAAATCAATTAACATGCTTCTAAACTATAACGCTGACTTTTCTTGTCAGATTTCAATTTTAATCCCGAAGGGGGCATGGTATTGCATATCATTCAAAGTCTGTAATCAAATTTGAAATCATATCTTTATGGCAATCATATCTTGCTCAATAATCAAGACAACAATCACGTCTAGTCGCTGATTCATCAAAAGTCCTCATCGCTCGGGGCAAATCTATCATCACTTGGGGCATATCAGATTCATCGATCCATATCAATTTGGTATTCTCCTAATCTTGTAAACTGTATTAGTTTTTGCAACCATCAGATCATAGTGTTCTTTCCTTGGTTCTTCAGCAACTGAAGGATTCGGATGTGATACCTACTAGTTCTGCTAAGACAATCGAGTCTAGAATGGGTCACTCACTTCTTATCAATCCTAAGGTTCAGAATCAGGTGTTTTGACACTTTTTCGCAATCATAGGTTTATTTTCTGCTACAGTGAACATTATCTCTGGTCATTCAGGACCTCCTATCTCAATATCTCTCAATTGGTTTCTATCTTGAGATCGGTTTATCTTTTAAATCAGTTTCATATCTTTATCAAACATAGACTATCTTTGAACCACTGCGCTTCACACAGTAATTCAAAGAGGGGCAAAATGTAATACCCCAAAAATGGGCTATAAGTTCATTAATCTCCTACATCGACAAATCGAACAAAATCGACATCAAAGTCCTAACCTAAGGCACATCTAACATCATCGAATCATAAGTGATTATCTTAAATTCTGCATCGGGGAATATTCCTAGTAATATTCCTAATTATCTTAATTATCTTTAATTTAATGATTATTTGGCGATAAATCACATTTATCCTAAGTTTGATTAATTGAATATTTTCATATTTAATTAATTAGATTTAATATTTGCCACTTAATTGTGTAATTAAATTTAATTCTATCTATTATTAATTGTATTATTTAATTTTGACAATAAATCAAAATTCCTATCTTTAATTGATTAAATTCTTATTTAATTAATTAAAGCATGTTGTCATTATTTAATAATATAATTTTTAATAAAAGTTTGGTAAAATAGTTAATTAACCCATAAATTAATTATTTTATTTCAAAAATCAGTTGAGTTGAGGATAAATCACTTTATTTAATTCTTAATTATTATGCATATTCAAAAGAAACAATTAAACTCCAAATTAAAAAATCAATGCAAGTTATTGACTTTTTGGAACTCAACATCCTTTTGGAGTTCAAAAAGCTGATCGAAACTCTAATTTGAGTTAAAAAGCTATTTTTGCATGATGTTGAGAATTAACTATCTTTCATGATTAGATAACTCAAAAATCAAGATGAGTTAATTTGAGTGATTTATGGCTTTTCCCATGCACCTCCAAAGCCCTGGATTTCTATAAATTAAAGCTTTAGCTCTTCACAAATCATCTCATATTTTGCACAATCATGCTGGAGAATTGGAATTGAAGAATCAAAGCTTTTGCAAATCGACATCTTTGTGAGATCAATCTTATTTTTGCATTCATATTTCATATCATTGTTAGATTAGCATAGCATATCAGTTTTCATATAGATTAATTTCATATCAATTTTTCATTCATTCTTATTGCATAGAAAATACCAAAAAAATAGCTTAATTACATTCATATTTCATATCCATCTTTTGCATTCAAATCCTTCATTTAGGTGTCGTCTAGGTCACTGATCTCGATTACAATCTGAGAACATTAATCTCACACCTATTAGAAGGCAGTAAATCGCTTGGTTAGATAGCTTTCAATTTTGCACGATTTTGATTATCACTAACCTCTAATGTTTTACTGAGTGTTGTGTCTACAGATCAGGTACAATTTTCACACACACACTAGTTACCACAAGCCACTTCTCAGGAACACTACATGAATATTTCCTAGATTGGTACGCGCTCTTGACCACGATCTCAGGGCACAATATAGAGTGATGAGCACAATTTATGGCTTTTCTATTCATAATTTTGGTCTAAACTTTAAGTATTTTCATGGGTTTCACAAATAGCTTCAGACTTTTTATGTTCATATGATATGACTATGGATGTATTTGGTACTTTTAAGATTAAAAGATATGTGCTATATATATATATATATATATATATATATATATATATATATATATATATATATATATATATATATATATATATATATATATATATATATATATATATATATATATATATATATATATATATATATATATATATATAAAGTGGATATTATGATGAAATTTGGTATTTCTTTCCTCTTTGCATTAATGGGTAGTGTCCTATAGCCATGTGATGAGGTTGCACTAAAATAGGAAGCTTATTATGGATATTTATCTTGGTTTATGTCGCGGGTTTTGGTGCACTAATCTTTTGTAGGGAAAGACAAAGTTAGCAAGTAGAGGAAACTCAGCATTGAGTGGCTTCATTAAGACAAGTAACTGCTCTCAAGTTTCATTATGACTCCACTACTTCCAACCAATCGCTGTTGCTGTTACAAGATTGAATCAACCCGATCACCAAGTGTTTTGGAGGCAATCTAGTGCTCGTGCGTGCCTATATTCTTGAGAAATTGAATGCCGGTTATTTCGGTATTTAATGTCTTATTGTTGAGAGTTGTTGCACCCATGATGGGAAGTTCCTAGTTCTTAGGTGTTTTGTTTTCCTAGTTGCTTAAATAATCTAGAGTTTTTGATTCCAAGTTAGTTAGATGTGGAAGGAATCCATTTTGTAATCCAGAAGAAAAGTGAATACACTCTATTATTCTATTCTATACTTATGTTAATGTTTCATGAATGAATATATGACATCTTTAGATTTAAATCTCTAAGTTCTAAATCTGTTCATTCTTCTATGGGGGCCCACGCAGAAGGTGAGCCTAGTTTCTCTTTAAGTAGGGATTAAGCTTTAATTTCCTTGTGGTAGTTATGCACTATTTCTCCTGTAGCCATTGGTAACAAAACCACTGACTATTTCCTACAACATAGATTTACTATTGAAGCATTTCCTTAAGTTCTAGATTAGTTGTTGTTTCATTCCAAGTATAGATTTCCTATAGCAGTTTACTTGTTTTAGTAAATATGGCTTTGTAGATGAACTAAGGTATAAACCTTGCAGTCACCATCTCAATTTTCACATCCCCGGATTGATAAATCTAAATGAAGCTTAGCATAATATTCTAGGTAAATACTTGGATTGATAAATCTAAATGAAGCTCAGCATAATATTCTAAATAAATACTTGATGCTACCACCATAGAATCACTGTGAAGGGATGTCCAATCCTTGATGTTACTAAGGTATTATTTTGACCAGCCATTTTTGGCACTATTGTCAGGGATGGTGTCAATTTAGCTCAACCCAGAAGTTATTAAGTTAGTTTTCATTCTACATTATTTTGCATGCATAGACATAGGGACCATCTTGGGAGATTCCTACCTAAATTTATTAAGGAAGAACCATTTGAGGTTTGCAAATCAGCACTTGCGGAACTCCAATTTGAGAACCCACAAGAAGAAGAACCATTTGAGAACATGTTTGCTGATGCCTATGACCAATTGCCTTCACCATCGTCATCTGAAGAATCATACCATTTCAATGCCCTTTTTGCTGCCCCATAATGTCTAGATAATCCAATGGCTCAGCCTACCTTCCCTTTTCCTATTCCTACTAAGCAAGGTAACCAAAATTTGAAGAAAATTCCTACTGTTGAGCTTCCCAAATTCTATGGCCTCATCACAGAAGACCCTAAGAATTTCCTCTTTGAGTTTGATATCCTTTGCAAGAGCTATGACTATACCACTGATGACCATAAGCTAAAATTGTTTCCCTCTACTTTAAAAGAAGCTTCTCTAAGATGGTTTATGAGCTTGGGTGTCGATGTTGTAGCATATTAGAATGCAATGTGTGACCTATTCCTTTTGAAGTATAAAGAGTATTGTAGAGGAAGAGACTTAAAAGGGGGTGACATATTTAAAATGTCCCAGAAAGAAGATGAAACCTTGGAAGACTATGTCTCCAGGTTCATGTTTAACCTGCAGTGTAATATACAACACTAGCTGAATGAGGAATCCCAAAAGCATCTATTTTTGAAAGGTGTGAATGATGGAAGCATTAAGGCCCTTGACCTCATGGCAGGGGGGACATTACCCAGAAAACTTGGGATGACATAAAGCAAATATGTCTGAACTATTCTAGAGCAACTGTCAAGAAGGGAAGAGGCCTAAGAGACTTGCCTCACAAGTCTAATGGTACAGGTGTATCCAAAGTAGAACTATCAAACCTATTGTCATATTTCAAGCAAGACATCATTCATGATGTCACTATTTAGTTGGACACTATGTAGGAAAAGAGAAAGAAAGATGAAGCTGATGCAATATTAGTAGAATATTGTCCTCATCGTAGGGAGAAGAAAGAGAATTATCGGTGTAAGTCTGTTGCAAGCCTGGAGTCCCAACCTATGCCTACTGAATTCAAGGCTGTTGATGAGAATGGAGAGGTACTCTATGTTTCCCAGTGAAGGACATGGGCTCAGAGACTAGGTATTCCCCAAGATCCTCTCCAAAATTTTAATAATAATAATACATGGCAAAAATCAGCAGCATAGTGGTTTTAGTGGGTATAATAGTTGGTAGTAGCCTCAACAAGGTTGACAACAACCTTAGTAAGGCTAGCAGTAGCCTCAACTAGGTTGGCAACAACCTTAGCAAAGCTGGCAGCAATCTCACCAGGGTTGGTCACAACCTCATCAAGGCTGGTAGTAGCCTCACCAAGGTTGGTAACAACCTCAGTAAACCTAGAAGCAACGCTAGCAGGGGTGGAAACAACCACACAATTAGATGAACCAATCAAGTCAACAAGATTTGATGCCACCACCTTAGCAATAGGCTCTAATTCTTCCTCCTACATCCAATACTACTTCCCCTAAATAAACCCAGTTGCCTCCTCAGCCTACTCCTAATCCCAACAATGCTAAACCAGCAACACAACAGTAGATCTACGCTATTTCCTTGAATGATATTCATTTAAGGTTCAACACAACCCTTTCTTCTCCATAGAAGCCTATCATAACTGAAGTTGAGGATGCCTCAGCTGAGCCAACTGAAGTACCAACCAAACCTACCTCTCATGTAGCTTAAGAGCCCCATTTCCTCATAGGTTGGAAGAAAAAACTAAGCTAGTGGAAAATCAGGTAGTGTTGGACTTGCTTACATAATTAAAGAAAATGACAGTTAAAATACCACTGCTAGATGCCATAAAGGAAGTGCTTGCATATACTAAAGCCATCAAGGAAGCCTATATACAATAGCCCAAGAGGAAGAAAAAGGATCCTAAAACCATACATGTCCTAGGAAAGTTATCTGACCTAATGCTGGAGAAGTTGACAATCCCAAAGTATTTTGATCCTAAGAGCCCTGTGGTTACAATCACCATTCAAGGAATACAAGTTCAAAATTCTCTAGTTGACTTAGGTGCATCTATAAATGTCATGACCAAGGAAGTAATTTATCAGTTACATATTATTAGTCTTAGGGAAACCCCAACCATCCTTCAGCTTACTGATAGTTCCACCATTACACCTGATGGGATGGTAGAAGATGGCATAGTCACCTTGAATTCTTGGGAGTATCCAATTGACTTTATTGTCCTTTCTCTAATGGCTAATATGGGGGGGTATCCAATAATTCTAGGTAGGCAACAATTGGCTACTGTAGATGCCTATATATCATGTCAGTTAGGAAAATTGATAATATCCAATGGAGTCAACATTAAGAATCTGACTCTATATTCTCCAGCTCAACCCCTATTGCAAGATGACCAGATAGTCTGTGCAGATTTGGGTGATATTGAACCTAAGGTCAATTCAATCTGCCAACTGATGATGATATCCTAGGAGCCGTTTGTAGCCTCTAGGGGAGAAGATGAGATAATTTCCTCCATCATCATGAATGAATATGGAGTGCACTCTCAGCTGTGTTCCCAAGACTGTGTTCTAGAAACTTTGTTACCACCTCCAAATGCACCACAGTATTCAGAAACTTCACAATTCCTTCATACATCATTGCCTCATGAAATGGAGTCTTTTCCAATTGCTCAGCTATCCATGGTAGAAAAGATCGTTAAGCTAGAAGTTGGTTCAGGACAGGAATTAAATATGAGCAGTGCTTTGTCACTCTCTCAATAGAAAGTTGTCATGTAGCTACTACAAGAACATCAAAAAGCTTTTGCTTGGGATTATACTGATATGAAAGGCCTAGATCCTAAACTCTACACTCATAAAATCTACATCAATCCTGAATGTAGACCTGTATGCCAACCTCAAAGAAAGGTTAATCCAGTTTTAAGGGGTATAGTTAAGAATGAGTTGCAAAAGTTGTTAAATGCTAGTTTCAATTACCCCATTTTCGATAGCCAGTGGGTCTCACCTCTGGTCATAGTTCCTAAGAAAGGAGGAAAGTGGTGAGTTTTTGTTGACTACAAGGAGCTTAACACAACCACTAAGAAGGACCACTTCCCATTGCCATTTATAGACCAATTCTTTGATAATCTAGCTGGTAAGAAATATTTCTCTTTTGTGGATGGCTTTAGTGGTTACAACTAGATTCAAATAGCTCCTAAGGACCAAGAGAAGACAAATTTCACATGTCCATGGGGGACATTTGCATATTCATTCTTACCTTTTGGTCTGTGTAATGCTCCTGCCACTTTCCAAAGAGCTATGATAAGTATCTTTTCTGATATATCTATTGATTGAATGGAGATTTACATGGATGATTTCATTACCTATGGAAATACCTTTGATGAAGCCAAGGAAAATTTGACAAAAGTCCTTCAGAGGTGCCAAGATTACAACCTTTCTCTCAATAGTGAAAATTATTCATGATGATGGAGGAGGGGGTTGTATTAGGCCATTTCATCTCCTCAAAAGGTATTCAAGTGAACCCTGCCAAGATTGAAGTCATCAGTAAATTACCCACACCAGCAAAGAAGGATGTGAAGAGTTTTCTTGGGCATGCTAGATATTATAGGCAATTCATAAAGGATTTTAGTCAGCTTGCAACACATCTATATAATTTTTTGAAGAAGGATGTTGAGTTTTCTTGGGACTCTACCTATACCAAGTCTTTCCTGCAGTTTAAGGAAGTTCTCACTACAACACTAGTTTTGAGAGACCAAACTGGGGTTTACCTTTTCACATTCATAATGACACTTTAGATTATTCTATTGGTGTTGTGCTTGGTCAGAAGGTGAATTCAGTGGAGCATGCTATTTATTTTATTAGTAAAAACTTGCAAGGCACAGAGTTCAATTACACAGTTACTAAGAAAGAACTACTTGTAGTCATCTATGCACTGAACAAATTCAAGCACTACATTATTGGATATGAGATTTTTGTGCATACTGACCACTCTACTATCAATTACTTGGTGAGTAAGCTTGCAATATCTAGAAGACTGGCTCACTAGTTTCTCTTAATGCAATAATTTGATATCACCATTGTCGACAAGTCTGGTAAAGCTAATGTGGTCGCTAATTTCCTTTCCAGACTGCATGTCACTGATGATCCTGCAGCCATTGATGACAACTTTCCTAATGAGCATCTATTTCTACTATCTGCACATAATCCATGGTATGCCAACATTGCTAACTATCTCACCATTGGTAAGACTCCAGCACACTTCTCTGCTAAGGAAAGAAGGTTGTTAGCTGAGAAAAGTTTTAATTATTCCTAGATTTCTGGATTCATGTTTTATATTGGTCCTAATCAAGTGACCCGTAGATGCATAAGGGAAGATGAAACATATGATATCTTAAGGGTGTGTCATGATGAGCCCTGTGGCAGTCATTTTTTGGCTAAGCAAACAGCATTCAAGATCTTGACCACATGATATTATTGGCCTAGTCTACATAAACATGCTGCTCAATATACAAAGAAATGTGACAAATGTCAGTGCATGGGATGACCCACCAAGTCTGATAAGATGCCCCTATAGCCATAGGTAATTGTAGCATCATTTGATAAATGGAGGATTGACTTTGTTGGTCCTATTGAGCCCTCCTCACAAGGTAAGACTTATATCCTTGTCTGTACTGATTATGTTACAAAATTGGCTAAGGCCAAACCAATGAAGCACCCTAAGGATAACAATGTTGCTAAGTTCCTCTATGATTTTATGTTCACAAGATTTGGTTTTCCTAGGGAATTGCAATCTGATCAAGGACCTCAGTTTACTTCTAATCTCATAGTTAGTTTGATGGAAGAGTATAAAAGTAGGCATGGTAAATCCTCACCATATCATCCCCAAGAAAATGGACAGGATGAAGTCACTAATAGGGAGTTGGAATCCATTCTTACAAAGATTGTCACCCTCTATAAAAAGGATTGGGCTGTGTGACTTCCTGAAGCTCTTTGGGCCTATTGGACTACATGGAAGACTACTACAGGCTTTACTCCATTCAAGCTTGTCTATGGTCGGACTGCTATTATGACTATAGAATTTGAACACAAAACCTTAAGAATAGCTCTTGACCTTGGCCTGGATCTCACTGAAGCATGGAAAGAATGAATTATGAGTTTGAATGGACTTGATGAATGGCACAAATCTACCTTGCATAATATTGAACTCCTACAACAATAGTGGAAGCACTGGCATGACAAGTATATAAAGGATAAAGTCTTTTCTGTTGGTGATTAGGCACTTCTATTCAACTCTCGGTATCAACATCACCGTGGGAAGTTCCAAACATGATGGTTAGGCCCATATGAGATTGAAGCTATGTTTCATAATGGAGTGGTCTAACTTTCTACTGTCGATCCTGTTCACTTTAAGTTTCTATTTAATGGTCACTGGTTAAAATTGTAACACAAACCCCAAAGTAAGGAGGAGTTCCTGCAACAGTTTTCATCTGCCACTAGCGATATATTTCTAGTAGCCTCTGCTATTGAGCCTTCTACTCAATTGGTTTCTTCGCTATAAAAAGGTCTTTGTCACTTCCATAATAAATACTTTCTTTGTGAAAGTTCTTTCTTCCACAATAAAAAAATCCATTTCATTTCTTGTCTTTCACCCATCCATTTCATTTTTTCTATAATGGTACAATAGCCACTGCCCTCCATAGCCTTTCAGGATCGCATGCTGACCGAGGTATTTATTCCCTAATTTGTTTTCCACCTTTTTAGTAATACCTCATCACATGCACAATTGAGGGACCAATTGCCTAATTAAGCTGGGGGGATAGTTATATCATGATTTTGTCTTACGTATTCATTTCAAATCTTTATGTTTATTCTTTTATCTTATTTTGTACTTTAAGCATTTCTTGCCATTAAGAGATGTGACACTCTTTCAGAGTTGTGTGCTATGATTTTGTTATTTCACACACATTATGCTATGGCAAGTACGTGCTAGTACGAGTTTGAGGTTATGCAATGATGAATAATTAATGTGCGTAATTCTCTTAATCTACACTCATTTTCAAAAATGCCAAAACTTTCTACATGTGAAATTTTTCCTATAACCTGCTATTTCAAGAAACTCTTTGCTAGAACCTTGCCTTAGTATGAAACTTCCTGCAACCTTGTTTTGAGAAAATTGGGCAACCTAAGGATAGGCTATGACCTTATTCAGTGTGAGCCAACTGTGCATAGTATTTTGCTGGATGATCAAGTATGTAGGTCATATTTCTAGGCACGAGGATGGATTGATTATATTTTGAAACTCACCAGTTGGAATGGTGAGGTTGCCTCACAATTTTTGAGCTCATTGAAAGGAGTGGCCACAGTCAAGGGGTTGAGAGTACCATTTTCTCAAACAATAGTGGTAGATGTTACAGTTTTACCTCAAGAGCGGGAAGAATTTTTAGAGAATCTTGATCCTACAACTTCAAGGGTGCAGTTCACCCTGCACTCAGATCCACCTCTTGAAGTACATAGAAAGAAAGGTACGTATAGATTGTCCTTACCAGAGCTATTTAAACAATGCACAGTGTATGTTATCAAGTATTTTACTTGCGAAGGTCGGAAATCCTACTTGCATTCTGTCCACTTCAAATTTCTAAGTTGTCTTCGGCATGAGAATAGACCCATCAATGTTCCAAGCTTTATGTTTAATATCTTGCAAAGACAGGCTACTTTGGTGCAAGAGAGTAAAGCTAATTCCATTTCACACCATTGTTTGATTAAGCTGGTTGTTGAGAGGGCTTTAAGAGAATAGTCTGAATTGTCTTGGGAGGAATTTTTGTTGCATGGATTTAAGGAACTGACTCCAGAGCCTATTGGGTGATGAGTTGGCTAGATAATTTAGACTGACACAGGGGTTAAGAAAATTATTATAGAGCTTGGATAAGGATCTTCCTCTAGGAAGAAATCTAGGGTTAGGACTCCTATGGATTCCCCTCACTCTTCCACTTCAAAGTCAGTCTAGAATGAGGAGGGAAATTCCTCTACAAATAAGTCCACCCCTATGTCTATGTCAAAAAGGGTTTCTCAAAGAAATGTGGCCAAGGGAAGAAAAAGCAATCCTAGTTCTAGTCTGCAGGCAAGGAAACAAGCTCCTGTAGCTAAAAGAACCCCTAAGAAGATGAAAGTCCCAGAGAAAGGAGAAGAAACTCTGTTGAGAAGAAGTAATAGGAAGAAGTAGAAGGTGACTATAGATATCCCATTTGAAGAGTCAAGTGTTGAACAAGAAGCTTTTGGGCAAAAAGAAGAAGAAAATTTAGAAATATTCAGCAAGAAATACAACCTGAAATTTCTGAGCAAGAAAAACAAGGGCCTAGGATTATGCAGTAGGAAGAATTTGAAGGGTTTCCTACTATTGAAATAGAATAGGTTCCTAATAAGCCAATAAATGAAGAAGTCATTGTAATTGGTGATGACTCCAGCTCCAAAGAGAAGGCTTATGTATTTTAGAGAAGAGGTTCAACCTCCAAGAATCCTTAGATAAATGATAGTTGTAGTGACTCAGATAGTGAAGAGATGTTTGGAGGATGTTATATAAGAGAAGAAGAGGGACCGAGATTATCTCCTATAGTAGAAAGGAATTCATATGAAGAAGAAAATCCTGATATTGATATGGACATTGTCAATAAAGTGGTCGAGAAAGTTTTAAGCGAGGGTTTGGATGCACTAGCCTCTGCTACACAACAATGTTGTAATACTGAGAGGTCTATGATAATCTGGATAGATCCTATGAAGAGGGAAATTTCTAAAAATGGTAAGTCCTCTATTCCTAAATCAACATAAAATTCTTGCATTAGTTCCATATCAGATCAGTCTGGTTCAGCATCTCTGTTATCTATTATTTTTAAATTGTCTAAGCAATTAGTTTCTGAGAGAGAACAGTGGAAGCAGCAACAAAAATAATTGAATAGGGTAATAGACCAGCACAATCAAGAGACCCTTGATCAAGAGGAAAAAGTAGAACAGTTAAATGTGAAACTTAACAAAATCACATCTCTTATTCCTGACCTAATGGGTTGTAGGTCCCCATCTCATGTCTATGCCATGTTCCTCAAAGAACAATTATTGAATTATTAGATGACCTTCATTATGCAAGATAGATCTCCCTCATTGCTAGAGCCTATTCAATTTTCTCAAGCTTTCAATAATTCTCCTATAGCCATTCAGAATCTTCTATGTGAACTTTTTCTTCATAATTTGGTAGTTCCAAATGATCAAGTATGGAATCCCTTACTCTATGTTGGGGATATTCAACTTAGGGCTCTCATGTCTTGGATTCAGAATGAGATTAGTTGGGATACTCAAGCTAAGTTTTATAGAGATTTAGAAGAAGGGATTCCCCTATATCTAAGACCTGAAGTCAAAGACCCCAAAACTTGCTATTATGATTGGTTAAGAATTGCACCCTCTGATTCAGGAAGTAAGCTTGTTTATCCACTTAGGGATGCAACATTTGACACATATGAACAATTGGTGAATTTTGAATCTCCTAAAGCCAAGAATGCCATTCAATGGCATTGGATCAGTGTGACTAGGGAGCTGAGAGATAAAGAGCCACATTCACCCTTAAACTTTGACATGGAAAATCGGTGTGCACCTTGGTATATTTCTTTGGGGAAAGAGTGATAGAGTTTTTGGATACCACTGACTTTTCAGCCACCATTCCTAATGTATCCATTATTAGCAAATTCATAAAATTTAGATAGTTAGGATATGGCAGAAGAGGACAGTAGGTGGAAAAGACACAAGGAGACAAAAGGGTTTTATTGGAGCCTCGCTAAAGGAGGTGTTGGACAGAAGACAACTAAAGATTATAGGATGATAGCTAGGCTTAAAAAATTTATGTTTTCTAAGGGACCAGCAAAACGCTAAGCTAGAGGGAAATGATGAGCCCAATTTATGGCTTTTCTGTTCATAATTTTAGTCTAAACTTTAAGTATTTTCATGGGTTTCACAAACAGCTTCATACTTTTTATGTTCATATGATATGACTATGGATGTATTTGGTACTTTTAAGATTAAAAGATATGTGCTAAATATATATAGATTAAGTGGATATTATGATGAAATTTGGTATTTCTTTCCTCTTTTCATTAATGGGTAGTGTCCTATAGCTGTGTGATGAGGTTGCACTAAAATAGGAAGCTCATTATGGATATTTATCTTGGTTTATGTCGTGGGTTTTGGTGCACTAATCTTTTGTAGGGAAAGACAAAGTCAGTAGGTAGAGGAAACTCAGCATTGAGTGGCTTCATTAAGACAAGTAACTTCTCTCAAGTTTCATTATGACTCCACTACTTCCAACCAATCATAGTTTTTGTTACAAGATTGAGTCAACCTGATGACCAAGTGTTTTGGAGGAAATCCAGTGCTCGTGCATGCCTATATTCCTGAGAAATTGAATGCGGGTTGTTTTTGCATTTAATGTCTTGTTGTTGAAAGGTTTATGAAAGTTGTTGTACCCATGATGGGAAGTTACTAGTTCTTAGGTGTTCTATTTTTCTAGTTGCTTAAATAATCTGGAGTTTGTGATTTCGAGTTAGTTAGATGTGGAGGGAATCCATTTTGTAATCCAGAAGAGACATGAATACACTCTATTATTCTATTATGTACTTATGTTAATGTTTCATGAATGAATATATGACATCTTTATATTTTAATCTTTGAGTTCTAAATATGTTCATTCTTTTGTGGGGGCCCACGTGGAAGGTGAGCCTAGTTTCTATTTAAGTAGGGATTAAGCTTTAATTTCCTTGCAGTAGTTATGCACTGTTGCTCCTGTAGCTACTAGTAACAAAACCACTGACTGTTTCCTACAGCATAGATTTACTATTGAAGCATTTTCTTAAGTTCTAGATTAGTTAGTGTTTCATTCCAAGTATAGATTTCCTATAGCAGTTTACTTGTTTTAGTAAATATGGCTTTGTAGATGAACTAAAGCATAAAAATTTTAGTCACCATCTCAAGTTTCATGTCCCCAGATTGATAAATCTAAATGAAGCTCAACATAATATTCTAACTAAATACTTGATGCTACCACCATAGAATCACTGTGAAGGGATGTCCAATCCTTGATGTTACTAAGGTATTATTCTGACCAACCATAGAGTAAGTCCTCAACTTTGCATAGCTTGATCTTCAATACTCCACGTGTGCTAATTCAAACATTGTCTACTTCTCTGCTAATCTCCAGTAGATCAGTATGTTGACATCAATGACAACCATAGTCATGAATGCAACATACAATTACTACAGAATAGATCCAAATACTCCCCCATAGGATATATTCAGCATTCATTCCTAACAATCTCCCCCATTAGCATTGATGGAAACATAGATGAAAAAACATCCAAGCTCCATGAATACCAAACTACAACGCTATTGCTCTCAAATATTTTCAAATCCTCTTCATCAATCAAATCAATCAATCTTTTCACGTCCTCTTCATCAATCAAAAAATTTAGGTTTTTCATTTTATATTGCTTCATCTCCTCCAACAGATTATTTTCTCTCTCTTTGTTCTTCTCTTCCTATTGTTCTTCCCTTTTTTTTTATAATTTTTTTTCATGTATACTTCTCCCCCATTAACATCAATGACAAAACTTCAATATGTCAATTCTCAATGTCAAAAGACACTTTTCATAACACTAGAGTCCTTCATGACTCAACTCAAAACACACATAATTCCCCATAGAGGAAGTACTGACATCCAATCTAGAAAAGATAGAGCTCATATATCACTGGACTGATGCAACAATCTGCATCACTTCTCAAAAGTAGGCTAGGGCATAACCCCAAGCATGCCTCTCAAATAATCAAATTTATCTTTAGGTAAGGGCTTTGTAAATATATCTGCAATCTTCTCTTTTGTACTTATATACTCAAGTCTACCTTCTTTCTCTACAACTTTTTATCTTACTACATGATACTTTATTTCTATATGCTTTGTCTTAGAATGCAATACATGATTCTTAGACATACTTATTGTACTGGTGTTATCACATTGTATAACAACAGGCTCATCAAATTTGATTCCAATATCCTTCAACATTTGTTTCATCCATATTATCTAATTACAATTTTTTTCTACTACTACATATTCTTCTTCTGCTATGCTCTGTGAAATGTAATTATGTTTCTTGCTTTTCCAAGAAACCAATCTTCCTCCAAGGAAAAATGCTCCACCACTTGTACTCTTTTTTTCATCAACATTGCCTCCCCAATCTACATCTGTATATTCACATAGGGTAAAGTTGTCATATTTTTCATACCATAATCCATATCCAATTATTCCTTTCAAGTACCTCAGTATTCTTTTTACTGCTGCAGAATGTGACTATTTAAAATCAGCTTGAAATCTTGCAACTATTCCAACCGCATGTGATATGTCTGGTCTTGTACGAATTAAATACTGCAAACCTCCAATCATGGATCTATACTTATTTTGTTCAACTACGGGAGTTTCATCTGTGCTAGATAACTTATGACCAGTTACCATAGGTGTGCCAACCGACTTACAATTTTCCATTCCAAATATCTTTAATAAGTCATTCAGATACTTTTTTTGACATAAGAAAATACCATCACTTTTTGTGGTATCTGCAATCCTAAAAAATATTTCATCTCACCAATCATGCTCATTTCAAATTCAGTCTTCATTTTATTTGCAAATTTTTCACTAGCTTCATCTTCTCCGCCAAAGATAATATCATAAAAAAAAATAACTACAACCAACAAACCATTCTCAATTTCTTTTAGATACAAATTACTATCTGTTGTGCCTTTAGAAAATCCCAATTTTATCAAATACTTATCTAGTCTTGCATACCAAGTTCTAGGTGCTTGTTTAAGTCCATATAAAGCTTTGTTCAATTTACATACCATGTCTCCTTCATGAGTTAAGGGAAAACCTTCAGGCTTCTCAATGTAGACTTCTTCTTCTAATTCTCCAGTTAGAAATTTTGACTTCGCATCCATTTGATATACTTTAAATTTCTTATAAGCTACATAAGCCAAAAAACATTCTCACTGCTTCAATTCTTGCAATAGGTGCAAAATTCTCTTCATAATAAATTCCTTCTTGCTATGAGTATCCTTTACATACTAATCTTTGTTTGTTCCTTACAACTTCTCCTTGTTCATTCATCTTGTTTCTGAATACCCATTTAGTTCCTATAACATTCTTATCTTTAGGTCTAGGGACCAACTCCCAAGTCTTGTTATTTTCAATTTGATCTAGTTCTTCCTTCATTTCTTTAATCCAATGTTCATTTTTACAAGCTTCATTAGTAGATTTAGATTTGATCTACTAATAGAAAATGACAATGATTTGCAAAATGAAAGTCACATTGAAAGTCAAATCTAAGTCTTAGTTCTTACTTCAACTCTATGTTCTGCTCTAGGTTCTTCTCTGATTTCCTCAATGTGACTTTCATTTTGCAAATCATTGTCATTTTCATAAAATAATTCAACATTTTCTTGATCAATTCTAGGATGAGTTCCTTCATCTGACTCATAATCAAGCATTTTTTCTTGAATTTTGAAATTTTCATCAACTTTAACATTTGCGCTCTCAACAATAGTTTTAGTTCTTTTATTGAAACATCTATAAGCTTTAATTTTCAATGAATAACCAAGAAATATACCTTCATCACTTCTAGGGTCAAAATTTCCAATGTCACCATCTCTCTTAATATAAAATTTACTTCCAAACATAATGAAATACTTAAATGATGGTGCATGTCCAAACCATAATTCATAAGGTGTCTTGTATGTGTCTTCTTTTCTTTGTACTCTATTCATTGTATATACTATTGTATTCACTGCTTCTCTCTAGAATTTCTTCGCCAAATCATTTCAAATAACATAGCTCTTGCTGCTTTAGTTACTGATCGGTTCCTTCTTTTTGCAATACCATTTTGTTCAGGTGTTCTAGGGGCTGAAAACTATCTTTTAATACCATTCACTTTACAAAAAGTGTTAAATTCTTTTGAAGTAAATTCTCCACCTCTATCTGATCTTAAACATTTAATCTTCATTCTAGATTCACTCTCAACTTTGTTCTTAATTACTTTAAATTTATTAAATGCCTCATATGTTTCTTGAAGAAATGCAATCCACATCATTCTTGTAAAATCATCGACAATAATCATAAAATACCTTTCACCATAGACTTATTACTAGGAAATGAACTTCTCTTCTTCTTAGCCATAACACATTCTTTGCAAATCATGTTAGTAGGTTTCATAATTTTAGGCAAATCTCTTACTGCAAGTGTAGTGCTTACTTTCACAATGTTATCAAAGTTCATATGACAAAATCTTCTGTGCCATAACCAAGTGTCATCAATTATAGTAATCAAACATGTCATCTCTGTAGGGTTCAACTAAAATACATTACCTCTAGTTCTTGTTCCAGTTCCAAGCAATTTACCATCCTTGTCCTTGATCACACAAGTTTTCTTACTAAACCAAAATTTATATCCCTTATCAAATAACTATCCAACACTCAAAATATTATGTTTCAATCCATCCACAAAATAAACATCATCAGTGATAGTCTTTCCATCAAGAGTAATAGATCTTATTCCTTTTATCAAACAAGGTGCATTGTTTCCAACTCTAACAATTACTCCATCATAATTATTAAACTTTATAAACTTATTCATGTCACCAGTCATATGATGTGAACAACCATTGTCTATAATCGAATCAGTTCTCTTTTCTACTTGAGAAACTAAAGCTTTTTCTTCTCTAACTTTAGTTTCAGAGTTTTCTTCTTTTATTGCTACAAATCTTGTATCATCATTCTCATTATCACTTTCACTTAGGGATTTCTCAATATTAGCCTCAAATTCTTCATCATTTAGATCTTCTAGGTTTAAAGTTCTTCTTATACTTCTTTACTCTTTTGGGACATTTAGATGCAAAATGACCATATTCTTAACAAGTCCAACATTTAAATATTTTCTTACCTTCTGGTTCTCTTTTCACAAGCAAGGAAATTCCTTCCTCATCTTTCTATCTACTTCAGTCTTAGATCTATTTCCACTAGCATAGTCTCGACTCACACTAATGCTTCTTGACAAGGTAGGATGAACACCAAGTGCATTGAATACTGTCTCAATTCTAGGTAGATCTCCCGATTGTCTCAAGTGTATCTTTGTTGCTTCTAGTCTTCGAAGAAGAGTTTCTATAGTAAAGTTATCAGTACAAGGTATAACTTGCTCAATCATCTATGTTGTATGCTTAAATAAGGAGTTAATGTCTTTAGAATATTTCATATCACTTCATTATTTGTCTTGTTTCCTTCACAAGATTTGATACCTGCAATAATCTCTGACATTCTACCAATATAACTTCTAACAGATTCATCTTCCATCACTCTTATATCTTCAAATGCACATATCCAATTATGTAATCTGACACTCTTTGCATGTACATCACCTTCAAAAGTAGATTGTGAAGCTAACCAAATTTCGTGAGATGTCCTTAGATATTTTACCTAACTGTATTCATTCTCCAGAAGGGCTGACAAGAGTGCTTCTTTGGCAAGTATGTTACACATGAACATATCTCTTTCCTCATTAGTACATTCTTCAATTTTGTCTTCTTCAATGATAGTCTTCACATTCTTTGTGATTAACCAATACCCTAGACCTAAACATAGAAAATGTTTCTTTATCTTTTCTTTCTAGCTATCATAGTTTACTACATCAAACTTAGGGCTTTCTTTCTTGAAATGATTTTCCATGGATCTCCTCAAGTTGTTAAACTTCTCATTCAAGGACCTACCGCTTTCATACCAATTTTTAGAAAGTAAAGTCCACCAAGATAACTGAGAGGGGGGGGTGAATTAGTTATCAGATAAATACAACTTTTATCACCATTAATAAATTTTAACCATGTAAGCAATGTAAGAAACAACCATAGAAAGATAAACATACACATCAACACAATACCACAAGATATGTTGACTAGGGAACCTCTTGATTAGAGAGTAAACCTCGGTGGGAATGATGCCCACAAAAGATGAACCAATATAAAATTTCCTTGTGAGAGGATAGAATCTCTTAAGAGCCTTATGAAATACATTCAGTACATATGCATCCCTGTTAGGAGACTTTGAATCCCTGTTAAATGATTCTAACCCTGTTAGGAGTTATGGAAGGCAGAAGGACCCATTGTCCAAACAACTTCAAGGGAAAGATCACTGAACACATTGTCCAACTGATCTGTGTATTAATCAAATAGAATAATACAAAATAATTACTAATCTCATCAACTTATCTTTTCTCCTCTATTTGTGCCAAACCACATCATCTGCTTCACTAGATCTCAATATCATATCTCTGCAATTCACATATCCTCTTACAACATATATTGCTCAATTCCACAATTCCTTACACATAATTCTTATAAAAATAAAGGAAAAAAATCCTTCCTTTATACCAAACTCAAATAATTACAAATGATTTAGCCAACAAGGCTTAACCAATTACAAAATATAAACCTCCACACGTTACACAATATTTCACAATTACATAAAACTACCAACTTCCAAACAAAATAATTCTTCACTCGTGCAACCTTTGAGCATGTTGTCACATCCATGTCATGATCATAATGTCTTCATTAATTTTACAACTTTTCATGCCTAGATTCTCTCCCGATTAGGAGATATCATCTAGTTACCACAAGTCGCTTCTCAGCAACATTGCATGAATACTGGTTCTATTGAATTACACATAACTATCATGGGTAATTGAATTTTTGTACGTGGTCTTGACCATGATCTCAGAACACAATATAGAGTAAGTCCTCAACTTTTCATAGCTTGATTTTCAATACTCCACGTGCGCTAATTCAAACACTATCTACTTCTCTGCTAATCTCTAGTAGATCACTGTGTTGGCATCAATGACAACCACAGTCATGAATGCAACATACAACTTCTACAGAATGGCTCTGAATACTCCCCCATAGGGTATATTCAGCATTCATTCCTAACATATCAATTAGTTGGATTCTCGAAGAGGATCTGTGATGAGGATTTTAAGGGAGAACTCCAAGTTCTGGAGGAGATTTTAATGGGAAAATAGTAGAACTCTAGCATGTATTTCTTATTTTTTGAACACTTTTTGGGCCTTGATATCTCATAAATTTATAATGCACATGGATTAAATCCATGCCAAGTGGTTTAGAGCTATTTAAGGAGTAGTTTCCTTTTAGTAAGCTTTAGATATAATTTTATTTTCAATTTTATGAGTAGCTGAAAACCTAGCTACGATTTTCTTATTTTCCCAAAAGGGTGAAGTTATATAAATTGTAAGAGAACAATTTAATTAAGGTCGATTAATTTTTCAATACAACTATCTACAATTGGTGCTTCAATCATGGTGTGTAAATTTCTACTATCTTTGAGAAATCATTGAATGTTTGTTTGCTCATTTGTTTATTTCAAAGAGACAATTGAGTGTATGGTGATTTTGATCTTTGAATCTTTTAATTTGGTATTTATCATTGTTGTATTACCTTGTTGTGATGAATTATTGGGAAAATCATTCTTCAGTGCCTTCAAGATAAATTTTTCTCATGTGTGTGTGCATTCGTAGTAGCTTCATGATTTGATGAATTTTGATAAATCTTACATTAGTGTTAATTTTGTTTCATGATTGCATCCATAAAACCAGGGTTGTGAGTAATTCTAATCTATGTTTTGTGGGTTTTCTCCATCTTTGTGGTAATTTAATTCACAAGTTTATGCAATGATGATTCATTTCCATTACGTTTATTTTCTACAATTTTCATTCAATTCTCATTACCTTACTGTTTTCCATTTTTGAGAAATTGATCATAATAGATTAAATTTAAATTTGCATGTTAGGAAATTTTATTTCATTTAAAATTCTAAAAATACACAAAAAATATTGTTTGTTTAAGATTTTCTTTGTAACCTCTCCAAGATCGAACTAGCAAAGGCCTCCTCGTGAATAGTTTCACATTTATCTTCAATTGAGCTATCTAGAAGGTTGAGACCCAGCCTAAAAGGAATCTTGGGATTGCTTTTATCATTATTTCAAGAGGGGAATTTTTACTCCAAATTCCTAGCCGTTGTCTCATGTAGAGACGATGTTGAACAGGTTGCAAAAGGTTAATCTCGGATTGAGGGAGTAGATTATGGTGAATTTTTTCTCCTATAGCAAAAATGATATCCATTCATTTTTTTCTTTCTATTGTGGCGACTTATGATCTAGACATCAAGAAAATAGATTTGAAAACAACTTTCCTTCATGGAGATTTGGAGGAAGAAATTTATATGACAAAATGTAAGCACTACGTGGTGAAAAGTAAAAGTCATTTGGTCTATAAGTTGATGAAATCCTTGTATGGTTTAAAATAGAGTCCTAGGATGTGGCACTATCAGTTTGATACATATGTGTTGACTTTAGGATTTGTCCAGTTTAAATTTGGTCACTTTGTATATTTCAAATATGATTATGATTATGTCCGAGTTATTGTCTTATATGTTGATGACATGTTATTTATTGACAAATAAAAGGGTTTTATTATAGAATTAAAATATTATCTCTTAGAAAAGTTTGAAATGAAATATCTTTGTGCAATAAGACACATTCTAGGGATGGAGATTATAAGAGATAGACAAAACATAATTTTTTGGCTAGGCCAAAGTAAGTATGTTGGTACTATACTGAGAAGATTCAATATGTAAAATTTCAGACCATTGTGTGTTCTTGTTATAATGGGAATGGAGCTTTCTATTTTACAATATCCTACATCCCCATTGGAGATGGAATAAATGAGTTGAGTACCATACCAAAGTGTTATTAAAATTTTGATGTATGTTGTGGTTTAAACAAGACTAGGCATTGTCCAAGAAATGGTAATTCTTTCCCATTACATGTATAATATAGGAAGAGCACATTGGGATGTAGTAAAAATATTTTTTAGATACTTTTAGGGAACCTCATAATAATCTATATATTTTCATGGAATAAGAAATGAGCATTTCTTGGATATTCAAGGTTATGTGGATTTAGACTAGGCTGGTGATGTTGATAAAAGAAGATCCACTAGTGTATATATGTTTACATTATTTGGTGGTGCAATCAGTTGGATGAGAGAGTGATATGTTGTGGTCTCTTTTTCAACTATAGAGGTAGAGTATATGGAAGCTACTCATGCCTATAAGGAAGCCATTTGAATCAAAAGATTATATTTTGATATACACTTGAAACAGGGTGCAACAACAATTTATAGTGACAATCAGAGTGCAATATGTCTAGCAAAGAACCCAACATTTCATGGTACGACCAAGCGCACATTGATGTGTAATATTATTTTGTGAGAGATATGGTTGAGGATGGCAAGGTAAAACTAGAGAAGGTAGAAATTCTGGCAAATATTGTTGATTCATTAACTAAGCCTATGAGCACAAAGAAGTTAAGATGGTGTTTAGAGTCTATGGGCCTTTTGGCCCCTAGAAGTTGAGTCCATGATAGAATGTATCCCCTAACCCTTTCAATCTATTCGACAAGTGGGAGAATGTTGATAAAATGTGTGTCTCAACCTTGCAAATAGTTTCAAAATATAGTTGGCATTTTTTCTGCATGTCAATGCCTTCGAAAAGTGAATATTAGTTATCAAAAGACTCTTTGTCCATACTATATTATGGAAGGTCCACTTTTAGAGAATCTATGAAACATTTCATGACAACTTTAAGGGTGAAAAATAGGGGAGAAGACTTTGGATGTGAGATACTATTTTTAACCTAGATTCATGCCTATCTTGGGTAACACGTGTCAAGAATGGGAAACACATTTCAAGGAGGTTTAGCACATAGTTTTGTACACCTCTAATGGTTTCTATTTTGTGAGAAGCCTATAAAATTAGGACTTGAGGAGTTATTTTTATCTTTGAGTTTCATTTGCAAGATTGGATGCTAGAAGGATTCTATTGAAGTTCCTGAAAGATTGAGTTGAGGTGATACTCCTGTAAGAACTTTCTTGAAAGTATGATGTAATTTTTTATTTATTTGATAATAAATTATGCAAGTTTTGGAGTGTAGGGTTTTTCTCCTGTAAGGGTTTTCCCCATGGAAACCACTATTTTATATGTTTTTTTTGGTGTTCTTATGTGTTTCTTGAAATCTCTATAATAGCTAAGTTGAAATTTTCATAATATTCCTCTACAATTAGTGTAGGATTTAATTCCCCACCAGGGAACCCATGAGAACTTAACCTAAAAATGCAACTATGTTTACAGAATAAATTTTTTTTAAAGTGTTAACAAACAATAAAAACAATGTTTTACAATGTGGAAGCAATACAAGGCAATAAAAAACCCACATAGATTACAACTCTCAAGGGTTCCTTGATGAAGATTACGAAAGTGTTAATTAATAAATTTAGATTAGATATAATTACAAATCCCATGTATACAACTGAATGATGAATGCAATCATAAATACAACTGGCACCATAAGGTACTCATAATAATCTACATCCACTGCACATGTCGCAGGGTATGTAATACAATAACCAAAATAAAGTACAACATGATATCTCAGAATAAATGATACAATGATACAAGACCACATAGAATAAGAAGAATAATAACACAAATCCATCAATGAAGAACAAGAAGGATCAACTGCCATAGGGATCATCTAGCTCCGGTACACGAACATTGAAATTTCAAATGGTAAAAGAATCACTACCACCCGACCTCGTGGAACCTAAACGGTCCACTCCCATTGTGATGAGGAGATAACATCAGATTCCACTTAGATAACAACATCAATAGAACAAGCTAAGGAAGAGATCCTAAAAGCTTCTAACTCAAAAGGTACAAAAGGACAATAAGGTAAAACATACTCATGAACTAGAGGCAACCGACATATGTAGGAAATCTAAGATGCATAAAGGAAGTGTCATCACATGAGCCAACTCTAAGGTTATCCTGGCAGTCTCTTAAGACCCCAATGCCCTAGTGACTCTATGTGGTATCAGTAACCTCTCGTATAGACAAGGTACTAACTATGCCATATCCAGTCCACGTAGGTGGCAAGCATCTTCTCACTCCAATCCTAGTCAAAACTCAATTAGGAACTCAGGCATGGGCGAGGCACATAATATCTTATTAGTTCATTTTAAACTCTTAATGTCATTAATTATCACTTATTAAGCTACTTGTAGTAGGATATCCTGGTAGCCACTTGCGGGCTTCGGCACCAATTACAAGCCACTTCCTACTATACACTCAGATAACCTACCCTAGGGTTTCACAAGATCAAGTATAACTCTGAGTTGACACAACTCATAAATCTCAATAACTAGTTCCAACGATGATAGAAACATGCAAAGCTAGAATCATCATAGAACAAGTTCACCGACACAACAGAATATGTAGGGCAAAAAAACATGGTAAAAAAAATATCTAAATCCCACCTCTGGATTTCATACCCACTAGTTGAGCATTCTAACCCCTTAAATTTAATTAAACAGATTGTCTTAAAAGTCAAATGGCATGGTTTAACATTTACAATTAAGATCCAAGGTATAAACATTTCCCTATTTAACCACATGCACAAATGATCGAATGACATGCAAAGAAAAATTACTAATTAACTATATAATCATAGTACCTATCTTTAATAACCATATTTCAGAACAAAACCCATGCATTTTAATAAAACCACCATTTACCAAATTTTAACCAAAATTACCTTTAACAAAAATAATAGTAACAATGAAAGTGCCCTTTAAAAAATCAAATAATGATAATTATAGAAACCATTTAAAATAACCAAATAATAATCATTTAGACAAAATAAGTTAAATTAAAAATTAAAGTTAAAGTAAACTAATTAATAAAAACTATATCATTTAATAAATAACCTTTTTAAAAATTAAAATAACACTAAATAAAAAAAATATAGAAAAAATAAAAATTAATACTTATTAGGGGGGGAACCCGTGGGCCCCGCACCCTTGTCACGCACACAACCCCTGATTGACATGTGTCAGTACCTTATGGTACTGCACGCATGGCAGCCTAAAAAGGTAGCCCAAAAACCCTTTTTTTTAATACATTTTTTTTTCAACAAATTTTTTTAAAAGCAAAGTTTTTATCGAACTTTTAATTTAATTTTTATTTCTAAACAAAATAGAATAGAATATATATATATATATATATATATATATATATATATATATATATATATATATATATATATATATATATATATTTCCATCTTAATTCAAATTACAACAACCTGGTACAACAACAAGTTGGACTTTAATCTTAAAAATAAAAAATAATAAATAGCTTTCATTTAACCAATTTCATCATTTTCGAATCTTGGGTTTCCTAGTTGACCCATTTTCCATAAAATTCAAAAAACAACCATTTAACCAGAATTATCCAAATTGCAAATCCAAACGAAAATATTCTAAAATACAAAATCAAAGAACGCATGTAGAAGGATTTCTATAAGACCAATTCCAAAATAAAGAGAGAATTCGTAGAATAAAATTCCAGACAAGATAAACAGCAGGCACGAAGAAAACAATCGTTTGAAATTGCTAAAACATAAATTTCCAGGATGATCGAATCCTACCTCAAAACAACACCAAAGAATAAAAACTGACAAAGACTAGAATCGAAGGAATCCCAAGCTACCAAACAATTGCTCAACAAAATCCATCCTTTTCTGAAAATCTCTCTCAAACCCATGTACTAGAATAATGGCTAAACCCTTAACACATAAAGGAATTACCTTCCACATGCGAGAGTTCAAACTCGACTCCAAGAGAGCTTTGCATAAAAATAAACTCTAATTTTCAGTTCAATTTCAGTTGAACTAGAGTCTCTTCTCCACTTTGCCTTTTGTTGACAGCACATAACCAAACTTTAACTAATATCATTAATTCAATTTTATTCAATTATGATTGTGCAACTTAATGCATTCAAATAATTAAAAATAAAACATTTAGTCTAACATGATCACCACATGCAAAATTAACCCTTAAATTAACTAATGCATTTTAATTGAAAAAGGGTACATTTACAATTACATAATTCTAAGGTTCATGTATTTAATTAATTTCCATTAATTAAATACTTCCACTATATAATAAGATTTTTAAATAACAATTAAACTAAATAATTAAATCTATTTAATTTCAAAATAAATAATATCCCACAGCTAAAAATAGGATGATCTAAATATAGAAATCACACCAATCACCACAAATCACAAGAATCAAAAAGACCTAAGGACCCACAATCATACTCAAGAACAGGGGTATAAACTCACATTAATTGGATGAGTTTAAAAAGGGTAGGAAAAAAAGAATCTTGTCCACTATTTCAGGATAATATTATGGCTTAGGTTAGGATTTTGAATTGAATATTATCTCCCCTCTTTTACCATTGAGACAAACGATAGGGCATGCTCATCCTGACAATTCAGGGAAGTCAATGCTCGGTACCTACAAACCTACATAAGAGACAAGAATTTGCATATACATATAGAGATATAATAAACAATGGCAAGGATCTACCGATCATGTGGATCTCGCAAGCAAGTAACTACGACTCTGTCCCTCAACCACATCAAGCACATCAAGCAAAAATATAAAAGCATACATGAACACCATACACATGCAAGTATGGGGTAAGTATAACCATCATTATAAATATCATTTTGAAACAAGTATAACATCATCATAAGTAACAACATATAACCAAGCCAATATAATCATCATAAAAATCCATTTATTAAAGATTCGCCATGAAGTGTCATACATCTAAAATCATTATAAAACTGAAATATCAAAGCACAAATACAAATGGCCTAAACAAGTTTGTCAAGGATAACAGAAAAGAAAACTATGGAGGGGTACTACATAGGAATTTTTTCCACATACCTTTTCTCCCTTACAAGTGTGACCTCACACTATTTTTGTGTGACCCCATTTCATAGAGCCAATTTTTTAGGAAAACAAAACTGTGTAAAATTTACTC
Organism: Chamaecyparis obtusa; assembly: GCA_027943335.1. NCBI lineage: Eukaryota > Viridiplantae > Streptophyta > Pinopsida > Cupressales > Cupressaceae > Chamaecyparis > Chamaecyparis obtusa. The sequence continues at coordinate 982,932 of BSBK01003318.1, read as the reverse complement.
CATAAATGGACTCAACTTCTTGCACTTACCCTCTTACAATTGTCATGTGCGACATGAGTTTTATGTATAAGAACCTCTTGGTAAATTCCCACAAGAAGAACCAATTCTCATTTATCTTATATATTATTTTAAAATGTGTATAAAAATCCTCATAAAAAAACACTTATTACTAAACATATATGCATAATATCCTTGCATATCTATATAAATTATTATTTATTAGACCTAACCCCAAATCCCACTCATGTTGTTACTCATGCCTAAGAAAAAATATTTATATAATTACTCTACCTATGCCTAATACCCAGTAATGTATCTATCTACTTTTTTTAATATTAAATGCTCCATTATAAATACATATGTTAGGATGTTGTCGATATAATATTGTACCTCCCTATAAAATTGAGTTTGCAATTTTGATTATAGTTATTTGTGTGGTGGTCACTACTAATTGCATATTTTTCTTCAAATTTGTAATCCCTCTTGGAGCACACATGCCAAAGGACAAATAAATATAATAACAAAATCTAATGGTGTTTATTACTTTATATGGAACTAGATATATTTTTATTTTTAAATAATTAATTAACTTGTATGTTTGTGAGTGTTATGCTTTAAGATATGCATGATTATTCTAGAATCCATGTGCATCTCAAAGTAAGGATAAAATACTATAATGAAATTAGCTATAGGTCATTATAAATTCTCATTATTTTGTGTCCATTTTAAGAGGATGGTTTTGTATAGTCACAAACAAAACTTAATATACAATCTTGTGTGAATTTCTGCTCATTTTTTATATTTTTCATATATTCATGTACTTGTTCCCATGTGTTCAATTACCGCATTGATTCTAGCATATTTTTGTCCAAGGTTAATTATATAGGTTGAAACTTTAAAATTAAAATTCAACTTGGCACATTCTTTGTTCATTTCATTAATTTTTAAATGAGTCAACTAAATGTGTGTTTCTATCATGTAATGTAATAATTTTATATTTAAAGACATTCAATTGCACAAACTTATAATTGAACACCAAGGATAACCACCTCATATAGTTTGAAGAAAACTTTGAATCGGTGCAATACAAGGAATCAAAGTCTACATAATCATTCTATGGCATGCACATATTTGAAAATTGTTTTCCTCAATATTTTTCCATTTTAATGAAACTAGTCCTATCAATAGGTTTGATCTAGGAGAACATGAGCCTTTTAATATGGTGATCTCCCAAAATGTGTATAACCATCAATATCTCTTAATATTTAAAGAGGAGCATAATTAGAAGTGAACATAAAATAGAAATGTACATTCAATACAATCATACCTATAAATTAAAATATGGATATATAGATTCATATACAATCTCTTAATGAAATGACCACATATAAATCATAAGAAATTATCTTATAATCTTAAAAAAGACCCACACCCTGTTGATCCCTAAGTTTTTTTGTCTATTAGTGTCTTACACTTAGTTATTTTCTAGGCAATGTTGGTCGGTCATCACTGTGGCCAAGTCATCATGTATAGACTGAGTCATGTGTATTGTACATTTATCGAGCAGTAGTTACTGCCGAGTAAGATAGTGGTAACCTAGTATTTCAGTGTGAACCAAGTCAATTTATGTCGAGTTATGTAAAGATGTCAGTGTCAAGAAATAGGGTATCAAGAACAGTAAGTGTCAAGTGCTAGAGATATCAAATACCGAGCAAGCCAGATTTGACATATGTGTTTTTTGTGGCACAAAAACTTAGGTAAATCATTTTGACCGACATCTATATTACATTTATTATTTGTTGGGGAAATAACAGAGGTGATTATGCTTTAGAATTGTAATCATTAATCCCTATGTAATTCATGGAACCAATTAGAATTAGGGAAAGATTAAGCAAAAAAACTAGACAATCCATATCGTAGATCTTAAATCATGGAGATGATCAATTGTTTATATAAGATGAGATTCAAACCCTAAAACATATTAAGATGGGAGGAGCATGAGTATGAAGGAGATATCATACTTCTAGAACAGAAAAGTGTTTTGACTAGCAGAAACAGAGTTCAATGACCGAGCAAAGCAGTGAAGGATAGAACATAGACATATTTGATATAGGAGATCAAATCTATAGTGTAAGGAGAAGATTTGCAATGAACATCATAGTGAAAACTATAGGATCAAGTATTGAGACATTCTAACAGGTGAATTAGAGTAAATCTCTTAACATAGTGGTTTTAACCGACCTTAGTAAATCTCTTAACTGAGTGCTTACTTAGTTGTAAGGTTTTAAAACCTTTTGCAAGGTAGATTGTATAAGTCTCAAATCTCTTACTAGGGAAGACACCTCACAGGGTAGATCATCTTTCATGATCAAACTTGTAGCCCTAATAGGAAAACTTTAATACTATAGTAGTGAAGATTTGTGGGTGTCATCCCCACCCCAGTTTTACCTTTCAAGGGATTCTGGGTAACCAAAATCATTGTGTTATATTTATTTCCATGGATGATGATTAGGATAGTATATTTGTTACAGTGTTAAGTTTGATGCTTATGCTATGCAAGTTTTTTTATGTCAAAATGTATAAATTGGTTGATATCTAATTCACCCCCCCCCTCTCAGTATCACACTTTCCCTAATAGATTTCCAACAATTGGTATCAGAGATTAGTCTCTTAAAGAAGTCTAACCTCTTGTGAGTCAAAGATCTTGAGATGGAAGTTTATAAGTTGGGAAAGATCATAGAGAATCATAAGATTGACATTCAGCTTGCATTAAAACAAATTGAAGCAGCCAGAGGTGAGCTAAAGAATCCCTAAGTAGAAGAAGAGAAATAGAAAAATAGCAGAATGAAACTCAATATCAAGAAGAGGATACTATAGGAATATTTGATAGTGGAAACTCTGTAGAAAATGACAAAGCCATAAAATAATTGCTGGAGAAAAACAACATACTGAATGAGGACATCAAAAATATGAAGAGAGAACAAGAAATACAATCAGTAAGACTCTGTGAAGTTGTTGAACAGAAAAATAAAGTTGAAGAAGATAAGACAATGGTTGAAGAAGATAAAAGACAAATATCAATGAGACTTCATGAAAGGACAAGTGACATGCAAAGACTGACAAACAATCAACTGGACATGGTAAATCAATTGTTACTTGTTAATAAAGAATTAGGAAGGAAAGATGTGGAAATAAAAAATCTAAGATCAGAAAATAATCAACTGAGGAATGAACTAAGATCTAAAAAGGAGACCAATGAAAGGATGAACAAGCCTAATGAAGCTATAAGATACTTTGAAGAATTTTTAAGGTCACCTAGAAGATCTAGTGAGACATCTGGACTTGGACATGATGAGAACTTATCATCCACTGAGGAAGGAGAATCATCAAAAAGTGGAGAATAGAGGAATGCAAAGCCAAAGAACAATAAGCCTACATGCCACCATTGTGGAAAGCTAGGAAATATAGCCAACATCTGTAGAAGAAAACATGGTAATTCTGATCCTAAACCAAAGCTCAATGGATATTGTTTTAACTGTAAAAAGCATGGATGTCAGAGACATCAATGTAGGACAAAGGTCAGTAATCTACCTACCTCACTTAGATTTCAAGGACATTGTTTCAACTGTCAAAAATACAAACATAGAGCACATGAGTGTAGATCCAAAGCTAAGTGGACATCATATCAACATACTAAGGCACCTAAGAAGGCTAATGCATACAATTGGGACTACAATACATGGTACAATTATCATTACTGTGGAAAATATGGTCACATTGGAGAAAACTATTTAAAGACACATCTCAGAGGTAAATCCAATAGTTGGATGAATGAAAGTATGGTATGCTACAAATGAAAAAATATTGGTCACTTAAAGAAAGAATACAAAGCACATATACCGAGCAATGAACAAAGAAAGAATGAAGAAACTACTGAGAAAATGAGAGATCAGATGAACAATACGTGGAAGAATAAAGTGGAAGAAAGCAGTAGTGGAGTCAGTGAACCTAAGGTCACCCAATTCAATGGATTATGTGATCTCACTACTTCAAACTAAGAAAAGAAGGTATGTGTGGAACTAAATCTTATAATGTTTTATTTTACATTAGTTCCTAACATTTGATAAGATAAGGTCCATATTTGCATAGATTAAGATGCATTAGGATAGATTTGAGTAAAGAGATACTTTGTATATTTGATGTCGAGCATCAGTATTCTAGCCTATAGTGACTGAGTCACTAGTGTTTGTTGAGCTCTTGTGATAGCCTAGATGTGATGTACACTGAACTGTAACTAAATAGTTGTATCGACCGAGCTTATGTTAACTAAGCTAACATGATATTGCTGAGACAGTTGTATCTCACCTATAAAGTATACAGATCATTAATGAAGTCCTAATCTGACTGTTTGAAGCCTATAAAGCTAGAAGTTACCATTTATTCTCATTTCACCAATGATTTTAGAACTCTTTAGAGCGATTAACCAGAGTGATTAGTGCTAAGTGTGATTTTTAGAAATCTTCATAGCATGTTGTCGACAAACATCTGAGAACTACTTGTGCAAGGTATTTTACCAAGTTATTCATTTCAGAAATTAAACACTTAAGTTTGAAGAAATGGCATCATCATCATTAGTTGCAGTTAAGAAGTATGGGAAGAAATTTTTCAATGTGCAATTGGTAAGGAACAATGCATGCAAGCCACATAAGCTCTAGGTTGCTCCGGAGAGTGTGATTATGGGAGATTTAACTGGAGCCCTATCATCTATCCCTTAGAAGGTTTTGATGATCAATGAAATTTGATCATGCTACATGTGTAAGATTGGGGAAATCAGAGATTATGAGCTTAGGGAGGCATATGATAAACTATTCAGCAACAGGGTGTTGAAGCTGGAACATAAGAAGGTTGCCAAGTGAGGGTTAGTGGATGCTCTCAATTTTTCACAAAATTTCAAAGTTGAATGGATCAAGATTGTACTGAGCCATGTTCATGACATAAAAAATTGGCTATAGGATGGACTAGTCCAAATTACCAAAGAAATGATTCACCAGGTAACTAGATACCCTAGACTCACTAGAAATAAGACAATGAGATGTCAGAGTAAAGAGGAAATTCAAGAAAACACCCAGGTAGTATGGAAAAAATGAGGAACAACTATTTCAACTATCACAAACCCTGAAACTGATTTTGTAGTGAGGGTGATAGCTCATAAATTTTATCAATCTAGTCCGTTGGACATTGTCCCATGCATGGTAGTGGACCAAGCTTGGAAGATAGTAAAGAAGGATCATACATATGACCTTGTCGAGCTCTAATTGACACAGCTTGACGAGAACCTTACATCCATACAGAAAGCAAAGAATTATGTGTAAGTTCGGTTCTTTACTTTTCTATCTATTTTTCTACATATAGAAAATTTTTCCTACTGTTGGAGGTGTAGAATGGTATAAGAATAGACCTGTTATAATAAAAATTTGTGAGTTTATTGGTCAACTGGGTGAAAACTTTGAGAGTGTCATGAAAAGTTATTTTTTTGAATTCAAGAAGAAAATGAGGAAAAGAAGTAGAATCCTTGTATCATTAGTAGACAGGTACTACAAAGATATATGCTTTCTAGTTGATACAAATTTTACATATGCACAAGTAGTCATACTAAGGGTATCATGGCTAATGCCATTACCTTATGGGTTAAATATATATGAGACAATAGCATAAATCACATCCCTATTAGCTGAGGAAATTGACAAGAAGGCCACACATTTTGGAACATATGAGGAAGCTAAGGCTAAGATAACCATGGGATTAAAATCTGCTACCATGGAGAGAAAAAGAAAGAAGATAGTGAAAAACATAGAGAAGATGTTAGGAGATGAAGAGGTAGATGCACCTCTTGCATTGACTCATGGATTAGGAGAGGATAATTCTAGTGAGTCAGAATAAAGTGAAGAAGAGGAGAATGTGGTAGTGAAGAAAGCCAAGAAGGCATTAGTTGCCGAGCCTTCCAAGAAAAAAGTACAAAAACCTAAGCCCCTTTCCTCACCAATACTTAGGCTGAGAACTAGATAAGCTTCCACTGTTATAGTTGTTGAGCCACAAAAGAAGACCCATACATTAGGGAAAAGAAAACTAGTTTAGGCGAAGGCAGTGTCGAGCCATATAAGGAAGAAATCAAGAAAAAAGCTTATATTGGAAAAGGATGAAGAGGAAACTGATAGTGATAAGGAAGTAAAGAAGAAGGCTCCATCACATAAGAAATCACTAACTGTGGATGAAATATGCCACAACATTAAGAGCACTATTGGCCTAGCAAGATTTAAGAAAATAAAATTTGAGAAACTAAGTATTGAGGAAAAGGAGAGAGTAGCACAAGTGATGCTTGAGATGCTCTGTATATTCAAGATGACACCACTTCAATTGGGAAAATTGATTCCTGATGAATTATACTAGAGGATAGCTCAGAAATTAGAATATGCCTTTACATTCAAGAAGCAAATCAGGGAGAGAACTCTTGCTCAAGTCATGCCTGACTTATCCCCTACATACATTCAGAAATATATGGAGCAATATAGGAACATATTTTTCCCTAAGCTCCATTCATACTCCATCCTTCAACACAAGGTTGAAGTTATTGTACAACAAAGTATAAGGTTATGGAAGATGCTTTTTGGTCCTTTAGTCGATAAGAGTGCACAACAGAGTGCAGGCACATCCAGGGAAGTAGAATTGGACAATAAGGAGGATGTCAGTGAATAAAAAGTTCAAAAGGAAGAAGATCAGAAAGCTAAAGAGAGGAAGAAAAAGGATGAGATAACTATTTTAGATATCACCAAGGACACTCTAGTGAAAACTAACGTATTGATTGAGGAAGAAATTCAGAAACATATTCAAGCTGAGGCAACCAAGGATAAATCTCTACCAAGCATCAATCTAATACTATTACAAGTGCAAGATTATCCACAGATTGAGGGCACATCAACTATTGAGAATACCCTAGAAAGCCTAGATATAGTCATAGTTGATCAGCTAGTCTCATTAAGTGCTAATGTTGAGGAACAGGACAAGTCAGAAATCACACCAAAGCCTATATCTACTGAGGAGATAAGAAAAGAGTAAGAAAAAAAGTTTGCATTCATAATAGTAAGTCCTCATGTGGAGGAGAAGGAAAAGGAAAATATGGAAAAAGAGAAAGAGCAGGACACTCAAGAGCCTAAGGAACAAGAGGCAATAAAATCTCTTATACAAATGTCAAGTGGAACTACACCTAGGAAGAATTCACAAAAGAAGAAGGATAAATATCTTTCTACACAGGTGACACTCGAAGAAGTCATAGTGATTCCTAAGTGGGACACTGATAACTTAACCTATGAACAAAAGAAAATCTTGAAAGATCTACTGAAGAAGAAGAGAAAATTGGAAGAAATGAGAAGGGAACATCAACAAAAGAAGGTACTTCATGAGATAAAAGGTATTTTCATAGATGATTTTGACATGAGTGATGTAAATGAATCTGAACCTATTCTAGAGCAACTTGTCCATATAGGCAAGAAAGTGATTGATGATAACAGTGAGGCCAATGCCAAGTTGTTGTAGTGGTTAGAAAGGAAGTTTGAGATCAAAGTACTCAATAATGTCTCTGTAGGCATTGCAGTGAAACAGGTAGAACTCTCTACCTTAGTAACAAATTTAGAAGTTGTACAAAATGCACACTCTTTGTACAAGAAATTTTTCAATGTAGAAGAATTTACAAAGGACAACCAGGATCTGATAGACAAATTACAGTAGATCTAAAGTCTACAAGTCACTCATTGAGCATGGATGCAAGTTCCAGCTCTATGCATTTTACCAGATTATTACATGCCCAAGGTAGATTAGCTGAGTTGGTGGCTAATGATGGTAAAATAAGGGCTAGACTACTCTCTATCCAAACAATATTAACACCTCATCTTGATGCTATGCAAAGGGAGTTGGTCATAAAAAAGGAGTTAGTTCATAAAGATCCTCATCTTTCTATTGCCGAGAGCCTAGTCGAGCTAGTTGTCGAGCTAGAAGTGAAGTCCAAGGTTTTGAAGTCTGTAAGGTCTGGTTGGGACAATGCATTAGGTATGGTCATGGAGCTTCACAAACCATTCTTGGAAAAATATTTCAAGACCCTAACACCCCAAGAACTTCAAGTGTCAAAAACAAGGGGGAAATAACATGGCATAACAAAATCATATGGGGAAAATAACATGAAATAGATATGAATATGAAATATTAGATATATGTTAGATATCAGAAAGCATAAAGCAGATATAGACACAGTGGACAAATGGTATGCCATACTAGTTTTGCAATGTATATATTCAATTGTATGTCAAATAATAATACTTTTGTTTATATGTAAAAAAAATTTAAAGACTTAGTTAAGTCTTAGGGGTAGTATTCTATAGAAGTTTTTGTTGGTACTAAGTACTCTTGTAAATGTAATGAAAATGTCATTACAAAGTGTTTTTTCCACTAATGTCAAAGGGGGAGATTGTTGATCCCTAAGTTTTGTTGTTTATTAGTGTCTTACACTTAGTCATTTTCTAGGCAATGTTGGTAAGTCATCATTGCAACCGAGTCATCATGTATAGGCCGAGTCATGTGTATTGTACATTTACTGAGAAGTAGTTACTGCTGAGTAAGATAGTGGTCACCGAGTACTTTAGTGTTAACCGATTTAGTTTATGCTGAGTTATGTAAAGATGTCAGTGTCGAGCAATAGGGTATGAAGAACAGTAAGTGTCGAGTTCTAGAGATATCAAATACTGAGCAAGCCAGATTTGACATATGTGTTTGTTATGGCACAAACACTTAGGTAAATCATTTTGGAATATATTTATATTACATTTATTATTTGTTGAGGAAATCAAGGAGGTGATTATGCTTTAGAATTGTGATCATTAATCCCTATGTAATTTATGGAACCAATAAGAATTAGGGAAATATTAAGCGACAAAAGTAGACAATCCAGATCGTAGATGTTAAATCATGGAGATGATCAATTATTTATATAAGATGAGATTCGAACCCTAAAATGTATTAAGATGGGAGGATCATCAGTATGAAGGAGATCTCATACTTGTAGAATAGAAAATTGTTTTGACTAGCAGAAATAGAGTTCAGTGACCAAGCAGAGTAGTGAAGGACAAAACAAAGACATATTTGATATATGAGATCAAATCTATAGTGTACTGAGACATTCTAATGGGTGAATCAGAGTAAACCTCTTAACAGAGTGGTTTTAACAGACCTTAGTTTTTAAATCCTTTTGCAAGGTAGATTGTATAAGTCTCAAAGCTCTTAATAGGGCGGACCCCTCATAGGGTAGATCATCTTTTATGATCAAACTTGTAGCCCTAACAAGAAAACTTTAATACTACAGTAGTGAAGATTTGTGGGTGTCATCCCCACCCCAGTTTTACCTTTCAAGGGTTTCTGGGTAACCAAAATCATTATGTTATGTTTATTTTCATGCATGATGAATAGGATATTAGATCTGTTATAGTGTTAAGTTTGATGCTTATGCTATGCAAGTTTGTTTATGTCAAAATGTAAAAATTAGTTGATATTTGATTCACCCCCTCTCTCAGTATCACACTTTTCCTAATAGATTTCCGACACACCCAAATACGCTATTTTTATGCCAAAGGAATCTCTTATATGAGATGCTCCAGATGACTTTTCAAATCAACAATCCATATTGAAGGATGGACGTGAAAGATGATTGCAAGGTCTCTTATTGTTAGATCAATTTAACTTTTTCATCACCGTTATTTTATTTATTCAAGTTTTGATTTCCTCATTTTTCTTTTCCCTATTGCACATCGTGCATTAGTTGTCAATATGTTGTCTCACTGACACACTACACAACTTTCAAACACAATATGGAGCAATTATTATATAAAAGTTTACATGGAATACTACTAATTTAACAATGATAACCATACTTTTATCTTTATCTTTTTAAATGACCATACTTTTTAATCTTTATCTTGCCATTCACGAATAATGTGCACATCCACTTTTTGTTTTCATAAAAATTCTTAGAAATGTTTATTAATTTTTAAATATTAATTTTATTTTTAAGATTTTAATAATTCTAATGCCTATGTACAGGTTCATTCTAATTCAGATACAGTCTTCTCTTCTTGGGATAGTTGGATAATATCTAAATGGAAAAGTATTTCTATCCCCCTTGCTTTGGTTTTCCCTAGAATCAGGAAAACCACCATTGATCGATCCACTATCAAATGGTGCCCTCCTTCTTTGTTTATTAAACTTAACTTTGATGGTTCTTCAAGAGGAAACCCAAGTGCTTCGGGTATAGGGGTATGTTTGAGAAACTCTTTAGGTAAATTTTTAGCACTTAAGGATGCACCTATCCCTCCAGGTACCAATAACATGGCAGAGGCTCTGGCACTTCTGAATGGTGTTATTCTAGCTAAAAAATTGATGATTCCCTGTCTTCATATTGAGGGTGACTCTATGGTTATAATTAATTCTTGCATCCATAGAAAATTGATAATTGGAAACTTAAATACATCCTAGATCGTGTATGGTACTATTTGGATTCTTTTCAAAATTTCATCATTTGTCATTTCTTCAAGGAAGGGAATTCATTAGCAGATTTCTTCCCTAACCTAGGTTGTGATGATATAGAGCTCGATACTCCTTTTCCTTCTGATCTCTTGTCAAGTTTTCCAAAAAAATTATCTGTCATTCATTTTGAATCTTATTCATATGTTCCTTTCAATGTTAAATATTTATATATGAGTATTTTTTATCTCCATGTTCTTCTATATTTTCATTTGGCGGTTGCCACCTCTCTACTATTCCATTTTGCATGTCATCATGCTTTCTTGGTAGTTGGTGCTGTTAGGGATTTTTCTTGCATGGGATCAAACTTGGAAAATATATGGGCTTGGTTCTCAGTTTAAAAGGGATTCCAAGTTTGCAAGAAAAACCTAATTGATGAGGATTGGATAAGATCCTCCTTCTACTTCGAGCTCCACAGGACTCGGGTGGGTATTGCCTATAAAGATTTACTATGTTTCAAGTAAACATTCAAATGGTGGATTAGGTCTTCACTGTTATGCTATCTAGGCTTTAGATTACTTAAACAAAATATCACTCTGTAGACAACTGAGAATCTCCTAATACAGAGTATAACAATATAAACTATACATGTAATAGCATAGACAATGGGATAAGGATATTCATCCTTCTTCTTTTTATGAGTACAACTCAAGGAAGGCTAACCTTTCAATTCAATTCTCTCTTCAAGGAATCAACAGACTCAAACTATATCACCTAGATACAGTCTTTTCACAATATGCATGAACTTAGAAATTGAAATGTACTGGTAATGATATTTTGTTTTGATGAAAAGGATTTTAAAAACATCCCAAACCTTGCATAGACCAGTGCCTGATTCATTAGGCATCAGAGTCAAACATGAAATTGCAAAGAGATTATGAACAAAGGAACATCAGCACAGTTTGAAATGTTTACATGCCTTAAATAAAACAGACCTCATCAATCAAGTTCTCCTTATGAATCCACCTATGTATTTCAAACATTTTACTCCCTACTCAAAGAATTTAACCCTCCCCTTGGAAGAGACCTTAGAATAGACAATACATAACCAGCATCCACTGGAAAGACAAGATTAAAATACCCTTGATATTCAATCTTATACACATTTGAACACAAATCTTAAACCACAGTTATCCCTTGAACAACTCTATTTCTAATCATTCCTTAAATGATTAATAACAGACAAGACTGAAACATCCTTAATGCCTCATTCTATATGATTCAAAGACATAAATGGAGACAAATTGAAATTAGAACAACAAGTGCTGCAATTCATTCATAAACAAGAAAAAAATTGCTTCATACAATGATGTTCTTCTCTAAAATTCAGAGAAAATCTAAACACTAAGTATGCAAAGAAAGGAAAATATTACAATAGTTCACATGGAATCCTGTCCTAAACTTCAAGAAAAGAGGCAGACACAGTCTGTAGCCCCCTAGAACCCGATGGAGAACCAGAACAGGAACCCCTAAAATAGAGAGGAGAAGAGAATTAATAATAGAAGGAGAAAACCCTAAAATCAAAGCTTGATCAACACCTGTCTGTTTCTTCAATTTGATCTCCAAAGTCCTCTCACCTTTGAAATCTAATATCCTTGGGCATTCCAAACAAAATCTGATCTGCTTTGTCTTTTATCTACCACTTCATATCTGATCTTATCTTATTCATCTGCTTGCAAATCTGATTCAACAACCCTCTATCTTCTGAGAATCAAATCTTATCTTCTACTCCCGGGAGAATAATCAATAATGAAAGCCCTTTGTCAGATCTGCAAAATAAAATATGCCTGGAATAAAATATCTCTACAAAATCTGACCTCGAATGAAAAATCATTTACTGCTCTCAGCAACTTGATCTGATCTAATTTCTTCCACCACCATCATTTCCGTCGTCTTCTGCCATTTCTGAAAAGATATTGTACTACTATATTTGGACAAAAAATAGATCTCCTAGGCATTTTTATGAAAATACTTAAACAAACACATCCCTGAGACCTTTGGTGTCTTGGCATCTCTACAAAAAGTAAATTCATCAGCAAAACATTCATCACTTACCTTCTTGTTTTGTGATGAACCCGACAACAAGGTGAGGAACTTGTCCGAGAAGCTCTCCTTAGCCTTCTCCCTAACACTCTTACCGGTTGAAGATTCACCTCCTATCTGTCGACTCATCTTGCCTACAAATTTAAATTCTCTAAAAATTTTGGATGCCCTGATCTTTGCAAATGCTCATAAAATCCTATTTCTCTAGCTCCCTGAATGCTTGGTTGATTTAAATGAATAGAGAATAGCTATACTTATTCAACCGTATTGAATGAAAAAGTTCGTTGGAGATCAAAAAGTAGAAACCATGTCACTTTGCCATTATTTGGCACGCTCAAAACTTCAATTCACTAGCCATGGCTGAGAAGATGACATGTATTCAAATTTAACCTTCTGGCGATCTAGCGACAACATAATCCTTGCAGTCGCTAGAGAATCTAGCACCATTTCAAAAGTTATAGAGATTTGGTGACTGAGAAAATTTAGTCATATAATAGCTTACATTTTATCTAGAGACCTAGCGACAATGAGAAATCATAGTCGCTAAAACATTTGAAACCTTTTGAAATCATCTGGCGATCAGACGACAAAGATAAATTAAAACTTTTATATCGATATTTGGCAACAAATGGCCACAATTTCAGTCACTACAAAAATATTTACCTTTGAAACTATCTCGAGATTAGGTGACAAAGGGCCATCACGAGACTTGGTGACCATAGAACACCTCCTAGTCGCTTAGTCCGGTTGACTATTCAAACTTTTTCCTGAGATATCCCAACCTGACCATCTGGAGATCTAGCGACTGAGGAGAGGAGACAATAATTTATCTTATCTAGAGATCTAGCAACTAAGGTGAATCTCAAAATAGCCAAATCATTTTCTTAACTTGAGTTTATCCTGGAGATTGAGCGACAAAATAGTTCTCATGGCTGTGAGATAAAATACTTAACCTTAGTCAAGTCATGAGAATAATCATCAACCGTTGATTAGAAAATTGATCCAACAGTCCACATCAAGTCGATGTAGCCCTTGTGTCCTAACCGCTTTATTGGGAGATTTAAAGATAACCATGTCACCAAATTGTTGATCACCAGAGATAGAACCACCAAGATAACAAGAATGCGCGACAAGTGTGAATGCCAAGTTGCTGGATAAAAGAGATAACTGCTAGCAAACCTTGAGATCTAGCGACCTGAACTTCTAACCGCCTCCAGTACTTAGAGATTTAGTGACCAACTGTAAATCTTGATACCGCTTAATTTTATATCAATCTTTAATCCCCTTTAGAGATCACCCGACCTAAAGCATTTTGATCTGGAGATTTAGAGACCTAAGTTGTCCCGCAAATATTTTCCATGGTAGCCGCCTGATCTCTATACTGAAAATCCAGAGACCTAGCGACAAAAGGAAATCGCTGGGTCATTTGAAAATAGGGAATATTCCTTCTTCTTAGGGAGATTGTGCGACATGAGGCTTCGAGTAGTCGTCAATAAGAAAGGAATATTCTAAATCAGTTTGGAGATTACGTGACTAACCAGAGAGAACAAAAGTGCACATGCTTTAAGAGGGCCTTTTAAGTTATTGGAAAAGGTAATGATGAAATAGATTTGTAGCAGGAAATTTGGGGTTTCATTGGATTTTTCTAGGGTAAAAAAGATCTTGAAACCTAGGGCTAACACTTGGAGCAGAAGGACCAGGGGAAAAAAACAAGAACTCAAAATTTCGATCAGCAAAAACACTGAAACCAAAAAAACTACCAATAGTGGCTCTATTTGAGGATGTTTAAATGAGAGTTTAAGCAAGGACCACAGATCTTTGGGAAAGCAGACCAAAAATAAAAATGCTTGACCAAAAGCAGGGAAAAACACACAACAGAAAGAAACAAAACTACACAAAATTTACAAGAAATTTACATGAGCATAAGGGCTGCAACTGTCAGTTGAAAAATGGCTTCAAGAATTGCCCATGCACTGGAAACTCAAAAATTCCTCCATCCATATTTTTCAAAAAGTAGGAATCCTTCCCAAAACTTTCATGAATTATATAAGGACTAAGCCACAGTGATTCAAACTTCTTGTGTTTCCCTTTATCTTCTACTCTCACATTCCATTGAAGCACTAAGTCATTTGTTTTAAATTTTCTAGTAGTTGCTCTTTTGTCAAAGAGGTACTTCATTTTCTGTTGCAACTTGATATTGCTCATCTGACTCTCCCTTCTCATCTTATCCAACTCAGTCAATTGCATGATCCTATCTTGCATTGGCTCTAACACATCCAATTCCTGATCCTGAATGAACTTATAAATAGGAAGCAAGTTGTTTATAGGTAATCTTGACTGCAAACCATATACAAGTTGAAATGGAGATTTCCCCATAGCTTTCTTCACCGTAATCCTATCTACCCATAGGGAAAGCTTCAACTTTGAATGCCAAGCCCTCTTATTTTCTTCCAATGTTTTCTTCAAAATCTTTAAAATGCTTTTATTACTGGATTCTACTTGTCCATTTACTTGAGGATGATAGGGGGATGAATAAGATGTCATAATCCCATAGTCCTCACAAAAATCCCTGAATTCATCTGACCTAAAACACATTACATTATCAGTGATCAATTTCATGGGGACACCAAATCTAGTCAAAATATTCTCAAGTAAGAAATCAATAACAATTCTACTTGTTGCCTTCTTTGTAGGAATAGCTTCTATCCACTTAGTGAAATAGTCAGTTGCAACAAGTATATAATTGTGTCCTCCACTAGATTTCTCAGCAAACTCTCCTATGAAATCCATTCCCCACATAGCAAATGGTGCCTCAGCAGTTACTGGGTTTAATGATAATGCTCCTGAATATCTCAATTTTGAAGCAAATCTCTGACAGGCCTCACATCTCTTGACAAACTAAAATGAGTCCTTAAATAATGTAGGCCAAAAATACCCAGCTCTTAAAATCTTATGAGTAGTAGCCTTTGCCAAATAATGCCCTCCACAAACACCAGCATGCATTTCATTCAAAACCTTCTCTGCTTGATATTTGTCAAGGCAAAATAGCAAGACTCCATCTCTATTTTTCCAATACAAGTCCCCTTGTATCAATGTGTATTTCTGAGCTTGCAACCTCAAGGATCTCTTTTGATTATCTATCATATGTTTTGGGCATTTGGCATTCTTAATGAAATATACAATATCAGCATAGTATGGTTGCATCTCAATACTTGTTACTGTCATGTCTGAAATTCCTTCATTGTTAATCTATACTAAATCCATATTCTCTTCAGTCATTAGTCTTTCCAGGCCTTGTCCTCTTGCAAGCTTGGTGATATGAATTTCTAAATTGAATTCTTGAATCCTGGTTATCCACTTGCATCTTTTACTAGTAACTTCTGACTATGTAAGGACATCTTTGACTGCTACATGGGGAACATATGCAATGACCTTAGCACAAACCAGATAAGGTCTAAAGGACTTTACTGCCTTTACCAGTGTATATGCCTGCTTCTCCATCATCTCATAATTTAATTCAGTAGCCTGCAAAGACTTACTAAAAAATGCAATTGGATGTTCAAAACATTCTTCATCCTTTTGCAATAGTACAACAACAATAGTATGAAATGATGCAAAAGAGAAAAATGAAAAAGGCTTAGTATAATCAGGAGACTTCAGTACAGGTGCCTCTTGAACCACTTTTTTTATTTTATCAAATGCACCCTGAGCTTCGGTAGTCCATTGAAACTTGACATCTTTCTTGAGCAACTTCACTATTGGCTTGACAATTTCAGCAAAATTGGCAATGAACCTCCTAACAAAATTGATTTTTCCTAAAAAGGATTGCACACCCTTGAGATTTTTGGGTGCAGGGACCTTCTTGATGGCTTCCACTCTCTCTAGATCAATTCTTATTCCTTCCTTAGATACAATGTGCCCCAACAATTTCCCTTCTTTGACTGCAAAGTTACATTTCTTTGGATTCAGAGACACACCATATTCTAGAGCTTTGTTAAAAATATTTTCTAGGTGTGAACAATGATCACCAGCCCATTTGGAGTAGGTAGTTAGGTCATCTTGGTACACAACCATAAACAAATCTATATATTCTTTAAAAGCAACATCCATGGCTCTTTGAAAAGTTTCTCCAGCATTTTTGAGGCCAAATAGCATTCTGACATACACATAGGTTCCCCAAGGTGTTGTGAATGCTATTTTAAATTGCTCAGATTCTTTCACCAACACCTGGTTATATCCAGAGAACCCATCCATCATAGACAATAATTCACATCCAGTGACTTTATGCAACATTGCTTCCATATTGGGCAAAGAATAATTGTCTTTTAATGATGCAACATTTAGATTTCTAAAGTCCACACATAACCTAATATCACCATTCTTCTTTCTAACTGGGACTAAGTTGGACACCCAAGTTGAATGCCTGATAGGTTGGATTATTCCTGCATCACTTAACTTGACCAGCTCCTGTTGCATTTTAGGAGCCAATAGTGGATTAATGGGTCTTTGCTTCTGTCTAAATGGCCTGACATCTTGTTTTAATGGGATTTCGTGTTGGAAGAGATCCTCTCTATAATATTTTAGGTCATCATAAGACCATGAAAATACATGCTTGTGCTTCCTTAATAACTTTATTAGATTACATCTTAGCTGAGGGTCTAATCCCTTCCCAATATAAACCACTTTAGGTGCATTGTGTGATCCCAAATTCACTTCTTCCAGACCTTCTACCTTAGCATTACTTGTCTTTAACATATAATCTTCTTGACCAGTATATAACACTTTCAACTCAGTTAAACCCTTAGGGATATGATTTGAACTCAATTGGATTACCTCATTTCCCATGACCATGTCCTTACCGTCAATTTCCTCAACCAATGTGTTATAGTCTATAAGTTGACCTTCATATATGTCAAGGCACTAAATGAATTTTAAAATTTCATGGTCATCCTCAAAGACCTGCCAATTGTAAATGTTGTCTGGAACAATTGGCCTACTCTTTATTTCAACTATTGATACTCCAAGAAAGGTTGAATCATCTCTCTTTAAAGCAACATTGGCCAAAAAATCAGCCATTATGTTTTTGTATCTTTCTACCCAACAAATATTGAAAGCATCAAACATTTCAATTTGATCCTAGATTACATGTTTATATAGTTTTAATCTATCATTTTTGATAGCATATTTAGATCAAACTTGTGCCACCACAAGTTCAGAATCACCAAAAACCTTTAAACATTTTATCCCATGTTTGATGGCAATATTCAATCCTAATGATAGTGCTTCATATTCTGCAGTATTATTTGTGCATTGAAAAGTTAACAGGAATGAATATTTGAAAGTGGTACCTGATGGATATATGAATAAAACTCTAGCACTAGAACCTTCCTTTGAATAGGCTCCATTGAAGTACATCTGCCATAATCCATTTTGTTGTTTTTTTAGTTCCGCAACTAATGGATCTATCTCTTCTACTTGTGGGACAGTCTCCTCTAATCTAAAATTCTCCATGTCAACATCCAGACAACAATTTAAATGATCATCATTTATTTCAATCATGTGTGGAACTCTACTTTCTCTGCAAATCTTGACATTATCACCATCAATATTGAAAGTTGCAAAAGAAAAATCACACTATATATTGCCTCCCATTGAAGCACTCCATTATCTTGACAACAAAATTCCATACTGAGGTGGAATGTCAACCACTAATACACTCATAGTTAGCAACTTACCAGGATATGCTTCAAGTCTGTAGGGTTCCTATTTTCTTGGAGAATGGTAAAACCCTAATACGGCTATCTTTGGAGGTTGCCCTAAAAGAGGAAGCGCATGATATAAGCATTTTTAGGGTTGTGAAGATAGGAGAAGTGTATTTGTTGGAATGTTTTATGTTGCCGTGATTTGTCTTCAAGGGTTGGGAAAATCTTCTGAAAGAACTTGCATTGCAAGTGTATTGTAAACTGTAATAGTTTTGATTAATACACTGTGCAGGTTTTGGAGTGCTAGGGTTTTTACCAAAAGGTTTCCCCATGGTAAATCATTGTGTCATTCTCTATTTTCTATATGCATGGTATATGTTTGCAATATCATTGTTAAAGTAGTTAACGAATTTGAAATTGTAAGGATTTGAAAGAATTTGCACAATACTTTCCTTTAGAGATTAGTGTAGGAAGTTGTTTTCGCACCTGAGTTTCCTTACAAAACCAATCTCTTGAATCTTCTATCAAAGACTGCACAAATAATTTCATGACCACATCATCCGGTTCAATATTATAGTCATCTATAACATCCATAAAATGTTTCAAGTGTTCTTCACAGGTGATAGCATTACTGCCAGTGAACTTTGGAATTTTTTTTCTAATCTCTTCAGGGATAGGGTTGGGGTATCCAGGTATACCATCGAACACCAGTTGCTTATGTCTCTCATGAACTGGCCCTGTCTGACATAGACCAACTCCTTGGGAAGTGGAGGCTTGGACATTTGAATTTTTTGGTGGCTTGGGGATATTTGGTGGTGGAAGATTAACTGGTTGTCTTGCAAAATTTCCAATATTTCCACATTGCATTTGAGAATTAGAAATTGTATTGATAGGTGCTGATGATTGTTTCAAGAATTCAATCTTCTTTTTCATTTCATTAGTAGTGGCTTCTATTCCTACCTTTTCTAACTCTTTTTCTAATATCTCTTTCTCCCTTTTTGCCTTTTCCATTTCAAAATCTAATCTTGAAACCTAATCTAAGGGATCCTTATCATTTGTGGTCTCATTGATTGACACTCCTACAACCTTTTGCTTACCTTTATCTTTGGGGTTTCTTATTTCATAGACCTTCTGAATGACAGGTTGTTTAGCTATATTTTCAAATATGGGGACACTATTTATAGCTTCCAAATTCAGCAACTGTCTTTTTAATTGCTCAGCCCTTATCATGGCATGCCTAATATTTTCTTCTTTTTCCTTTTCTCTCTTTTTCCTGATGGCTTCTTGTTCATGAATCCTCCTTTCCAATTCATATACTTCCTCAAAAATTTCTTCTAAATCAGGTAGGTTTGTTTCTAATGATGATTGTTGGCATGGGTTTCTTATTGATGACTGTCTGAGGCATTCATGGCTTGTGAAGGAATGAAATTCAATCTACTCCTACTCTGATTTCTAGACCTTAGGAGATTATGAGGGATAGTCCTCCTAAAGTGCCTAGATCTTTCTGCATCTTTCTCTGTGGGAGAATAATAGTCCTCATATTGATTAAGCCCTAAATAAATCGCTTCCTCATATTCTGAGGCATTTCCTTCTTGGTTTTTTGGGGCAGAGTCTTCATGTCTCACATTTCCCTTTTGTTTCCATGTTAAGGATATGTCACTTGTATTTTTATCCTTTCTAATTCGCCTAGATGTATTTGGGAGCTCACCTTCCAAATTTGCTTCCAGATGATCCTTTTTCCAGGCTCTAGTATTTCTCATACTCATTATGATCAATTTGTTTTAGACTTTAACGACACTGGTGCAGAGATTTGTAAGAGTCACCACCCAACTAATTGGGAAAAATTTTGTTTGAATTATGAATACTAATGGTAACCAACTAGTTTGTATAGGATAGGAGCCCTGGCTCAACTAAAACCTATATTTTAACAAAGTATTTTAACAAAATCCCCAGTAGAGTCACCAATTTGTTAGGGATTTTTCTTGTGGGATCAAACTTGACAAATATATGGGCTTGGTTCTCAGTTTAAAAGGGATTCCAAGTTTGCAAGAAAAGCCTAATTGATGAGGATTGGATAAGATCCTCCTTTTGCTTCAAGCTTCAAAAGACTTAGGCGGGTATTGCCTATAAAGATTTACTATGTTTCAAGTAAACATTCAAATGGTGGATTAGGTCTTCACTGTTATGCTATCTAGGCTTCAGATTACTTAAACAAAAGATCACTCTATAGACAACTGAGAATCTCCTGATATAGAGTATAACAATAGAAACTATACATGTAATAGCATAGACAATGGGATAAGGATATTCATCCTTCTTCTTTTTATGAGTACAACTCAAGGAAGGCTAACCTTTCAATTCAATTCTCTCTTCAAGGAATCAGCAGACTGAAACTATATCACCTAGATACAACCTTTTCACAATATGCATGAACTTAGAAACTGAAATGTACTAGTAATGATATTTTGTTTTGATGAAAAGGATTTCAAAAACATCCCAAACCTTGCATAGACCAGTGCTTGATTCATTGGGCATCAGAGTCAAACAGGACATTGCAAAGAGATTATGAACAAAGGAACATCAACATAGTTTGAAATGTTTACATGCCTTACATAAAATAGACCTCATCAATCAAGTTCTTCTTATGAATCCACATGTGTATTTCAAACATGTAACTCCCTACTCAAAGAATTTAACCCTCCCCTTGGAAGAGACCATAGAATAGATAATACATAACCAGCATCCACTGGAAAGACAAGATTAAAATACCCTTGATATTTAATCTTATACACATCTGAACACAAATCTTAAACCACAGTTATCCCTTGAACAACTCTATTACTAATCATTCCTTAAATGATTAATAACAGACAAGACTAAAACATCCTTAATGCCTCATTCTATATGATTCAAAGACATAAATAGAGACAACTTGAAATCATTTTAAGTGCTGCAATTCATTCATAAACAAGCAAAAAATTGCTTCATACAATGATGTTCTTCTCTAAAATTCAGAGAAAATCTGAACACTGAGTATGCAAAGAAAGAAAAATATTACAATAGTTCACATGGAATCCTATCCTGAACTTCAAGAAAAGAGGTAGACACAGTCTGTAACCCCCCAGAACCTGGTGGAGAACCAGAACAGGAACCCCTAAAATAGAGAGCAGAAGAGAATAAATAACAGAAGGAGAAAACCCTAAAATCAAAGCTTGATCAACACCTGTCTGTTTCTTCAATTTGATCTCCAAAGTCCTCTCGCCTTTGAAATCTGATATCCTCGAGCATTCCAAACAAAATTTGATCTACTTTGTCTTTTATCTACCACTTCATATCTGATCTTATCTTATTCATCTGCTTGCAAATCTGATTCATCAACCCTCTATCTTCTGAGAATCAAATCTTATCTTCTGCTCCCAAGAGAATAATCAATAATGAAAGCCCTCTGTCAGACCTGCAAAATAAAATATGCCTGGAATAAAATATCTCTGCAAAATCTGACCTTGGGTGAAAAATCCCTTACTGCTCTCAGCAACTTGATCTGATCTAATTTCTTCCACCACCATCATGTCTGTCATCTTCTACCATTTCTGAAAAGATATTATACTGCTATATTTGGACAACAAATGGATCTCCCAGGCATTTTTGTGAAAATACTTAAACAAATACATCCCCAAGACCTCTGGTGTCTTGGCATCTCTACAAAAAGTAAATTCATCGGCAAAACATTCATCACTCACCTTCTTGTTTTGTGATGAACCCAGAAACAAGGTGAGGAACTTGTCTAAGAAGCTCTCCTTAGCCTTCTCCCTAGCACTCTTACCAATTGAAGATTCACCTTTTGTCTATTGACTCATCTTCCCTACAAATTTAAATTCTCTGCAAATTCTGGATGCCCTAATCTTCACAAATGCTTAGAAAGTTTTGTTGCTCTAGCTCTGTGAATGCTTGGTTGATTGAAATGAATAGAGAATAGCTATACTTATCCAACCATATTGAATGCAAAAATCCGTTGGAGATTGAAAAGCTGAAACCATGTCACTTCACCATTATTTGGCACACTCAGAAATTCAATTCACTAGCCGTGGCCGAGAAGATGACATGTATTCAAATTTAACCTTTTGGCGATCTAGCGACAACACAATCCTTGCAGTCGCTAGAGAATCTAGTGCCATTTCAAAAGTTATAGAGATCTGGCGACTGAGAAAATTTAGTCATATAACAGCTTACATTTTATCTGGAGACCTAGTGACAATGAGAAATCATAGTCGCTAAAACATTTGAAACCTTTTGAAATCATCTGGCGATCAGACGACAAAGACAAATTAAAACTTTTATACCGAGATTTGGTGACAAATGGCCACAATTTCAGTCTCAGCAAAAATATTTACTTTTGAAACTATCTCGAGATTAGGCAACAAAGGGCCATCACGAGACTTGGCAACCATAGATCACCTCCTAGTCACTAAGTTCGGTTGACTATTCAAAATTTTTCCTGAGATATCCCGACTTGACCATCTGGAGATCTAGCGACTGAGGAGAGGAGACAACAATTTATCTTATCTAGAGATCTAGCGACTGAGATGAATCTCAAAACCGCCAAATCATTTTCTTAACTTGAGTTTATCTTGGAGATTGAGTGACAAAACAGTTCTCATGGTCGCGAGATAAAATACTTAACCTCAATCAAGTCATGAGAATAATCATCAACCACTGATTAGAAAATTGATCCAATGGTCCACATCAAGTCATTGTAGCCCTTGTGTCCTAACTGCTTTATTGGGAGATTTAGAGATAACCATATCACCAAATTGTTGACCGCCAAAGATAGAACCGCCAAGATAATGAGAACACGCGACAAGTGACAACGCCAAGTCACTGGATAAAAGAGATAATTGTTGGCAAACCTTGAGATCTAGTGACCCGAACTTCTAACTGCCGCCAGTACTTGGAGATTTAGCGACCAACTGTAAAGCTCGATACCGCTTAATTTTATATGAATCTTTTATCCCCTTTAGAGATCACCCGACCTGAAGCATTTTGATCCTGAGATCTAGAGACCTAAGTTGTCCCGCAAATATTTTCCATGGTAGTTGCCTGATCTCTATAATGATAATCCAGAGACCTAGCGACAAAAGGAAACCACTGGGTCATTTGAAAATAGGGAATATTCCTTCTTCTTAGGGAGATTATGCGACATGAGGCTTCGAGTAGTCGTCAATAAGAAAGGAATATTCTAAATCAGTTTGGAGATTGCGCGACTAACCAGAGAGAACAAAAGTGCACATGCTTTAAGAGGGCCTTTTAAGTTATTGGAAAAGGTAACGATGAAATAGATTTGTAGCAGGAAATTTAGGGTTTCATTGAATTTTTCTAGGGGAAAAAAATCTTGAAACCTAGGGCTAACACTTGGAGCAGAAGGACCAGGGGCAGAAAACAAGAACTCAAAATTTCGATCAGCAAAAACACTGAAACTAGAAAAACTACCAACAGGTGCCATGCATGTGTCTTGGGTTTTTTTATTAGTTTTTCCTGTTTAAGTATTGTGGTTTATCAATGTGAATGCTGGCATGTGGATCTTGTGCAGATTTGAATATTTACTTCTTTACCTCTTGTTGTACTAAGGTCATCTTACATGGATTATGCTTAAATACAAGTCTAGTGGCTTAATTTTTATCTGGTATTTATATTAATGCTTTGATACATGTGTTTTTTTTTCTTTTCGAAGTATTGTGCTTTTCTCTGTCTTTTTCTTTGGCATTTGGAATCACAGTTGGTTTCGGGAGTTCCTACTTCATCTCCTATGGAGGACTAGGTGCCTCTTCATTGAGGTATTTTGTATCTTTGCGTTATGGTCACAATTGGATTGGACATTTTTGTAACATCGTCTATTGTAATTGGCTAAATGCCTTATAGTTTATTCTCGGGTAGTGATGTAGGTAAAATCTTTTGATTTTCTTTAGGTTTGGGGGGTTTTCTATTCTCTCTATAGGCTATTCTTGAATTCTTCTCTTCTAGGGAAGGCTCTTTTTGTATATGTATGGGCAAGGATCAGAGTTTTTCTTTCTAGTTCTTTTCTCTGTGAGCCCTTTGAACCAATTTTTATTTATAATACTATATATTAAGTGGTTCAGCCACCTTTTCTTAAAAAAAATAATTATAATATTATAATATATAGATAAAGATTATTTTCTTAATTTTTTTAATTTTCTATCTATTTAAATAATTATTAGATTATAACATTTAATATATAAATAATTATTTATAAATATATATATTTTATGAAAATTCTAATATTAATATTTAATTTTTAAAAATATATAAATAAGTAATAATAAGTTTTAAATAAATATATCAAGTTAAAAATAATATGATGATTGTTATTATACTTCTTGTATAGATATTGATTTAGTTTATTTTATTTAAAATTAATTTATGTATTATTTATATATTATATTTTATTAAAAAATATTAATTAAATAGGTATAAAAATATACTATTCAAACTAATATATTGTGGTTTATCAATATGAATGGTGGCATGTGGATCTTGTGCAAATTTGAATATTTACTTCTTTACCTCCTCTTGTTGTACTAAGTTCATCTTACATGGATTATGCTTAAATATAGGTCTAGTGGCTTAATTTTTATCCAGTATTTATACTAATGCTTTGATACATGTGTTTTTTCTTTATTTTTTGAAGTATTGTGCTTTTCTCTATCTTTTTCTTTGGCATCTGGAATTGCAGTTGGTTTCGGGAGTTCCTACTTCAGCTCTATGGAGGACTAGGTGCCTCTTCATCAAGTTTTTTTGTATCTTTTCTTTATGGTCACAATTGGATTGGACATTTTTGTAACATCGTCTATTGTAATGGGCTAAATGCCTTATAGTTTATTCTCGGGTAGTGATGTAGGTAAAATCTTTCAATTTTCTTTAGGTTTGGGGGGTTTTCTATTCTCTGTATAGGCTATTCTTGAATTCTTCTCTTCTAGGGCAAGGCTCTTTTTGTATATGTACAGGCAAGGATCAGAGTTTTTCTTTCTAGGTCTTTTCTCCAGGAGCCCTTTGAACCAATTTTTATTAATAATACTATATATTAAGTGGTTCGGCCACCTTTTCTTAAAAAAATAATAATTCTAATATTCTAATATATAGATAAAGATTATTTTCTTAAATTTTTAAATTTTCTATCTATTTAAATAATTATTAGATTATAACATTTAATATATAAATAATTATTTATAAATATATATTTTATGAAAATTCTAATATTAATATTTAATTTTAAAAAATATATAAATAAGTAATAATAAGTTTTAAATAAATATCAAGTTAAAAATAATATGATGGTTGTTATTATACTTCTTATATAGATATTGATTTAGTTTATTTTATTTAAAATTAATTTATGTATTATTTATATATTATATTTTATTAAAAAATATTAATTAAATAGGTATAAAAATATACTATTCAAACTAATATATTGTCAAATATAATTTTGTTAATTATTTTTAATATTATATTATAATATAAATATGTCACATTTAAATATAATATAATAATATTATATATTTAATGTTTATATAGTTTTTAAACCTATAGTATAATTTTATTTATTATACATAATTATTTATTGACATTTTAATTAAAATATATTTTTTTCAAATTTTCAAACTTAATTTTTAGTTTTTAAAAAAAAATATTTAAATAATAAATATAATGTATAAAGAGTCAATTATCTATTTAAAAAAAAGTTATCTTATTTTTCTTTAAAAGATCTTAATAATGAAAATGTTATAATAAATAATTAAAGTTTATTATACAATGTATTGACATTTCTAATTTATTTAATTTTTTTATAAAAATTAATTTTCAAATTTAGATTTTTAAATTTATTTCAATAATAGTATAAGATAATTATAAATAATTATAATTCTATATCTCATATACAAGTAGATATGATGGTAGCTACAACATGGATGTAAGGATAGAGATACGAACAAAATAACCAATCATTTTTCTCTATTCTAATAGATATATTAAAATATATCTAGATATAGTTTTAAAAAGGATATTTAAATTAGATAAAGATACGTTAGGTAAATAAGGATAAATTATTAATAGGGTCTAATGAATTCATAGGAGTATAATATATTGAGCAAAACATATTATATTGATTATCCAAATTCAAGATTGACAAAATAAGAGTATATTATGTGAGTGAAGTAAGCCACTATGGATAGTGTATTCTTTTCTTGGCTTGCCAAGACATACAAAAAGTATTAAACAATTTGTAGGCGTAAAGAAAAACATGTATGAGTTGGAAGAGATAAAATCCACTTCCGTTTTAAAAAGTTTTTGGTAGAGCTGGTTGTCATGATGCATAAGTAAATAGAGACCCAATAGCACCCACTATTAGGCACCAAAGGATTATTCTATTATTTGTCAATTTAATGAATGATACTTATTATTTCAATTTAGAAAAATAGATAAAATGTTTTTTTAATTTGAAAGTTATATTAAAAATGTGTTACAGATGCACATGGCTTTTTAAAAAGATGCACAAAACAATGTAGCATTTGGTGTAGAAAGTTTTTACTTATTTTTTAAAATGTAAAAATATTTTTAATGTTTTAATAATGGTGAAAAATGTGTCTATATTTTTGTTTCTTATGTTTTTAGTTATTATGATTAGGTTGACTTTTTATTTATCGATTCATGTATGGTAGTGTGTTTTGTATGGAAATTAGGAAATAATTTTAGTTTGTTTCTATCATTTATCATCTTTAGAATTTAGATTCAATTTTCACATCTAGTTGTTCATTCCCTTAGTTCAAACTATATTTATGAAATTGAATTAGATCATTTTTAACATAACTGATTGAACCTCAAACCTTTATAAATAATTTTTCTTAGATTGAGCTCACGTGTCCTTCTTACTAGTCCTTATGATTGCACTAAAGTGCAACTTATTTTAAATTGCATTCTAGAATGTTGTATTTAAGAACTAATCATGATTCAAAGATTCATTTATGATTGAAAGAAATATTTATTGAACACATTTTAAATTTAATTGTAAGTGGATAAAAAGAAATGCATTAGCATTGTATCATCATCTTACAAGAATATTGAATGCTTGTTGATTGTTCTTGACCTTAATTTACTTTCATTGAATTGCTAAATCAAAGTTTTTTAATAGATGAGCTAATGACCCCCACAATTCAATAAATTTTATAATATTTTTCTAAGATACATATTTGTTCCAACATTTAGTAGTTGTACTTATCACACTTAATGATCTTATTTCTTCTAATTAATTGTGGAGCTCACATTTAATCCCTTAACCTTCTTAACTTTGGTTTGTAAATTATGTGTTGATTTTCATGCGCTATTAGATTTTAAAATATGGTTATTTGATCATGTGCATATAAGGTTTAATTAGAGAATAATTAGTGATTGCATTACTTTTGGATAAATTGGTCAACGTGTAATGGTAGAATTATTTTTGTAGTGGATGTATATATCATTAAAAAAATCTAGTTAACTAGTAAAACTATATTAATATGGTTGCATTCCCTAGCAAGAGAGTTATCTATGAGTAAGATTATGAATAAATTGATCTTTCAAATGACTCATGCGAACATAGGTCAATCTAATTGATGGTGATGCCAACCTCGTTAAAGGTAGGACTCCTAAATGGATTCGGTAAATTGTGATGCGTGCTAATTTATATCTTTCTAATTGTATCTTTCTTCCATATAATTATCTTAGACAAAGTGAATATAATGATGATATCTAATCCAAATCTTCATATCTAGACCTTGTAAACATCATTTTTCACCCCAATTGCAAAGGAGAATTCACTAATTATGCCTCATGATTCAGACTTTTTCATGTTCTTTAAAGAAGCATGTGTTGTACAATCTATCAATACAACGGGAATTTTGGAGAGGCTTTCTTTCTTTTGAGTCAGGTTGCCTGCTTGAGCACCATGTGTCCTTCAAGTGATCACCACATTTCTTTTACAAATGGGCCTAGGCTTGTTAAAGAATGAACATGTGTTGGCCTTGTGAGAATTTGGGAGACAAAGAAATGCATGTTGAAGAAAATCACCCATTGTGGCACCGCGTGTCTATCCAAAATCTAAGTTGCAACTCATTTTTTCGACAGGCTAGGTTATTTCAAAGGCATGAAATTTGGTCATCTCGCAAAAGAATATTGAGGATGCAATTTAAAAGCTTGAAAGCTTCCATGCTCATCTTCTAAAAGTGCTCCTTGTCATGACCGAATTATTCCACACACCTAACATCCGTCAACTTGTTATGATCATTTTGGTGTGGTTTCCAACTTTTAGTTTTTCTCAAGCGTGTACCTCCAATGAACCATCTTGATTGTTGTTGAGAGGGTGGTTAACATGTAATTGAGATCTGATCTGCTTGCAGAAAGGAGGCTAATCATTGGCATTAGGAGCCAGTGACAGTGACCATTCCTTCTAAGCCCTTTAGATTATGACACCTGACATGGTCCCAAGATCCTACTCATTAAAGTTGTTAGGATTGGCCTGGGAAGAATGGATGTGAGCTTGATATAAAGCTAGAGTGGGAAGGAGGAAAGAGTGAGAACTTTTGGCTTTTATGTGAAAGGCTATTCTAGCAAGCCTTAAGATTTTAATGAGGACTTTGAATAAATAAAATATATCAACCATTATTTGAGCCCTTTATTTTTCAAGGATTCATTTGTTTTCATGAATGTTTTCTATGCATTTCTTAACTTCAGCAGTTGCATTTCAATTTTTTCTATGCAGATTATGCTTTAAGCTTCTTTGTATATGGTTATCATTACATGTTTTATGCTTTATGTCTCATGCTTAGATAGTTATTCATAATTCGTAACTATTCCTTTACTTGATCTAGAGGGTTTCCTTGCTATCTTGTGTTAGGAGTTAGCATGTGCATTTTAAATTATTCCAAAAGCTTTAGTAGATTGCCTTATTAGGATTAGAATTTCTTCCCCTTTTTTTTAGCATAAAATGAAGAGCTAGCTTCTAAAATCTTGGAGGTCGTTAAGTGAAAACACATGAGGTCCCACACTCACTGAACTTCCCCTAAGGATGTTACACTTGAGAGTGATTTTAGGTGTCAACAGTTCTTTTTCTAGGATGCACGATAGGATTGGGTTCATTGTTCAGTTACATAAACCCATTGCTTAGCTAGTTAGTTATCATTCCTTAATAATTTGAGTGTTATTCTTATGGTATCAACCTTTAGAGGAATTAAATACAATGGAGACTTCAAGTAAAAAATTTATTTGTTTCAGGTAGTACTAGTGTTGGTTTGTGCAAAATTATTCCTAATTTTCTGATGCTCTAATGATGGACCCATTTCATAGAAATGCATATTAATTTCCCCTGTATTATGAAATGGATCCACCTAACCTCCCTACTAACAATACCAACCTCAACCACATTTTAGTTACAACCCAAGCTCTCTTGTTCCACCACATACCCAATACAGCCATCATTTCCCTTCCCCTTATTCGTCAATCCAAGTGTCATTTAATGACATTAGCGAACTTAAGGATAGGATGATGGATTTTAGAAGCCAAATAAATGAAATAGATATGCATTAAAAGAAAAAATAATGTGAGGAAGAGGATATGACTTGTCAGGTGTATTCCCATGAGCAAGAAATGGAGGCCCAACATCAAAGATAGTTTGAGCATAACCTTGCAAGGTATATCACTAAAAATGAAAAACTAATGAAGTAGTTATTAATAAGAATGCAAGATTTGGAGGGCCAACCAATTTCTAATTATTTCTCCCCAAGATTCAAACCATCCCCTCCATTACGGGAGATTTTGGATGATTTGCAACATAAATAAGAGGAGTTGATGTAGGAGGATCCCTGGAATAGATCTGTCCTTGAAGATGTGTATACTCATATGCATATGATTGCTCCTCAACCCATGCCCTCACTTGCAAAGGAGTATGAGGAATTTGACAAGGAGGAAAGGTTTTGGGAGGAATTAGAAATTTTTTTTGCATATGTAGATGTTAAGAAACATATTATTTTGTTAGAGGATTTTGACTTGTAGAAGCAATTTGAGGAAGCTGATGACATACTAGCCAAACTACAAAAGGCTCACGAGCAACATAAGGAAGATTTTTAAGAATGTATCTCTCCTCGGAAGGAGGAAAGGATAGTTGTAGATCAGAAAATTTATGCCAATACAATGCACAAAGATACGGTCCAAGTCATTTGTTTTGACCTAATACCATCAAGAGGATTCCCTATGAGGCATCTCGCTTTGTAACAAAGTGACAAGTTTCCCTGGGCTGAGTTTCTTCCAAAAGGCCCAATAAATGAGGTTCATACATCACCACGCATAAGAACAGAGGAGGAGGTAAGTTATGTTCTCCTTACCTCTTATATATTTCTCCCAAGGAAGTCAGTACCCTTATATCTTTTTTTTTTTTTGTAAGATGCTAGAATTGTTAGAGAAAAGGAAAAAATTGAGCTATAAGGGTATCTATTTATCAAACCTAGTTAATGGCTTCTTCTAAAAAAGGTTTATTCCAAGTACTATAAATAGTTAGGTTCTTTTTTATTGTTTTTTTTTTGCATGTTGTGTCTTTGTTTTATTTCAATAAGTTCTTATGCACAAGGGCTTGCATCCTTCGGTGTTCCTTGTAAGTCCCCTATTAGTCACAGTTGGTTTTCATGATTATCACCGTTAGTCATGATTTCCTCTATTCTAAATGGTGATAAACCCTTTTGTTTGAGTGAGCATGTCTCTATGGGATCTATCTAGAGTTGCATGTTCTTGGAAAGTATTCCCTACTTTTAATATTATCTTGTATGTGATATTAAAGTCCTACACTATGGTATTTTGAATCTTTATGACTAAATTCAAAATGAAGAAAATCTAAAGCATACAAAATTGAAGTACTTCAAAGAAAAGGAATGAATATGGACACCAAGATTTTAATCAAATTTTGTATTATATATTTGGTGATAGATGTTTACATTGAAAAATTCTCAAAAATCATTAAAGCCTTTGTCATTTACATATATCATAGCCATTTTTTTTAGCAGGAAAGAAAAGAATTTGTTTCAAAGTGTAGGTTAGATGTCTCTGTGGCTAGGACTATCATTCCTAGAGTCATCTCTATTCCCTTCCCTATCTTCTCCCTAGTTAGAGGATTCTCCTCCACTTGACTCTATTAGCATGTATGATGCTTGTTCAAAAATTACATGCAAATGGAACTCCTCTAGTGCCTCCTCTTATATTGGCATAGTGGGGTTAAGGTATTTCTTAATAAATGCAACCCCATGTCTTTCATAGCAATGATGAATGTCAAGGGTGTGGTAGTGAAATTTTTATATAAATAGCACAAATGACATCTATGCACAAGTCTCTAGATGAATCCTAAGGTCAGTTGTTAGTGGTAGCCCCACACCTTCCTGCACCATCGTGAGAATATCCTCAAGCCCTTCATAGTAAACCTTTCCAAACATATCCTCTAATCAGAAAATAATTATGTCATTAGCTTCCCCTAAATCTAGAAAAGAGCCAACAAAGTGAGATGAGATGTTAGTGTTAAGCCTATGTCGATCCTCACTATGCAAGAAATCCTCCCCAAGTATCCACTTCAAGGATGCGAGAACCAATTTGTTGTTGGTTTTGATCAACATGGCAAGCATGTCATCATCTATATACCCTAAGAAAGGATCTTGATGTAGAGGAGTTTTCAATCTCATAGGGGTATCCATGTCTCTAAGGGTGAGCTAATATAGGCTTTTTTGGAGATCTCTAAGGCTTGCAAATGGTGTGCTAGCTTTCGAAAATAAATTATCTTTTATAGAGAAAGAATTTATTTCTATAAGCATGTTACATTTAATCATTTTGAATAATGCCTCTCAACTTTGTGCAAAAGCACTTTTCTTGTTTTCCAAATATTGCTACTTTCTTTTTTTCATGGACAACGAGCTAAGTTTTGCTAGTATTGATGGAATTAGAGGATTTTTGTACTTCTTGAACTTTGAAAAGGCTAAGCACATTTAATTCTACTAAAAATGAAATATTACATTTGATATCCTAACATGTGCGACCACATTTTTCCCAGCATTCATGCATAAATTTCAGTCATTTCATGAAAGATGGTATTTTTCAACATGGATTTCACACACTTAAAGATTAAATTCCAACACTAATTACGATGAGATGTATTTTCCTCTCATGCCAGATGAAAAATTAGAGTTTTCCTTTTATCACCTTGAAAACCAACTTGGAGGCATGATGTCATAACCATCCACGCATATTGAATCCAAAAGGCATAAGCAATTTTTAATTGAAAAATGAAAGAAAAGTACTAAAATGCAAAATGCAGGTTACATCAACAACTCTACTAAGGCTATGGATGCTAGACTGGTAGTAGAGAAATGTAAATGGTTGTCAAGGTGATAACCTCATCGGGACTATGGATGTCTAATTGACACGAGGCTCTATCTAATCAATTATGGGACAACACTTCACCTACGTAGTCTAGCGAGCATGCGGAATATTGGAAACTGTAATACCCCAAAAATGGGCTATAAGTTCATTAATCTCCTACATCGACAATTCGAACGAAATCGACTTCAAAGTCCTAATCTAAGGCACATCTAAACATCATCAAATCTAATTGATTATCTTAAATTTTGCATCGGGGAATATTCCTAGTAATATTCCTAATTATCTTAATTATCTTTAATTTTATAATTATTTGGCAATAAATCACATTTATCCTAAAGTTTGATTAATTGAATATTTTCATATTTAATTAATTAGATTTAATATTTGCCACTTAATTATGTAATTAAATTTAATTATATCTATTATTAATTGTATTATTTAATTTTGACAATAAATCTAATATCATATGAATAATTGATTAAATTCTTATTTAATTAATTAAAGCAAGTTGTCATTATTTAATAATATAATTTTTAATAAAAGTTTGATTAAATAATTGATTACATAAATCAATTGTTTTATTTTTAAAAAAGCAGTTAAGTTGGAAATAAATCACTTTATTATTAAATTAATTCATAAATAAAACATGCACAATCATAAAAGCAAACAACTATCAATTATCAATTAAAGCTAAACTCTATTTTGAGTTAAAACTTAGCTTTTTGCATGATTTTGAGAATTAACTATCTTTTATGATCAGATAACTCAAAAATCAAGATGAGTTAATTTGAGTGATTTATGGCTTTTATTCATGCACCTCCAAAGCCCTGGATTTCTATAAATTAAGGCTTTAGCTCTTCACAAATCATCTCATATTTTGCACAATCACGCTGGAGAATTGGAATTGAAGAATCAAAGCTCTTGTGAATCGACATCTTTGTGAGATCAATCTTATTTTTGCATTCATAGTTTTCATATCATTGTTAGAATCTTCATTGTTAGATCATTTAGCATTCATTTCATATCAATTTCATCTAGCATAGATTCATATCGATTTTTATCATTCTTATTGCATAGAAAATATCAAAAATATAGATTAATTGCATTCAATTTCATATCCATCTTTTGCATTCAAATCCTTCATTTAGGTGTCGTCTAGGTCACTGATCTCGATTACAATCTGAGAACATTAATCTCGCACCTATTAGAAGGCAGTAAATCGCTTGGTTAGATAGCTTTCAATTTTGCATGATTTTGATTATAGCTAACCTCTAATGTTTTACTGAGTGTTGTGTCTACAGATCAGGTATAATTTTCACACACACATTTCTGGCGCCCACCGTGGGGCAACCCACCTTTGCATGCTGGTTTTGATTTTTTTTGGGAGCTAAAACCCCAAAGTTTCAAAGATTTAATTTTATCTCCCAAACGGCTTGGAATTTTGATCTGAAATTTTTTTTGCAGATTGGTGACATGTCATGAAAGCTACAGTAAAAAATTTAGAATTTTCTGAGATGTTTTGAATTTTTAATAATTTTTTTCTTGAAATTCCGGAAAAAATTAATATCTGACGCAAATCAGCATATTTTTCGAAAATTTTTATATTTTCGGAAAGCTCTTTAAATTATACAGGGGGTCCATTCTTTGTGTTTTAAATTTGGACATGATATCATAGCTCAAATAGTCAATTTACAAAAACTGGTCTGTTTTGATAAAATGGGTCTCTAGGGCACAAATGAAGAGATTTTTCTAAAATTTTTGCATTTTTGGAAAGCTCTCTATTTTTTAGCAGGGGTCTCTATTCTGAATTTCTATTTTTGTGGCCAAAATCATATCAAAAAAATTAGATCTTGTTGACTAGGTCAAATGCAAAAAAAAAAATAAAGTTTTGTGATGGGTATGCACTTTTTTTTTTTACATGGTTCAATGAATGATATGAGTTGTCATTTGGGTTGATTGCTAGTTATTATTACTAATAATAATTGATTTTTAGAGCTAACCCTATGGTTTTCATAAGTTGAATATATTTTGCATATCTTGTTTGCTTGTTTGCTTGTTGGAGAGTTCGTCACTTGCTTGCATGGAAAAGCTCAACAAAAATTGCTAAAAATCAAGTAAAATCTACTAAGCGCGTTGCAAGGATCCTAGGTATTCTCCTTCATCTAATAATATTTTGATTTGGGACTTAAAATAAATCTCTTATGTGTCAAGCTTGTGTGCATCTTTTCATGTTTTTGATCTATTTCTACACACTTGCATAATTGATACTAGGTTGTGAACCCTTAAGGATTCATTAAGTAGTCTTAGAATACTTGTGATTGATCTTGATTGCTATCTTGGGTTATTGGACTCGCTAATCCACCGGCCCCTCATTTCCGCCCCGTGGTTGCAATCTCAGCGCCATAAAGGGGAGGGGTC
This sequence comes from Chamaecyparis obtusa, assembly GCA_027943335.1. Taxonomy (NCBI): domain Eukaryota; kingdom Viridiplantae; phylum Streptophyta; class Pinopsida; order Cupressales; family Cupressaceae; genus Chamaecyparis; species Chamaecyparis obtusa. The sequence goes on along the minus strand of BSBK01003318.1, from coordinate 947,692 downwards.
AACAGGACAGAAGCGTTAAATGTTCCACTTGGCAACCCTTTTGTGCTTTTAGGAACTCCCTTATTTTCTAAGTTGTGGACTCGTTTTTAGCTTGTGTGAGGTGTTAAGTGTTCCACCTTGTGGACTCATCTCATATTCGCTTTAAACGTTAAGTGTTCCTCTTTCTACTTTTTGGATGCTTTTGGTAGATTTGCTTTTGGAACATACATCTGTACTCACATAGTAATTAGGCCCTATGAACACTATTTGTGATTCTTGAGAGATTGGATTCCTAGCGAAATCCTTCTTGACGATAGAATCCTTGTAGGTAGGGAGGATACTTAGTGCATTTCACATTCAACTTAGTTAGTGAGTCTTCTCTTATTGATCGACACATTCTCTCTCCGGAGAGGTTGATAGATCACGTGGGGTTGATATCACGAGCTTTGGTGAATCAAAATTGGTTAGTGCGTCTTCTCTTATTGATTGATACATTCTCTCCCCGGAGAGGTTGATAGATCACGTGGAGTTGATATCACAGACTTTGGTGGAACAAAACTTTGTCTTAGCGTGTCGGATTCATCTGCTTGCTTTGTTTGGGTTAAAAGTGAAGAGGTGTCAAAACCTTGAATCTGGAGCCAAGTCCCCTTGTGGTATACTATTGTGAGTCATCTTTAGAGAGGGTTAACCGTAGCGGACAATCCCTTCACAGGGAAAACTGCATTGACGGAACCTCAAGCGGTAATAGCCATTTTCGCCATGGTAGTGACAGCCGCTATATAAATGTCCTTGTGGAAGAAATCTCCACGGGTATGGTTCATTGTTGGGTTGTCAGATCTCCCTAGCAGCTCTTGAAGATTAAGTTCTCGGACTGTGTCAAAACCCTGGTGCGCCGGGATTGGAGTTCACCCCTTTGAATCATAAAAGTTGCAGAGTCAAACCATTACTAAAAACCTTAGAGAGGCCAATTTTTCACTTTCAGGTATATGTGCGTTATTGCAAAACTTTTCAGAACATACACAATTAGTACTCTCAGGGATTAGCACAATTTGGTCACTTGATTGTTCATGCGCAAGGTTGCTTTTGCCCTTGTTCATTGTTTTCAGACGTGCTTGGAATCACTTGCTTGCTATTCTGCGTGCTTATTTATCTACTTGGCTATTAAAAACGATCAAATCTGGTATAACCTTCAAAATTTGGATAGTACAATTTGCAAACAATCCAAAACTGAAAACCTTAAATTTTGCAAAAATTGACGTAAAGTTCTTTCTGGAGTCAAAAGTCATTTCAGGAAGTCAAAAGTCGTACGAGTTTTGTCAAATGTCATTTTAGTATTACCCAACTGTCGTACGAGTTTAGCAACTGTCATTTCATAGACTACCTAGTGTCGTATGAGTCTGCAGAGTGTCGTTTGGAAAAATTTGAGAGAGTTGTCAGAAATTGTCAAATTGCAAGATATCCAATGTTTCCAGCCTAGATCCAGAATCTGTCAAAAATATCATTGTGTCAGGAATAGAGCGATAGCTATTGAGAATCAGTACACATGTCTCAAAGAATCAGTAAACAAGAGGAAGAAGCTCTGATCACCGCTATAATGAAACAGATACATGCTATGCAAGTCCAGCTTGACAAACTTGAGAAAGAGAAGGAATCTAAAAAGTTCTCCATGGAATCTTTATACTCTTTTCCATTTGATAAAGACTTGTACATGTCACCATGCCCCCGAAAAAAAATTGAGCAATATGATACCTCTTCCACGGAGAGTGACACATCTACCTTTGAAGACTATGATGACTATGACGACAGACAATGTAATGATACCTATGACACCTCTATTCCTAAGAGTCCTCCTCATCGTTCATTCCTGCTTACTACAAATGGGCCGTCACATTGGATAGATCGTGATGGTGATCCATATGATTCTGATTTTGAAAGAGATTTTGATGGCTTTTGTGGACAATACCTTGATGATGATCCATCTACTACTGCTGAGGACTATAAAATACATCGTGCTAGCTTGAAATGTCAATATTATAAGGATCTCTCCTCTAAGAACTCTCAGGCTGAAAATAAAGATTACACTCTCAAGGAAGATCATGTTAATGTTGGATCTTTGTCTTGTGATGGTTCCCTTCCATCCCCTACTTCCTCCAATACCCATACATTTCCTAAAGCTTCCGAGTCTTTCAAATCTTTCACAGAACCTTCATCTGACACAAGCTCTGATATTTTTCATGTGGTTCCCTATAGTTATCCCCCAGGGCTACCTCTTAAAGAAACTCAAGCTAACCTTCACTTGGCTGCAAAGACTTTCAATAATGATAAATCTAAAGAGCCTAAGCCTTCATATGCTATAATCCCTACTTCAGCTAGTCCTCCACCATCTCTTCCAAAGTCATCCATACAATCCCAACATGTTTCCTTGTCCTTAGAAGTGGCTCCATGTCAAGAAGATTCCAAAAATGATGAAGAAAAGAACATAAAGAAAGATCAAGATCAAGAACCCTCCATTTCATCCACTCCTTTTCCCGATGTCTCTTATCCGCTTCATGGTTCTTTTGATCCTGTACCCCCTTTTTCATGCAGTCCACCATGTTTCAAGTCTTCTCCTAAGCAAGATCAGGCTACTACTTACACTGTTGAGCTTATTGACAATCAAAATGACCTTACTACACTTGCGCTTTCCAAAGATGATACTTCCATTAAGGTTGGTAAAAATAGTGTTCCTTCCAATGTTAAGCCTATTGAAAATCAAAAGAAAAATTATGTGCTTGTGCTATCCAAAGATCCTTGTCAAGATCAAAGTCTTCCATCTTCTTGTTCTACCACTCCATGTTCACTTCCACTTTCTACTCTTCCTAAGTCTTCGCAAGCTTTGAATGATCCTATCAAAGAAAATGCTCTTATTCAAGATGTCCATGATTTTATTGAAGATCCTAATGCTCACTCTAAAGATGCTGATATCCTTGGTTGTCATATAGATGCTGATGAACTTATTGATTATCCTTTTGCGTCTTCCACTTCCATCCTTGGACCTCTTCCACCACTACAAAGATCTTCACGCCTTCCTTCCATCTTGGGTCCTTATGTCCCTTCACTTTCCCCTCCTAGCTCTCTTGATTTGCCATCCATCTTGGGTCCTTACATACCTCCATCTCCCATCTTTCCTCAAGATCAACATAGATGCGTACCCTTGAATCCTTTTCATCCAACCACCCATCTAAACCAGTCATATCCTCCCTCTTCCACAAATCCCAAGTCTTTTGGAAGTAACTTGAATGTTCAATACAAGAAAAAGAAGCAATACAAGAATCCATCAAAAAAAGAATATCACCATGTCTCCTCTCATAGACATGGAAGCATAAAGTCAAAAGAAATATCTAAGAAAAAAACTACAAGACAAGTATGGGTTCCAAAATCCATCATTCAAGATATTCTCTCTAGATCATCAAAAGGAAATAAAAATCCTAAGGCTATATGGATTCCAAAGTCTCTCTTGAAAGAGTCTGGTGTTGAACAAAAAGTGAAGTTGACATTCAAGCTTCCAAAGGCTTCCACTTCAGCTCCCTCCAAAAATATTCTTCCATTCCATGTGCCTAAACCACAACCTCTGCTATCCATTCGCCATATTCCTTCACGTATTCCTTCATTCAAGATTCCTCCATCCTCTCACCACCCTTCAAGGTATGTGTTGATGTTGATCTTGCCTTCCTTTCCACCTACCCTTTTACAATCCTTCCATGCATTATCCTTTTACCTTCTATCATTTTTTCTCATTTTCCTATTCCTCCTATCTTCCAACCTCACTCGCTTTACATAAAACTTTATCCTCCATTTTTCTCTTCCATCTCCCTTTCCCTATCAGCATCTTTGAGCATATCATTTTGAATCTTTGGCATATCATGGTTTATCCTTTCAAGGAGCATTACATAAAAATCTTGCCTTCTTCCAAAAAAAAAAAGAAATGAAAAATAAAATAAAATTGAAAATGTGCCTTGGTGAAAACCTGGAAACAGGCACCTTGGTAGCAAAAGTAAAGAGAAAATTTTTCATCCTAAGGTGAAAACCACTCCTTTGTGGCGCCTTGGATAGGTACCATGATGAAAACCTGGCAATCAGGCATCATGCGTAGTTCTTCTACATATTTCATCCATTTCATCTTCTCTCTTTGATCTTGACAATGTTGATCTATACACGAACATTTGACTATTTTGTGAGCTATCTTACGATGATCTTGCTTTCATTCTTTCCATGTTTAGCCTTCATATCCATCTTCCTATATTCATTTTCGCCTATCGCTATCCTTTTCCCCTTTGGTCTTGATCTAATAAAAAAAGAAAGAAAGAGTAAAACACAGTGCCATGAAGCCTCTTGACATGTCTACTCCTTTGGATTGCATTCTTTCCTGCTCTTGCACTACGCTTTTGTGACTTATCCTATGCTATCCTTTCATTGCTTGTCCAAATGTGCTTTACATGACAGTTTTTCCTAACTTGGGTATTCTTGAGGAGTTTCCCCTTGAGGATTTCTTCCCTTCATTTTCCTTCATTCTCTTATCTTCCATCTCTTCCACCAGCTTGCTAATCCCTCTTGTTCTCCACCTTGATAGACATTGGGACTGCATGATATGATCTTGCTTGGGAGTTTGCAAATGGAAAAAGATGCTATCAAGTATACCAAGTATCAGAACAATTATCAGAATCAGTATCAGAATTAGTATCAGAACCAGTATCAGAACAATTATCAAAATCAGTATCAGAATCAGTATCAGAACTAGTATCAAAACAAATATCAGAATAAGCATCAGAACTAGTATCAGAACCAGTATCAGAACCAAGTATCAGAAGCAGTATCAGAACCAGTATCAGAACAAGTATCAGAATCAGTATCAGAACCAATTTTAGAACAAGTATCAGAACACCTAATGGGGCTACACCTTTCACTTTAGTTTATGGGTCTAAAGCGGTACTACCTATTGAGGTTGAAATCCCATCATTTAGAATCAGAATGCATGGACTTGTCACTGATGAAGACTACAGAGTGTCTAGGTTACAAGAACTTGAATTACTAGATGAACGCAGGCAAGCAGCGTATGATCATCTCAAAGTGTATCAGAAAAGAATGTCTAGAGGCTACAACAAGAAAGTTAGACATAGAGAATTTCAGGTTGGCGATCTAGTGTTGAGAGAAAATCCTAAAAATCAATCACATCGAGAACGCAAGGGGAAGTTCGAACCCAATTGGTTGGGTCCCTTTGTTATCACTGCTACTTTTGGTTCTGGTGCCTATCAACTCTCAATGACTGAAGGAGAACAGCTTTGAGAACCAATCAACATTCTCCATCTGAAGAAATTCTACGCCTAAGGCATTTAGTGCTTGGTAAATGTCCTGAAAAAAATCTTAAAAATCAGAAAAAGTCTTGAAAAAATAAACATCTTGGTGAAAACCTAGCAATAGGTGCCTTGATGATTCACAAAAAAATCAAAAAATATCAAAAGTACAAAAAAAAAATTGAAAAAATGAAAAATACAAAAAAATGAAAAAAAAAAAAAAGAAAAAAAGAAAAAAAAGTGCCTTGGTGAAAACCTGGAAACAGGCACCTTGGTAGCAAAAATAGAATCTCTACCAAGATGGTGAAAACTCGGCAAACGGGTGCCACTTGTTCCAAATGCTCCATCTATCAGCACAATCTTGGTCTTTCCCAGCTTTCAGTCTTGCTTTAGTTTGTACATATCTCCCGGTTTGTTCCTGCATTTTCAGTTTTCAATAAGTCAGCCTGTACACCAACCAGCTCAAGCGTCTACATCCTATCAATGTTCAAACTTGGGGGCAATCAATGTCATATCCTATGGCCTCCAATGTATCTTAGACGTGTCATATCCACTCAGAGTCCTTTGAAGCTTCAAGTTGAGTCAGTCAGTCTGTCTCGTCTCCAGAAAGGATTTTGCATCAACAACAATCAAACATCAAACTCAAACTGAAAACAATATGTGCTTTTCATGCTTTTATCTCCTTGTATGCTTACTGATTCGCATTGAGATTTTTGCATATTGTGTCCCTTCGAGCTCTTCAATGATGTCCTTTACAGGATTTAGAGAGTGATGACTGGGGGCATAATCTTTTCTTTGTCTTCTGCTTGTATGTGAAAATCTAACAACTTTGGAAATTTTGGATTGAAATGGTGTCCGACTGTAAGAGCCTCTATCTCGAATTGGATGGCCATGCGTACCTCGACCATTGATACCCAAAAAAAATTCAAGGAAGTTTGATCTAACTATTGTCTTTTTGAGTGAGTTCTTCCTCCTACTGTGGAACGCAATCTTGCCTAAGGATGTGAACGATAAAGGGTCACTACGGGTAATTCACATTGGATTTAGAATGATCTCTTGACTGTTTGATGTGTTTGTAACGCAAGGCGTACTCAGGTCATCACGACGTGTATGTTTTGATGCTTGTACAAATTGCTATATCAAAATGGACATGATATTCAGGTCATCCTGGCACTTGTGCCTTGGTGCTTATATCTAATCCGACATTTCGAAAACAAAATCAATATTCATATATCCATGGTTGTTGACCAGTGGGTGTTGTATTGATTCTTGCGCATACAAATTGATATTCATATGTCTATGGTTTCATGGCTAGTGGGCATTGTATTGATTTATCTGGTTACCTAAAAGTTCAATGATGATAACAAATCGACACATGATCAGTGACTAGGTCCTAGGTCTTAGGTTGCATTTCATTTTGCATGTCTCATTGCATTTTGCATGTTTACATGATCTCACAATGATTAAACGAACTTCAATGCTTAAATGATTCTTCAAATCGCATCTTCAAGTCTAACAAGAGCTGAATCTCACACGAAGGTTCCTCCAATGAAATAGCAAGTAGAATCCTTTTTCGGGATCAAAATTCAAATCTGAGATCATTCATATTATTAACTACTTGCATATTCGACCTTCAATCATCACAGAAATCTAGTATTCAACTTAACTGATTATCTTACATCAAACTATCAAAATTTCAACTTGGTCAACCATGGTCAACTCATGGTCAAACCTAGTCAAACTTGGTCTTTTGGGACCTTCCAACGATGCAGAATGCGTTCTCGGATGTAAATAACCACTTCTCAGATCAATTAACATGCTTCTAAACTATAACGCTGACTTTTCTTGTCAGATTTCAATTTTAATCCCGAAGGGGGCATGGTATTGCACATCATTCAAAGTCTGTAAATCTTAAATTCTATCGATCAAGTCTATCAATATCTTTCATCAGTGATCAAGACAACAATCACGTCTAGTCGCTGATTCATCAAAAGACCTCATCGCTCGAGGCAAATCTATCATCACTTGGGGCATATCAGATTCAAGATCCATATCAATTTGGTATTCTCCTAATCTTGTAAACTGTATCAGTTTTTGCAACCATCAGATCATAGTGTTCTTTCCTTGGTTCTTCGACAACTGAAGGGTTTGGATGTGATACTTGCTAGTTCTGCTAAGACAATCGAGTCTAGAACGGGTCACTCACTTCTTATCAATCCTAAGGTTCAGAATCAGGCATTTTGACACTTTTTCACAATCATAGGTTCATTTGCTGCTACAGTGAACATTATCTTTGGTCATTCAAGACCTATTATTTCCATATCAATTCAATATCAATCAACTCCTATCTCAATATCTTTCAATCGGTTTCTATCTTGAGATCGGTTTATCTTTTGAATCAGTTTCATATCTTTATCAAACACAGACTATCTTTGAACCACTGCGCTTCGCACAGTAATTCAAAGAGGGGCAAAATGTAATACCCCAAAAATGGGCTATAAGTTCATTAATCTCCTACATCGACAATTCGAACGAAATCGACTTCAAAGTCCTAATCTAAGGCACATCTAAACATCATCAAATCTAATTGATTATCTTAAATTTTGCATCGGGGAATATTCCTAGTAATATTCCTAATTATCTTAATTATCTTTAATTTTATAATTATTTGGCAATAAATCACATTTATCCTAAAGTTTGATTAATTGAATATTTTCATATTTAATTAATTAGATTTAATATTTGCCACTTAATTATGTAATTAAATTTAATTATATCTATTATTAATTGTATTATTTAATTTTGACAATAAATCTAATATCATATGAATAATTGATTAAATTCTTATTTAATTAATTAAAGCAAGTTGTCATTATTTAATAATATAATTTTTAATAAAAGTTTGATTAAATAATTGATTACATAAATCAATTGTTTTATTTTTAAAAAAGCAGTTAAGTTGGAAATAAATCACTTTATTATTAAATTAATTCATAAATAAAACATGCACAATCATAAAAGCAAACAACTATCAATTATCAATTAAAGCTAAACTCTATTTTGAGTTAAAACTTAGCTTTTTGCATGATTTTGAGAATTAACTATCTTTTATGATCAGATAACTCAAAAATCAAGATGAGTTAATTTGAGTGATTTATGGCTTTTATTCATGCACCTCCAAAGCCCTGGATTTCTATAAATTAAGGCTTTAGCTCTTCACAAATCATCTCATATTTTGCACAATCACGCTGGAGAATTGGAATTGAAGAATCAAAGCTCTTGTGAATCGACATCTTTGTGAGATCAATCTTATTTTTGCATTCATAGTTTTCATATCATTGTTAGAATCTTCATTGTTAGATCATTTAGCATTCATTTCATATCAATTTCATCTAGCATAGATTCATATCGATTTTTATCATTCTTATTGCATAGAAAATATCAAAAATATAGATTAATTGCATTCAATTTCATATCCATCTTTTGCATTCAAATCCTTCATTTAGGTGTCGTCTAGGTCACTGATCTCGATTACAATCTGAGAACATTAATCTCGCACCTATTAGAAGGCAGTAAATCGCTTGGTTAGATAGCTTTCAATTTTGCATGATTTTGATTATAGCTAACCTCTAATGTTTTACTGAGTGTTGTGTCTACAGATCAGGTATAATTTTCACACACACAGAAACTACAATTGAAACAATTGTTATATTGTCATTGATGTCCAACCTTAACTTGTAAGAAAAATACTATCTAGGAGAGTACCATATCTTTTGATTGATGAAGATGATTTGAAAAGAGGAGATAACAAGAGGACCTAAGGAAAGGTTGAGTTATGTGATACTTCAATGGGTACTTGATTAGTTGGAACATTGACAAGGTAATGTGTTGTTTATCTTTAACACCAAGTGAAGAAGAAAGACTAGAAACATACACTTAATCAAGCAAAAGTGAAGAAATTTAGTTTAAGCCAAGTGATGCTAGTGTTGATCGAGCACCAATATAAGCTGAGAAAATATAGTGTTGACCAAGCATCAGTAATTACCAAGCGATAGATAATAACTGAGAAAAGACAATGTTTTCCAAGAAGGAATTTTTTTACGATGATCGAGATATCCAGTAATGACCAAGGAGATGAACACAATATTGACTGAGTGTCGATAATTTATAGTTTGAGAAAGAATTGATAATCCCAGCTGACATAGTTGAATTCTTGGGATATGTAAAATATGTTGACATTATTAATGAATGGTATGGAGCATTTAATGCATGGTAAACCATTTTCTTATGGACTCAAAGAGAATTTTGGAGATTTACCAAGAAGGAAAAGGAGGATAACAAAATGATGGAAGGATTCGATGAATCTAACCTAAACCTAAGATCTATGAAAGAGATTAAGTGGCAAAAGATTAATCTACCTAATCAAGGAAGTATAAGGATGACCTAATTGTGAGCTTATATAGTATGAGTAGAAGATTTTGATGTTATTGACTAATGAATCTAAGAAGAAGTTTGAAGGTTAATTTGTGAAGAGATGAATAAAGTTGTGATTGCTTGAAGAGAATCCTGAGCAAATCAGAGATGGAGATGGAAATGAAGGTCAATCGATAAATCAGTATATGTGTGAAGTGGATTTGTATTTGCAAAGTGAGTTTTATATTTCAGATCAAAACCTAATATTACTTTCTAACCATTCTATCAGTCTAAATCCTTTAATCAAAGTTGACCTAACAATCATTGTATAAACCCTTTAATCAAGGTGACATTCTGATGGAATGTTCTTAAGTCCTCTAACCAGGCCACTCTTAATAGGGTGATTAAATCCTTTAACAAGGTCACACCTAAAAATGTGTATTGTAAACCTTTAATAGGGTTGGATTCTCATAGAGCTCACTTTAGAAGAGTTAAAATCAGTAGCATGTTACAAGTGGTTTTTCCCAAATTGGGTTTCCACCATAAATCCTAGTGTTATACTTGTGTGAATGTTGTTTAAAGTTTTATATTCTGCAAGTTAATTACTTTTGGATAGTGGACTGCAAGTTTTATGTTATTGATATATGCTATAGAGACTGATTGAATTTTTATTAGATCTAAATTTGTTGAAGAGCTAGAAAGTTGAATTGGTACATCTAGACTTGAGGATAACTGATTCACCCCTCCCCCCTTCTTAGTTATTCTAAAATCATTCTAACAATTGGTATCAGAGCTGTTGGTGCATGTAGAGAAAAAATTTAAAGGTAGTTGAAGCTAATGATCAAGATGTACAAAAAGGAGGTACCAAAGTTGAACAAGGAGAACTTCCTTTAATGGCAGAGTTTGATGAAATTTCATCTAGCTGGTATTCGTGATTCAACAAAATACTATGTGGAAAATGACTATACAACACCTACTACACCTTTGACTTCCAAGGAGATGAAAGCAAAACAAGAACACAATCAGGCAATATTGGAGATTGCATCTTCCCTAAGCTATATTGAATTTGAAAACATTAAGGATTGTACTAATGAAAAGCAAATGTGGGACACTCTAGAAACTATCTATGGTAGGGACACAAATGTACTAAGAGCCAAATCTAAAAGTTTGAGAGGTAAGTTTGATGAAATGGAAATGCAAGAAGGTGAAAATATTGCTCAGTATTGTGGTAAAATTAAGGAGGTAGTAAATCCTACCAGAGGAGCTAATGGAAACATTGAGGATGAAACTGTTATCAATAAAGTATTGAGAACTTTGCTTCCTATCTATGCTATTAGAGTTTTTGCAATACAAGAATCAAGATGTAACCCTAGTAACGTCCTAACTTTGGAAAATCTTGTTGGTAAGCTTACTGCTTTTGAACTGTCTAATTATGATAATTTCACTATTCACAACATTGAATCTACATTCAAGTCTCAAATGGTTCTTCATAAGTCTAAGACGGGAAAAGAAAGATGTGTGAGCAGTGACAGTAATAGCAAAAATGATATTGACACTTCTGATGATGATCTATATGATCTTGAGGAACTTACGAATAGAAGGCTACCAAGAGGAAAAGGAAAATTCAAAGGTAAACTTCCTATAATCTATTTTTCATGTAATAAATTTGGCCATATTACAGCAAGATGTCCTAACAGGATTGACAAAGATGAGAGAAAGAAAAGGAAGTACAAAGATAAGAGAAATGAAAGAGGTCACAAAAGGTACAAAGACTACAAAGACAAAGGTAAGAAATATTGTTATATTGTTGAAGAGGAAACTGATAGTGAAACTAGTGAATCTGATGAATGTGATATAAAAGCTATTTATGTTTCTATGAAAGATGATTCTGATGAAGATGAGAAAACTGCACTTATTTCATATGTGAGTAAAGGTGATAAATGGATTATTGATAGTGGTTTCTCACATCACATGACTGGTGATAAAATTAAGTTTGAAACTTTAGATCATTACAAAGGTAGAAGTGTTAAGTTTGGTAATGATGCACCATATCCTATGAAGGGAAAAGGATCAATAAGATTGACTAATAAGATCATATGTGATAATGCTTATTGGGTTGAAGGTTTTAGCTATAATTTTTTGTGTTGCACATTTGAATAGTACTAGTTACCGAGTTGAATTTCATCATAAAAAGGCTAAAATATTTGATGCCACTAGTGAACTAATTGGAAGTGGAGAACAAACAAGAGGTAATTTGTTCTATCTAGACCTATCTGAAGAAACATGTTTGTTTGCACAATTTGATGATGTATGGTTATGAAATAAGAGGTTGTGTCATGTGAACTTTGAAAATTTGGTAAATATCAGTAAGATGAATAAATTTAGAGGTTTTCCAAGATTGAAGAAACTTGATAATGTGATGTCATGTAAACAGTGTCAATTGGGAAAAATGACAAAGTCTAGTTTTAAGAGAAAGACACATACTTATAAAAATATTTTTGAATTGGTTCATACTGACCTTTGTGGGCCTATGGGTGTACAAAGTTATTATGGTGATAAGTATTTCATTTTGTTTGTTGATGACTATAATTTTTTTTAAAAAATATGATGCCTTTCAGTTGTTTAAGTGGTATTTGGAAAAAGTTGAAAAAGAAACAAGTGAAAGCTTGAAATGTTTGAGATCAGACAGAGGAGGAAAGTTTATATCAAATGAGTTTAGTATATTCTACAATGATAGAGGAATAAAGAGACAAATGTCTGCACCTAAGACACCTCCACAAAATGGTATAGCAGAAAAGAGAAATAGATCAATTATGGATTGTGCTAGAACACTAATGATTGAGAAGAATGTTGCACAAAAGTACTAGAGAGAAGTTGTAAGTGCAACTGTTTATACCTTGAACCGAGTACAAATCAAGAAAGGTACAAATGCTACACTTTTTGAGTTATGGTATGGATATGCACCTAATATGAAGTATTTTAAAGTCTTTGGGAGTAAATGTTATATACTGAAAGATAATAGGAATGGAAAACTTGATGTAAAAAGTGATGAAGGCATATTCCTAGGATATTCCATTAATAGAAAAGCTTATAAGTGTTTGAATTCTAACACTAATAAAATTGTGGAAAGTGAAAATGTTAGAGTTGACAAATATGCAAAAAAGGATGAAGTTGAGTGCAAGCAAGAACCTGAAGATTACAAATCTTTTGTATACATGGAAGAAGGAGAGGCTAGTAGTGCACCTAAACTAGACGTCGAGGAACTACATGAGCCTGCCGAGCCACAACAAGAAAATGTCGAGCATTAGGAGGATGTTGTCGAGAAATTAGAAGAAGACACAAAGAATCTACAAGATGAACTTGAAGATCATGAAAGGAAATATGAACCTACATTGGCACAATATTTAAGAAGACATCATAAGCTAGAACATATTATTGGAGATAAAGAATTTGGATTTATGATGAGAAGTAAGTTGAAAGATCATACATGCTTACTATGTGAGTTTGAGACTAAAACAGTAAAAGATGCTTTAGAGAATGAGGATTGGATACAAGCCATGAATGAAGAAATAGAAAAGATAGAAAATAAAAAAACTGGACACTAGTATCGAGACCAGAAGACAAGAATGTTATTGGAATAAAATGGGTATTCAGAATAAGCTAAATGAACATGGAGAAGTCACTAAAAAAAAAGCCAAATTGGTATGAAAAGGATATGCACAATAAGAAGGCATTGACTATGGGGAGACATTTGCCCCATTTGCAAGATTGGAAGTAGTGAGGACTCTACTTGCATATGCAACATATAAAGGATTCAAAGTATATCAAATGGATGTTAAATCTGCATTTTTGAATGGGATACTGGAATAAGAAGTATACATTGAATAGTTAGAAGGATTTTTTGACCCAAGCAAGAAGAATATGGTTTGCAAGCTACATAAGGCACTGTATGGGTTGAAACAAGCTCTGAGAGCATGGTATGAGAGACTGCATAATTATATGATAAAGTAATTATCTGATAAAGATTGGATTTGTAAGGATAAATGAAATCAACAATCTATATTTGAAGATTGAAAAAGGTAAAGGGATTTGTTAGCTGAAATATTTTTTGATAATATCATATTTGGAGGACAAGATGCCCTATGTCAAACCTTTTCAAATGAGATGCAAACTGAATTTTAAATGTCTATGTTTGGTGAGATCAAATTCTTTGTTGGTTTTTAATTTTATCAGATGAAGAAAGGTATCTATATTGCTCAATCTAAGTATGTCAAGGATATACTGAAAACTTTTGGTATGGAAGATTCTAGACCAGTAAGTACACCTACAGCTACTGGAAAAAATTGATCTAAAACTGATGATACAGTTGAAGTAAATCAAACCTTGTATAGATCTATGATTGGAAAGCTACAATATGTTGTTCATAGAAGAACTGGTATTTCTCTAGAAGTTGGGATTGTTGCAATATTTTCTGCAAATCTTAAAGAGATTCACATGATGGCAATGAAAAGGATATTGAGATATCCAAAAGGAACAGAGGACTATGGATTATATTACAAGAAGAATGATAAGTTTGAACTAAAAGTTTAGGCTGATGCAGATTGGGTAGGAAATGTGGATGACATAAAGAGTACAAGTGGTGGTGCATTCTTTCTAGGAAAGAGATTAGTCTCTTGGACAAGAAAGAAACAAAACTACATTTCCCAATCTATGGTAGAAGCTAAGTATGTAGCAGCAGTAGTGAATTGTTCAAATTTAGTGTGGATCAAGCAATTGTTAAAAGGTATGAAGGAGGAAATCACTGAGCCGATTGTTATTTTCTGTGATAACACAAGCTATATCAACATATCAAAGAATCCTGTGATGCACACTAAGACTAAGCATATTTCTATCAAGTATCATTACTTGAGAGAGTTAGTTCAAGACAAAGGAGTGAGAATATGTGAATACAAAGGAACAATTAGCAGATATATTCACAAAAGCATTACCTAAAGATGCTCACGAATACCTTAGAGATAAATTAGGGGTGATTCCCCTAACTGAGGCTTTCTAGTAACATATAGGAGCACTACATCAAATGTTCTAATCAGAATATCTGACAAATTGATGTAGAAGAGGTCACACTTTAGGATTAGCCTAGAGTTGTCAAGAGAATAGAAAAAGATATTGATCAGTCATAAGCAAGATGACATAGGGAGTATACAAAATACAAAACTGACATGAAGACATTTACATGGTAAAGATGTAAGTGATAGATACAATTTTCTTTGGCATTTTTGTCAAAGAGGGAGAGATTCAATGAACCATAGAGATACAACATTGAGGGAGAGATTCAAAAATATTTTTCAAGAGTAAAAATTGAGGGAAAGATACATAAGAGAGATTCAGTGAATAGACAAAGCAAAATTTATCCAAGAGGGATCTAGTACTTGGATGTGAATCATAATGAAGCTAATGATATTAATGAAGATCTGATGCACAAATATTTTGGATTGTATGGTAAATCATGTGGTGTTTTCATCAATGCCAAAGAGGGAGATTGTTGGAAACTGCAATTGAAATAATTTTTATATTGTCATTGATGTCAAACCTTAACTGGTAAGATAGTTTGTATCTAGGAGAGAGGAGAGTATCATATATTTTGATTGATGAAGAGGATTTGAAAAGAGAAGATAACAAGAGGACCTAAGGAAAGGTTGAGTTATGTGATACTTGAATGGGTACTTGATTAGTTGGTACATTGACAAGGTAATGTGTTGTTTATCTTTAACACCAAGTGAAGAAGAAAGACTGGAAACATAGACTTAACCAAGAAAAAGTGAAAAAATTTAGTTTAAGTCAAGTGATGCTAGTGTCGACCGAGCTCTAGTATAAGTCGAGAAAATATAGTGTTGACTGAGAATCATTAATTGCTGAGTGAACATATAATTACTGAGAAAATATAGTGTTTTTTGAGAAGGAAATTCTTAGCGATGACCAAGATATCCAGTAATGAGCGAGAAGATGAACATAGTATTGACCGAGTGTCAGTAATTTATAGTTTGAGAAAGAATTGAGAATCCTAGCTAACATAGTTAAATTCTTGGGATATGTAAAATATGTTGACATTATTAATGAATGGTATGGAAAACTTAATGCATGGTAAACCATTTTCTTATGGATTCAAAGAGAAGTTTGGAGATGTATCTAGAAGGAAAAGGAGGAGAACAAAATGATGGAAGGATTCGATGAATTCGACCTAAACCTAAGATCTATGGAAGAGATTAAGTGACAAAAGATTAATCTACTTGCTCAAGGAGGTATAAGGATGACCTAATTGTGAGGTTATATAGTATGAGTGGAAAAGGTTGATGTTATTGACTGATGAATCTAAGAAGAAGGTTGAAGGTGAAGCTTTGAAGAGCTGAACAAAGTTGTGGTTATTGCTTGAAGATAATTCCAAGCATATCAAAGATGGAGATGGAAATGAAGGTCAGTTAGTAAATCAACATATGTGCAAAGTGGATCTGTATTTGTAAAGTGAGTTGTATATTTTAGATCAGAACCTATGGTTACTTTCTAACCATTGTATCAATGTAAATCTTTTAATCAAGGTTGACCTAACAATCATTGTATAAACCCTTTAACCAAGGTGACATTTTGATGGAATTTTCTTAAGCCCTCTAACTAGGCCACTCTTAACAGGGTGATTAAATCCTTTAACAGGGTCATACCTAATAGTGTGTATTGTAAACCTTTAATAGGGTTGGCTTTTCACATAGCTCACTTTTGTAGAGTGAAAATCAGTAGCATGTTACAAGTGGTTTTTCCCAAATTGGGTTTCCACTATAAATAATGGTGTTATACTTGTGTGAATGTTGTTGAAAGTTTTATATTCTGCAAGTTAACTACTTTTGGATAGTGGACTACAAGTTTTATGTTATTGATATATGCTATAGAGACCAAGTGAATTGCTAATTAGATCTAAGTTTGTTAAAGAGCTAGAAAGTTGAATTGGTACATCTAGACCTGAGGATAACTAATTCACCCCACCTCTTAGTTATTATAAAATCATTCTAACAATGGAAATCATTTATTCCTCTTAGTAAAGGAAAAAACTAACTCATTTGCACACATAAATCCCTGGATGATCTAATTTCATTTTTTGACCAAATTAATCTAGAGCATTATTCTGGTGTGTTTTCTTTGAATAATATCAAATGTAAGGTTTCATTGCAAAGTTAGAATCAAATGTAATTGCCTATTTTTAGTTCTTGTTGTATCCCTTTCCTCTAAGGATATCGGTTAGTCATCTTTCTCTCTGTCTTCAAAAGAAAAAAAATTTGGCATTTCTTGGGCTAACATCATCTAGTGCTCTTCTTGTAGTCCCTTTCCTTCTTTCATAAGCCTTCTTCTCACAGTAGCATTGGGATTTTGTTCCACTAAATTGACTTGTGATTTAAATAAATGGTGTTTCTTTCTTTTTAGAAAGGAAGTTCTAATCCTTTCCTTTATGTGCCTAGGATTTAGTTGCCTTAGATGTTATTAAGGAGGCTCGTAGTGATAACCAATTGAAATATGTCAAAGATCAAGTCGACTTCATGCCCCAATGGATAGGGCCTTGGTCCATAAATTCATTCTGGAGTCCTAATTTCATAGGAAAGATTACCCCCAAATATCATTTTTCACTCCAACCACAAAGGAGCATTCACTAATTCTTCCCTATGATTCAAACTTTACTATGTTCTTTAAAGAAGCACATGTTGTGCCTTTTGTTAGCATGGCAAGTGTTTTGGAGAGGCTTTCTTTTTTTTGAGATATGTTCCCTGCTCAAGTACTACATATCCTTCAAGTTCTCACAACATTTCTTTGATGGATGGGCCCAGGCTTGTCAAAGGTTGAATAGGTATTGGCCTTGCAGGAGTTCAGAAAAGAAAGGAAGGCGTGTTGAAGCAAATCACCTTCTACAGGTTGCGTGTCTATCCAAATGTTATGCCACAAACCCTTTTTTTGGTAGGCCAATTTATTTCAAAGACATGACATGTGGGCATCATGAAAAAGAATATTGAAAATGCAATTTCAAAGCTTGAGAGCTTTCATGCTCATCTACCACATGTCCTCCCTATTACAACCTAATTCTTCCACATGCTTGACAACCACCTGCTTGTTTTGATCATTTTGGAATAGTTTCTATCTTTCATTTCAGCTCAGGCACATGCCTCCAATGAACCTTTATGATTGTTACAGAGAGGGTGATTATTGAACAAAATGATTGAGATCTGATCCACTTGTAGAAAGGAGGCTAATCACCAACACCGAAATCCAGCGATGGTGACCATGTCTTCTAAGCCTTGCAGATTATGACACTTGGTGCAGTCCCAAAATCCTTCTTGTTAAATATGTTAGGATTGGCCTGGAAAGAATCGATGTGGAGTTGATATAAAGGAAGAGTGGGAAGGAGGAAAGAGAGAAATTTTCACTTTTATGCGAAAGGTTATTCTAGAAAGCCTTGAGATTGTAATGAGAACTTCAAATCAATGAAATATATCAACCGTGCTTGTAGACCTATACTTTTCAAGGATACATTTTTTTTCATGAATTTTTTTTGTGCATTTCATGACTTTAGTAGTTGAATTTAAATTTATACTATGCAAATTATGCTTTAAGCTTCTTTTTATATGGTTATCATTACATGTTTCTTATTTTATGTCTCATGCTTAGATAGTTATTCGTATATATGTGACTATTCCTTTACCTGATCTAGAGGGTTTTCTTGCTATCTCATTTTAGGAGTTGGCCTATGCATTTTAAAGTGTTCCAAAAACTTTGGTGGATCACCTTTGTAGGATTAGCTTTTCTTCCACTTTCCCCTCAGCATAAAATGAAAAACCGACTTCTAAAATCTTGAAGGTTGTTCAATGAAAATGCATGAGGTTTCACACTCACTGAACTACTTGTTGGAAACTGTAATTGAAGCAATTGTTGTATTATCATTGATGTCAAACCTTAACTAGTAAGATTGTTTCTATCTAAGAAAGTACTATATCTATTTGATTGTTGTGAAGGGGATAGGCAAGGTTGGTAACAATAGCATCTAAGGAAAGGTTGAGTTATCTTGATACTTCAATGAGTACTTGATTATGTGGCAAAATGATAAGATAATGTATTGTTTATCTAAGTAAGAATGAAGACTAAACTGGTAGGCTTAATTGAGCAAAAGTGAAGAAATCTAGTTTAAGCCGAGTGATGTTAGTGTTGACTAAGCTAGTATATGCCGAGTAAATTTAGTGTTGATCGAACATCAGTATTAGTCGAGGAAATAGTTTTTGAGGTGACTGAGCTTTCTAATGAAGAATGAGGAGTTGAACACTGTATTGATCGAGCATCAGTAATTTACATTTGAGGAAGAATTTAGATTTCCAGCCAACATAGTTGAATTTTTGGATTATGTAAAACATGTTGACTTTATTTATTAATTGTATGGAAGCATTTAATGCACTGTAAAATTTTTTATTGTAAATGTATTAAAAGATTTGAGATGTTTCTAAAAGGATAGACAAAGAACATAAAGTTGGAAGGATCCGATGACTCTAACCTAACCCTAAGATCTACAAAGGAGATTAAGCGAAAAAAGATGTATAGACCTAATTGAGGAAGTATTAAGGAAACCTAAGCATGAGGTTGAAGAAGAGGATGCTGGAAGTATTGTTGATGTTATTGACTGTCTAAGCAGAAAAGGCTGAAGGAGAAGTGTTGTGATTGCTTGAAGAGATTTTTGAGTAGATTAGTGATGGAGATGGTAAAGGTTCACAGCCAGTAAGCCAACATATGTGTACAGAATTGGATCTGATATTTGCAAAGTGAGTTGTATGTTTTTCAAATCAATATTATTATTACTTTCTAACCATTGTATCAGTCAAAATTTTTTTAACAGAGGTTGACCTAATAGTCATTTGTATAAATCCTTTGAACAAGGTTGCATTCTAATGGGATGTATGTAAGTCCTATAACAAGGTGCACTTTTAACAGAGTGGTTTAAATTCTTTAACCAAGTCTCACCTGACAGTGTGTTTGTAACCTTTGACAGGGTTGGTTTTTCATAAAGCTCACTTCAGAAGAGTGAAAATAATAGTAACATGTTACAAAGTGGTTTTTCCCAAATTGGGTTTCCACTATAAATCCTGGTGTTAATACTTGTGTGAATGTTTTGGTTTGAACATTTTCATGTTTTACAAGTTTGATACTATTGGATAGTGGACTGCACTGTTATATGTTTTTGTTATGCAATCAGTAATGATTGAGTAGCTGTTGGTTGCTAGATCTGATTATTGAAGAGTTTTAAAGTTTGTTTTATACATCTCGACCTGAGAACAAATGATTTACCCCCCTCTTTGTTGTTCTAAATCATATTAATAATTGGTGTCAGAGTTGTTGGTGCTTATAGAGAATAAGTTTAAAGGTACTTGAAGCAAATGATCAGGATGTATAAGAAGGAGGTACCCAAGCTAAATAAGGATAACTTCCCTGCATGAAAAAGTTTGATGAAGATGCATCTGGCCGGTATTGGTGATTCTGCAAAGTATTATGTTGAGCATGATTATGTCACACTTGTTGCACCTCTGACTATTGAGGAGATGAGAGCTAAACAAGAGCACAACCAAGCAATGTTGGAGATTGCATCTGCCCTAAGTTATCCATAATTTGAAGACATCAAAGAATGTACTAATGCAAAGCAAATGTGGGAAACTCTTACAAAAATCTATGGTAGTGACATAAATATACTGAGAGCAAAAGATGAGAGCATAAGAGGTGAATTTGATGAAATGAGAATGCAAGGTGAGAATATTGCACAATATTGTGGTAGAATAAAAGAAGTTGTAAATGCTATTAGAGGAGAAAATAGAACTATTGATGATAAGATTGTAATTGGAAAAGTATTAAGAACTCTGTGTCCTATCTATGCCATCAAAATTTTAGCAATTCAGGAATCTAGATGTAACCCTAACAATGCTCTTACTTTGGAAAGTTTGGTTGGTAAGCTTACTACTTTTGAACTTTCTAACTATGATAACTTCACTATTGCTAATGTTGAATATTCTTTTAAGTCACAAATGGTTTTGAGTAAGTCAAAGAAGAAAAAGAAAGATGCATCAGTGAGAGTGAAAGTGAAAGTGACAAATCTGATGAAGAACTTGAGGATCTAGAAGCTCTTATGGCTAGAAGACTGAAAAGGGGAAAATGAAATTATAAAGATAAACTCCCTATTATATGTTTTTCATATAATAAAGTTGGTCATATAGCTGCTAGATGTCTTGATAGGGATGATAAGGATGAAGAAAGAGACAAAAAATATAAAGATAAAAGAGAAGATAGAGGTTACCGAAGGTACAAGGACTACATAGGAAAAGGTAAGAAATCTTGCTATATTGCTGAAGAAGAGACTAACACTGATAGAGATGATTTTGAAATTGAAGTTGTCTATGTTGCAATGAAAGATGAGTCTGATGAGGATGAGAAAATTGCATTGATATCTTGTGTGAACAAAAATGATAAATGGATTATTGACAGTGATTTTTCACATCACATGATTGGTGACAAGAGTAAGTTTGATACCTTAGATCATTATAAAGCTAGAAGTGTGAAATTTGGTAATGATGAACCATGTCCTGTTAGAGGTAAATGATTGATTAAGTTGATTGATATGATCACTTGTGAGAATACTTATTGGGTTGAGGGTCTTAACTATAATCTGTTGAGTGTTGCACAACTTAATAGCACTAGCTACAGAGTGGAATTTCATCATAGGAAAGCCAAAATATTTGATTCCACTGGTGAACTAATTGGAAGTGGAGAACAGACAAGAGGTAATTTTTTCTATCTAGACCTATCTGAAGAAACACGTATGATTGCACAACTTGATGATCTTTGGTTATGGTATAAATGGCTATGTCATCTTGACTTTGATAATCTGGTAGAAATTAGTAAGAAGAAAGTGAGAGGTTTGCCTAGATTGAAGAAACCTGAGAATGTAATGTGCAAAGAATGTCAGTTGGGTAAGATGAAAAAGTCTAGTTTTAAGAGCAAGATTTTTACTTCTAAGAATGCTTTAGATTTGGTTCATACTAACCTTTGTGGACCTATGGGTGTACAAAGCTATTATGGTGCTAGATATTTTATCCTGTTTGTTGATGATTATACTAGAATGATGACTGTAATATTCTTAAAAGAAAAATCTGATGCTTTTCAATTTTTTAAGTGGTATTTGGCTAAGGTTGAAAAGGAGACAAGTAGGAACCTGAAGTGTCTGAGATCTTACCGAGGTGGATAATTTATATCCAATGAATTCAATCTATTTTGCAATGATAGAGGGATCAAAAGACATATATCTGCACCAAGAACTCCTCCACAGAACGGTATAGTAGAGAGAAGGAACAGATCTATCATGGATTGTGCAAGGACATTAATGATTGAAAATAATGTTGCACAAAAGTACTGGAGAGAAGCTATAAGTACAACTATTTATACTCTTAACTGAGTACAGATCAAAAAAGATACAAATTTGACACCTTATGAGCTATGGCATGGGTATGCACCTAATGTAAAGTACTTTAGAATTTTTGGAAGCAAATGCTACATACTAAAGGACAATAGGAATGGAAAATTTGATGCTAAAAGTGATGAGGGCATATTCCTAGGCTATTCCACAAAAAGTAAAGCTTATAAGTGTTTGAACTTTAACACTAACAAAATTGTGGAAAGTGTGAATGTCAAAGTTGATGAGTATGCAAAGAAAAATGAAGCTGACAACAAAAGAGAACCAGAAGATTATAGATCTTTTGTGTATATAGAGGAAGGAGATGCAAGTGACAAACTTGCACCTGATGGAGAGTTGATGAAGGGTTCTCCCCTTAACACCACAAACACATAACAAAAACAGAGAAACAACAACAATTTTGCAAGAATAGAAAATAAGCTTCTTATTATCTCCACAAGTGTGGAATTACAAATTTCAGAATTACAATATGCAAAGCCACATGGGCATTTTCCCTTACAATATTTTGTAGGACAAAACCTTGAATCATTACCCAGATCTACCCAGAACTGCCCCGAACTGCCTAAGACAACACTACGGGCCTTCCTTAAATAGGCAATTTCCACCACCCGAGAAGGTTCCAGAAGTTTAGCCTTTTAGGCTGATTAAACATGGAATTTTTTTTTTTTACAATTATTACAATAGGGTCGGCTCAAAAAAAATAAAAAATATGCTTTTAGGTACCCAACTTCTGGAGGCCATAACTTTTTAACCGTAGTTCCATTTTTCTATTGTAACCACTTTTCGGAAACGCCATGACAAGATCTACAATGCCTAATATGCACTAGTGCTAGTCAGTGGAGGGTCGATCACGATCCGGAGCCTCTAAGGCCTTCAAAATTGACCTGAAAGATTTCATACCGAAAAACCTCAATAACTTCACCAATACTGATGATGTGGCAATGAAACTCAACTGGTAGGCTGAAATGATTGAGATGAACCTCCAACTGTGAAATCAGAACATTCTGAGATCGTATGACCAACTTACTAAAAATAGTAAGTTTCCATAAATAGAAGCTCTACATAAGATAACCCTTATTGAAAACAAAACCAAAAATATTTTTGGGTGATGCAAGATTTCTCTTACACCCAGGATGCTCCTGCATCAGAAACCCAGGGTAATTTGAAAAGTGACCCCGTCATGTCTCAAGTGTGAAGAGGAAAACCAAGACAGTTAACCTCCTCCCATGTCAGCTATGATGAATCTTCAATAGGTCATCCTTTCCATTTGACAAGATATTCTTCATATGTCCTGTTCCTTTTGCTTCTGCCAACACGACTATCCAGTATATTCTCAATCTCCTTGGTATCTGAACTAGTTGTTGGAATACTCCACTATTCTGTTGTGATCTCATTTTCAACACCCCCTTCATGATACTCTGTCAAATCTAAAATGTTAAATACTAGTGAAATATTTAGCTTTGTAGGCAACTCAACCTTATAGACATTTCCAGAATCATGCTTCTTCAGTATCTTACATGGCCCAAACCTCTTCATTTTCAATTTGTTATATGTACCAACTGGAAATTGCTCCTTCCACAAATGAACCATGAATTCATCTCCAACCTGAAATTCCTTATGCCTTCTTTTCTCATATGCCTTAGCCTTATACTGCACATTCATCTTGGTAATATGCTTCCTCACCTCCTCATGGATGTTCTTCAAATGTTTTGCAAAATCCTCAGCTTCAACACTACTTATTTCTCCTTTATCTATCTTTCTCAATTTAGATGCATTTCTTGGACTACTTCCATATACAATCTGTGGATGATGTGATGAACTAAACTTCAAATCTATCTTCAACTCTTCACCTTCTGCTAGTGTCATTCTATGTGCTTCCTTATTTGGCAATCCGGTTCTTGGAATCAAGTCCATCTGATGACTGATCTTTCTTACTGGTAGTAATCCATTAGGCACATTATCAAATATAATATCCTAAAACTCATTCAATAATTCTACAACTTCTATAGGTACATCTTCTACTTCCTCTTTCCCAGCCTTTGGAATTAAGGTAAAACACATATGATCATGCCGCATACTATCTAAGAAATTTTCTCTATCAAAAAAAGTTATTCTTGAATTACCACATACCTTTTCTTCTGTTTCCTTCAATGGTTTTAGCTTATGTTGCACTTCATCCTTTATCAAGGAATAGGTATACACATGACCATCATGTACAACACACCTATCAAACTGCCAAGGTCTACCCAACAACGTATGACATGTATCCATAGATATGATATCACATAGTACCTCATCTTGGTACCTGCCGATCTTGAACTTCACTAGGCACTGCTCATTGACCATGACCTTGTGGTCATCTTGCACCCAGGCAACCCGATATGGATGTGGATGTTTCTGCCTCTTGAGCTTCAACTTTGTCACCATCTCTTCTGACACCAAATTATTAGTACTGACACTATCAATAATCACATCACAACACTTACCCTCACACTTGCATCTAGTACGAAACAAGCTCCTCCTTTGCTCAGGTTCATTCTCACCACTTAGTAGGACTCTTCTTTTAATCAACATTTCTCCTCTTTCAGCATCTTCAGAATGTGATGATCTGGCATCCTCATCAACATGTGCAACTCTGGCCTGGCCTTCATTCCTCCTACCTGTCCTTCCTTGGCATTGAGAACATTCAAATGCCCTATGACCTTCTTCCCCATAGTGAAAACATGTTCCACTTAAGCCTCCTCTTCCAGATCCTTATCCTCTTCCTCTTCCTCTCTAATCTCTATTATTGTGATCATGAAAATGATTGAAATTATCTCATCTTTGATTTTGACTATTACTGGCTTCATCCTACTTTTTCAGATCTTCATTTTGATCTCCATATGACCATCCACCAGATCTTCTATCACAACCTCTTTTGCTTTGTTTATTCTCAAACTTCTTGTTCAACTTTTCCTCTACTTTTAGGGCAAATTGGTATGCCTCTTCAATATTGTTCATTCGAACAAGATTCAATTCTTCTTGAATGCTCGACCTTAACCCATTAAGGTAATGGAAAAATTTCTCCTTATTAGCTTCTGCATGGCCTATTCTAATGAGGATTCGATAGAACTCCTTTGTATACTCCTGAACAAATCTTCTTGCTTACTTCAAACTTTGCATCTTCTTCAGTAGGTCAAGCTCATAATCAACAGGAATGAACTGTCACTTCAATTTATCCACCATTCGATCCCATCTTGTGATTTTATCCTTTCCTCTTCTATTTCCCTCTAATTGAATCTCTTGCCACTAGATCTTTGCATGACCCTTCAGTCTGGCCTTCACAAACTTGACCCAATTAGGATCTTCAATATCTTCATACTCGAAATATTTTTCACATTCATTGATCCAATCGATCAACTCCCTTGGGTTAAGATTCCCTGAAAAATGTAGGAACCTCGATCTTAGGTCTTTTCACGATCTTAGAAATGGCCTGAAAAATCTTTTCTTCCTCTTAATTCAAAACTTTGACTTCTACTTCTTGATCATGATTTCCTTCTTCAGCTTCATCCTCACTTTTGTCTCTGACATTAAGATTCATTCCTCTACGAATCTCTTCTTGCAATGCTCGCACTTGTCTTTAGAGCTCTATAACCTTAGGTGTCACAGCACCAACTCTTTTATCATGTTCCCTTCATGAAGGCATTTTCATGCATATTGTTGAAACCCTAACCATGGTCCTGGTGCAAACTGCTTCACAATCAATGATTTGTTTACACAGAAACCCTAACCCATGGTCATGGTGCAAACTGCCTCATAGTCGATGATCTATTTACACACTCAGGAACTCCTGCTTTGATACCACTTGATGAAGGGTGCTCCCCTTAATACCACAAACACATAACAGTAATAGAGAAACAACAATAATTTTGCAAGAATGGAAAATGGGCTTCTTATTATCTCCACAAGTGTGGAATTACAAATTTCATAATTACAGTATGCAAAGCCACATGGGCATTTTTCCTTACAATATTCTATAGGACAAAGCATTGAATCATTACCCAGATCTACCCAGAACTGCCTAGAATTGCCTAAGACAACACTATGGGCCTTCCTTAAATAGGCAATTTCTGCCACCTGAGAAGGTTCCAGAAATTTAGCCTTTTAGGCCGACTAAATATGAAATTATTTTATGTTTACAATTATTATAATAGGGTCGGCTCAAAAGAAATACAAAATATGCTTTTAGGTAGCCCAACTTTCGAAGGCCATAAATTTTTAACCGTAGCTCTGTTTTTCTATTGTACCACTTTTCAGAAACCCCATGATGAGATCTATAGTGCCTAATATGCACTAGCACTAGTCAGTCGAGGGTCAATCGCGATCCGGAGCCTCTAAGGCCTTCAAAATTGACCTGAAAGATTTCATACCCAAAAACTTCAATAACTTCACCAATACTAATGATGTGGCAATGAAACTCAATTGGTAGGCTAAAATGACTGAGATGAACCTCCAACTATGAAATCAGAACATTCTGAGATTGTATGACCAACTTACTAAAAATAGTAAGTTTCCATAAATAGAAGCTCTGCATAAGATAGCCCTTATTGAAAACAAAAACAAAAGTATTTTTGGGTGATGCAAGATTGCTCTTTCACTCAGGATGCTCCTGCATCAAGAGTCTCAGGTAAGTAATGTCGAGCATTAGGAAAACAATGCCGAGAGAGAAGAAGAATGTGTCGAGCGATAGGAGGAAGCTGTTGAGTATCAGGAAGAGGTTGTTGAGCATTCAGAAGCTGAATCTGACAATCTTGTTGGTGAACCTGAAGAGAAAGATGAAAGGAGAGCAGAACCTATTTTGGCACAATATGTAAAGAGACATCACAAGCCTGAATAGATAATTGGAGACAAAAATACTATAGTTCTGACTAGAAGCAAGACAAGAGATTCGACATGTTTACTATGTGAATCTGAGCCTAAGACAACAAGGGAGGCATTAGAAAATGAAGGCTAGATACAAAAAATGAATGAGGAGATAAACCAGATAGAGAAGAATGATACTTGGACTCTGGTGCCGAGACCAGAAAATAAAAATATCATTGGAACAAAGTGGGTGTTTTGAAACAAGCTGAATGAGCAAGGTCAAATCACAAGAAACAAAGCTAGGCTGGTAATCAAAGGCTACACATAGGAAGAAGGAATAGATTATGGGGAGACATTTTCCCCTATAGCTAGATTGGAAGGAGTAAGAACCTTACTTACATATGTTGCCTACAAAGATTTCAAGGTATACCAAATGGATGTTAAGTCTGCATTTTTAAATGATATATTAGAAGAAGTGTACATTAAACAACCAGAAGGATTTGTTGATCCAAACAAAAGACACATGATTTGCAAATTGAATAA
The DNA here is from genome assembly GCA_027943335.1 of Chamaecyparis obtusa. NCBI lineage: Eukaryota > Viridiplantae > Streptophyta > Pinopsida > Cupressales > Cupressaceae > Chamaecyparis > Chamaecyparis obtusa. Next base: position 920,053 of record BSBK01003318.1, on the reverse strand, counting down.
AGCACTGTATGGACTAAAGCAAGCTCCTAGAGCATGGTATGAGAGACTGCACAACTACTTGATACAGATTGGATTCTCAAGGACAAATGACACAAGCAATCTGTACATGAAAGATGAAGAAGGTAAAGGAATGTTGTTGGCTAAGATTTTTGTAGATGATATTATATTTGGTGGACAAGATGCCTTGTGTAAGAAATTTTCAAATGAAATGCAAATTGAATTTGAAATGAGTATGTTTGGGGAGATCAAATTTTTTGTTGGTTTACAAGTATATCAGATGGAGAAAGGAATTTTCATCACCCAGTCTAAATATGTTGATAAGATACTAAAAACCTTTGGTATGGAAGATTCAAGGCTAGTAAGTACTCCAATGGCTACTGGACAAAAGTTGTCTAAAAATGATGATGCTGCAGAAGTAAACCAGACTTTGTATAGATCCATGATTGGAAAGCTACAATAAGTTGTACACAGAAAACCAGATATTGCTTTATCTGTTGGGATTGTAGCAAGATTTTATGCCAATCCTAAGGAAACTCACATGATGGCTGTCAAAAGGATAATGAGATATTTGAAAGGGATTGTTGACTATGGATTATACTACAAGAAGCATAAAAAGTTTGAACTGAGATTGTATATTGATGCTGATTGGGTAGGAAATGTGGATGACAGAAATACTACTAGTAGTGGAGCTTTCTTTCTTGGATAGAGATTAGTTTCCTGGACAATCAAGAAACAAAATTGCATTTCCCAATCTATTGCTAAAGCCGAGTATGTGGCTGTAGTAGTGAACTATTCAAACTTGGTATGGATAAAGCAATTGTTGGTAGGCATGAAAGAAGAGATCACTGAACTAGTTTTCATCTACTGTGACAACACAAGTGCTATCAACATCTCTAAGAATCCAGTGATGCACACAAAGACCAAACACATCGCCATCAAGTATCATTACTTGAGGGAACTGGTACAAAATAAAGAGGTTTGAATGGAATATGTGAGTACAAAGGAACAACTAGCAGACATATTCACTAAAGCTTTATCTAAAGAAGCTCATGAATATCTAAGAGGTCAATTAGGAGTTCTTCCCCTAACTAAGGCTGCCTAGTCAAGCTAGGAGCACTGCATCAAATGTGCTGCAAAGAGTATCTGACAAATTGATGCAGAGACATGTCACACTTTAGAAGTAGCCTAGAGTTGTGAAAAGCATAGCAAAGCCAAGAATCAGTCATAAGCAAAGATGACAGAGGGAGAAATACTATTACTGAACTGAAAAATGATATCTACATCTGCAGGATGTATGTTTTAGTTGTTTCTTTGACATTTTTTTCAAAGAGAGAGATGATCACAAATGAATACACATGGTGAGATTTCATGGAAGATCAAGTAAGAGGGAGAGATTCAATGGATGGTCATACAAGCATGGCTAATTGATTATGTATCAGAATGAAGCTAAGGATATTATAAATATTTTTAATGGACATATAAGTTTTGGATTGATTGGTGATTCATGTGTTATTCATATGGTGTTGCCATCAATGCCAAAGAGGGAGATTGTTGGAAACTATAATTGAAGCAATTGTTGTATTGTCATTGATGTCAAACCTTAACAGATAAGACTATTTCTATCTAAGAAAGTACTATATCTATTTGATTGTTGTGAAGGGGATAGGCAAGGTTGGTAACAATAGCACCTAAAGAAAGGTTGAGTTATCTTGATACTTCAATGAGTACTTGATTATGTGGCACAATGATAAGATAATATATTGTTTATCTAAGTAAGAATGAAGACTAAACTAGTAGGCTTAACCGAGAAAAAGTGAAGAGATCTAGTTTAAGCTGAGTGACGTTAGTATTGATCGAGCTAGTCTATGCTGAGTAAATTCAGTGTTGACCGAACATCAGTATTAGCCAAGAAAATAGTTTTTGAGTTGACCGAGCTTTCTAATGAAGAATGAGGAGTTGAACACTGTAGTGACCAAGCGTCAATAATTTACATTTGAGGAAGAATTCAAATTTCTAGCCGACATAGTTGAATTCTTGGATTATGTAAAATGTGTTGACTTTATTTATTGATTGTATGAAAGCATTTAATGCACTATAAAATATTTTATTGTAAATCTATTAAGAGATTTGAGATATTTCTAAAAGCATAGACGAAGAACATATAGTTGGAAGGATTCGATGAATCTAACCTAACCCTAAGATCTACAAAGGAGATTAAGTGAAAAAAGATGCATTGACCTAATTGAGGAAGTATTAAGGAAACGTAAGCATGAGGTTGAAGAAGAGGATGCTGGAAGTATTGTTGATGTTATTGACTGTCTAAGCAGAAAAGGTTGAAGGAGAAGTGTTGTGATTGCTTGAAGAGATTTTCGAGCAAATTAGTGATGGAGATGGTAAAGGTTCACAGTTAGTAAGCCAACATATGTGTATGGAATTGGATCTGATATTTGCAAAGTGAGTTGTATGTTTTTCAGATCAATATTACTATTACTTTCTAACCATTGTATTAGTCAAAATCCTTTTAACAGAGGTTGACCTAACAGTCATTTGTATAAATCATTTGAACAAGGTTGCATTATAATGGGATGTATGTAAGTCCTATAACAAGGCGCATTTTTAACAGAGTGGTTTAAATCCTTTAACCAGGTCACACCTGATAGTGTGTTTGTAACCTTTGATAAGGTTGGATTTTCACAAAGCTCACTTCAGAAGAGTAAAAATAATAGTAACATGTTACAAAGTGGTTTTTCTCAAATTGGATTTCCACTATAAATCCTGGTGTTAATACTTGTGTGAATGTTTTGGTTTGAACATTTCTATGTTTTACAAGTTTGATACTATTGGATAGTGGACTAAACTGTTATATGTTTCTGTTATGCAATCAGTAATGACCGAGAAGCTGTTGGTTGCTGGATCTAATTTGTTGAAGAGTTTTAAAGTTTGTTTTATACATCTGGACCTAAGAACAATTGATTCACCCCCCCCTCTCTATTGTTCTAAATCATATTAACACTTCTCATAAGGACATGTGCACTTAGGAGGAGATACACCAAATTAATTTGTGACTTTACAAGTGAGTTGAATGGGAAGTGGATTTTGTGCTTTTGGTGAAGGAGGCCCATGCAAAATCACATGTGTGTTTATGCCAACTTGATATTATATTCAAGATATGTTAGCATATGTGAGGGTGTGGTGCCATGTGTCTCTATTCAATAGGATGGAGAAGAATGACATTACACTCCCATAGAATCTCAATTAGGGCTTGAATGAGAAGTTTGTCACATTTGAAAAACCAAATTCTTGGAGATTTATTAGAGGAGGATGTTGAGAGATTTGGATTTTTAGAATCATTGTGACTTTCTTGAATTTAGAAAGCATAAAGAGATAAGTCAACAATCTTTCTCATTAGTTCTTGCATCTACAAATAATTGTATTGTAGAGAATACTTTTCTAATATTTAGTTGAATCAAAAGGGTATTTACATTCTATTGCTTGTTTAGTTTTATCTTTGAGTGATAATGTGTGTTGAAGTAGACGTCCCTTATTATGTGTTTGGATTATGTTGGGAACAAATTCCCATTACTATGATTTTAAAAGTATGTATCTATGTGTATTTTCTATATAGTTTCTTGCTTGTCTACTCTGATTCTTTATGGCTCTCTTTGATCAAGGAATGACAAAAGTCTAATATTAATTTGACAATATTGTAATGAATCAGTGGTAAGTTTCCACTCACATTAACATAACTTTGAAAATTTTAAGTAAAGACTCATAAATATTTCAACTCAATGCATATTCTTAGATCAAAATTAAAATTTATCAATTAAAAATATAAAATGTATCATAGATTAAAATTATAGTGAATTATTAGATCTTTCAAAGAGAATGAGGCTATCAACTTGTTTATATTATATTTATAAGTGGGTCATTTTCTTTAAAGTGGAAAGCTGCTTTCATTATTAAATTTAATACTTGTTTATTTCTTCCTCATTCAAAATTTATTCAACATACAAGAAAATAATAAATAAATACAGCATATTCATATAAGATAAACCTTTGTACTATTTCTATTTTTTTCTTGGATTCTAAAATGCATATGAGGGGAGGGGGACGTGTGAAGGGAGAAACCATTGAAGTTTGTAACTGTTTAAGTGTTACTTTTAGCCACATCATTACGAAAATTACACGGGAAGAAAGGCGAGATACTTTCAATGCTTCATCTTCCAAGGGAATAGTGATGATTGAAATGGGAAAAAAAAGGTGTGGAATGAATCCTTCAAATCAACGCTTTGGAATTTTTAGTGAAATTTCTTTTTTTCTTTTTTAAGAAAATTTAAATATAAATAAAGTAAAAGTTTATAAATGATAGAAATGAAAGCTTTATTTTAAAGTTGTATGTTATGTTATTATTATTTATAGGCTCTATTTATCATGTCAAATGATTAAAAAATCTTATTGTTCAGAGAATATATTAAAATAGAACAAGAGATTTTTAAAACTTACGAGGCTAAAGATAGTCTATAGGACAATGTTTGTGAAGTGTTGATCATCTAGTGTTTAATTTGATAGTGAAATCTCTCATTCTTTCAACCATCTTCTTATTAAATAAACTTTGAGAAGAAGTTGCTCCTAAATAACTAATGTAGTTGATCCAAATGTCTTTGTAAGCTTTATAATCCAAAGTAAATTGCTTTTTCTATTTCAATGATCTCAATTGTACAAAACAAACACTCGTCTCTTCACTTCCATCTTTTAGCCTTTTCCATATCTATATGTTTCATATTAGAAAATATGTGAGTTAGTCATCAATGAGGCAAGGGGAACCTTTAATCTACAAGAGATATTTGCTTCTTAATAGGACTTTAGCAGATGGTCTAAAGGGGGTTTAAATTTTCCACTTGATATTATTTCTTCTTTTTTCCCTAATGTATTTTTCCACATAGACTTGTAAAAATTATGTACAATAATGACTTTATTTCTTTTCCATTACTAGGACATGTATTCAAGTAAATGTGACATTTGCTCATCTAGCTGTAGTTGTGCTTCATCCATGAATTCCTTCTTTCACTTAAAACATTTTCTTAAATATAACATTAGACCATCAATTTTCTTCCATTTGCTCATTTTTGTAAATATCTTAAAAGATACACCATATCAATGGCTTCAATATGAATCATATCAATTTTAGCAAGAAGAATCTTATAGGTAGCCAACAACTTTAAATTGAATTTACTTGTGATCGTTCACTTTTAGATTCTCTATGTTGCACATCCATAAAAGACCACTATAATTACTAATAACCAAAATAAAGTTTGAATAGATTTTCAATCCCACAACTCTATCTCTCTATATTTATTTTAAAGACAAAAAGGCACTCTCCATCCTTCCAAATTTATTTGAATTATAAGTTTCCTAACTAAACATATTGTTGAAGTCAATCCCACAATATTTATGCTCTACTACTTTCTCTAGAATACTCCCTTCAAAATTAAATTCAAATTAATTTGTTTTCTTTCTATTGGAAATATCATGACATTGATCTATCTATTATTAACTTGTATACCCAAATCTTTATAAAAGTGCTCAAGAGAAACAAATGCTCTGGTAACCCTTAGGTAGACCTCATAATCATAATAAGATCGTCAACATATGAGAGAGGTCTAACTACATATTCTCTAAAAAGAACATCAACCCCACCTTTCAAACTCAACCATTCTTCAAGTTTGTGAATATAAAGGCCTAAAAGAGTAGGAGATAATAAAGAACCTTACTTAATTTGAATTTCTCCTAAAAAAAATATTGTACCTATAGTAGTTTTGTTGGTGTAATTAAATATTACTAATTACACTTTACTTAAGTTTACTTAGGATAATGCATTTGCATAATTAGTTGTCTTTGAGACACCTAGGAGTTTGCATTTCATTTTAGCACATGGTTAGGAGAATCTCCACTTTAGGTAGTCATAGTTGTCTTCTCATACCTCTTTGTGTGTGAGATCCACCTTTAGTGCTCTTATCACATTATCATCCTCTCATGTTGCACATACTTTCATGTACAATGGAGGATGATCCACCTTTGGTGGACATGTGATTCCACCTTGTGTGGGTTTCTACTCTTTGCCTTAAGCAAATTCTTACAAGTTTTATATTTTTACAATCTCTTCATAAAGCCTATGATCAATCACTCTAAATTGTACCGAGATACCTAGATTCTTAATTCTACATAATAACTTATTCCTACTTGAATGTTGCAAAAATCCTTCTACAAATCAATAAAACAACAATAAGTTTCCTCTTTCTCATTCTACACTTTTTTAATGATATGCACCCCAAAGTGATTCCATGATCTATTATTTTGAGTGCTCTAGTTTGAATCCCATTCTTTGTCTCTCTTTTCTTTTCTTCTATCCACTTCTTGAATCTTTTCTTAGCCATATTACCAAACAACTTTACAAGGATTGTTAACATACCTATTTTTTAATATCAATCTCTTAGGAGCTCACATTGGATGACATTGTTGAATATTTTCATAATTCTAGGAGCAAGGATTTTCATCCCTCATTATAAGAATTTAGTTTGAAGCTCAAACATGTCCCTCCTTCCTTAACCTCTTGTAACATGAATATTTTCATAGTCATGTTGACCCTAGGAAGAACTTCAACCACTTAATCCCACTCAAACAATTATTTTACATATTCAAAGCATTAATTAGCTATTTCTTTATATCATTTGCTCTTTTTTAATTGAAGATCCCACTAAAAAAATAGTTAAAAAATTATAAGATTTTCTTCCCTAAAAATGTCATCTCATCTCTCCTTGTATTGATGTACATTTATTTTTCTTTTAAAATATCCTCATATAACTTTATGTTATCCTTATCATTATCTAGCTCCTTGGAGGCTTCACTAAACCATGTATTTGTCTTTGTCCTTTTACAACCCTCAAGTTTCTCTTGAATTATGTTAGCTCATGAATTTTTACTCCATGTGATCCTTCCTTTGGTTCTTAATTAATTTCCTTAAAATTTCATTAAACAACTTAACTAGTTTCTGGATGCTTGCTGAGGGGGCCCACTTATTAAGTAATCCCACTTAGATTTAGCTTAAGTTTTTAGTAATTTATAGTTTGAGCTTTGGTGTTGGACTGTTCTTGTATCCATTAGGAAGTCCATTCCTTATTATTGTTCCTATAGCCACTATAGGCAAAGTAGTTCATGTTTGATAAAAACCAAGCTTTGTTTTATTTCAAAGTTGTGTATGTGTGTTCAATTCAAGCATTCCATTCGACAAAATTATTTAAGTTGTTTCCTTTAAAGCATTCCTTTCTACAACTTTTTTGTTGAAATGGCTTTAGTGCGTACTTAGTGTGCATATCGTGTTGCGCCATTTCAAGAATACGTCCCTAGATTGATAATTTGAATGTGTCTTCAAAATCAAATAGATAACAATTTGGAGAGCATGTCCAATCCACAAGTTGAGTCATAGACCAAGTTATTCATTCCTTTTGTGGAACTGATCACTCCGTACAACCTAGAAACTATTTGTGGTTCACAAAACCTTGTGATAAACCTCCTTGACACATGTTGCCCATGGCTGACATGAGTTTCCCAAGATAGGCATGAATCTAGGTTAGAAATAGTCTCTCACGTCTGAAGTCTTCTCCCCTATTTTTGACCCTTATAGTTTTCATGAAATGTGATAGAATCTCTAAAAATGGACCTTCCATAATATAGTATGGATAAGGAAACTTTGGACAACTAATATTCAATTTTCCAAGGTACTGACATGTAGAAAAAATGCCAACTACATTTTCCAGAACTATTTGCAAGGTTGCGACACGCATTTTTCAACAATACTTAGGTTGGGGCCTTGAGACTAAAACTTAGAATGGAGTCATGTTCTACAAAATTGGAATATGACCTTGTTTTACAAAACATGACCCCATTCTACAAAATATGGTCTCGTTCTAGAAAACATTATAAATTTTAAAAATGGAATGCAACCTTGTTTTATAAAACATGACCCCATTCCATAAATGCAACCCTATTTTATATAGTTTGAATTAGTGCCCCAGGAATAGCTTCAAGTTATGGTTTGGAAAAAGTATTGGTTAACCAAACCATAGCCTTGGATCTAGTTTGGCATGCACCTTGGAGGTCATCTCAATGTTTAGACAAAATACACACTTTGGACAAATACCTAGATACATTTTTAATAGAATATTTTGACAAAAAAATTTAATACATGAGACTAAGTATATTCCAAATATGCAATTTATTTTTAAATTTGATTATTTTTAAATTTCTCAATCAATTTCTACTGAAACAAGTGCATCAAATTGAAATGATAGGCGTTCTTCTTATTTTAGTAAATTATTTATTTCTATATTTTTTTTAAAAAAATTGAATTATATGACATCAAACTACATACAATTCTATACACTTTGAAAAAAAGAATAAAAGTTGATAAGTTTAGGTCAAATTATCCTTTTCGTACACGAGAGGTTTAAAAAACAATAATTATGCCTAAAATATATTAAAATAATATAAAAAATATTGTCATCAATCTTTACTATGTTACATACGATGCAAAGAAATAATTTCATTTCTAGGTTATATTATTTTTTTCATACATGAACATGGTATGGTCTTGAAAAAGTGACTTGTAAAATGTGGTTTTTAGTAATGCCTATTGAAAATTGATTTGCATCATATTTAGAAAGTAGACTTTGAGTACTACTATTCCTATTACTGGCTTTTTTTGAGATTCAATCTTAAGTTCTTCAAATTTTTAGGTCAAACAGGGCAAATTTGAAAAAAGAAAAAGAAAAGGAAAAAATAGTTCCACCTTTTGGCGAAAAAGTGGACTCAACTTATTGATGACACCCTTAATTCCTTGAAGGAAACTTTGTTCATGATCATTTATGAAATTTTCCTACCAAGCACCTTAGCCACCTAAATGAATAGAAAAGAAGACACGAAATATCCTTGAGATTGTAGACCTTTATCACTACTAAAGGGATTGAAAACATGCACTCCCCAAATATTTACTAAAATCTTATGTTGGAATTCAAATTTATTTAGCTCATCAAACAATTAATCACATGCAACCTTATCATAGGCTTTAGGATGTCCCACTTGAGAACCATACCTTGCTTTTGATTCTTCTCCATAAAATATAAAATCTTATGAGTTGTGATAGTTGTACATCAAAGATTTGGCTATTGGGGACAATACTATTTTTTATTATGAGAGATCAACTTTGATAGAAAAGGTTGGATCCTAAAAACCTTTTAAATGATATTTTTGAATATTGATAGTAAAATATTAGCTATGAAAATAATTTTATTTTTCTGAGAGATGATGCGAATAAATTTTTTATTAAGTTGCTATAAAATATTTTCTAGTCAAAAAATTCATGCACAATAGTTGTAGCATCAAAAAAAAGAAAAAAAGTGGAGAACTATATAGCCTTAGTTCCTTAAGCACAACAAAAGAAAAATACAGCATCTATAACCTCATAAATTGACATATCCTTAGACATCAAAATTATTTTAGGTAAATAAAATCATAGAAATAGCTTGTAAAAGATAGACAAGAAAAATCATTAGAATAGGGAGGTTTGTTTAGTTATAAGAGATTGGAAAAATTGAGTGCCTAGAATGTCCAATTGCTTTTCAACATCAACCTTATCAATATTCTCAAATAGAATCTTACTAATGGTATTTCACTATTGATGAAAGAATGAATAATTTTTGTTCCCTTCATTTAACCATGGAACTTTAGATTTTTACTTTGGACCTTTTAGTTGTTTAATGCCAATCCTCACTCAAATGTTTTTTAATAAAAAAGGATCCTCATTAGTTCATCTCGTGGTTATAATCTTTTGAACCTCCAAGTGAAATCAAATCAAATATATGACCAAGAAATAATTTCTTCTAAGGTTTCACCATTTTCTTTATATTGTTTTTGTTTTCGTGATAGATGAAACATAGAAAAACATGCAATATGGATGTTTAACTAGTAAGCAATACAATCTCTAAAAGTAGGGTATATGTCTTGTATGCCACTTCAAAACTCTCCCACAAGGTAGGATCCCAAGACAAGTGAAAAATTATGTTGGCATGTTTCTATTGATAGTGTAATTATACTTTGCTAGATTATTCCCCTAACTATAACTTTGACCATGTTATATTTACTATTGATGGATAATATATTTATGGTGATTGGGATATAATGGTATTGAAGTGGAATATAATGCATTCATTTTATTTGAAATTATGTTGGTTATATTGTATAAAAATTGTGATGATTAACATATATTTAATATGAAATTTTTGAAGGGATTTATTCCTGATAGGATTTTTTTTGAGGTTGTCATAGTATTGGATCTAAATTTAAAGTAACAAATTTTAAAATCAAAGGGTGAGAAGATAGAGTTGAAAGAGAAACAACAGTAGAGCTCAAGCCTTGAGATAAAAATAAAATAATAAAAACTTTAATTACAGTTGGAATACATTTATAAAAATGAATTATTATCAAATTTGAAATCTATTATGAAAGGAATAAACTCTGAGAAATGATGAAAAACTAGCTGCACAATGTTATAAGATGGAAAAATCACACACATGAATAATGTAGATTGTTAATAACTAAAACAACTACTAAACAATTAACCTAGATATAAGAGTTGCCAAGAATCTCACAAAATAGAAATAATGTTAAAATTAAATAAAATAAGTTTGTACAAGGTACCTAGTTATTATTCTTACAAGGATATGAAGTGCATTCATGGTGATTCTAAAACTTTGAGTTTGTTTTATGATTGGTATTAATGTAGAAATTTGATTGTGAAACTCTTTCACTTCTACAAGTGTGGAGGTGACCTCTAAAAGCATGGATTCGTACTAATGTATGAAATTAAAATTTTGAATTTTATATGGCCAAGAGCTAATTACTAAAAAATATTCATGGTTATATACATGTAAACTCAAAATCTAGCAATGAACACATGTTTTTAAATAGAAAAAATGTGGAACCTATTGAATTGTGGGGATCATGTTTTGCTTACTCAAACCATTGAATATACCAATTCAATGAAACTAAATCAAGGTCAAGAAACCATTGACAAGAATTTAGTGTTTTCTTAGAATGATGGTGCAATGCTGATATAACTTTTTAAATCCATGTATAATTAAATTTTGTATGTGCTTAATATATATATTTCTCTCAATCTTAAAAGAAGATTATTTTGAATTAGGGTTAATCTTTAATGCACGATCTTAATATGTAATTTGAAATGTATGGTTGGTAATGGGGAAACAAGAGCTCAATTTAAGAAATCATTTATTAAAATTTCATGTTCAAAATTGTAGTTGCAAAAATATTTTAAAAAATTATGTACATGCGATTTGAACCAAAAAGATAAACAACTAAATATGAAAATCAAATCCAAATCAAATCAATTCCATTAAATATGGTTTGAATCGAATAAATAAACAACTAGATATGAAAATCAAATCCAAACTCTAAAGATAGTTGATGATAGAAGCAAATTAAGATTAAAAATCTTCCACATCAGACAATGCAATACATTATTATCTAATAAGAAAAACTTTATATCTATTTCCTAAACTGAGCTATAAAAGTATTATTTATTAGCTCTTCACAAATGATAGAAAAATTTGCTACTGTATCCCCATTTACTTATGCGCCATGAGCAGTCAACCAGGTGCGATTCCAGCTCTACCAAAACATATTAAAAGGGAAGTTAATTTTATATTGTGAATATGGAGATGGAGATAATAGTGTGAATGATAAAGGAGATAATATTCCCTCCACCATCAGATCACGTTTTTCTTTTATACAAATTTACTGCCAAACTCACAGAAGAATAGTTTATTAAACTCAGATTCATCCAATCCTGGGTTTGGATAAACAATATAAAACTGAGCAATGGGTGGCCTAACTCAGAGAATGTACTGCAAATCCCCACGTAATGACTACAATCTTCCACTAGGGCATTAAAATTCTGTATTTTTACGTCTGTGTATATTTTATTGTGACTCAAAGATATAGTCATTGCTGACTGCACATCTCTGTTTTATAGTCTACTTTTAAGTGTGTTTCTCTTGAAAGTTAATGACTGTCAGGCTTGGGCAATTACTAGATCACAAAGGTTATGTTTTATTAAATCAAACCTTTTCACAAGATTAGTTTCGTGGTCATAAAAATAATTGAGGACAACATTCTTTCAACATGTAGATGCTATAGAATCATTGTGTTGATTTTGATTGTTTTTATTGTATCAATTAGGATTGAATCTTGATGATTTATGATATATGAATGTAAGTGAATGCATTTAAATGTACAAACATAACAATAAATTATAAAAACAAATGTTTAGTTTACTGATTAACAATTGGTGAAATCAACAAAAATGTGTCAAAATCGAATAATTTTGAAATTTCAATCTATAAAATTGTCTTGTACCAAAAGATGTTAGAATCAATATAGTAATGGTGTGTGTGGATAAATATATAATTAATTACTTGTATCAAATTATGTTTAAGCATATAGACAATGCCGAGATACATGTATAAGAGTATGTGTGAATGAGGATAGGTAATGGTATAGAAAAATGAGCACAACGTTAAACAATATTGTCCATCAATTTTTGATACGTGAACTTGTTAAACCATTCACTTAACATGGGCATAAATTAATAGAAATCAACATGAGTATGCTAGTTTTGTTATTAATAGTTTCCCCCTACTTTGAAGTGCATGTAAATTGCAGAATGATAATAAATATAAAAAAACAACACTTACAAACATGCATGTAAATAAAAATTTTAAAAATAAAGAGATATTTGACTCCATATAAAGTAATGGACTCCATTGGATATCATTGCATGCACTTGTTCTGTTCCACGTGTGTTCCAAAAGAACATACATTTTTAAAAAAATGTACCATATGTAGCTTTTGTCACTAATAACTATTATTACAAATGCAAATTGAATTTTACCTAGGAACATCATTAGATAGGCTATTTCATAGCACATGAATTCATAATGAAACATTTAGTATTAAAAAAGAACATATAGCTTGATAATTAGGGTAGATGGAGTAAGGATGGATGTAGATACGTGTGTGTGTATACATACATACATACATAGTTACACACACATGTATGTATACATGTATTGATTTATGTATACATATGTATGTATATACATGTACATATATTCACATATACATATGTATTGTCTTAAAATGTTAGCACTAATGATTGGATTCTTTATTAGGACCTATTAGGCCCCATTTTGGTGATTTCGAGGTCTAAATGCCCATTATGCTTCATCCTAGCACTATTTTGGTGATTTTGAGGTCTAAAAGTAAAAAATTGAGAAGCCCTAATCACTATTTATATCTGATTGACCTAAACCCTAATTTTGACCCGACATCATGTTTGATCTTGTGGACCCCAGAAACTTTAAACTTCTATATATTGCCACCTGTGATTTGGTTTTAAATTCACATTTAATGTTGTCAAAAAATTAATTCTCATTTAGCGCATATTCACTTAATCTATTAAGGGGGCATAAATCTACCTATTATTGCTAGGGCATGCTGGGGCAAGACCTAATCAGGTATTCTTTGACACAACACTCATAATCACATTGTATCAAACAGGGGAAAATGTAGACACAAAAAATGAACATACTTGTGAGCTCACATTTAACTACTAATTATTCCTCTATAAATCAATAGTTCTTTAATCATTAATTAATCACCATATTTCCTCTATAAACCCAATCCCTTCATCACTTAATCATCCTCTTAAATATTAATTAAATAATCAATATTATTTAATTAAATAACTTTAATTTATTGGTCTTCACTAATTAAATAAATTCAATTTCTATAGTCCTATAGTTTAAGTAATTATCATTTAATTATTTAAAATATCTAATTATTCTTCCTCATTATCTAATTATTTATGATTTTTTTTTGTGAATTTTTAATCATGAACTTCTTCATGTATATGTATATCGGCTTGCATGCCACTTATGAACGAGATGGGTTTCTGTTTCTTTCTCTCTCTATGGTTGTATTGCACTTGAAGATCGATCTCAGTGCTTCTTTTGGGTAGATAAGTTTTTAACTCTGATTTGTATCTTGAACCATGTTTATGGTTTTACGGGCTATGACCGGAGTTTTTCTTAGGTGGTTCTTTTCTCCGTAAGCCCTTGTTGAACCACCACCTTTATACACACACACACACACACACACACACACACACTATGGGGCTCTTCCACCTTTCTAGAAAAAAAATTTATTCTTCCTCATTAAATTAATTTCCAAGTTAATTTAATTTCACTTCAATTTCCAATTAACTTCATTTCATCTTTATTTTTAAATTTTGATTAATTTCATATTATTTTCATCATTCTCATAAATTAAATTTTTAATTCAATTTAAATCTTCAAAAATCAGGAAAATAAAAAATACGAGGAAATCAAAATTCAAAAATCCCTCATAAACTAAAAATCAAATTTTTGAAAATCTTAAACCTTTCAAAAATCCAAAATCATTCCCTCCTAATTTGCATTTTGCAAATGATTATCTTCAAAAATTCAAAATATCATCTCACTCTTTATCCTATCTTTGCTTCCCAAACAACTCTTCACTTTTTGAGTTTAATTGGAAATGAATCTTCATTTTTTAGAAGATAACCCAAAATCTTCTCCTCTCTAATTATCTTGTCTATCTATTCCGTTCTTCCCAAAATCAATCTTGATCATTTATCCAACCCAAAATCTCTATATAATCCCACCTTCAACCTCATCTTTTGTCACAGATTTTAGTATCGAACCTATGCAAGTTTTCATTTCCAGTTTTAGCAATCAAATCAATTTCTCGAATATATGAGCCTAGATGTTGTTAGATTCATCTCTCAGTTCCAACTAGAAACATCTCAATGGAGTGCAAGAAACAAAAAAAGAACTTTGGCATCAATCTGAATGGTTTCCTTTGATTTAATAATTTAGTTTCTAATCATTATGTCATATTTCTATTGTTTATAGGGCTTTATGTTGATTAATAGTTCATTTCTTTCATAGTTTGGTGCTATTAATCCTTTTACTTGATCTTGTGCATATTTCCCCTACGACAATCATCCCCATCATGATTTTTCCCTTAATAGGGTTTCCATGATAAAAATCCATATATTATGGTGGTGTTCTTACTTATTTCATGTTCATGCACTTTACTTTTCATTTTATGCATTAAGTGATTTGTGAATTGGTTTAATAAAGTTAAAATTGTTGGAACATTGATTTAACCCCCCACCCACCTCCTCTTAGTGTTCCCTCCTTCAAACATAACATACTTACTTTAGCCTATCCAAAGATTTATGTTTTATCTATCTCTTATAATCTCCATCCCTAGAATGTGTCTTGTTGCACCAAGATTTTTCATTTCAAACTTTTTTGAGAGATGAGATTTTATTTTTTCACTCAAACCTTTTCCTTTTTCTAATAAACATGACATCAACATATGAGGAAATAACTAGGAAACATTCACCATCATATTTGAAGTATACATAGTAATAAGACTTAGACCACACAAATCCCAAACTCAACACATATATATCAAACTTATGGTACTGCATCCTAGGACTCTATTTTAAACCATACAATAATTTCATCAACTTATAGACCAAATTACTTTTATCTTTCACCACATAGTGCTCGGGTAGTGTCATATAAATTTCTTCCTCTAAATATCCATGAAGGAAAGTTGTTTTTACATCCATTTGCTTGATCTCTAGATCATAAGTTGTTGCAATAGAAAACAAAAAAATGAATGGATGTCATTTTGGCTATAGGAGAAAAAAAAAATCACCATAATCTACTCCCTCAACCTAGGAGTAACCTTTTGAAAGCAATTGTTCTTTGTACTTCTCAATGCTTCCATCTAAACCCATCTTCTTTTTGAACACCCATTTACAACCAATAAGATTATATCCTTCAAGCAATGGAATAAGGTCTCATGTGTCATTCCTTTTAAGAGATGCCATCTCTTTGTCTGTGGCTATTTTCTAGGACTCTGAATCATTTATACAAAGAGACTCTTCTATAGATTTTGTTTCATCAATATTAGCATTAAAAAAAAATGCATCTCCAATCATCAAGAGAATATTCATACTTTTTAGATAGTTTTCTTTGTCTAATTGTAAACCTTTGAACAAGCTCAGGTTCAAGTTCCTCTTCTTCCTTTGATGAATTAGAACTCGTATATCTCTCCTGAAATTCTTGTCTTTCTAAGGGCCTTGATTCAAATTTCTCAGGTGTAGTAAGTAGTTGAATAACATATTTCTTTTCTTCTATGTGTTTTGGCTACATTGAAACAAACAAAGGCTTAGTTTCTCTAAAAATAACACTTCTTGGATAAAATACCTTTTTTGCAACATGATCCCAAATATTTTATCCTTTTACACCAGAATTGTATGTGATGAATATATATTAACAAATTTTTTATCCTATTTTTTCTGCTTCTCCTTTGGTACATGAGCATATGCCTCATAACCAAAAACAATCAAATGTCCAAGTGAAGGCTTGTGGACTGAACATGCTTCCATTGGTGTCTTATCAACAAGATTTGAAGTAGGAGACTTGTTTATCAGGTAGCAAGTTGTGGCTACAACTTCAGCCTATAACTTTTTTTCTAGTCCAACACCACTCAACATACTCCTAGCCTTCTCCATCAAGGTCTTTCTCCTTCTTTCTGCAACTCAATTTTTTTTTAGAGAATACGGAGTTTCCTTCTATCTCTTAAAACCACAACATTTATAAAATGTGTCTAAATTATTGGAGCAATATTCACTGCCATT
This sequence comes from Chamaecyparis obtusa, assembly GCA_027943335.1. Classification (NCBI taxonomy): domain Eukaryota; kingdom Viridiplantae; phylum Streptophyta; class Pinopsida; order Cupressales; family Cupressaceae; genus Chamaecyparis; species Chamaecyparis obtusa. The sequence continues at coordinate 903,159 of BSBK01003318.1, read as the reverse complement.
GTCTTTCCTTAAACATTTTATTTTATTTCTAGTTAGCAACTCAACCATTGCTTTAAATTCTTTGAAAGGAATAAAAACTTTAGCTTTACTCTTAATAAAATAAACCTATGTTCTTCTACTAAAATCATCAATGAAAGAAACATAATATTCTAAAATACCAATAGAAGGAACATGAACTGGATGAAATATGTATCCAAATGGATAAGATACAAAAGACATGAAGACTTATGAGAACTCAAGAAAAAGTGAATGTGGTTTTGTTTTCAATAAAAACAATGCTCACAAAAATTAAATTCAATATTGCAATCATTCAACTCAGTTACAAGATTCTTATTTTTCAAGGTCCGTAGACACTTCTCACCTATGTGGCCGAGTCTCTAGTGTCATAACATCATCTTCTTTGCAGGAAACTTTGATTCACTAGAAAAAGAACCCTTGGGTACCTAGAAACCATGACCATCTAATGAAAGAGAAACCCTCTCCTTTTCCAATGGAGTAGTCTTTTTCACCATCTTAACATAGCACCTCTTTTCATTTTCATACTTGCTTTATAAAACTATACATGCACACCTGCATCTATTAGTTTTCTAATAGATAAAAAAAATATTTATAGTCCTTCGATATGCAAGACACCATAAAATTATCTAATTTTACCATCATAAAAATCTCACATGAATACTTCCACGAAGAACACTATCAAGAAAAGAGTTATCACCCAAATACACCTTAGCACCATCAAAATTTTCATACTTACCAAACCACTTTCTATTAGGATTCATGTGGAAAGATGCACTTGATTCTATCAACCTGCATTGTCACCTACACGAGTGGCCAAGGCTATAATAAAAGCATCTCCATCTTCGTTCTTGGACTTAGAATCAAAATCTTACTTCTTCTTCTTCTTCTTCTTTGCAATCCTTTCATAAATGTCCAAGTTTTCCATAGTTCCAACATATTTCCTTGGACTTACCAGTGGATTTTTATCTCCCCTTATTCTTGGACTTAGAACGAACATGCTTCTTTTTGTTCTTTCCTCTTTCTCTTGATCTCCCTCAAACACTCAAATCCTCTTTAAAATTTAGAGAGACTTTCTTTGACATCTCCTTATAAATTAGAGAACCAACAACATCCTGCATCTTCAAGACAATTGAAGTTCTCCCTATGGCCATGACAAGGTTGTCCCATGACTAGCAATGAACATAGAAATATTTGGAACCTTTCTTCATCTTTTGATACCCCTACTGAGGCCAAATAAGTTAGCAACATACTAAATATTTATATATGCTCATAAATTCATCCACCTTCTTTCATTCTCAAGGAATAAAACTTCTTCCTCAATAAAATCTTATTAACAAGTGATTTTTATTGATATGTCTCACTTAGCTTCTTCCAAGAATTCTTCAAAGTAGATTCTTCATGGACATTTATTAGAATTGAGTCTAAAAAACAATATTATGAGACCTTTATCTTTTCTATATATTACATCATATCATGTAGCTAAAGTTGGATGCATAGGCCTTTGAACATTTTCTTCCACCACATCGCATAGATCCCAATCAACAAACAAATCTTCCATCTTCATCTCCCACATTTCAAAATTTGTACCAAAATACTCTAATTCAATCTTCCTTGATATGTTTTCCAACTTTACTATCCTACAATATAGAAAATGATATACTCTACACCTCCCACTAAAACCTCAATTAGCTCAAAAAAATGTGTACCCAATAAATAGAACCAAAATTGGTCAATCTCTAATACCACTTGTAAGGAAGAAAAGGTATCTGGAACCACTTCCTATGCTAATCGTGAGAGTATGATTATGAAAATACCAACTTAGCTATTATAGAGATCTCAAGAAACACATAAGAACATAAAAAAAAAAACAATAAACACATAACACAATCATTTTCATAGGGAAAACCCTTACGAGAAAAAAATCCCACATTCCAAAACCTACATAATATATTATCAAATCAACAATAGATTACATCACATTTGCAATGCATGTTCTTACAAGAGTGTCACCTCAACTCAATCTTTGAGGAACTTCAATAGCATCTTTCTAGCATCCAATATTGTAGACAAAAGTCAATGATAAAAACTCCTCCTCAAGCCCTCATTTTATAGGCTTCTTACAATCTAGAAACCATTTTTTCTTTACAAAACCTTGTGTTAAACCTCCTTGACACATGTTTCCCATAATTGACATGAGTTTCCCAAGATAGGCATCAATCCAGGTTAAAAATATTCTCTCAAATCTAAAGTCTTCTCCGCTATTTTTGACCCTTATAGCTATCATGAAATGTGTCATATAATCTCTAAAAATGGGACTTCCATAATATAGTGTGGATAAGGCATCTTTTGACAACTAATATTCACTTTTCCAAGGCACTGACATGTAGAAAATTTTCCAACTACATTTTGGAACTATTTTCAAGGTTGAGACACACATTTTTTCAACAATGATTAGGTTTGGGACCTCAAGCTTAAAACTTGGAATGGAGTTACATTCTACAAAAAATGGAATGTGACCCTATTTTACAAAACATGACCCCATTTTGCAAAATGTGGTCACATTTTATAAAACATTATCAATTTAAAAAATGGAATGCAACCTTGTTCTACAAAACATGACCCCAATCCATAAATGCAACCCCATTTTATAAAATTTAAATTAGCACCCCAGGAATAGCTTTGGGTTATGGTTTGGAAAAAGGCTTGGTTAACCAAAACATAGCCTTGGATCTAGTTTGACATGCACATGGGAGGCCATCTCAATATTTAGACAAAATACATGCTTTGGAAAAATACTTGAATTCACTTTCTGTAGAATATTTTGACAAAAAAATTTAATAGATGAGACTATTTATATTCCAAATATGCAATTTATTTTTAAATTTGATTATTTTTTTAATTTTTCAATTAATTTCTATTAAAACAAGTGCATCAACTTGGAATGATAGACTTTCTTATTATTCTAATAAATTATTTATTTCTATGTAATTTTTTAAAAACTTGAATTATATGACATCATACTACTGACAATTCTATACACTTTGAAAAAAAGAATAAAAGTTGATAAGTTTATGCCTAAAATATATTTAGAAAAAATATAAAAAATATTGTCAACAATCTTTACTATGTTACATACCATTTTGCAAAATGACTTAGAGAAATAATTTCATTTAAGTCAAATTATATTTTTCGTAGATGAGCATGGTATGGTCTTGAAAAAGTGACTTTTAAAATATAGTTTATAGTAATGCCTATTGAAAATTGATTTGCATCATCTAGTTATTCAAATAAATTACATATTTGGAAAGTAGGCTTTGAGTACTATTATTCCTATTACTGACTTTTTCTGAGATTCAATCTTAAGTGTTTCAAATGTTTAGGTCAAATTTTTTTTTAAAAAGAAAAAGAAAAAATAGTTCCTCTTTTTCACCAAAAAGTGGACTTAACTTCTTGATGGCACCATTAACTCCTTGAAGATAACTTTGTTTGTGATCATTTTTGAAATTTTCCTACCAAGCACCTTAGCCACCAAAATGAATAGAAAGGAAGACAAGAAATATCCTTCTTGTAGTCCTCTATCATTACTAAATGGATTGAAAACATGCAATCCCCAAATATTACTAAAATATTATGCTGGAATTCAAATTTATTTGGCACATCAAACAATTAATCTCATGCAACCTTATCATAGGGTTTAGGAATGTCTTGTTTGAGAACCATACCTTGCTTTCGATTCTTCTCCATAAAATATAGAACCTTATGAGTTGTGATTGTTGTACATCAGCGATTTGGCTACTTGGGACAAAACCTTTTTTATTATGAGAGATCAAATTTGACAGAAAAGGTTGGGTCCTAAAAACCAAAGTTTTAGAGAAAACCTTTTAAATTATATTATTTTATTATTGATAGGAAAATGTTAGCTATGAAAATAAATTCATTTTTCTAAGGGATGATGTAAATGAAAATTTTATTAATTTTCTATAAAATATTTTCTAGTCAAAAAATCCATGAAAGTTGTAGCATCTTTTCAAATTACATAAAAAATAAATTGTATGTTGAGAACCATTTAGCTTGAGTTCCTTAAACACAACAAAAGAAAAATACAACATCCATAATCTCATAAATTGACATATCCTTAGACATCAAAATTATTTTAGGTAAATAAAATCAGTCCTCTTCTTTTCATAATCCATCTTTTCTAGATTCATGGAAACTTCCACCAAATTAGTAACTTTCTTAGTGATAGCATTGACATAAGTATCAATTTTATCAATCAGTGTAGCTTTAGAATCATAGGACCAACTTCTAGTACAAGGTCTACAAGAATATCTCTAGATGACTAAAGTACTTAATCATGTTTCTTTTTAGCTCTAATTTTGTCCCTTTTAGATTTCAACTTTAGTATGTCTGACATTTTCATCAATTCATTAGGACTCATCTTGGTAACACCAATAGGTCCTTGAATGACCTCAACATCCTCATCTCCAAAATCATCTTCAATTTCTTCATTAGGAATATGCCTTTCTTCTTGTAACTTAAAGTTCCACTAAAATCCAATTTCCTTTTTATTGATTGCACTGCAACATTAGCTTCATGAACTTCATCTTTCTTTCCAAAACCATAGATATATGTCCAACTACATTAGTTGTAATAGGCATCACCACCTCTTTAGTATTATCCTTAGTGTACACTCTTCTCTTTGCACATCTTCAACTTTAACAATAGGAATTTGTTGTGGAGTATCATAAGGTATATCACTGATAATTCCTTCAATCACTCATTCAACAATAATAAATTCATCTACTGTTACCTCTTCAATGGTAGCCTCTCTTTTTTGTTGCTCCTCTTGAGTATCATCCACCGGTTCATCTTATTCCTCCAGTTTCTTCTTCATGACATCAAGAGTGTCATCATGAACTTCCTTTGATTCACCTATGAGTATTTTGCATACTCTACTTCTTATTCTAAAAATTGGTCTCATAGCTTCAATCATAAGCTTCACTTCTTCCAGAGACAACTCAGGCTTAAGTTGAATCATTGCATGTTCCATCATTTCTCTATATCTAGTTTCAGAGTATATCTCCACCTAGTATCAATCTTCTTGTAAAGTGATTTAGGTATCATTTTAAACAGTTCACTAGGTCCTCTGCAAAACTTATGTAAACTATATACAATAGCATATTCTATCTTTTTATTACCTTCATCATCAGATCTTTCATAGCATTGGTTGGTATCAACCACACTTCCATGTCCCCTTATTTTATTAGCTATGCTATCAGTAGTAAAAGTTACCCTAGTCTTGGGTTTAATTGATTTCTCAGTTGTCATGCCAATAATATTTGATCTTTTTCCAATATCCCTCAATTTATCTTGCTCTTTGTTAGATTCTATTTGAGCTTTGAATTCCTCAATTGTATCCTTTTTATTCTCTTGCCTTTTGACTCTTTGCAACCATGTTTCATTTCCTTATTTTTCTTGTAAGTTTTCTATTTAGTCACATGTGTCTTCTCTTTTTTCTTGTCCTTAACCTTAACCACTATAAGTTCAGGCTTTGATGTGATTTTTCTTTTTAGATGCATTCTAGTAGTAGGGGAAGGAGCCTCCTTTTTCACTTTAGAACTCCTATTTTCTCTTCTTATTTCCTTACCAGTCAAGTAGAAGATACAACCTCTACCTCTTCTACTTTTGGGGTAGTAGTAGAGGTCCCTACCTCCTCAGCTACAAACTTCTTCCTAATATTATCCATTATTTCTTTTGTAATACCACTCTTCTTGGTGAAATCATCAACTTGTTTCCTCACTCTTTTCTCTATCACTAGTACCATTAACTGTGAATGAATTTTTAGATAGGTTTCTTCATAAGTTCCAAACCCGAGAGTACTAGAATCAATTGGATTAGATAGAAACTCATCAACATGAAGTGATACAATATAACCATCTACCTCATGACCCATCGGTAGAGCCCAAGAAGTTCTTGTTTGTACTTCATGCATCATACAAGTATTGATATTTACAATAAAACATGTGTCTTATGTGTACTTATCCACTATACTAGTTAGGATATTCTCCCTCTCATCCATTCATTTCTAGAAATATTTGAAATAACCCCACATTGCACCATTAAATTTATTTTCTAACATTATTATGCATTCCTAAATCTACACTACTACCAGTTTATTGGTTGACCACTAAACATTATTGATATCAGGGAAATGATTTCGCAAGAAGAAGAATATATGTACCAGAAATGTTCCACACTTTAAATTATTTTTCTTGTGCTTCTTGACTCTATACATGTTCACAAAGAACTAACATCTCATGACCTCACATAGGTCGTACTATGTATTCTTCTTCACCATTTGATATGCAGCATGAATACCGCCACCGAACACACTATTCAATTAGCCCAATTGATATACTTTATAAACAATCACCATAGATGAAAACTTGACATCGATATCTATGATATCATTAATTTTCATAGCATGTTGATCTTTTTTAGAATTTGTTAGAAGAGTGACCTCATCAGTACGAGTTGTTCTTAGAACAAGTACACCACTGGTTGCACATAACCCTAATGTTGCATGATTAATCTCCTTGGTAATCTTATGTGGCCTATCCAACCATAGGAAATGATCATTAACATTCAACTTAGCACATATCTGATCCACTCGGGTTCAAGATCATCAAGTATGTCTACTATGTAAGTAAAACCCTTTTCTGTCAAATGCTTGTGTTCATCCTTTAATCCAAAGTCATTACAAATTTTGGTATATATATTGAAGATGAAATTTGAACCAAGATGCTCAATCTTACAATGGAAATACAATTTTTATATCTTTAGTCAACAACACACCATGGGGTATCAAAGAAAAAGCTCTTGCGAGATCATTCTCTACTGTTTTAAAAGGATGTAACTTAAATACTAGCCTCAGTTCCTCTGTAATCTCAACCAATATAGGATTATCCATGATGCCAAAAATAATTCTCTTCACCAAAAAAAAATATAGGACCTTCGCAAAAAAGAGAAATATCATTTTTTCTTGTCAATAAAGGTTCTTCAAACACCACTTCAATTCTAGCACAAGATCACAACTATCACTCCACAATCACTTCAAATCACCTTAATTTTCTTGCAATTGTACTAATTATCTCATAGAATCCATTGTGATAAATGAACTTCACTTTTACCCTTTTAACATTTCATTTCCAAGTAATAAATGAAACAGTCAACTAGTACTTTTAACTAGTTACAATGGTTAGAACATAAAAAAGTCATTATGCCATAAAAATCATTATGTGGTCATATAGAATCATATGTAATACAAGAGTCTTAATCATACTCTTTCATAACACCAATAGGCATCTAAATATGCTAATAAATCTTATTGCACACAAAACTTAGGGGATAGGAGGGTATGTGCAAGATCACGAGGGGCCAAACTATGCCCTTAAGTGGCAATGAAAAATCAGCAAATTAGGGTTAGTCAACTTGACGTGAAAATTTCATCTAGCTATGAATGTAATATCAAAAAGTTGTAAGAGTAGAGTCTATAGAAAATTGAATGTAGTTTCTAAACTACTAGGCCTTTTTTGAGAAAAAGTTAGTATGATTGGTGAGAAGTATAGATTTTAATGCAGCAGTACAAAAATTTTAGGAAAAAAATAAGTAGTTGTATGTCTGACCACCTTAATCATAATCAAATGATAATATTTTATTATAAGATTTTATATATAAGTAGTAGACTCATGCCCGCATGTGACGCATATTTTTTTGTAATTTTATTCTAAAAAAATAATTAATTATGAATTTTTTGCTACAATGTTTTTAGAATAAAAAAACTCCCATGTCTGACCACCTTAACTCATTCAAAACTTTACAAAATTCAAAATTTATTTATTTTTCCTTATAGTAGGCAAAGCATAGAATGTGACACATATTTTGGATTTCAAAAATGTCATACCGTATGAAAGTTATAGTCATTTTTCAATTAGTATATAAATCAGCACTTTAGAGGTAGCTCAATTAGAAAATAACTAATAATTACTTACCGAATTCAAAATTTGATAGAAATTCGATAATCTCCTTAAGATACCCTTTTCATTTTATCAAATTTGGGTGAAGAAAAATTCGTCAGCTACATTGTCAAAGTTTTGAATTGACATCGCCACTTTTTGGCCCCTCATGATCTTGCACATACCCAGGATATAGATCTTACTTGATTTTCTCTCCTAAGCCAATAGTGACTTAGTTTGATGATGAACCATCCACACTCGATGGTGATGTGGATCCTTATGATGTATTACTCTATTCCTTAGCATCTTCTCTCTTCTTTCAGGTCTTATTCATTTCCTTCCTATTCCCTTCCACATTAACAACTTATTTTCCCTTTTGATCCTCTGATAGGTTTACTAGTTGGTTTCTCATTCTATATTTTCTTGCTAGATGACCAATCATGTGATAATGAAAACATGCTATACCAGTTGTCCTCCATGGTCCAACATTGCCTCTATTTGTCCTCATTTTTCAATTCACTACCATGTATCCATAATTCCCACAAATTGAGCATTTGACATTAAACTACCTCTCCCTTTGGTAAGGACTTTCCCAATTGATAGGTGACCTTGGATTATTCACTCTTGACCTACATTCATTAACTTTGTGGCTATATTGTTGCATGTATAACAATATCCATCATTATCAAAGCTACTATTATTGGATCTATTGCTAGGCTTGGATCTACAATCATATGCAATATTTCCATACTTATTGCAATTATAACAATACCCATCAAAAGTGTTAGGCCTATTCATTGACCTACTTCTATAAATATTTATAGTATGACCAACCTTACCATAATTGTAACAAACAGGTTTGTAGGGTTTATTTCTAGAATTGCTTGGGTTCACCTTCACATCTTGATAGGGATTCTTCAGTCCAGATGATTCACCGCCAACTTCAAAATTACCCTGACCGGTATATCCAAGACCAGTTGGTTCCTTGTTTCTTCTTTGACTCCTCAATTGTTCATCAAGCTTCTCATAACTTTTATTATACTTCCTTAGTTTCTCATTGGCTCATTTCTTGATTTTCAATTCATTTCTCAATTTCTCATTCTCTTCCCTCAGTATTTTATTTTCACTTAGGATCTATTGATTCTCTTCACTTGTATTCCTTTTATGCATAATGGTATTCTCTTATACATTCCTGAACAACTCTTCCTATTTTTATTTAGAGCATCCTCAACAACCTTTTTGGCTTCTTCTGCAACTTTCCTTGCCTCCCTGCACTTCCTCTTGCTTCCATCTCTTCACATATTCTAACTATTTGTCTTTCAAGTTCTTTCCTTAGATTTCCTTTATCTTTGGTCAACTTCTCATTTTCCTTCATTAGATCTTCAATAGCTTCCTCATATTCTTCATATCTATGTTCTAATAGGTATTCAATGTAGTCTTGGATTTCATTTAGTTTCTCACAAAGCTATCAAGCCTCTTGGAAATGGACATCTTTAGTTGATTTTTCAATTCATTGGTTACCTTCTCTGCTTCATGAACTTTCCTTTTTTAATTTTATAACTCTCCATGCCTTCCTTAGGGATCTCACCCAAGTTGTTAAGCTTCTTCAAGGGAACTTGGCTCTGATACCACTTGTTAGTATATAGAGCCACTGAGAAGGGGGTGAATTAGTGAAAATAGGTAATGAACCAATTCAACCAATGATCTGATTATGCTTTTAAACAACTTCCATACAACCAAATATGCAAGTATAATTATGCAATAGAAGTAAAATAATTCAAGCATCCACATAAGCATAACAAATAACACCACTATTTTTTTGTGGAAACCCTTGTAAGAGGGAGAAAACCATAGTGGGGATGACACCCACAAATCTCTTCACTATAGTAAAAAAGAGTTGATCTTTTAGGATCTTATAATACCCTGTTAGGGGCTCACCTGGTTAAGAGTGACTAGTACTTTGTTAGAATTATAATCAAATCTGTTAGGATCTACCTCACTAAAGGACTTTAGACTCCTTAGAATTCACCATGTTAAAGGATTTATACAATGAGACCTATTAAAGTCCATCATGCTAAGGGATTAACCTACTAACCTATTAGAAATTGATCTGGAAATAACACTTGCCTAATATATCCAATACAAACTCTAAATCTTGGCACAACTATCTATCTTTGTATTTGATCACAACCACTAATAGCATGATCTTCTCCTTCAAATCACATGATTTAGGTTGACTTTATACTATTGTTCTTAAGTCAACTAGGGATTAAAAAATATTCACAAGTCGACCCAAAATATTTATCAAACACATGAAAATTAGTACCAATCATACCAAACATGTTGGCCCAAAACCTAATACAAAATTTTATTACCAAGAATTGACAAATAATCATCTGATCATCAGGTATCGATCGGTAACTCAACCGGTTCACACTAAACACATTACCAAAATACCAAAACACTCAAAACATTGAGTTAACAGTAGTGGTTGGAAAACAAAACTTGACTGACCAAAATAATGCTCCATTAAAAATTACACCACCCAATGTGCTCTATACCTGGACCGCCACTCAAAATAATTTTTGTTATGGTCTTCCCATTAACCAATTAAAAAAATTATATTATTTTTCTTTACCTATCCATCTATTTGATCGATATCTGTAATCTATTCATCAAATCTAATAGAGTTTCCATCAATGACAAACTCATAAGCATAAAATAATGCATCTCAACTCCAAAATCCATCATAATGCCAACTTTTAATATGTAATTTTTGAAGGGAATTTTTTTTTGTGAGCTTGTCATAATATTGTCCTCTAAATTTAAAATAACAAATTCTAAATTCAAACAGTGAGAGGATAGGGTTGAATGAGGAACAATAGTAGAGCTCAAGCCTTGAGATAAAAATAAAATAATGAAAAATTTGATTAGAGTTGGAGTACATGTATAAAAATGAAATACTATAAAATTTGAAATTTATCATGGAAGGAATAAACTCTGAGAAGTGATAAAAAGCTAGCTACACAATGTTATAAGATGGAAAAATCACACACGTGAATAGTGTAGATTGTTTTGAATAGTGTAGATTATTAATAACTAAAGCCACTGCTAAACAATTAACCTAGATATAAGAGTTGCGATGAATATCACAAAAGTGAAATAATGTTAAGATAAAATAAAATAAATTTGTACAAGGTACCTAGTTATCATTCTTATGAGGATATCACTATATACAAATGTTAGAAGATCATTCATCATGATTCTAAAACTTTGAGTTTGTTTGATTATTGGTATTAGTCTAGAAATTTGATTGTGAAACTCTTTCACTTCTACAAGTGGGGAGGTGACCTCTAAAAGCATGGATTTGTACTAATGTATGAAATTAAAATTATGATTTGCAAATTTTATATGGCTAAGAACTAATTACTAAAAAATATCCATCCTTATATACATATAAACTTTAAATCTAGCAATGAACACATGCTTTTAAATAGAAAAATTGTGGAACCTATTGAATTGTGGAGATCATGTTTTGCTTACTCAAACCCTTGAATATACCAAAAACTAAATTAAACTCAAGAAACCACTGACAAGAATTTAGTGTTTTCCTAGAATGATGCTGCAATGGTGATATAATTTTTCAAATCCATGTGTAACTAAATTTTGTATGTGCTTAATATATATATTTCTCTCAATCTTAAAAGAAGATTCTTTTGAATTAGGGTTAGTCTTTAATGCATGGTCTTAGTATGTAATTTGAAATTTATGGCTAGTAATGGGGAAAAAAGAGTTCAATTTAAGAAATTATTTATAAAAGTTTTATGTTCAAAGTTGTAGTTGCAAAAATATTTTAAAAAATTATGTACATATGATTTGAACCAAAAAAATAAACAGCTAAATGTGAAAATCAAATTTAAATTAAATCAATTCCATTAAATATGGTTTGAATCAAATGAATAAACAGCTAGATATGAAAATCAAATCCAAACTCTAAAGATAGTTGATGATAGAAGCAAATTAAGATTAAAAATCTTCCACATCAAACAATGCAATACATTATTATCTAATAAGAAAAACTTTATATATATCTATCTCCTAAACTAAGCTATAAAAGTATTATTTATTAGCTCTTCAAAAATGATAAACAATATAAAACAATATAAAACTTAGCAATGGGTGGCCTAACTCAGAGATTGTGCATGAAATCACCACGTAATGACTACAATCTTCCACTTTTTACGTCTGTGTATATTTTACTGTAACTCAAAGATATAGTCATTGTTGACTGCACATCTCTGATTTGTAGTCTACTTTTAAGTGTGTTTCTCTTGAAGGTTAATGACTGTCATGCTTGGGTGATTACTAGATCACAAAGGTTACGTTTTATGAAATCAAATCTTTTCACAAAATTAGTTTCATGGTCACAACAATAATTGATTTCATTGTCACAAAAATAATTGAGGACAACTTCCATTAAACATGTAGATCTATAGAATCATTTTTGTTCATTTTGGTTACTTTTGTTGCAACAATTCAAAAGTTTTCTGAAAACAATATGTAAGATTGAACCTTGATGATTTTTGATATATGAATGCAAGTGAATGCATTTAAATGCAAGAACATAACAATAAATCATAAAATCAAATATTTAGTTTACTCATTAACAATTGGTGAAATCAACAAGAATGTATCAAAATTGAGTAAGTTTGAAGTTTCAACCTATAAAGTTGTTTTGTACAAAAAGATGTTAGAATCAATATAGTAATAGAATGTGTGCATGCGCACGCATGTGTGTAATTAATTGCTTGTATAAAATTATGTCTACATATAGACAATGTGGGGATACATGTATAAGAGTATATGTGAATGGGATAAGTAATGATATGGAAAAATGAGCACAACTTTAAACAATATTGTACATTAGTTTTTGATATGTGAACATATTAAACCGTTCTCTTAACATGGACATAAATTTGGGTATGCTAGTTTCAATATTAACATTTTCCCCCTACTTTGAGGTGCATGTAAATTGTAGAATGATAAAAAATCTAAAAAAATAGCACTTACAAACATACATGTAAAATAAATATTTTTAAAAAAGAGATATTTGGTTCCATTTAAAGTAATAGACTCCATTGGATGTCATTGCAGGTGCTTGTTCTTTGCCACGTGTGCTCCAAGAAAACATACAATTTTTTTTAAAATGTACCATTAGTAGCTTTTATCACAAATAACTAAATTGTTACAAATACAAACTGAATTATACCTAGGAACATCATTAAATAGGCTATTTGAGAGCACATGAATTCATAATGAAATATTTAGTCTTAAAAAAAATATTGCTTGATATTTAGGGTGGATAAAGTAAGGATAGATGTAGATGTGTGTACACACACACACACACACACACACACACACACACACACACATATATATATATATATATGTGGGTATATGCACAAAGATGGGGGACCAAAAAGGTGCCAATTTGCTTTTTGGTCCCCCATCAACCATAGTGCATACGCATTAAAGCACGTGCACCCTATAGGGTGCATGCACTATGGCTTGGGTTGCCCAAGCCTTAGATTGGGCTTGGACAATCTAAAGCATAGCGCGTGCGCCCTATAGCATGCACGCACTTTGTAAAAATAATTTATAGTGTTTGCTGCGTCTAGGAAAGCTCATTTTTCTTTCCATAAACCCACGTTTGCAGCAAAAAAGAGCTTCCCAAGCGTGTGCACAGAATCGTTGTGCTTGTTGAATCCATTTTTCATTCATTCATCCATAAATATTTATACAAAATGGCTCCATGACATCGTCACGCTCGATCCAGAGGAAGAGGTAAGTGTTTTTATAGCCCATGCCTCTTATTTGTATTGAAATTTTAGTTTTGTTAAAATTTGTTTTCTTAGATTATATGTGTAATTAAGATTTTAAAATCTAGTTTTTTTAATTGCCAGGAAGAAATAATCTCCCTCAACCAAACCCTCCACCAAACCCTCTGTCTCCCCATGAAGAAATGAATGAAGAAACACATGAAGAAAATAACCAAGAAAATGAACCTCAATTGCCTCCACCAATCGAGAAACCTTCTCCTAGAACACAAAAAAAATTGATCAACCAAATTGAAAGAGGGAAAAAAAAATTAGAATCTTTAATTAGGAGGTTAAAAGATTCTATTGGTGCAAATCCTAGAAGGGAAAGACTTGCAAAATCATTGGAAGTAACCTTGACCCACATAGGCTTGGTAAATGGGCAAATTAATTTATGGCAGGATAAAAGAGAAGAACAAAAACAATATTATGCAAATAAATTATCTTATGCAGACATAAAAAATAAAAAATTCACAAAAGATGACATTTGCAAACTCTTTAAAAAACCAGGGGACACAGATACTCTTAGAACTACAACAAGGTGGTTCCCAATTCATTGGTGCTTAAATGAAGACATTAAAAACAACTTTTGGGAGAGATGGTGGATAGTCTTTGATTCCCCTCCTTGTAACAATCATGAGGTTCCTATATATTTCTTGAGGAAAATCTATTGCGAGTTTGTACTCAAGGAGGTGCCAAATTATTTTGACTATCTAGATTCTCAAGGTAGAGGAGGGGGGTCATCATTTGATAGAGCGGGGACACATCAGGACCCTAACACACCTAGGGTTCCTATTGGAAAGCCATAGGTGGATCATGTTAGTATTCCTTTCATTGTGAAGGAACATGTAGAGGTAGACACACTAGGTATGATTAGTGCTCTGATAGAGACTCTCATTCAGTGTGTCACTCCTTTAGTTGAGGGTGACCATGGTCAATCTTCGAGGGGACATATTTATTGGTCATGTGGATCCTTGTGCACATTTGGTACTGCCGAGAGAGAGGAAGAGGATTCTAGACTAATGACTAATGATTTTCTAAATATGACATTTGGCATTGACACACAGGTAAATATTTCCAAGTTCATTAAATTGCTTTGATCATATTTCATTTATAAAAGAATAACTAATTAATTTAGTATCTATTGATTATGATCAAATTTTAGGGAAAGAGTGTTAGTGGCGGTGGCAGTGGCAATGATCCTCCTGTCCCCTTCTACACATCGTCGTCAATTCCACAAGTATGTATCGAATAAAACATTTTATTTAATATATTTGATTATTATGTAATTATATGAATAATTGTATCATAACTTATTGTGCATGTGCATTAGACGTTCATTGGTGGACCATCGATATTCACAACAGACAATGAAGGGCATCGTGCCACTTTCCTTGAGGTATCTTTATTTGCATGTTAATTTGATTTACTTGATTATATTTAATTAATAAATGAATAAATAACTAAATTACTAGACAAATTATGATCAAAATCTAGAGGCACAATGATCACATTCTTTCACCTGGCTTTGTGATGTCATCATTGAGTCCACAAGTATATATGTAATAATGCATTATAATTAACATGTCAGTAGTACGTTCTTATATGAATGGTTATCTTATAATTTTCCATGTACATGTGCACTAGTTGAATGCTGGAGCTTCGACATTGACACCGCATATCGAAGGACATGATGGAACCTTCATAGAGGTATCATTTACTCATTAGTAGGGTTGTAAAAAATATATATAACCTTGATAACTGCATAATAACTTTTTGTTTCATTTTCAGTTATTAACATCAGAGACTCCTCCTTTTGTTCATGATAATTTGGATCGTGGAGTACCTGCAATAGTAGGTAGTTTTGAAGCACTGACTGTAGTATGAAAGAGATCACTTAATTTTAATTGTTATTTTAATAGTTTGTATTGAATTTTATAATGATATTCATGTATGTATTTTAATTATTATTTTGATCATTTTTGTAGGGACTTATTACTCCAGATCATCAGAATGCACCTTCAGTGGATGTACATAGTGACTATTTGCTAGCGGTAAGTGAATATTCTATTTTATGTCATTGTATAATTCAATTTTGATGTATATTAGTTATTGATGCTTAAATTTTTTTTTATTAGCTCGAGCTACAAAAGAGTCTAGATAGGAGGACAAGTGAGCACACTCAAAAGACTACAACATCCATTGCATCTCCATTGATGCAATGATTGAATACAACTCAAGATTTTTTTCTTCCCCTGACGGGAAAGGACTAGATTAGGGATATAGATTGTATGCCTATATGGCATTAGTGGACATATTTTTTGTATATTGTATGAGTAATACGTTGTACATCCATTTGGCTTTAAAGAAGCCATTTTAACTGTATTGAATATATTCAATGTATGACATTATTGGACATATATATTTGGCTTCAAGCCCTACGAATTTTTTTTTTTATGTTTTAGGTATGTAATTCATGTGTTTGGTGTATTGATGTATACTAAATTATGTTTATGTGGATGTCTTATGCTTTGTAAATTTCTCATGCCTTATAGTTATGCTTGTATGTTTATTGATGTATATTGTTAATGTCACCCTAAGGAGACTAACTTGACAACATTCACTATCACCCTAAGGAGACTAACATTCCTTGTTACTGCAAACTTTGACAACATTCACTATCACCCTAAGGAGACTAACTCAACTCGAGGATTCTACAGAAAAATTGGAATCCACTCAAGGAATTAACCTCACTCAATGATCTAGTTGAGTTCCCTGACTTTGTAAGTCACTCCCACAACCATACTACTCAAATTCACTTCCTTGTTTCTGTGTTCCAATTCCTTCTAACATCAACTCTATCCTAGGCCACATAGTGCCTCCACCATGCCCAAAACTAAAACTAGACCTCTCAACTTGTTCCCAACACCATAAATCATCTTATCATGGTCTATTTACCATGTTCCAACTTCCCATTCACTCCCATCAACTTAACTTCAACCATTTCTCTTCTATAGCCTTTCTAGGCCTGTCTAGTAGCCCTTCACACCCTGAAATCAACAATTTACTCAAAAAATCCCCAAACAACCTAGCACGGTATTTACATTTTAAAATACCCTTTTCAAAGTTATTAAACTCCCAACAACCTCAGGTTTCTACCATTTGACTGGTGAAGACTTTATGCACCCTCTAGTTCTCCATCTAGGCCTAATTAGCCCTTGCTCAAAGAAGCAACTCTTATCCCCGCTTATCTCTAGGAATCAAAGGATTGAAATAGTCTTCCTAGACCTTCAAAACATAATATTTTCAAACTCTTAAATTCCCACCATTCATCAAACTCCCAAATCAATAAACCCTTGTTTCTAGGGTCAATAACCTAGGGTTTTAGGGAAACTACCCTTACCTGCAACTCACAACCACACTAAAGGTTCTAACACCTTCCCCTACATCCACATAGACCTTTTAAACCATCCCTTACCCACTCCCTTCATCGGGCATCTTACAGGCATGACTGGTGCTTATCAAATACACCCTTCGTTGTATGTGTTCACCAAGCCTATCACTGTTCCTTCTCACCACCTTTTCTCCTTTCCTGCACTTAAAGTGATATGAAATGCATGAAATATATATAAGGAATCTCCCACAAATCTACAATTAACATAGGGGTGGGAGTGCCCTTACATTTTAGGGAATTTCAACCCTTAGTTTCTGACTCTATCCCTGTACCAGTCACTGTCAATACACCAGTTAAATCCTTGGTGTTGTTAGTGATGAAGGTAATGAAAAGATATTATATCCAAGTAAAAAAAAATGAAAATAAAAGTTCCTACATCAAACTAAACAAGGATCACATTCAGATCAACTACAATAGTTCACTGTTGTTGATTGTACCCGTAGGCCAGTGGAATACGAATGTGTAGAGAAATTTTGATTTTATTGATTCAAGCTAATACAAACTTGATCCATTTTAGATCAACAACATTCTTGCCCTATCCACTCACATGGATCCCTTCCAAAAGACTCTAATCTTCCAAAAGACCGACTGGAACCTAAAAACTAACTTCTAATTATCCCCTAACTCACTGATTGTTAATGACAAACACTCTAGAATTAGTTGTCAAGTTGACAACAAAAGTTGTCAACTCAACAACCCAACACCCCTTTCCCACTCTAACTACTTATAAAAGGTTTAGAGACAACCTTTACAAACCAAACTAACTTATAATTCCTACTAACCCCTACTAACTCCAATTAAGCCCTATTTGACTTATATTGCCAATATAGGCAATTTACAAGATTGTGTTAGAAAGTAAAGTCCACCAAGATAACTAAGAGGGGGGGGGGGTGAATCAGTTATCAGATAATTATAACTTTTATCATCTTCAACATCATTAAACCATATAAAAAATATAATTACCAAACATAGAAAGATATTCATACACAATAACACAATGACACAAGATATGTTGACTAGGGAACCTCTTGATCAAATAGTAAACCCCGGTGGGAATGATGCCCACAAAAGATGCACTAATATGAATATTCCTTGTGAGATCATGGACTTTGTTAGGAGTCTTATGAAATACATTCAGTACATATGAATCCCTATTAGGAGATTTTGAATCCCTGTCAAAAGATTCTAACCCTGTTAAGAGTTATGGAAGACAGAAGGACCCACTGCCCAAACAGCTTCAGGGTAAGATCACTGAACACACTGTCCAAATAATCTTTGCATTACTCAATAGAATAATATGTTACCTCTTCTTTGACTATGCCAAACTACACTCACTGTTACATCAAATCTCAATTTTAGATATCTGTACTTCTCATGTCTTCCTTCACAAATTTGCTTTCATACTTAGCTCTTTTCTTCACTTCATGCATACAACATCACAACCGCTGCTATCATATCATAATTAACCACTTTCACATTAAAAATTCATTCCAACTATATTACAACAAGGAAATACATTCCTTCCTTTATACCACACTCAAATAATTATAAATGAATCAGCATACAATTACAAAATAAAAGTTTCCACACGCTACACCAAAATTACACAAAACTGTCAGCTTCCAAATACAATAAATCTTCACTCATATGACCTCAAAGTTTGCACTATCATCCAAATCACTATCAATGTGTCTTCAACTTCCCTTTAACTATGAAAAACCAAATTCCATCCCAATTAGGAGATATCATCCGATTTCCACAAACCGCTACTCAGGAACACTACCTGAATACTGCTTCCATGAAAATGATCATAACTTCCATGAATAAATGAATTACTATCTGTGCTCTTAACCATAGACATATAACATATCAAAGAGTATAACCTAAACATCACATAGCTCCAACTGTAATAACCCATGTGCACTAATCCAAACTCTGTCTGCTTCTCTACAAGTCTTCGGTAAATCACTGTGTTGACATCAATGACAATCATAGTCATGAATGCAACAAAAATTGTTATAGAATGGCTACCAAACACTTTAGAATTCATTCCTAAAAATCTCCCCCATTGGCATTAATGGCAACATAGATGAAAAACATCCAATGGTCCAAAAATCCAATACTGCAACACTGCTTCCTCAAATCCTCTTCATCAATCAAATCTTGCTTCGTTATCTTATTTAGTTCTCTCCAAAAGATGTATCAGATTGTTTTTCATGTATACTTCTCCCCCATTGACATCAATGATAGAAATTTCATCACTGTGTCAACAACAACTCAATGTCAAAAGACACTTTTTAGAAAAGACATTTACTAGAGTCCTCATGACTCAGCTCAAATACACATACTTCCCCGTAGAGGAAGTATCAACATCCAGTCTAGAAGAAAGATAAGGTTCATATACCACTAGATGGATGCAACCAACTACATCACTTCTCAAAAGTAGGCTGGAGCATAACCCCAAGCATACCTCTCAGATACTCAAATGTATCCTTAGGCAAAGGCTTTGTGAATATATCTGCTATATGCTCCTTTGTACTTATGTACTCAAGTCTAACTTCTTTCTCAACAACTTTCTCTCTTACAACATGATACTTAATCTCTATATGATTTGTCTTAGAATGTAATACAAGATTCTTAGACATACTAACTGTACTGGTGTTATCACAATGTATGACAATAGGTTCAACAAATTTTATTCTAATATCCTTCAACATTTTCTTCGTCCAAATTATCTGGTTACAATTGTTTGCTACTGCTACATATTTTGCTTCTATTATGCTTTGTGAGATACAATTATGCTTCTTGCTTAGCCAAGAAACTAATCTTCCTCCAAAGAAAAATGTTCTACCACTAGTGCTTTTCTTATCATCAACATTGCTTCCCCAATCAGCATCTGCATATGCACATAGGGTAAAATCATCAGATTTTTCATACCATAGTCCATAGTCCATTGTGCCTCTTAAATATCTCAGTATCCTCTTTATTACTCCATAATGTGATTCTCTAGGTTCAGCTTGAAATCTTGCTACAATTCCAACTGAATGTGCTATATTAGGTCTTGTATGAGTCAAATACTACAATCCTCCAATCATAGATCTATATTTATTCTATTCTATTGTAGGAGTCTCATCTGTGCTAGAAAACTTATGTCTGGTCACCATAGGTGTTCCAACTGGTTTACAATCCTCCATTTGAAATCTTTTTAACAAGTCATTCAAGTACTTTTTCTGACTTACAAAGATACCATCATTTTTTTGTGTTGTTTGTAATCCCAAAAAGTATTTCATCTCACCAATCATACTCATTTCAAATTCGGTCTTCATTTCATCAGCAAATTTGTTACTAGCTTCATCTTCTCCTCCAAATATAATGTCATCAACAAAAATAACTATAACTAACAAACCATTTTCAATTTCTTTTGTGTACATATTGCTATCAGCTATTCCTTTTGTAATTCCCAACTTTAACAAATACTTATCTAGTCTTGCATACCAAGTTCTAGGTGCTTGTTTAAGTCCATATAAAGCTTTCTTTAGTTTAAATACCATATCTCCTTCTTGAGTTAAAGGAAAACCTTCAAGCTGCTCAATGTAGACTTCTTCTTCCAATTCTCCATTCAGAAATGCTAACTTCACATCCATCTGATACACTTTGAATTTCTTGTAAGCTGCATATTCCAAAAACATTCTTACTACTTCAATTCTTGCTATAGGTGCAAAGGTTTCTTCATAGTCAATTCCTTCTTGTTTTGAGTAACCCTTACATACCAATCTTGCTTTGTTTCTTACTACTTCTCCTTGTTCATTCATCTTGTTTTTGAATACCCATTTAGTTCCAATAACATTCTTGTCTTTAGGTCTAGGGACCAATTCCCATGTCTTGTTCTTTTCAATCTGATCTAATTCTTCTTTCATAGCATTAGTCCAACTTTCATCTTCACAAGCTTCATTAGTAGTCTTAGGTTCAATTTGAGAAATCAAACATAACTGTTCTTGTGCCTTATTTCAAGTTAGAACTCCTCTTTTGATGCTCCCAATAATCTGTTCAAAAGGATGATTCCTTAACAAACTCTTACTAGGTGTCACTGTCTCAGATCTCTCTTCAGATGTAGGTTCTTCATAACTTCACTGTGGCTTTCATTCAACAAATCACTGTCCATTTCATAAAACAATTCAGTAGATCCAGTGTTAGGTTTAGGATGAGATTCTTCATCAAATTCATAATCAAGCATTCTTTCCTGAATTTTGAACTTTTCATCAACTTTAACATTTGTGCTTTCAACAATAGTCTTAGTTCTTTTATTGAAACATCTATATGCTTTGCTTTTCAAAGAATATCAAATAAATATACCTTCATCACTTCTAGGATCAAACTTTCCAATATCATCATCTCTCTTTATATAACATTTGCTTCCAAAAATTCTAAAATACTTAACTAAGGGTGCATGTCCAAACCATAATTCATAAGGTGTCTTGTCTATGTCTACTCTGATTTGTACTCTATTCATTGCATACACTATTGTGTTCATTGCTTCTCTCCAGAATATCTTCATCAAATCATTTTCAAACAACATAGCTCTTGCTGCTTAAGTCACTGATATGTTCCTTCTTTCTGCAATGCCATTTTGTTCAGGTGTTCTAGGGGATGAATACTGTCTTTTAATGCCATTTTCTTCACAAAAGGTGTTAAACTCTCTAGAAGTAAATTCTCCACCTCTATCATATCTTAAAAATTTAATCTTCATTCCAGATTCATTCTCAACTTTATTCTTAACAATCTTAAACTTATCAAATGCTTCAGATTTTTCTTTAAGAAATGCAATCCACATCATTCTTGTAAAATCATCAACAATAATCATAAAATACCTTTCTCCATAGAATCCTCTAGTCCTCGTAGGACCGCTCAAATTTGTATCAACAATCTCTAGCTTCTCTGTAGATGTAAACTTCTTACTAGGAAAAGAACTTCTCTTCTATTTAGCCATTACACATTCTTTGCAATTCATGTTAGTAGGCTTCATAATTTTTTGTAAATCTCTTACTGCAAGTGTAGTACTTACTTTCACAATGTTATCAAAGTTTATATGACAAAAAATTCTATGCCATAACCAATTGTCATTAATCTTAGTAATCAAACATGTCATCTCAGTAGGATTCAACTGAAATACATTACCTCTAGTTCTAGATCCAGTTCCAATCAAATTTCCATCTTTATCCTTTATCACACAAGTTTTTTCAGTAAACCAAACTTGATATCCCTTATCAACTAACTATCCAACACTCAAAAGATTATGTTTCAATCCATCCACAAAATAAAAGTCATCAGTATTAGTCTTTCCATCAAGAGTAATAGATCCTATACCTTTAATCAAACAAGGTGCATTGTTTCCAACTCTAACAACTCCTCCATCATATTCATTCAACTTTATGAACTTTTTCATGTCTCCAGTCATATGATGTGAACAACCACTATCTATAATCCAATCAGCTTTCTTTTCAACTTGAGAAAATAAGGCTTTTTCTTCCTTAACATCAGTTTTAGGATTCTCTTCTTTAATTGCTACAAATCCTATGTCATCATTATTTTCAGTATCACTTTCACTTAAAGATCTTTCTATACTAGCTTCAAGATCTTCATCATTAGCATAATAACATTCCTTAGATCTTCTAGGTTTGAAATTGCTTCTGTACTTTTTAACTCTCTTAGGACATTTAGATGCAAAATGACTATATTCTTGACAAGTCCAACATTTAAATATTTTCTTACCGTCTAGTTCTCTTTTCACAAGCAAGGCAATACCTTCTTCAATCTTCTTGTCTTCTTCATTTCTAGATCTATTGCTGCCAGCATAATCTCCGCTCATACTGATGCTTCTTGACAAAGTAGGGTAAACACTAAGAGCACTGAATGTTGTCTCCAATCTAGGTAAGTCTCCTGATAATCTCACATTCATTTCTGCTACTTCCAATCTTCCAAGAAGAGTTTCTCTTGTAAATTTTGTTGTACAAGGTATCACTTGTTCAATCATTTGTGTTGTCTTCTTAAATAAAAGAGTCAATGTCCTCAGAATTTTCCATATCACTTCATTCTCTATCTTTGTTCCTCCATAAGATTTTATACCTGTAATGATTTCTGACATTCTACCAATATAACTTCTGATAGATTCATCTTCCAACATTCTTATATCTTCAAATTCACATATCCAATTATGTAATCTAACTCTTTTTGCATATTCATCACCTTCAAAAGTAGAGTGTAAAGCATTCCAAATTTCATGAGATTTTTTCAAATATTTTACCTAACTATATTCATGCTGTCAAAAGTGCTTCTCTTGCAAGTATGTTACACATGAATAGATCTCTCTCTTCCACAGTACATGTTTCAAGATTGTCCTCTTCAATGATAGTCTTATTATTGTTTGTAATCAACCAATAACTTGGTCCTAAATATAGTAGGTGTGTCTTCATCTTTTCTTTCCAGCTGTCAAAATTTACTCCATCAAACTTAGGGCTTTCCTTCCTAAAATTCACCATGGATTTCTTAAGCTGTTAAACTTCTTTTTCAAGGACCTGCCACTCTGATACCAGTTGTTAGAAAGTAAAGTCCACCAAGATAACTGAGAGGGGGTGGGGTGGGGGGGTTGAATTAGTTATTAGATAATTATAACTTTTATCATCTTCAACAACATTAAGCCATATAAGCAATATAATTACCAACCATAGAAAGATATTCATACACAATAACACAATGACACAAGATATGTTGACTAGGGAACCTCTTGATCAAAGAGTAAACCCCAATGGGAATGATGCCCACAAAAGATGCACTAATATGAATATTCCTTGTGAGAGGATGGACTCTGTTAGGAGTCTTATGAAATACATATAGTACATATGAATCCCTATTAGGAGATTTTGAATCCCTTTTAAAAGATTCTAACCCTGTTAAGAGTTATGGAAGACAAAAGGACCCACTACCCAAATAGCTTCAGGGTAAGATAACTGAACACACTATCCAAATAATCTTTGCATTACTCAATAGAATAATATGTTACCTCTTCTCTGACTATGCCAAACAACACTCACTATTACATAAGATCTCAATTTTATATCTCTGTACTTCGCATGTCTTCCTTCACAAATTTGATTTCATACTTAGCTCTTTTCTTCACTTCATGCATACAACATCGCAACCACTACTATCATATCATAATTACACACTTTCACATTACAACTTCATTCCAACTACATTACAACAAGGAAATACATTCCTTCCTTTATGCCACATAAATAATTACCAATGAGTCAGCATACAATTACAAAATAAAAGTTTCCACACGCTACACCAAAATTACACAGAACTATCAGCTTCCAAATACAATAAATCTTCACTCGTGTGACCTCAAAGTCTATGTTGTCATCCATGTCACTATCAATGTGTCTTCAACTTCCCTTTAACTAAGAAAAACTAGATTCCATCCCGATTAGGAGATATCATCTGATTTTCACAAACCACTACTTAGGAACACTGCCTAAATATTGCTTCCACCAAAATGATCATAACTTCCATGAATAAATGAATTACTATCTATGCTCTTAACCATAGACATATAACATATCAAAGAGTATAACCTCATCATCGTATAGCTCCAACTACAATAACCCACGTGCGCTAATCCAAACTCTATCTGCTTCTCTGCAAGTCTTCAGTAAATCATTGTGTTGACATCAATGAAAATCATAGTCATGAATGAAACAACTACTACAGAATGGCTGCCAAACACTTTAGCATTCATTCCTAATAGATTGTTCACATTTACTACTTTTAGCACTATGTAAAGGCTCTAATGGCCTTAGTACATATTTATAGACCCTTATAGGTTATTTCCATCAACCCCTAACCTAGGATCAATACATAACCATTTCTAGTGACCCCTAGGTACCTTTTAGGCCTATTAGTGCCATTAAGGCTTACATTTAAGATTGGGTTATAATATGATCAATACATGATCCAAATAGCATTCCATGATCTAAATACATGATCAAATTTCAAAATGGACCACAAGCTCTTTTGCATCTAAATACATATTTGCACTCATCCTCCTACTCGCCCCAGAGTGGTCGGCGGCATTCAAATAACTCTGTGTGCAAAAAAAAGGTTGTCAATAGTGTTTACCCGTCCATTTAGAGCTGTTGGAATAGACGGTTTGATGTTACGACTGACTGTTTGAAAGATACGCAATGTTGGTTGTTTAAATTGAGGAACACTATGAGTTTTGACATCGACCAAGAATATGTTGCCAAATTTAAATGAACTTGAATCTCTTAAAATTGAGATAAGCTATTGTAGGCCTTGGCAACATGGTTCTGTTGCACCTGACGTGTCAATGCTACCTCGCATGATCTCTGAGATATGACCCCATAAAGATTATCGATTTCATGTTCAAGGGACCTTGAGGGACACTTCAACCTGGAGTGGTCAGTGGCATTTGAATGACTGTGTGTGGAAAATCAGGTTGCCACTAGCGTTTACTCATCCATTCAAAGCTATTGGAATAGATGGTTTGATGCTAAAACCAATAGTTTTAAAGATACGCAATGTTGGCCATTTGAATTGAGGAACATTGTGAGCTTTGACATTGACCGAGAATGTGTTACCAAATTTAAATGAACTTGAATCTCTAAAAATTGAGATAGGTTATCGTAGGCCCTAAAAATATGATCCCATAGCACTTGACATCTTGATGCTACCTTGTACGAGCTCTGAGATATGACCCCATAAAGATCACTGATTTCATGCTAAAGGGACCTTGAGGGACACTTTGGCCTGGAGTCATCGGCGGCATTCAAATGACTATGTGTGGAAAATGAGGTTTCCACAAGTGTTTACCCAGCCATTCAGAGCTATTGGAATAGATGGTTCAATGCTACGACTGACGGTTTGAAAGATACGCAATGTTGGCCATTTCAACTAAGGAACAATGAGATTTGACATTGATCGAGAATGTGTTGTCAAATTTAAATGAACTTGAATCTTTAAAAAATGAGATAGGTTATTGTAAGCCCCAGCAACACGGTCTTGTAGAACCTGATGACTCGATGCTACCTTGCATGAGCTCTGAGATATGACCCTGTAAAGATCACCAATTTCATGCTAAAGGGACCTTGAGGGATACTTTGGCCTGGAGTCATCGATGGCATTCGAATGATTGTGTGTGGAAAATGAGGTTTCCACTAGTGTTTACCCAGACATTTGGAGATATTGGAATAGACGGTTTGATGCTATGACCGACGGTTGGAAAGATACGCAATGTTGGCTGTTTGAACTGAGGAACACTTTGAGATTTGACATCGACCGAGAATGTGTTGCCAAATTTAAATGAACTTGAATATCTAAAAATTGAGACATTTTATTATAGGCCCCAACAACATAGTCTTATAGCACCAGACTACTCGATGCTACCTCACACGAGCTCCAAGATATGACCCCGTAAAGATCATCAATTTCATGCTAAAAGGACCTTGAGGGACACTTTGGCCTGGAGTGGTTGGTGGTGTTCGAAGGACTATGTGTGGAAAATGAGGTTTCCACTAGCATTTACCTGGCCATTCAGAGCTATTAGAATAGACAGTTTGATGCTACGACCAACGGTTTGAAAGATACGCAATGTTGGCCATTTCAACTGAGGAACATTTTGAGATTTGACATCGACCGAGAATGTGTTGTCAAATTTAAACAAACTTGAATCTCTAAAAACTAAGACAATTTATTTTAGGCCCCAAAAACACAGTCCCATAGCACCTAATGGCCCGATGCTAACTCACACGAGCTCTGATATATGACCCTATAAAGATCATCCATTTCATTCTGAAGGGACCTTGACAGACACTTCAGCTTGGAGTTGTCAGTAGTGTTTGAATGAATGTGTGTGGAAAATGAGGTTGCCATTAGCATTTACCCAACCATTTGGAGCTGTTGGAACAGATGGTTCGATGCTACGACCGACGGTTGGAAAGATACGCAATATTGTCTATTTCAATTGAGGAAAACTATGAGATTTGACATCGACTAAGAATGTGTTGCCAAATTTAAATGAACTTGAATCTATAAAAACTGAGACATTTTATTGTAGGCCCTGGCAACATGGTCCCATAGCACCTAACATCTTGATGCTCCCTCGCACGAGCTCTAAGATATGACCCTGTAAAGATCATTGATTTCATGCTGAAGGGACCTTGAGGGACACTTCAACATGGAGTTGTCGGTGGTGTTTGAACGACTATGTGTGGAAAATGAGGTTTCCCCTAGTGCTTACCCAGCCATTTAGAGCTATTGGAACAAATGGTTCAATGCTACGACCAATGGTTTGAAAGATACACAATGTTGGCCTTTTGAACTGAGGAACACTTTGAGTTTTGACATCGACCGAGAATGTGTTGCCAAATTTAAATGAACTTGAATCTCTAAAAATTGAGACAATTTATTGTATGCCTTGACAACATGGTCTTGTAGCACCTGATGACTTGATTCTACTTTGCATGAGCTATAAGATATGACCCCGTAAAGATAATCAATTTCATGCTGAAGGCACCTTGAGGGACACTTCAGCTCAGATTCGTTGATGATGTTTGAAAGACTATGTGTGGAAAATGAGGTTTCCACTAGTGTTTACCTAGCCATTTGGAGTTGTTGGAATAGGTGGTTCAATGCTACGACTGACGGTTTGAAAGATACGCAATGTTGGTCATTTCAACTAAGGAACAGTGTGAGATTTGACATTAACCAAGAATGTGTTGTCAAATTTAAGCATAACTAAATCTTTAAAAAATGAGATAGGTTATTGTAAGCCTCAGAAACATGGTCTCGTAGCATTTGACGGCTTGATGCTACCTCATAGGAGCTCCGAGATATGACCCCATAAAGATAGCCAATTTCATGATGAAGGGACCTTGAGGGACACTTTAGCCCAGAGTTGTTGGTGGCGTTCGAACAACTGTGTGTGGCAAATGAGGTTGCCACTAGTGTTTACTCGGCCATTCAGAGCTATTGGAATAGATGGTTTGATTCTACAACTGACGGTTTGAAGATACGCAATGTTGGCCATTCCAACTGAGGAACACTGTGAGATTTGACATCAACCGAGAATGTGTTGTCAAATTTAAATGAACTTGAATCTCTGAAAATTGAGATAGGTTATTGTAGACCCTAGTAACACAGTCTCGTAGCACCTGATGGCTTAATGCTACCTCACACAAACTCTGAGATATGACCCCGTAAAGATTTCCAATTTCATGCTGAAGGGGCCTTGAGGGACACTTTGGCCTAGAGTTGTTGGTGACATTCGAATGACTGTGTGTGGAAAATAAGGTTGCCACTATGTTTACCCAACCATTCAGAGTTTTTGGAATAGACGGTTCGATGCTATGACTGATAGTTGGAAAGATATGCAATGTTGGCCATTTCAACTGAGGAACATTGTGAGATTTGACATCGACTGAGAATGTGTTGCCAAATTTAAACAAACTTGAATATCTAAAAACTAAGATAGGTTATTGTAGGCCCCGACAACATGATCACATAGCACCTAACGGCTTGATGCTACCTTGCATGAGCTCTGATATATGACCCCATAAAGATTGTTAATTTCATGCTAAAGGGACCTTGAGGGACACTTTGGCTCGGAGTCATTGGTGGCTTTCAAATGGCTTTGTGTGGAAAATGAGGTTTCCCCTAGTGTTTACTCAGCCATTTGGAGCTATTGGAACAAATGGTTCAATGCTACGACTGATGGTTTGAAAGATACACAATGTTGGCCGTTTGAACTGAGGAACACTTTGAGTTTTGACATCGACCAAGAATGTGTTGCCAAATTTAAATGAACTTGAATCTCTAAAAACTGAAACAGGATATTAAAGGCCTTGACAACATGGTCCTAGAGCACCTAATGGATCAATGCTACCTTGCATGAGCTCCAAGATATGACCTTGTAAAGCTCACTGATTTCATGCTAAAGGGACCTTGAGGGACACTTTGGCCTAGAGTCATCGATGGTGTTTCAACAACTGTGTGTAGAAAATGAGGTTTCCCCTAGCATTTACCCTACCATTCAGAGTTGTTAGAATAGACGGATCAATGCTATGACTAATGGTTTGAAAGATACGCAATGTTGGCCGTTTCAACTGAGGAACACTGTGAGATTTGACATCGACCGAGAATGTGTTGCCAAATTTAAACAAAATTGAATCTCTAAAAACCAAGATAGGTTATTGTAGAACCCAAAAATATGGTCTCATAGCACCTAATGGCTTGATTCTACCTTGAATGAGCTCCAAGATATGCCCCTGTAAAGATCAGCAATTTCATGCTGAA
The DNA here is from genome assembly GCA_027943335.1 of Chamaecyparis obtusa. NCBI lineage: Eukaryota > Viridiplantae > Streptophyta > Pinopsida > Cupressales > Cupressaceae > Chamaecyparis > Chamaecyparis obtusa. The sequence goes on along the minus strand of BSBK01003318.1, from coordinate 873,424 downwards.
GGGACCTTGAGGGACACTTCAACTCAAAGTGCAGTCTAACACTGGTGAATTAAAATATTTGCATAAAATGTGATTTTGATTGGTCTATGATGTAAGGAATTTGCCTTGGTTGTTATTTATCTTTCCAGAGGAAATTACTGGTGTTCTTGATAATCACTGGATTTGGGGTCATAGTCAATGATTGGGAGAGCCCTGTTTTGCAACTAGTCATTTTGGTGAGTGTAAATCCTTAAGAGTAGATGTTTTTATAGTGAATTATGGATTTTGGGATCCATATTGATGTTTTTGATCAACTGGTTTGATCTGGAAGAAGTTGTAAGGTTCCATTTGTGTAGGCCCTAGTTGTGTGACCCTAGAAACAAGGGTTTGGTGGCTAGAAGAATGGGTAGGTGTTTTACTACACTTTCAGAAGTGGAAAGAAGGGAAAGATGACCATCAGTGATTTCAAGACCATGGCCAAGAAATACAATGCTTGAGGACAAGCATTCTATTAGTAGGGAGTAGATGATGAGTCCAATTATTGCCTTAATTTTGTTATAATCTTCATATTTTGTTGATGCTCTGACAAACATTTCTAAAACATTTATGACTTATACTTATGTGAACTTTTGCTAAGTACAACTAAAGCCATAAAATCTATGGGTAGCTTGAATGATATGTTTGCTGAATATTATAAATATAATGCAGTACTTCATATAGTTATTTCAAGCTATGTTCTAACATTTAAGTAGTAGTTAAAAGTGTTGACTTGCATAGGTGTACCAAATGTTACTAACCTTTTAGGTAAACAAGGAGTAGTGTGAAGAGTGACACAACTGCATTAAAGAAGGAGCATTAGAAGATCAGCCATGGTGGGAGAATCCAGAATGGTTCTGATGGATATGTCATGCTTTGAAGGAGTTGTTGTTCCAGAGAATATAGGGAATCAGTCTTGCTATATTTCTTTAGAACTGTTATTCTGTTATTAACAATAATTGTATTATGTTGTGGTTATTTTATCCCCTCCATATTTGGAGAGGTTTAATGAGACTTTTCTGTTATGTTTTCAATAAGCGTCAATCCTTGATATAAAGGGATTTTGACTGATTTAGTAGGTAATGAGAAAAGATAGAATTATGTATTCAATAAAGTGGAAGTTTCTCTGTTTTGTTCTTCATGAGTTATTCAGTTGTTATGTAACCAGTTAAGAAGGATTTAATGGAAGAGTGATTTTAGATTATTTCTTGTGTTGAGTAGTTAGCAGAAGCCAACCAAGGTAGGCCACTTAGAAGGTGGATTAGATTAAGTTAGAATAGATTTGCTTCCTGTACTTTTCCTATTTTCAAATAGAGTTACTGTTTTACTCCTGCATCATGTCCATTGTGGTTGCTCCTACAACATTTGTAGAGATGGGTATAGTGAATTTTTTGAGTTGTTAGATAGGCTTAGATTCATTTCATAAGTTTTTTGTAGTAATTCCATTCAATAGTCAAGTGTGTTTACTTTCTTGCAGCAATAGTATAGATTCCTTTCATGCATTTTATCTTCCTGCAGCATAGGTGTTATGACTCCTAAAGGAACTTAGTGCACAAAGTATGCTGTCCCATTTCAAGTCTACGTCCCTGGGTTGACAATCTAAATGCATTTCATGATGGGAATAGGTAATCCTTAGCATAGATATATTACCCTTAAGAGAGACAATGGCATGATTATCTTTACCTATTGTGAGACTATTCATTTTTGGCATTGTTTCTAGGGATGGTGTCAAACTAGGAACCTTAATGAGTCATTTATTTTTCAAATTAGTTCCCTATTTTTAGTCAATACCAAGAAGTTGTGAGCTTTCTTGACAAGTCATCAACTTACTTGCATGCATCGAAGAAGGTGAGATGTTCATGGAATATTTATTCCAAAAGAACCTGTTAAACTCAAAGAAGAGTTTGAAGAACTTGAGTTACCATTTCTTGATGCTAGTCCTGAGTTTGTTGCATCATCTTCAATAGAAGAAGACACCCAAGAAACATTTGACCTCTATCCTTTTGCAAAAATATTGGCTAGTTTCCATAATAATCCTACTCCAGAACCACTTGTTGCTCAAAACCCTCTAGTCAACAATACTTTTCAGGCACAGTTTCAATATCCAAAACCTCTAGTAATGGCAGCTCTTACATTTCCATTTCCAATTCCAAGTCTTATCAACAATCCTAACCTCAAGAACATAACTACTTCAACACTTCCAAAGTTCTATGGACTTATTATGGAGGATCCTGACACCTTTTTGTTTGAATTTAACATACTGTGTCAAATTTTTGACTATAATACTGACAGTCATAAGCTTAAGTTGTTCCCAACAACACTGAAGGAGTCAGCTCTCAAATGGTTCATGGGCTTAGGAACGAATGCAATAGCTAATTGGGATGGAATGAGAGATTTGTTTCTAAGAAAGTATAAGGAATACTACAAGGGAAGTGATTCAAAAGGAGATGACATCTTTCGTATGTCACAAAGGGAAGATGAGACATTAGAGGACTACATATCACACTTCTTATTTAATTTACAAAAGAACCCACAACATGCATTGTAGGAGGATTCATAGAAGCTGATTTTTCTAAGAGGAGTGAATGAAAATTGTCTTGAAGCTTTGGACCTCATGGCTGGAGGTGATATATCTTAGTCCTCCTAGGATGACCTTCAAAAGATTTGTATGAACTATTCTAGAGAAGCAGTCAAGAAAGGAAGGTGATTTCACTCAATGGTGGCTAAAGGAAGTGGCTCTAGTATTTCAAAGATGGAGATTTCAAACCTGTTATCAAACTTCAAGCAAGACATCATAAATGATGTTGCTACACACCTAGACATGATGACCACCAAGAAGAAACATGCAGATGTAGAGGCACAACTAGCTAAATACTGTCCTCATTGCCACAAACAAAAGATTGATTGTCAGTGTAAATTGGTCGCAAACTTGGAGAATCAGCATCTTCCAATTGAATACTTGAAGATAGAAGGAGAGGATGAGAAAGTCTTCTTTGTTTCTCAATGTCAGCCATGGGCCACAAGAAAAGGTATGCGTCAAGACCCATTACAAATTTCAAGTCCTTATAATAGTCAGTGGTAAAAAAGGAATGTCCAAAGTTCTCAACAGTATAATCAACCCACTTGGAATAATGCTTGGCCAAATAATCAATAGAATCAATGGTATCCTCCACAACAACCCCAATGGTTCACAATTTCCAAACCAATGGCAACAACCACAAGGGAATTGGTAGCCCTCTAACTAGTGTAGAGGACCTCAGCAATGGCCTAATCCAAATCCTGGATATCCACCTCTACCACCTCAAACAAATATACCTACAATAATGCCACCACCTCTGAACATAGGTCCTCAAAACCAGATGCAATTACTTGCTCAACCCCAACCAAATCCCAATAGTCAATAGCAACAACAACAAATGTAGGCTACCAATGCTCAACAATACCCTCCCTATGCACTTTATATAGTTGATATACACCTAAGATCGATTACTACCTTGCTGGCACCTGAACCACCCCTTATCACTGAAGTGCCAGACCTTCCTATAGCATCAATACTGATTCTAGAGAATGATTTGCTAAATATTGTTGCATCAAATTTTTTTTTCAACTTAGCTAATTCTCATACATCAGTTAAACCACATTTTCCTCAGAGGCTCACCATGGATAAGCCCATACCAAAAGAAGACCAGCCATTTGATATCATTGACTAGCTTAAGAACATGCATGTCCAGATTCCCCTATTTCAAGAAATAAAAGATGTTCCAATTTATGGAAATGAAATAAAAGAATCTTGTATTAAAAAGCCTAGAAGAAAGAAAAAGGATCCTACAATAGTTCATGTTATAGGACAATTGGCTGATATCATGCTAGGAAAATTGGTAATACCAAAATATTCAAATCTAGGGAGTACAGTTATGAATATCATCATTAATGGCCAGTCTGTAAAAAATGCATTAATAGACTTAGGTGTTTCCATTAATGTAATGACTAAGGATACTATGAATAAAATGAGCATTGAAGGGTTGAGAGTGTATGTGACTGAATGTGACCTCTAAATCAGGCACAACACAACATGGTCATTATTCACTTGATATAATTCAGGAGAGAGTATGAAGAACTCAATCCAAATTCCATGGTGAGGTGATCTGTTGCCTCGTATGTGAATGGGGTGTTTGAATAATCTCAGAATGAGAGCCAACAGTCGGGAGACCAATTCAACAATGAAGGATTTCCAAGAAGCAATAAAGATGAGCAAGATGAAATTAATCTAAGATGAAGTGCAATTTAATCTAAGAATGAGGATGCAATTAATCTAAGAGCTTGAAAATAAAGATGAGATGCAACTTAATCTAAGAACTTGAAACAAATATGATATTAAACTAAGAACAAATAAGCAAATTTAGTCTAAAATGTGATGCAAAGATTATAGTAATAATGAGATATTAATCTAATAAATGCAATAAAAAGCTTTGAAAACAATGAATCAAATGAGACTAAAAAATGCCTATAGTGTAGATGCTCTCAAAAATTGCTCTCCCTTGAATGATAAAAAGAGGTTCATTAAATAGAGAAGCCCGGAGAGTAATGAAGAGTTTCTTGATTTGAAACTCTTGACTCTTCATTCCCCTTTGAGACAAAAAGGTATGAATTATTTAATTAAAAGAATGAAATTTGCCACATGTGGGGAGTGACCTTTCGAGTAATTTGAATTATTAAATTCAAATAAAGAGGTGTCCATTCAATTAACTAAATATTTATTAATTCCTTTTTAAGGGTAATTAGACAAAGGGGTAGATTTTAATTTAATTCAAAGTGCTTAGGACTTTAGAACTAAATTAAATTATCATAAAGGTAATTTAGCTAATTAAAGTCAAGGACTTTAGGAATTAATATTAATATTTGATTATTGAAATTTATGGTCTTTGCAATTGACATCAAGTCAAATTAAGTCAGGTAGGAGAGAGAAAATTGCCTAGGGAACTAGGACTTTGGTGATGTAAAATCGAGATAATGCACCAAAATTGATGAAATTAAATAGGTGCCAATTTTGGGGTATTACATTTGCCCTTCTTTGAATTGATGTGCGAGCAGCGCATTGATTCAAAGAATAGTCTGAAGTGATAGATGAAAGCAGATCAAAGCATGAATTTTCTGAAGTCTAAGTTAGATTGCAAAGACAACGGTTCTTAAGAGAGACGAGAATCGGGATTAGATTTCCCCAATGCCCCAGAGTGAGATTTAGATGCAGATTAGGACTGTCTCTAGAATCGGGGTTAGATTGCCCCAATACGAAGCTCAGCCCTTTGAGACCCAGGTTAGATTTTTGAGATAACGGTCTAAAAGAGATTTCGAGAGTCATCTCCAGAATGAAGATTGACTCCCAGGAATTAGGGTTAGATTGCCCCAATACCCAATAGATTTCAAGAATGAAGAATGATCCTCGAGGATTCGAGTTAGATTTCTCAGATACCTAAGAGATAGATTTCCAGATGACAAGATGCGAGGTGTGAAGATGCCCTTAGCAATGAGGACTGATGATTCAAATCAGACTGATTCAAGAATAGATTTGACAAGATTCAAATGATGTAATCATCCTGCCCCCTCAGGAGTGAAATCGAAAGATGACATGTCAGAAGGATGATAAACAACAAGAGATTGTAGAGCAAAAGCAATTAGAATAGAGTTGCGAAGCTACAAAAGTGAATCGGAGCAAATCAAAGGTCTTGTTGACCAAGTTTGACCATAGTTGACCATGGTTGACCAAATTTTGACTAGGGTTGACTTGATGAAAAGAAGCAAAGATTTGAGAACATGATGCAAAGATGAGGATCTGATAGGAAGATGACACCAGAAGGCTGACTGCACAAGCATCCGATCTAGAAGGAGTCCAATATTTAAAACGTGATTTTGAGCCACTTAGAGATGTCAGATTTTGATTTCGATCCCGAAAAAGGATGCAGCCAAGATGAGACTGGGAAAAAAGATGAGAACCTTTGATGAGCAGATCCAAAAGAAAGCAATCAAGAGAGCAACAAGAAAGTGCTCCAAATGCAAGTCTAGAATGAAAGATGCAAGTCTAAATGCAGGCCCAGGATGAACAAATGCAATCCTCCGGACTCGGCTATTGGACTCGTCGTATTTATCATCATTGAGTTCGTTTAAGCATGGGACAATCACAAGATTCCATACAATTCTCCCCAACATGAGAATATGAATATGACATAAGTCTTAAATTTGTCGGAATGAGGTGTAAGCATTAAGGCACAAGAAGCCAGAATGACCTGAACACCTATTCCTTTTAATTTAGCAAGTTAACATAAGCATCAAAGCACATTTTCTAGAATGACTTGAATGTCTCTTGTAAACAAACACACCAAACATGCGAGAGATCTTTCTTTTGGAAAAGAGTTCTCGCAATGACCCCTATGTTCACTTAGCAAGATGAGCGTTAGCAATTCCAAATGTAGCAAAAGAAGTCACTCAAAACAAACAAGGAGAAGAACCAACCTCACCAAGGCATCCATATAAAAGGAGTCAAGGTACGCATGGCCATCCAATATGAGATGAAGGCTCTTACAGATGGACACCCCTCTTATGTAGATTTCTTGGATCATTGGAACTAAACCAGCAAGCAGAAAACAAAGAAAAGATCATGCCCCTAGTTTTTGCATTTCTCAGTCAAGAAAGACATCTTAGATTCACTCAAGGGGAAATGATAAAGCAAACAAAAAAGCAAGAGAAAAGCTTAGTACACTGCACAGGAACACACAAATAGTTTTAGTTTCAGTTTACGTTTGTGTTCAAGTGAATTGAAGTCGATTCGGAAACATACAATGTTCGAAGTCTCAACAGGATAGCGACAGTAGGCAGACAGTGAAAATCATTGGTGACCATCGCAAGAGACAAAGTCTCAAGAAAATATCAAAGTGCAAACCAAGTATCAGCAGGCGAACGTAGTGAGAACCACTGGTGACCGATACAAGGAAGATTCTCAAAAGAGAGAATGAAACATGAATGAAACATCAGTAGGCAGACATAGTGAGGACCACTGGCGACTAATGTAAGAAGGAGATCCCAAAAAGAGAGGTTGAACGAGAGCTAGGTATCAGTAGGATGGCACAGTGAGAACCACTAGCGACTGATACATGAGAGATCCTGAAAAGAGAGGTCAAACGAGAGCTAGGTATCAGTAGGCAGGCATAGTGAGAACCACTGGCGACCGATACATGAGAGATCCTCGAGGAGAGATCTCAAAAGTAGCTAGGCATCAGCAGGCAGACACAGTGTGAAACGCTGGTGACTAATGCACAAATGAATCTTCCAAAAGTGATAGGACAATGCCCCCTAGACCAGAGAGATGCCCCCAAGTATGACCAGTTCCAATCCATGAAGAGTGGAGGAAAACTCAAAGACAAGCGCATGAGCTAGCAAACCAAAGTAGGAAACAAACTAAAGCAGGAAAGTGGGAAAACAAACTAAAGCAGGAAAGGAAGGAAACTAAAGTAGGAAACTAAGAGCCAAGCAATGCTGAGATGAGATGTAGCTTTAGAAAACAAGAGGTGCCTATTTACCAGGTTTTCACCATCTTGGCAGAGATTCTATTTTTGCTACCATGACGCCTGTTTACCAGGTTTTCATCAATGGCACATTTTTCTCTTTTTCAATTTTTTTGTACTTTTCTCTTTTTTTTATTTTTTTGTATTTTTTGAATATTTCATTTTTTTGTATTTTTTATCTTTTGATTTTTTTTGTATTTTTCACATTTTCTATTTTTTTTGTATTTTTGAAATTTTCTATTTTTTTTTTTGTATTATCAAGGCGCCTGTTTACCAGGTTTTCACCAAGATGATCATTTTTTTTAGGACATTTTGTAATTTTTAGGATTTTTTGCAATATACAATTTTTAGGATTTTTTTCAAGATCAATAAGTATGTACATGAGCACATAGAGAATGTCAGCTATAGAACTTCTTTAGATGAAGAGCGTTGATGGGCTCTTTGAGTTTCTCTCCTTCAGTGGTGATCTCTGGAAACATAGTCATTTGTAGTAGTAGCCAGCTGAGAAGTTGCAGAATCGGAACCAGATGTTGCAGCAGTAACAGGAGAGCCAACCAATAGTGTTCAATAGTCAAGAGATCCATAGTCAAGGAAAGATCACTTAAGTGAGACCCACAAATATCCTCATGGACACACCTTAACTCTTTGTCAGATTTCCCACACTCTAAACGCTTAGGAAGAGTACATTCTAGATTTTTCTTAGTCATGCCATTAGCAATAAGGAGATACTGATACGCACTTTGGGAAAAGGCAAGATGGAGTAAAGAGTGTAAAGTATGAGAGGCAAGGGTGATGGAACGGAGGGAAGCATGAGAATTTTGGAAGCTCGAATGACAATTTTGATTTTTTCTTTCTTTGGAATCCACATAGCTTTTGAATTTTTTCTTCTTTACTTTGAGGTGCTTTTGATGACAATGCCTGTAGAATGGATTTTGAGATCCATTTTTTATTTTATTTTCTAGCTTTTGATTATCTTCTTCTTTTTGAGGACCTTTGCGGTCTTTTGAACACCTCTGTTGCTTTCCTTTCTTCGTAGTCACATGTCGATTAGATGGGACATGGTGACCTTGAGATATAAGTGGATTCTCATTATTTTTATTTTTATGTTGCACATCCAAGTTACTTCCAAAAGACTCAAGAATGATGGATGAAAGAGGCTTATATGACTAGTTCAGGTGGAGAGGTGGAGATGGAAGTGGACAGGCCACTTTTCTAGGAGATGAAGAGAGAAGAGAAATCGATGGGATGGGCTCAAGTGAAAATATATCAGTATCATCCTCATCATTCATGAATGCATCAGTTAGATCAAGAAAGTAATCTTCCATAGAGCGTTGTTGATTGTGAGTCATCTTAGAAGAGTCAGATAAGTTTGGAGGAATATTATGTGAGCCTAACCAAGATGGTCTATTCCAAGAGTTAGGTCCCCTTTTAGGTGGTAAGAGTGCATGAGTAGGAACCAATTCTATTCTGGATATACCAAGATTCCATGAGATTGTAACAAGATGGGATCTTAGATACCCATGATTTGTTGGAGTAGTAGAAGTATAACTTGGAGCAGATGGCCTAGGAGCCATAGGAATGATCTCCACAGGAGGGTGGAAAGGATTGTCATCAATAGCTTGATCTGGAGGATCATAAATTTATCCTCTTTCTGAGTTGTTAAGACTAGCATATAAGTGCATAGCATCAACTGGTATTTCTGTAGTAGCATCTGATATGGAGTCCCATTCAACTAGAGACATAGTCGGAGGCAAATTTTCTTCATCACTATCATCTGTCAAAGGAAATGTTTCTTCAACAGTAGGATCTTGTTTAGTAGTAGAAGTAGCAGAGTAATCTGGAATAGGCATACCTTGAGGCATACCCAAGAGGAGGGAAGCATCCAACAGTTGCTCCCAATTAGTATGTGTGCCATTGGAGTTGGCAACAGTAGGAGACTATTCAATAGCAGAAGTGGTGGAACAATCTAGAATAGGCATACCTTGAGGAATACCCAAGATAAGGGAAGCATCCAATAGTTTCTCCCAATTAGTATGTGTGCCATTAGAGGTAGTGACATATTCAGTAGTAGTTGTAGTAGTAGAAATCTATTCAGTAGAGTGTATAAAATCCTCCTGGTGAGGACCAAAATCATGTTCTTGAAACACTTGAGAAGGTAGATAAGACTCTTTCTGGTAGTCTGAATCAGAATTTCGATCATTCAAAGGTCTTTCATATGTCATAGGTTGAATCTGTGTTTCTTCATGTGAGTGCAAGCTACAGCTAGGTTGGTCAAGCTCATAGCTCTGATAGCTAATACCAAATCCATCTTCAGAAGGTTCCTTACAGGAATGTGGAGATGGAGGGAGAGTTGTCAATGTCAACATGGACTCAAACTGATATTCCCCCATGCCAATATCTTTGATCTTCAAGGTCTTTTCTATTTCTTTTAGCTTAGCATCATAGAACTCAATGGACTCTCTATTGGTGGGGACAAAGCTGTCTATCATTTTGGTAAGCATCTTAGCAGAGCAAGTATTTTGGCTAGCACTATTTTCAATGAGGACATGAGGGATACTCTTGGGGCCTATCATAACTTTAGTGTGCAGGAGAGCATTATGCGGGTGGCTCATCAAGTGATCGTCTTCCTCAGAGAATGATAAATAATGAGGCGAGGTCAAATGACCCATCATAGATTGAAACTGGTCAAGATTGAGATCTTTAGGGACATTTGCCTTGGTGAGGGCTTTATCCATAGATAGTTTTGGTCTGAAAGTTGAAGGCTCAGGACCTTGGAGAATGATCTTTGCATGAGATTGAGGGATAGCATTCGCACAAGCTGGAGATTATGTGTAGTTATAAGAGGGAGGCTCAGGGCCTCGCAAGACAAAGGGAGTTTTGGGTTTAGGAGTATCCTTGCTCCCTAGAGGAATGATCATGTCACAATGAGAGATCCAACATTTGTTTCTAGCAAATCTGGAAGGCGGTTGAGCTTCTATTGTAGCCTTCTCAGTGGCATTGACTATTTGTATGCTAGAGCTGAGATTAAAGATAGACTTTGAGGGTTTTGGCATCACATTGTCAACAACCCTATCATTCATAACATCTATGTTTCTATTGATAATCTTATCCTTATCCCTGTTTGAGGGAGAAGGTCCTTGTTTGTTGTCTTTGTTCAAATTTAATTCTCCCTTCTTGACCATAAACACTTCTATCCTCACAGCCCACCTAATCATATTGTCAAAAGTGAGGGGACCTTGTAATCGTACTTGGTATCCAAAATTTGGGACAAGATTGTCCAAGAAGATATCGAGCTTTTTAGACTCAGGTAATTCATATGGATACTTCATGCATAGTTGTCTCCATCTCTGGAGAAATGTTAGGAGAGGCTCCCCTTGTCATTGTTTCAAATTGTGAAGGTCTCAAATGTTGACCCGATATTGAATATTGTGGGATTGATCATAACTCTTGTCATTTTGAGACTGACCATGACCTTGGTCGTTTGGAGATTGCTTATGACTAGCACTAAATTTATCTACCCTTGGGAAGGGGAATGGATCTCCCATATTGTTAGTAGTATTCTGAGAGATCGTGAAAGACTCGATAGGTTCAAAAGAATCAATAGGTTCAATTTTAGAAAGTGACCCTTTAGAGTCTTGCTGGTCTTCAAACAATGCGTTATAATATTCTTGAAATAATAAGTCAGACTGTATCTAAAACAATGGATTGTAATGCTCTTGGAATGAGGAGGAAAGTGAGGATCTCTCACAAAGTTTAGATTTCATAACAAATTCAGAATGACCTATGTCTTGATTACGAGGTTTACTTCAATCTTAATCAGTATTCTGAAAGGGATAAGTCTTGCCACTTTGAGTCGTGACAGTCATAGATGAAGATGTAACAAGCAAAGATTTGGGATAAAGCTAGACTCTGTCTCTAAGATAATGAAAAGGAGATAAATGGCTAGAACAGCCAAGATGCAAGATGAACCTGGTATGAATTGTCAAAAATAGATGGCTAGAATAGCTGAGATAAGACAATCGCAACACAAGGTACAAAAGGCATAAAGAGATAAGGTAGACTAATGAGAGACAATATGAGTCAAAGCAAAGATCGATCGATTCCTAACTCAAGACAACTAGTTTATGATGGTGAACAATAGGAAAATAGAAAAATAGATCACGGACAAAAAGGCAGATCAAATTTATGTCATTGATCAAGCACATAAGACAACAATCAAGGAGTTCAAGAAAACAGTCTTCAAGCAATGGGCAAGGGACAAAGCAACCTTGCGCATGAACAGGAATAGTGACTTAGTATTTCTACTCCCTAAGGACTCTACTTGTGTATGTTCTTGAGAATATTTTAGCAGGCACTTAAAACACAACAACATCCTAGAAAGCTATCTACAAGGCTATACATAGCTCTTCTAAAGGGAGTCCTTGATATATGCAAGGTACGTGAGGCTCAAATTCGTAGATGAGAAGAATCTGAAATCACATAGCCGGGGGGAGACAGTAACCCAAATCTCCTCCTTCACTTCTCAAAGGTATAAAGTTCTTTGAGGCTTAGCCAAGAGTGAAATCTAACTCATTCCCAAGAGAGGTGTCTTTGGATTCACCTCCCAATATTTATACTCCGTTGGAACACGGGAGTTAAGGTCATCCCTTGAGGTGATGAAATCCCCAAGCAGGCCTTCTAGAAATGAAAAAGCAAGTAATTCTCTATCAAAAGTATTTAAAGCACTAAAGGTGGAACACTTAACTCTTCAAGTGAATGTGAAGTGAGTCCAAAAGTGGAACATTTAACTCTTCAAGTGAATGTGAAGTGAGTCCAAAAGTGGAACATTTAACTCTTCAAGTGAATGTGAAGTGAGTCCATAAGGTGGAACATTTAACTCCTCACACAAACTCAAAGTGAGTCCAAAAGTGGAACATTTAACTCCTCACACAAACTCAAAGTGAGTCCAAAAGTGGAATATTTAACTCTTCACACAAACTCAAAGTGAGTCCACACCTTAGAAAACTAATGAGTTCTTAAAAGCACAAAAGGGTTGCCTAGTGGAACAATTAACGCTTCTTTCTATGTAGACCCCTCCCCTTTAATGTGGCATTGATCTTGCAACCACAGGGTGAAATGAGGGGTTGAAAGATGAGCGAGTCCAATAACCCAAGATAGCAATCTAAATCAATCACAAGTAATCTAAGACTGCTAATCAATACTACTCATAAGTGCAAAAGGGTTTGAATCATGAAATATTTAACTTTCCAAGTAAACATGAAGTGAGTCCACAAAGTGGTGCATGTAACTCTTCATGTAAACAAGGAATGAATCCATGCCCTCAATCACTCAATGAGATATTTGATATTGGAACCAAGAATTACTTAAGGATTAAACACAAGCATTCACTTACATAAACTTGTATGAAAGAAAATCTATGTTCATTCATTTCCCATTAAGAGCATCAATTAAAATGTGTTCTATGAAAGCATGTAAACAATCAAGCCAAACACATGAGAGGTTCAATTTTAATCCCAAAGTCCAAATGTTGTAGAGATGGAACAAGGTACCTTGAGTCCAACACTTTGTTTTAAGCATTTTCCATGAAAGCAAGAGAACCTTCAAAACAACTTCTTAGACCCACAAGGTTAGCAAAATCAAAAATTAGATAATCTACAAGAAAAATAGCTCATCAAATGGTAAAATCTGAGAATGAAACCAGCATGGTTGGATTAGGCTCGGAAAGACCTTTCCAACGATATATCACACTTAAAATTTTGATACCATTTGTGAAAATTTCAAAAAAAAAAGGGTGCCTATTTTCCAGAGTGGCAAATCTAGAATTCTAGTCTCTGTCTATCACAAAATTTCACGCGAGTTAGTAAGAGGGCCATGTGAGAAGGTTCCAAATCTCACACAAAAAAGCACAAGCCCGTGCAAGAATGTACAATAGCTTGTGCGAGCAAGCACAATAGCTCATGCGAGAAAGTGCAGGGTGTCGAGCAATGATGCAAAAGCTCGCGCGAGAGAGTGCTACAAGGAGTGAAACCTTGCATGGGATGCTCTAGATTCTCGCATGAGAATCTGTACACAGACAGTATGGACGCACAACAAAGCTTACATTCCTGTCAGAAAAAAATGATAATGAGGCCAAAAATCAGATTTTCTGCCCCACGGTGGGCGCCAAAATCTATGTGACTGAATGTGACCTCTAAATCAGGCACAACACAACATGGTCATTATTCACTTGATATAATTCGGGAGAGAGTATGAAGAACTCAATCCAAATTCCATGGTGAGGTGACCTGTTGCCTCGTATGTGAATGGGGTGTTTGAATACTCTTAGAATGAGAGCCAGCAGCCGGGAGACCAATTCAACAATAAAGGATTTCCAAGAAGCAATAAAGATGAGCAAGATGAAATTAATCTAAGATGAAGTGCAATTTAATCTAAGAATGAGGATGCAATTAATCTAAGAGCTTGAAAATAAAGATGAGATGCAACTTAATCTAAGAACTTGAAACAAATATGATATGAAACTAAGAACAAATAAGCAAATTTAGTCTAAAATGTGATGCAAAGATTATAGTAATAATGAGATATTAATCTAATAAATGCAATAAAAAGCTTTGAAAATAATGAATCAAATGAGACTAAAAAATTCCTATAGTGTAGATGCTCTCAAAAATTGCTCTCCCTTGAATGAGAAAAAGAGGTTCATTAAATAGAGAAGCCCGGAGAGTAATGAAGAGTTTCTTGATTTGAAACTCCTGACTCTTCATTCCCCTTTGAGACAAAAAGGTATGAATTATTTAATTAAAAGAATGAAATTTGCCACATGTGGGGAGTGACCTTTCGAGTAATTTGAATTATTAAATTCAAATAAAGAGGTGTCCATTCAATTAACTAAATATTTATTAATTCCTTTTTAAGGGTAATTAGCCAAAGGGGTAGATTTTAATTTAATTCAAAGTGCTTAGGACTTTAGAACTAAATTAAATTATCATAAAGGTAATTTAGCTAATTAAAGTCAAGGACTTTAGGAATTAATATTAATATTTGATTATTGCAATTTATGGTCTTTGCAATTGACATCAAGTCAAATTAAGTCAGGTAGGAGAGAGAAAATTGCCTAGGGAATTAGGACTTTGGTGATGTAAAATCGAGATAATGCACCAAACTTGATGAAATTAAATAGGTGCCAATTTTGGGGTATTATAGAGAGATACTCCAACAATATTGCAATTAGTAGATAGTTATACTGTTACCCCTGATGGAATGATAGAAGACATAATAGTTGCCTTAGATTCTTGGGAGTGCCCTATTGATTTCATGATCCTCTCACCAAAGGTCAATCTTGCTAGTTACCCTGTTATTCTAGGACATCCATGGTTAGCAAAAACTAATTCAAACATAAGTTGTAGATCAGGAAACATGACAATTTCAGATGGGTAAGCCACTAAGAAACTAGCATTGTATCCTCTAGCTCAACCACAGCTAGATTTGAGTACACCTATATGGCTAGACTTAGAAGATGGGGAAGAAGAACTGAATTATGTGGTTCAACTCATGATGTTACATAGGAAATCCTTTCTAAATCTGCAAGAGGAAGATGAAGGCATTCGGAGCATTATTAATAATGACTGTGTTGTAATCAAAGATGTATCTAGGAGTTTTGTGTTAGAGTTAAGTACATATGAAGATAATTTTGAGAACTATGTATTACCTTCAGAACACAATATTATCCACCAGTTGCTACCTAGTGAAGTAAACACAAGTCCTATCCCTAAAGTATTCATGCTTGACCTTACAACTACTGTTGAGCTTTCTAAGGGTCATAATCTCCATGTGAATAATAACTTGCCTTCACAATAAATGGAGCAACTAACCAAACTAATGCAAACACATGAAAAATCCTTTTCATGGGACTATGGGGACATAAAGGGATTAAGCCCTACACTATGTACTCATAGGATATATATCAATGAAGAAAGCATACCCCTTCGTCAACCTCAAAGAGGGATTAACCCAACATTAAGAGAGATAGTCAAAACTAAATTGCAAAAGCTATTAGATGTTGGCTTTATATATCCTATATCTGATAGTAAATGGATATCACCTCTAGTTATAGTACCCAAAAAGGGGGGTAAATGGAGAATTTTTGTGGATTATAGGGAGTTAAACAAAGCTACCAAGAAAGATAACTTCCCATTACCATTCATTGACCAAGTACTTGATACTTTGGTTGGTAAGAAGTATTTTTCCTTTCTTGATGGATATAGTGGATATAATATGATAACTATTTCTCTAGAGGATCAGGAGAAGACTACGTTCACATGTCCATGGGGGACATATGCATATTCAGTTCTACCTTTTGGGTTGTGTAATGCTCTAGCAATGTTTCAAAGAGCTATAATTAGTATTGTTGCTGACATATCACATGAATATCTGGAGATATATATTGATGACTTTATAGCATTTGGAGTGACATTTGAAGAGGCTTTGAAGAATCTTGAAAAGTTACTAATCTACTATAAGGATCATAATCTATCCCTTAATAGTGAGAAATGCTTTATGCTGATGTAGGAAGGAGTGGTACTTGGGCATTTCATTTCAACAACAAGAATTCAAGTGGACCCAGCTAAAGTTGAGGTAATACTTACACTACCTACTCCTACTAAACAAAAAGATGTAAGATCTTTTCTAGGACATGTTGGATACTATAGATGCTTTATTCAAAATTTAAGTCAAATTGCTAGTCCTCTGTACACATTGCTTACAAAAGAAGCTGAATTTATCTGGACACAAGCATGTCATGATTCATTCCTACAACTAAAAAAACTCCTAACAACTGCACCAGTCCTAAAAGGACCAGATTAGTCTATTCCATTCCACATCCATACAGATGCATCAGATTATGCCATAGGTGTTGTGCTAGGAAAAAATCCTACTAACCTTGAGAATGCAATTTACTATATCAGTAAAAGCCTCCATGGCCTTGAATTGAACTACACAGTTACTGAAAAGGAACTCCTAGCTGTAGTTTATGCATTGAACAAATTCTGAACATATGTCATAGGCTATCCCATTTTTGTTCACACTAATCACTCAGCAATAAAATATCTGATGAACAAACCTACTCTAACAGGTAGACTGACAAGATGGCTCTTACTATTGCAAAAATTTGATATAACAATTGTTGATAAGCCAGGGAAGGCCAATATAGTTGTTGACTACTTATCTAGACTACAAAATGTTGATGAAGACACCACTCAGGTTGAAGATACATTTCTAGATGAACACCTGTTCCATATAGAAATAAAAAACCCATGGTATGCAGACAACCAATTATCTTGCAGCAAATAAGATGCCCCCACATTTTTCTCAAAAAGACAAGAAAAAGCTTATAGAGAAAAGCTTTTAATTTTCATGGATAGATAACAATCTATTTTACATTGGTCTAGATCAGATTATGAGAAGGTGTGTGAGAGAAGATGAAGTATATGATATACTCCATGCTTGTCACAATGAGCCTTGTAGAGGTCACTTTGTAGCCAAGCCAACCACCCTGAAAATATTAACAATAGGATATTATTGGCCTTAATTACACAAAGATGCAACTAGTTATACAAAAAAATGTGATAAATGTCAGAGGATGGGTTGTCCAATGAAATCAGATGAGATGCCACTTAATCCACAAGTACTAATGACACCCTTTGATAAGTGGGGTATGGACTTCATCAGACCAATTGATCTTCCATCAAATGGAAAATCCTACATCTTGGTTTATATAGATTATCTAACAAAATGGGTAGAAGTGAAAGCTATGCAGAATGTAAGGGATGAAAAAGTAGAAAAATTCTTCTATGAAATTTTTTTCACTAGGTATGGAGTCCCCAGAGAGCTTGTAATGGACCAAGGAACATAGTTCACATAAAATTTGATCACTAAGCTAATGAAGGAGTATAGCATAAGGCATCATAAGTCTAGTCCTTATCATCCGCAAGCAAATGGACAGGAAGAGGTGACAAACAGAGAAATAGAGGCCATATTAAAAAAGACAATACAATTGCATCACAAGGATTGGATTAGTCCATTAATAGAAGCAGTCTGGGCTTACCATAGCATATTGAAGACAACAACAGGGTTCACACCATTTGAATTGGTGTATGGAAAAGTAGGAATGTTGCCCATAGAATTTGAACACAAAACATTGAGCACAACACTTGAGCTAAACATCAATCTTCCTGTAGCACAAATAGAACATCTCCTCCATCTCAACTCATTGGATGAAATGTGCAAGTTAGAATTGGAGAGAACATAGCTAATCCAGAAGCAAAGGAAAAGATGGCATGATTCACATATCAAGAACAAGAAATTTCAAGTAGAGATTGGACTTTATTATATGATTCCAAATTGAAGGATAGCCTAGGAAAGCTACAAACTACATGGCTAGGACCCTATGAAATTCAATATGTCTTAAATAATGGAGCAGTTCAGATGACCACACTTGATCTAGTACAATTTAAGCTCCTTGTCAATGGACACCACTTGTGCCTATATCACAAGCCTCAAACCAAAGAAGAATTCTTGAAACAGTTCAACATGCATAGTTTAACAACCCCTCAAGAAATAGTTCCTACAGTAGAAGGTGAAGTCCTTCCTCCTATAGCATCACCATGACATGCATTCACCAGCACTCATAATAGAAGTTCATTTAATGAGGTATACTTCTTCATTCACTTTTTTCTTTTCTTCTCACCAAATCATCTCATTCCTATTTCTTCCACCCACTCCAAAAACCATGTCACCCACAATTTCTATTTTCAAATGCTTTCAATAAACTGCCACATCAGCAATCTTATGTGGCGGCTAGAATTGACACTCTCATCAGCTCACATTTACGTACGATAACTATTCACTAGGTAAAACTTTTTAACTCCTTACTTACTTTTAGCACACAGGTTAAATTAATTATATATAGTAGTGCATTAATTATATAATATATGCATTAAGCTAGTTTCCCAACCTCATGCTCAATTTATCAAGTGAGGACACTTGTTAAACTTTCATAGGGGGCAGGGGAAGTGTAATAACTTCCAAGTGTCATTCTTAAACTACCCTTGACACATCCCTACCACATCAGTGTTGTACTTAGGCTATGTTCCATTAATTCTTTTAATCCTACACACATTTGTTGTACTTTCCAATTCTGATTTCTTGAACTTGCCATGATTTTAAAAGGACCATAATTAAATTGCAAGGTAACTCACACTTAAGGTTGTGATGTCCTCTGAAATCAATGACATTATTATTGATCACGTTAAGCACAATGGAGGTAATGTAAGTGAAAATATCAGTATTTTCAAGAATAACAATTGGGATTTCAAGAAGAAGGTATTTGCAAAGTATAGGGAGACTGAGGATTAAAAAAATTGAAGACTGGGCATTGCTAAGATGGGTGGACAATTACAGAGACATGAACCAGTCATCCATGGTATTTTTCTAGCAGATGTTGAAGCAGTCCGTAGATTCAAAGCATGCGACTGGCTTAGCTATTTTCTTCAGCTGACAATTTTTAATGAGGAGGTTGCAATAGAATTCATGAGCACTTTTGAAGAGGGACAAGCAACTGTGTGGGGTTTTACAGTTGTTGCTACTGAAGAGAGAATTTCAAAAGTTATAGGGTTACCAGTTGTTGGAGAACATTATCCAAACAAGCATGATGCCAGGTCATCTCGAGCTCAATTGTCTAGGCCAGGTGATCCTCCGCTTGAAATTACTAAGCAAGGGTGCATGAGATTGTCTCTTCCACAACTGTTTCTAGAACTGGCTACACACATTATCAGGTATTTAACTTGTGAAGGAAGATTTTCAAACTTGCATGCCCATCATTTCAAATTGCTTAGCTATACCAGTCATAATATTTAGGTCAATATTCCTAATTTTCTTTATAATATGTTAAGCATTTGTGTTGAGGAAATATAAAAGGGTAATGCAAATTCCATAAGCCACCATGCCCTAATCAAGCTTTCAGTTGAAAAATCTCTTAGGGATGTTTCTCCCATGTCATGGGCAGAATTTGTCCAATTTAAAACTTTGCAACCCCAAGTAAATCCTATGACCCAACCTCTAGAAGATGCAGTAGAATCTTTTGGTCCTACTGAAGAAGAAGCTATGAAAGAAAAAGAACTGGAATTACCCCTACAAAACTAATTTCCTGAACCTAGTCCAGAGAGTAATATACCCTTTTCTTCCTCAAGAAAAGGAAAATAGAAAGTTGGAAAAGAAATCCCTAACTGAGAAGGTGAAATTTCAAACCATGCAATTCAAAAAAATAAAAGAAAATGGTTGAATCCTGCAGTAACTATTCTTGCAGCATCTACTCCTATAGCACATAAGCCAAAAAGGTCTCGCCAACCTAAAATTGCAGTGGTTGAAGAGGCAACTATGCATAGAAGCCCTCGCATATGAGGACAAGTGTCTCCACCTTCCCTTCAAATCCCAACTGTTCTAGCACCAAAAACTTGTAAAGATCCATCTATTGAATATATTCCTAATGACTCCCTTATGCGGGCAAAACCCCAACATATGGAGGAATCTCCTAATGAGCAAGAACCTAGTAGTAGCATGCAACAAAATGATCAAGGAATGCCCGAGCCAAGCCCTGATGTAATGCAAGAGAGAATTCCTGTAAATGTTCAATCTAATCCTCCTCATCATCTTGTATATTCTAATGTATCCATTATACCCTACTGATCAATGTGGTTCACTAACTACTTTTAGCAGGCTGCTAAAGAGAAGAAAAAGAAAGCTTAGATGCAAGAGTTCCCTTCATCAACATTTCAGTCTATCCTCTTTCATCTATACAACCATTTTATCTTTTAGAAGATATGGTGGAAGCAGGAAAGAAATCAAATGCAAAGGGAGATATTTGATAAGGATGAGGAAATTGAACCTCTCAAGGAGCAGCTAAAGAAACAAAAATAGCAAATGGACAAGACCCTAAAACTAGCTGACCAGGTCATAGCTTGTAGACCACCACCTAGGGTATACGCTATTTTCTTAAAGGAGCAATTTCTATTGTTCTAGCTTATGATGAAAATCAAGGATATTGATTGTGAATTCAAGTCAGCCCAAGAATTCTATGGTTTTTATCAGACTCTGCCATCATGGCAACAAAATCTGTTATGTGACCTCTATTTGTACAATTTTATTATACCACATGAAATAGAATGGAATCCTCTTCTCTATACAGGGGACATTCACTTAAGCACCTTGATGTCATGGATGCATAATGAGACAAACTATGACAGATAGGTGAACACTTACAGGGATCTAGAGAAATCTGATCCTTTTCCATTAAGGGCTAAGTCACATAAGCCTGATGTTCTTTTGAGGGATTGGCTGAATTTGACTTATGGGAGACCAAAGCCTGAAATCAAGGAGAAAGTATTTGCATTAAGGGATAAAGTTTACAGAGATTATTAGACATTTCCCAATTTTACAACCCAAAGAGCTCTTTTAGGGGTCAGAAGCAGGTGGAACAAATTGCCAGAAGCTTTCAGGAAAGCAAAACCACATAGCCCAATTAATTATGAAACAACTGTCCACAGAGTGACTAAATACATGTAGTTGGGATGATAGCTCGGAAGGGAATTATGGATGTCCTTATCCTTCCTGCCACCTACACTCTTTTTTACCCTATATGACATCAATACTACTAGATTGGATCAGTTGGTTGAGGAGCATCAAGGAAATCACTTGGAACACACAAGGGGGTTTTAATACACTTTCAAAAGTGGAAAGAAGGGAAAGACGACCGTCGGTAATTTCAGGACCATAGCCAGGAAATGAAATGCTTGAGGACAAGCATTCTGTTAGCTGGGGGTAGATGATGAGTCCAATTATTGCCTTAATATTGTTATAATCTTCATATTTTGTTGATGCTCTAACAAACATTTCCAAAACATTTATAACTTATACTTATGTGAACTTATGCTAAGTACAACTAAAGCCACAAAATCTATGGGTATCTTGAGTGATATGTTTTTCTAACTATTATAAATATAATGCAATACTTCATATAGTTATTTCAAGCTGTGTTCTAACATTTAAGTAGGAGTTGAAAATGTTGACTTGTATATGTGTACCGAATGTTACTAACCTTTCACGTAAACAAGGAGTAGTGTGAAGAGTGGCACAACTGCATTAAAGAAGGAGCATTAGAAGACCAACCATAGCGGGAGAATCTAGCATGGTTTTGATGGATATGTCGTGCTTTGAAGGAGTTGTTGTTCCAGAGAATATAGGGAATCAATCTTGCTATATTTCTTTAGAACTATTATTCTGTAGTCAACAATAATTGTATTATGTCATGGTTGTTTTATCTCCTCCATATTTAGGGAGGTTTAATGAGACTTTTCTGTTATGTTTTCAATAAGCGTAAATCCTTGATATAAAGGGATTTTGACTAATTTAGTAGGTAATTTGAAAAAGATAGAATTATGTATTCAATATAGTGGAAGTTTCTTTGTTTTGTCCTTCATGAGTTATTTAGTTGTTATGTAACCAATTAAGAAGGATTTAATCGAAGAGTGATTTTGGTTTATTTCCTATGTTGAGTAGTTAGTAGAAGCCAACCAAGGGCGCCCACTTGGAAGGTGGATTAGATTAAGTTAGAATAAATTTTCTTCATGTACTTTTCCTATTTTCAAATAGAGTTACTATTTTACTCTTGCAGCATTGCCACTGTGGTTGTTCCTGCAGCATTTGTAGAGATGGGTATAGTGAATGTTTTGAGTTGTTAGACAGGCTTAGATTCATTTCATAAGTGTTCTGTAGTAATTCCATTCAATAGTCAAGTGTGCTTACTTTCCTATAGCAATAGCATAGATTCCTTTCATGCATTTTGTCTTCCTACAACATAGGTTTTATGACTCCTAAAGGAACTTAGTGCATAAACTGTGCTATCCCATTTCAAGTCTACGTCCCTGGGTTGACAATATAAATGCATTTCATGATGGGAATAGGTAATCCTTAGTATAGATATATTACCCTTAAGACAAACAATGGTAGGATTATCTTTACCTATTGTGAGACTATTCATTTTTGGTGTCATTGCTGAGGATGGTGTCAAACTAGGAACCTTAATGAGTCATTTATTTTTCAAATTAGTTTCCTATTTTTAGTCAATACCAAGAATTTGTGAGCTTGCTTGACAAGTCATCAACTTACTTGCATGCATCAAAGAAGGTGAGATGTTCATGGCATATTTCTTCCAAAAGAACCTGTTAAACTGAAAGAAGAGCTTGAAGAACTTGAGTTACCATTTCTTGACGCCAATCCTAAGTTTGTTGCATCATCTTCAACAGAAGAAGACACCCAAGAAACATTTGACCCTCATCCTTTTGCATAAATATTAGCTAGTTTCCATAATAATCCTACTCTAGGACCACCTATTTCTCAAAACCCTCTAGTCAACAATACTTTCTAGCCATAGTTTCAATATCCAAAACCTCCAGTAATGGCAGCTCCTACATTTCCATTTCCAATTCCAAGTCTTATCAATAATCCTAACCTCAAGAACATGCCTACTTCAGTGCTTCCAAAGTTCTATGGACTTATTATGGAGGATCCTAACACCTTTTTCTTTGAATTTGACATATGGTGTCAAAGTATTGACCATAATACTGACAGTCATAAGCTTAACCTGTTCCCAACAACACTGAAGGAGTCAACTCGTAGATGGTTCATGGGCTTAGGAGTGAATGCAATAGCTAATTGGGATGGAATGAGAGATTTGTTTCTAAGAAAGTATAAGTAATACTACAAGGGAAGTGATTCAAAAGGAGATGACATATTCCATATGTCACAATGGGAAGATGAGACATTAGAGGACTACATATCATGCTTCTTATTTAATTTACAAAAGAACCTGGAACATGCATTGTAGGAGGATTCACAGAAGTTGATTTTTCTAAGAGGAGTGAATGAAAATTGTCTTGAAGCTCTGGACCTCATGGATGGAGGTGATATATCTTAGTCCTCTTGGGATGACCTTCAGAAGATTTGTATGAACTAGTCTAGAGCAACAGTGAAGAAAGGAAGGGGATTTCACTCAACGGTGGCTAAAGGAAGTGGCTCTGGTATTTCAAAGATGGAGATTTCAAACCTATTGTTAGACTTCAAGAAAGACATCATAAATGATGTCACTACACACCTAGACAAGATGACTAGGAAGAAGAAACAACTGAGTGTGAAATGTAACAAAATCACATCTCTAATTCCTGACCTGATGGGTTGTAGATCACCATCACTTGTCTATGCCTTATTTCTTAAAGAATAGTTGTTAAACTATCAAATGACCTGCATTATGCAAGACAAATCTCCCTCATTGCAAGAGCCTACTCAGTTTTCACAAGCCTTCCATAACTCTCCTCCAGCCATTTAGAATCTATTATGTGAACTCTATCTCCACAACCTTGCAGTCCCAAATGACTGAGTTTGGAATCCCTTACTTTATGTTGGGGATATTTAGCTTAGAGCCCTTATGTCCTAGGTATAGAATGAAATTAGTTGGGACACTCAAGCCAAAGTGTATAGGGATTTGGAGCCAAAAATTCCCTTGTATTTAAGACCTGAAGCCAAAGATCCTCGAACTTACTATTACAATTGGTTAAGAATTGCCCACTCTGAATTAGGTAGCAAAGTCATCTATCCACTCAGAAATGAAGCATTTAATGCATATGAATAGTTGGTAGATTTTGAATTGCCTGAGGCTAGAAATGCCATTCAGTGGTGCTGGAACAATTTATCTAGGGAGCTGAGAAATAGAGAACCACATTCATCTCTCAACTTTTCTATAGAAAACCAGCCGACACCTTGGTATATTTCCTTGGGAAGAGAGAGGGAATGTTTCTGGATTCCACTAACCTTTTAGCCTCCATTACTGATGTCTCCTCTCCTTGCAAAATAAATTTTTTTGGATAGTTTTGATATGAAGAAAGAGAAGGACAGGTGGAAAAGACAGAGAGACAAAGGGATTCTATTGGAGTCTTGCAAAAGAAGGTACTGGGCAGAGGACAGTTGCTGATTACAGATTGACAGCTAGGCTGAAGAATTTTTTTGTTGTGGGACCATCAAATAGCTAGGCTGGGGGGAATGATGAGTCAAGTTTATGGGATGTTTTGTTTATGATTTTCTGAATCTAGACTTAAATATCTTATGGCTTTTCATAAACATTATGCAAACTTTTATGTTTCTATGCTTTAACCATATGCATATTTGATACTTTGGAAACCAAGGACAAGACTGAATATATATGTATAGACTAATGGATATTGTGATTAAATCTGGTATTTCTCTTCTCTAGTTTTAATGGGTACTGTTCCTGCAGTCGTGTGAAAATGATATGTTAAAATAGGAAAACTTATTATAATCTTTGCCTTGGATTTATGTTGTGGATTCTGTAATACCCCAAAATTGGCACCTATTTAATTTCATCAATTTTGGTGCATTATCTCGATTTTACATCACCAAAGTCCTAGTTCCCTAGGCAATTTTCTCTCTCCTACCTAACTTAATTTGACTTGATGTCAATTGCAAAGACCATAAATTGCAATAATCAAATGCTAAATTAATTCCTAAAGTCTTAGACTTAATTGGCTAAATTACCCCTATGATAAATTAATTTAATTATAAAGTCCTAAGTGCTTTCTAATTAAATTAAAATCTACCCTCTTTAGCTAATTACCCATAAAAAGGAATTAATAATTACTTGATATTCAAATGGACACACTTTTTTGAATTGATAATTCAAGATATTCGAAAGGTCACCTGTGTGGCATTTTCCATTCTTTTTATTAAGTAATTCTTGCATTTTTGTCCCAAAAGGGATATGAAGGGTCAGGAGTTTCGAATCAAGAAACTCTTCATTCCTCTCCCAAGCTTTTCTATTTAATGAGCCTCTTCTTCTCATTCAAAAAAAGGCAATTTTGAGAGTAAAGGCACTATAGTGAATTTTTGATTGAATTTCAAGCTTTCATTTGCAACTAGTTTAATTTCTCATTTTAGTGTAATTGCATTTCTCATTTAGATTAAATTTGCTTAATTGTTCTTAGATTAAGATCATTTTTATTCCAAAATCAACTAAAAATCTGCATTTCATATTTCCTTTCAAGTACTTTAGATTAATTGCATATTTCTCTCTAAGTATTCTTAGATTAATTGCATTCATCTTAGTTTGATTCTAGCTTTGCATATCATCTTTATGGCTTTCTTGGAAAATCCTCCGTTGTAGTAGCGGTCTGATGGTTGTTGGTTCTCCAATCTGAGAGCGATTATACACCCCGCTTGCATAGGAGGCAACAGGTCGCTTCCTCATGAATTTCGGATTGAATAATTCATATTCTCTTCATAATTTGACCATAGGAGTAATAACTATGTTGCGTATGTGGTTGATTTAGAGGTCACATTCAAGCACACACATTTTGGCACCCATCGTGGGGCAGAAAATCTGATTTCTGGCCTCATTATCATTTTTTTTTCTGATAGGAATTTAAGCTCTATTGTGTGTTTGTACTATTTATGTACGGATCTTCACGCGAGAATCCAGAGCATCCCGCACGAAGTTTTGCTCCTGTAGCACTCTTTCACGCGAGATTTCACTGTCTCGCCCCAGGCTTTGCACTTTCTCGCACGCACTGGAGTACTTCCTCACGCGATATTTTAGTTATCTCGCATTGGATACTACACTTTCTCGTGCATATTTTTACTTTCTCACGTGAAGTTTTATTACAATTTTTTCTAGTTTCCAATTTTCTTGTTCTTTCTGCTCTTAATTTCTGATAACTGTTGATTTTTATCTCTCTGATATTTTACAACATTAACAGTTTCTGCAGGACGCTTGTCAAAGAATTTGAAAACATACTAATGGTTTGATTGCAGGACGAATAGTTGAAGATTGCTAAAACGTTGTGTTTTTTTTCCTGCTTTTATTCACATAGTATAAATAGGGCTCCGTTAAAATTTCTTGAGAATTTCGATAGTGAGTTGGAATTTTGGCTCTTCATTACATGGAGGTGATGACCATGAATGAATCTGGAATTCTAATGATCTTACTAATATGATGAATTCTTGGGGAAGCGGAGAAAGTTGGCGAATCTTTAACATTTCTATTCGTCAGGGAATTATGCTCTTCTCTCCTTGAGAGAGAATCAGAAACCCAAAAGCGTATAGATTTGGTGAGGTGAAACTAACTCGGTGATGAACTTTCTTGATGTGTTTAGGTGAGGAAATGGGATAGAGAAGTATTCTCTTCTCCCTTTGGGAGAATCAGAAAATCAGACCCCCGAATCTAAACCAAGTCTAGTGTCACCTTTAGAGGGCCTGCCGGTATTGAACCTCCGGGAATGACCCAAGTGAGTACACACCTATTGCCGGTGATTCCACCTCACTATAATAAAGAAATTTTTGTTGAGTCTAAAGACTCCAAAACCATGGTAACTTCCTTTTCATGACTTTGACGATCATCATGGAAAGGCCCTGCCTATTACACTAAGTGGCGTCGCTCCAAGCCTTGCTTGCGCGGGTGTGTGATTTTCAGGTGTTGGTGTGGCTGCGAGGCCTCAACCCTGTATTAGGGGCACCGAAGGTTATTGTGAATGGAAGCCTAGTAAAAAACCTTCTTAGCTAGTGGCCTACCTGGTTCATCTCCGAAAGGAGTCATTATCTTTGCGCAAGGAGGGGGAAGAATCTCTCCATATGTTTATCATACACAGATTCCCATCATAGGCATACACCTGGACGTTTGGAGGTGGTTGCGACACTGGCCCCTGCTACAAGGGTAACCTTTGAACGTACACTGTTGAGTCCTTGGAAACACTGAA
This sequence comes from Chamaecyparis obtusa, assembly GCA_027943335.1. Taxonomy (NCBI): domain Eukaryota; kingdom Viridiplantae; phylum Streptophyta; class Pinopsida; order Cupressales; family Cupressaceae; genus Chamaecyparis; species Chamaecyparis obtusa. The sequence goes on along the minus strand of BSBK01003318.1, from coordinate 845,985 downwards.
AACACGGGTGCCCTCTAGGGGGTGACACGGCTGTGTGAGGTGCACGTATGCATTCAAGCAATGGGGCAAAGGTTTTGGCTTCTCACCATTTTTTTTGTAGGACTAGGCTATGTGCTTGTTATTGAGTCTTAAACATTGTCCATAAATTATCAAACAAAGACTCCCCTGATGCTATCAAGTTTCTTTGTCCTTGATAGGTCTGTTAATGACTACTTCTTGCTTCACAAGTGCTTGATCTAAACCATTGTGTCTTTAAACGAATGCTTGGAATCCTAAAATGAGTGTGTTGATTAAACAATTCTGTCAACCTGTCACGAAATTGGATTTTCTATTAGAAATCAGTTCAGACTCTACCTCAAAATTCAACTCAAACTTCAAAAATTGCATCAAAACTATCATATTTTGCCTATTTCCCGCGTGAGCTTTTAGCTTTAGAGCACTTCCTCGTGCGAGATTGTATTTTCTCACATGAATTTTTGTGTTCTCTCATGCGAGCTTTCATTTTCTCACACGGTCAGGCATTTTCTCACGCGAACTTGTAGCGCAGTTTTCCAAAAATAGAGACCTATTTGCAGTTCACTGTTTGACTTTTTATCTGGTCTGCTTTTTGCCTGGGGTTTGTTTTTCTGCTCCCCTGTTGTTTACCGTTAGAAACTGGTTGTTTTGAGTTAGGAATTGATCGATCTTTTCTTTGGCTCATGTTGTCTCTCATCTATTCATCTTATCTCTTTATGCCTTTTGTACCTCGCATTGTGGTTGTCTTATCTCGACTGTTCTAGCCATCTCTTTTTGACAATTCGTACCAGGTTCATCTTGCATCTTGGCTGTTCTAGCCATTTATCTCTTTTTCGTTATCTTAGAGATAGAGTCTAGCTTTATCCTGAATCTTTGCTCATTACATCTTCGTCTATGACTGTCACGACTCAAAGTGGTATGACTTATCCTATCCAGAATGCTGATCAAGATCGAAGTAAATCTCATAATCAAGACATAGGTCATTTCCAATTTGTTGAGAAGTCTGAACTTTGTAAGAGTTCTTCAAATTTGTCATTAAGCACTCCACAAGATAATTTGTCTCAGACATCTCCTCCAGTTTTCCAAGAGTGCTTTAATCCTTTATTTTCGCAATCTAGTTCATCTCTCCAAGAACAAGACAACTCCTATTTTCAAAACAATTCATTATTTTGTGGCTTTGGGAGATCATTTCCTCGGACGAAACCTATTATTGAAACTATTGATCCCACTGAAGATAGTGATTCATGTTAAGCTATTCACACACAAAAAGTTACATTGGCTACACCTTTTCGACATCATTTTCATCACTTTACTGAAGCTTCAATTGCAGCACAAATTCGTCTTGACAAGATGGGAACCAAGAACCCATTTGACTTTCAATCAGGCCAATACGGCCAAACTTATAATCAATACCATGGTCAATCTTCTCATGACCAAAATCAAACTCATCACAATCAGTCTCATAATGATGATCAATCTCGCAACAAAACTCAAGCTGATCAACAAGCAGCACATAACTATCGCCCTCCTCCTTATGATCAAAATCAAGATCATCAACAAGATCACACACAAAGCATATATGAGACTCTTGGTAATGAGGATGATGTAATTACTTAGAATGATATAAATGCTATGAAAGCTAACAAGAATCTCATTAAAATGATGGAAATTATTCTTTTGGTAGATAAGGAAAAGTATTTTCTTGAGTTGGCTAAGCAAGGAGCCAAACTACCCCCGAATTTCCAAGTGGAAACTATTGTAGCTAAAGAAGAAGAAACTGAAACCGCTAAGCTACAAAAGATGATTCAAAGTATGCAAGATCAAATTACTCAACTGACAAAAGAAAAGGATAAGCCCACACAACAATTTACATTGGAGAATATATGTCCTTTTCCTTTTGATAAGAATGTTCACATGCCTCCTTTTCCAAGAGGAGTAGAGTTACCCAAATATGACAAGTACATGGGTACAACTGATCCTCAAGATCATCTAAGAGAGTTTGGCACACTATCCATGGAATTCATGCATGATCAAATGTATCTTATGAGACTCTTCCCCCGTAGCTTGGGTGGGCTAGCTATGGAATGGTTTTGCCGATTACATCCTGGTATTCAAACTTTTGATGAGATTGCCAATCTTTTTCTTCAGCATTATTCTCACAACATCCAACACCCTGTCAATATTCATGACTTGTGTAATTTGAAACAACGACAGGGAGAACCTTTCTTGTCTTTTCTCCAAAGGTGGAGACAACTTTGTACAAAGTATCCTCGTAAATTTTCTGAATCTGAGAAACTTGATATCTTTTTAGACAACCTTCTTCCAGACTTTGGATATCAAGTACAATTACAAGGTCCTTTGACATTTGACAGCATGATCAAACAAGCTATGAGGATAGAAGCCTTTATGGTCAAAAAGGGAGAATTAACTCTAAATAAAGACAATAAACAAGGATTCTCAATGAACAAGGATAAAGGGAAGTCAGTAAACAAGAATAGAGAGGTGGTAAATGATGGAGTGGTCGATAATGTCACCGCAAAACCTTCAAAGCCTATCTTTAATCTTACTTCTAGCATACAAGCGGCTAAGGCTGTTGAAAAGAATACAACAGATAATCAGCAAAGTTCAAGATTTTCTAGAAACAAACCGTGGGCTCCTCGACCTAAGTGTGATTTCACTTCTTTGGGAGAGCCTCTTGATGTAGTCTTTAAAACTCTCATACAAAATCAGATTCTCACTCCTTTGGAAAATCGAACTTATGACACACAACCAAGACCTCACTGGTGGAATGACAATGATTATTGCAACTATCATCAAAATATTGGTCATAAGACATCCACTTGTCTTCAGTTGAGACATAAAGTTCAAAATTTGATTGACAGCGATGATATTGTTGTGGATGGTCATAATAAGAATTTTGATCGTCAGGTGTTTAAGGATCCTTTTCCTCCTCATGAGAAAGGAGAGTCTTCCACAACTAAGAACAACAATGCTAAGGTGAATTACACTTACCCTTCTACCGATAATGTTATTAACATGATTGAACCTATGGGAGTTGAATATTGTGATGTGATCACTTTTAAGGGGAGTGGTGATGCTCCCAAGCCTAGAGTTCCTTTCATCTTATGAAATTCCACATCTTGTTCATCTGAATCTAAACAAACTCAAGATTGTGCAACTGTTGTCACTCGATCATGTGGAAGAGTTGTTTTGAAAGGTCCTGATCCTCCGAAGCAAACTGTAGACAAGGATACTTTGAGACAAAGCATAGACAAGGTTGCTCCGAAACAAATGATGGATAAGATTACCACTGGCCCTACCAACAAAGCTTCTAAATTGACTCCCACATCTAGCGTTACTAGTTATAGTATCTTAGATCAACTCCAGCGAACCAATGCTCAGATTACTATTTTTGAGTTGTTAAAAATCTTGCCTGCTCATAGGCAAATTTTGGATAAAGCCCTCACTGAAGCAAATGTCCCCAAGGATCTTGATCTAAACCGGTTCCAATCTATGGTGGGTCATTTGACTTCACCGCATTATTTATCCTTCTCAGAGGAAGATGATCATTCTTTGAACCACCCGCATAATGCTCCCTTACACATAGAGGTTATGATAGGTCCCAAACGTGTCCGTCGTGTGCTTATTGATAATGGTGCTAGTCTTAACATTTGTTTTGCTAAATTTCTCACTCAGCTAGGTTATGATGAGGACTGCATAGACTCCCATAAGAAGATTACCATAAAAGCTTATGATGAAGAAGAATGCAAGTCCCAGGGTTTAGTTGTGCTACCTATCCGCGTAGGTCCAGTTGAGAGAGATGTTACTTTCCAAGTGCTCGACATTCCTTTAGCATACAACATTTTGTTGGGTAGGCCTTAGATTCATGAGATGCAAGCTGTTCCATCCACATATCATCAATGCATCAAGTTCCCATTTCACAGGGCGGAAGTCACTGTACCTGCAAACAGCAACCTCTCTTGTAATACTCTCATGCAAACTACATATAGTTTTGTTCCAGCAAATAGGGACTCCACTGAGTTCTATGACACTAAGCTTAGAGAAATGGAGCAAACTTTGAAAATTAAAGATACGGGCATGGGAGAATATCAAATGGAACCTGTGCTATCTCTAGCAGCTTTACCTCCCTCTCCACACTTTTATGGGAGACCTTTGAAAACTCATGGACTTTCTGATAATCCTCCTCAAAAAATCTATGATGGTTCTTTTGTGCGAGCCTCCATACCTTTAGAAGATGAAGATGAGGAAAGAGCTATCAAAGCTTGGATCTATAAAGGAAAGGAGATATCTGAAACAACTACTCCTCCAGACTTAGAACAAGAACCTTATAGTGAAGGTTTCAAAATCATGAAGCGCTTTGGATACAAGGGAAGTGGTCCTATAGGGGTAAATGATAATGGATTGTTGAAGCCTATTGAAGCTATAGGTCATCGCCCAAAGGACACTACTGGCTTAGGCTTTAAAAAGACTCCCTTTCATTTGGGGACCAAGAAATTTATGTCAGCTCCTACGTCTGATTCCAAGCTTGAACCTGAGCATGAACAAGAAATTGAAGATACCACTCCAAAGATGAATCCAAAAAATAGCTCTGATGAAGATACATTTCCATATCCTATCCCTTTGGATATTGCAGCACTCCTTGCTGAACCTAATGAGCCTATCATACCTGTTCATATGGTAGAGACTGATACTGACATGTGCTTTGAGGCTGATTCTGATAAAACTTCTTCAGTACATCAAGTTACATATGAGGAATGGAAAGTAGCATTAAATGATGATCCCAATTTTACAGGTGAGTGATATAGGCCACCATATTTTCAAAAATACTATGAACAAGAACAACTTCAGCAAGCCATCAATGACACAAGGAATAATAATGAGACTAATGATGCTACTAATGAAATTCCTACATCAAGTATAGACTCACATGAATATGAGTTTGACTCTACATCCGATGCCACTTATGATGTAGACATAGATACTGTTCATGAGTATGAAAGACTCCTCGAAGTAGGTGAAGGGTCTGGCGCTAGAACACAAGAATTTGATGTTGTAGATGTTGACTTGTCTTTCGCTTCCGACGTAGGATCTCATAGGGATTCAAACACTCCTTTGGATGAGACGGCTCTAGCTCTTGACTTGCTTTTTAACACTTTTGAGGGTTATACCATGAACATAGTTGAACCAGCCACTACTTCCCTTTCACTCCACCATCCTGATCTAATAAACTGGAACTCCCCTCTCGCATCCAATGAAGTCCTTACGTTCCAGAATGATTATGAACTAGCCTGTTACCTCCATGCTCTTGAACCTATAATGTCTTCCACCAGTGAATACGACATTAGTATGATAGAAGGGGATATCAAGTATCTTAGTCAAAAAATAAAAAATAGAAAAAATAAGAGCTCTGATGGTGAAAACCACATTGTGGCAGTATCAGAGCCAAAAATAGTAAAAATAAAAGATGTATCTGAGGGTGAAAACCTCTCTGAGGCACCCAAGGATGAGATACTTGATACTCTACCAAGCCATTTTCAAGAAAGATCATCAGTTCTGATTGAATTGACACAGCCAGTGAACTTGGGCACTGAGGCTACTCCACAGATTATACATTTAGCATAGTCATTATCTGCTAAAGAAAAAGAAGAGTTCACTAGATTCTTCCAACACAAGAAAATAAACTTTGCATGGGGTTATTCTGATATGCCTGGATTGGATCCCAATCTAATCATGCATCATTTGTCCATTGCACCAGATGTCAAACCTGTTAAGCAGAAGCTTCGAAAGATGCACCCTCATGTGGCACTGCTGGTTAAAACTGAACTAGAAAAGCTCCTTAAAGCTGGTTTCATAAGAGCAATTGATTATGCCGAATGGATTTCAAACATTGTTCCAGTTACTAAACATGATAAATCCATTCGTGTGTGTATGGATTTCAGAGATCTCAATAAGGCATGTCCAAAAGATGATTTCCCACTGCCTAATATTGATATACTAGTAGACATGACAGCAGGATATGAGATGTACTCCTTGATGGATGGCTTCTCTGGCTATAATCAAATTAAAATTGTGCCAAAAGACCAAGAAAAAACCACCTTCACATGTGCTTGGAGCACTTTCTACTGGAATTTTATGCCTTTTGGGCTTAAGAACACTAGAGCAACATATCAGAGAGCTGTTACTACTATCTTCCATGATATGATGCACAAAACTATGGAGGACTATGTGGATGACACTTTAGCCAAGAGTATGCAGTGAAGAACTCACCTTGAAGATTTGGGTCCCATCCTTGACCGCATGGAGCAGTTTAGCCTTAGACTTAATCCCAAGAAATGTGCATTTGGAGTCACTTCTGGAAAACTCTTGGGTTACATTATCTCAGCCAAAGGCATAGAAGTTGATCCAGAAAAAGTTCAAGCTATTATAGACATGCCTCCTCCTAAGAACATAAGTCAGATGAGAGGTCTACAAGGAAGGTTGCAATCCATTCGGTGGTTCATCTCACAACTAGCTGATAAGTCACAGCCGTTCACTAAAACTCTGCATAAAGGTGTCACCTATGAATGGAACGAGGAATGTGACAAGGGACTCAATCAAATAAAACAATATCTTTCCAATCCACCCATTTTGATGCCTCCTATCCATGGGAAGCCGCTTATACTATATATTTCAGCCACAAGTACATCTTTGGGTGCTCTCTTAGCTCAAGAAGATCAGAACAATAAAGAAAGAGCTATTTATTACATCAGCAGAACATTGGTGTCCTATGAAATGAACTACTCTGCTATTGAAAAAGCTTGTCTAGCTGTAGTGTTTGCCTCACAGAAACTACGACATTATATGTTGGCTCACACTAAAAAGCTTATTGCAAAAATTGACCCGCTAAAATACTTATTAAGCAAGGCTGCTCTCATGGGTAGGTTGGCTAAATGGGTCATGATCCTCAGTGAGTTTGATATTGAATATGTGGAAAGGAAAGCTATTAAGGGACAAGCAATTGCTGATCAGTTGGCAGAGGCTCCTCTACATGATCACCAACCTTTGAACATTGAATTTCCAGATGACTCCATTCTACATCTCACACATCAGTCTTGGAGTATGTTTTTTGATGGCTCATTCACTCAACAAGGATCAGGTGTGGGTATTTTGTTTATAACACCTCAATGATATTCTTTGCCTAAGGCCTACAAAATGATGTTTCCTTGCACCAACAACATAGCTGAATATGAGGCTCTTATCAATGGTATGAAATTAGCCCTTGAATGGCGTATAGATGAGCTCAAAGTCTTTGGCGATTCTTAGTTGATCATTAATCAAGTTAATAATGTATATCAAACAAAGGATGACAAGCTAATACCCTAAAAAAGAATGGTGGATGATCTTAAGTTATACTTTACACATATTTCTTCCAGCAGATTCCAAGAACAAATAATAAGGCAGCTGATGCTATGGCTACTTTGGCCTCAATACTACAAATGCCAGAAAATGACTTTAGGCATGAATTCCTGGTGGAAACATTATGCTACCCTACCTATGACAATCCTAAATCCAAGATGATCTGTTTAGTCATTGGACATGACTCATCCCGCTACCACCATATCTACTCTTATCTTCGGGACCAAATTATCCCTGATACCTATACCCGAAATGATAAATGTCACCTCATTTGTACAGCTTCACGGTATGTTCTTATAGCAAATGACTTGTATAGACGGGGCCTAGATGGTACTCTACTTAGGTGTCTAGAACCCGATGAGTCCAAACGTGCATTAGCTGAGGTACACGAAGGTATTTGCGGCTCTCATTCGAGTGGTCTGACGTTAGCTCATAAACTTATTAGAGCTGGATACTACTGGCCGGATATGGAAAAAGAAGCTGTCAAATATGTCAAGACTTGCAAGCAGTGTCAATATCATGGGAATTTGATCCATGCTCCTGCTAAGGAGTTCAGTCCTCTCATTAGTTTTTGGCCATTTCAACAATGGGCTTTTGACTTGGTTGGTCAGATACACCCTTCTTCTTCAAGAGGACATAAAGTCATAATCACTGCTATAGATTACTTTACCAAATGGGTCGAGGCAGTCCCTTTGATTGTAGCTGATGAAAGGACTATTGCTAAGTTCATTTTGAACTATATTATTTGTAGGTATGGCGTACCTTCATCTATTATCACTGACAATGGAGGACAGTTTAAGAACAAGGATTTGACAGACTTATGCACTAAATTCAGGATCATTCAGCATTGGTCATCTATTTATTATCCTCAGGGTAATGGACAAGCAAAAGCTTCTAATAAGACAATCCTGAAAATTTTGCACAAAATAGTTCATAAATCTGGTAGAGATTGGCATCTCCAGATTAATCCGGCTTTGTGGGCTTACAGAACAAGTATCCGAACACCAATGGGAGCCACTCCTTTTGCCTTAGTCTATGGGGCAAAAGCAATATTGCCAATTGAGGTCGAGATTCCAACATTGTGAATCTCTCTGAAGGGCCTCATCACTGATGAAGATACCAGAATATCTAGGTTGCAAGAGCTTGAACTATTAGATGAACGTCAGAGGGTGGCATTCGATCATCTTTGAGCATATCAAAAGAGAATGTCAAAAACATATAAAAAGAAAGTCAGATAAAGGGAATTCCAAGTGGGTGACCTCGTCTTGAGGGAGAACCCCAAGAATCAGCAGCAGAGAGCCCAGAAAGGAAAATTTGAACCAAACTGGCTTGGTCCATACATTATTACTGCAACATTTGGATTTGGTGCTTACCACCTCTCCACCACTAAAGGAGAGCAACTCAAAGAGCCTATCAACGCTCTTCATTTGAAAAAGTTCTACAGCTGACATTCTCAGTATGCTCATGTACATATTTATTGATCCTGAAAAAATCCTAAAAATTGATATATTGCACAAAATCCTAAAAATTGCAAAATGTCCTGAAAAAATGATCATCTTAGTGAAAACCTGGCAAACAAGCGCTTTGATGTATTTATTATCCTGGTGAAAACCTGGTAAATAGGCACCTTGATAATACAAAAAAAATAGAAAATGTGAAAAATAAAAAAAATAAAAAAAAATACAAAAATACAAAAAAATGAGATATTCAAAAAATACAAAAAAAGCAAAAAAAGAGAAAAGTACAAAAAAATTGAAAATGAGAAAAATGTGCCATTGATGAAAACCTGGTAAATAGGCGTCATGGTAGCAAAAATAGAATCTCTACCAAGATGGTGAAAACCTGGTAAACAGGCGCCTCTTGTTTTCCTGAAGTAACATCTCATCTCAGCATCGCTTGGCTCTTAGTTTCCTGCTTTAGTTTCCTTCCTTTCCTACTTTAATTTGTTTTCCCGCTTTCCTACTTTAGTTTTTTTCCTGCTTTGGTTTGTTAGCTCATGCGCTTGTCTTTGAGTTTTCCTCAACTCTTCATAGATTGGAATTGGTTCACACTTGGGGGCACCTGCTTGGTCTAGGGGGCATTGTCCTATCACTTTCGAAAACTCTTTTGAGCATTGGTCGCCAGTGGTTCCCACTATGCCTGCCTACAGATACCTAGCTTTCGTTCGATCTCTCTTCTTTGGGATTCCTCCCTTCTATCAATCACCAGTGATTCTCATTACATCTACCTACTGTCATTATCTCATTGAGACTTTGAATGTTATCTTTCCGAATTGACTTCAATCCGCTTGAACACGAACTTGAACTGAAACTCAAACTAAATGTGTGTTCCTTTGAGACATATTGAGCTTTGTTTTCTTTGAGTGCTTGTTTGTTTGCTTTGATTTTTTGCTTTTTGTTTGTTGGTTTAGTTCCAATGATCCAAAGAATTCATTTAAGAGGGGTGTCCGTCTATAAGAGCCTCTATCTTGTATTGGATGGCCATGTGTACCTCGACTCCTTTTATATGGATGCTTTGGTGAGGTTGGTTCTTCTCCTTGTCTTTTGAGTGACTTCTTTCTGCTACTGGTGAAATTGTAAACGCTCATCCTGTTAAGTGAACGTAAGGGTCACTGTGAGCAATCTTTGGCAAAAGAAGGAACTCTTGCGTGCTTGGTGTGTTTGTTCACAAGAGACATTCAGGTCATTCTAGCATTTATGCTCTAATGCTTATGTTAACTTGCTAGATTAAAAGGAATAGGTGTTCAGGTCATTCTGGCTCCTTGTGCCTTAATACTTATATCTTATTCCGACAAACCTAAGACTCTTGTCATATTCATATTCTCATGATAGTGATATTAGTGAGGATTGTATGACATCTTGCGATTGTCTGAACTTGAAAGGCTCTATGATGATAAATACGGTGAGTCCAACAACCAAGTCCTAGGGTTTGCATTTTCATTTTAAGCTTGCATCTTTAGCTTAGGCTTGCATTTGCATTCTCAGCTTTGAACTTAAGATGATGTCTTATTTGCTCTCTTAATTGTCTTCATCAAAGGCTCTCATCTATTGCCTCGGGTTCTTCTTGGTTGCACAAGTATCCGGTCTTCATTGTCGATCCTCGAACATATCTATCCTTTGATTAGTACCTGTTAAATATTGCTACAATCCTGCATGAGATGATTAGTACCATATACATTATATCCATTGCATTTTATTTCCATTTACATCCATAAACTCATTGCATCTGCATGTGCATCCGCTATAAGCATAAATCATCTATTTCACATTTATCTATCACTACATTGCATACATTTCTATTCATACATCTAAAGCATATAAGAGCACATCTCATAAACATCATACATTCAAGAAATTTACAACAAGTACAATGATATCAAAAGAATCATCGATCTCATATATATATATCTCTCCATCCAAATGTCATATACAAAGAGGTGCTACTCGAGCACAGTACCAAAAAAAAATAAAAAAATGAGCTATGATACAATCGAGATCCACTCCCACTGGGAGGGGGTGGAGGTGGAGGAGCCTGCTATCCTAATGTCTGTGGTGGTGGCATTGGTCCCTATGGAGGAGCCTGTGGAGGAGCCTGTGGAGGAACCTGTGGAGGTACTAGAGGAGGAGCCTATGGAGCCCTAGCATACTCAAAAAATGGCGGCACCTGCTCTGATATATCTGGAATAGCCCCGCAGTATGCTACATAGTAATAAGCCACCTGGGCGGCCTCATATCTCATCTCTAACCTTGAGTGCGCTAAATCTACCTGTAGCTATCTAATCTCTACATCCCTATCTGCCACTCGAGTCTCCTCTCAGATAAGACACGTGTGAAAATCATCACGCTCACGCTGCACCTACCGTACTCTCTCCTGGCTCTTTTTGAGAACCTCCTGTACCTATCCTACACCTGCTCTAGCTGCCACGTCTGGCATGTCAGTATCCTCCCCCTGTGGTACCTACTGGGATGTGTTAGCTGTATGTGGTCTCGTGGACCTCTGCTGTGTACCGCTACTCCCTGCTCCAGGATCTAAGCCCATAGTCCTAGCAAGGATGCTCACCTATCCTGATTGGGGCCTCAAAACTCTCTGCCCAGGTCTCTACTGTGGTGCCTGCTGCTGTGCAACCTGTTGTTGTATAGGCTGCTCTGCCTGCATCTGCTGATCCTATGCCTGCTGTTGCTATGCTGGCTGCTCCTGCGCTCCTGCGCCAACTAGATCTATGAACCTCAGCTGAGGCCATGCAATCAACTGGTCCCTGTATGCAGGTGTCACCCCTGCATTGGTGACATCCACCATGTAGTCCCATCATGCTAGTGGGATGCGTGACTCTATCGCGCATCACCCCAGATCCAATCATGCATGCCACCCCTTCTTCTCCTCATCGGAGAAGCGAGCGTAGGGGCAGTACTCCTGTGAAATATCCTGCTATCTACCAAACTGGTGCAGGACATGTGTAACCAAGAATCTCTCAATCATCTGAATAGTCTGTCCAATCAGTGGACATGACACGAACATGGTAGCAAGCTCTCTCTGAGCATCATCCCAGAGCTTAGTAGCTATCCAAGGTCTCCAGACTATAGTGACCATGTCATCCAACTGTGCTCTCCACTGCTCTATCTTACCCAACAGGGGCTGGGTCATCACACCTGAATATCTATAAATATAAGGCTCCAACGCCTGTCGCGTATCATGGAAAAGGGATCTACAAATGGGGAGGTTCTCCCAGGCCCAGACCTGTAAGATGAAGACTCCTGCCGCCATCGATCTCGCACCTTTGTACACAATCTCATGCATCTCATGATACATGTGTGCCAGCATACACTCTCCCCATCCAAATCTCACAGCTAGTCTATCCAGCATTCTCTATAGCATGGTACCCCAACCGCACTCTAGTCCATGCTGACCTCGATCAGGTACGAGGTAACAACTCAGAAATATAGCCAACACAACCTAGAATGGATGAGCTCTGCCATATCTGTGCACCAGATCCTCCCAAGAGATGGCCCGACCCATCACAAGATCATCCCTGAAGATAGTCCTCAAGGCCACTGTACCCTACCGTGGCTGTGTATTTTACTCAACACGAGTACCATGAATGGGTATCCGCAGGATCCTATATATGTCCTCGGTGGTCACTGTCATCTCCCCCATTGAAAAATGAAATGTGTTCATCTCCGAATGGAAATGCTCTACCAGTGCAGTAAGAAGGTCGTGATTCACCTGAATGTCGAGTAACTCATGCAAATATCCCAAGCCCAGAGCATTAATGTGAGCACTCTTGGCATCTGTCAGTCTCTAAACTAATGTAGTAATAACAGGGTGGTGTGCTCGGAATGCGACATCTGGAAAGTCAACCTGCAAAGCAAATGATGACACTGGGTCAGTACCTCAATCATGATTGGTTTTCACTACTACGACAACAACTACAGCAGAGCATCTATCCTATGACAAGACTCTACAAGACTTTATTTGGCTGATTTCATGCAAATCTGATAAAAATTTGGACACTTGCAACAGTCTTTCACGTGAAAAAAGTGTTCTTTCGCGCGAGAAAACTACCATTTCGCGCGAGAAAATAGAATGTCCGCATGAGATGACCTTCCAGGTCACACGAAGTTCTAGCATTTGAGCTTGCTAGTTCACGTGAGGAAACCAAAATCTCGCACAAAATGAAATCTAGGCCCGCGTGAGAGAACTACTTTCTCGCGTGAGATTTCACACTTTTTTTTCTAATTACGCTAGATTTTCTTAAATCTAACCTATCACGCTGTACGAATTAAAATGCAAGGAGGTTTATCAACTACTTACAGGTGCGTCATACTCCGGTGGCCGGGCATGTCATTGGAAACACTCAAATCAGTGTGTATGTAGTGGCAGACCCTCCATTTCTCTATCTTAGAGCTCAGAATCACTAAAAGACAATGATGAATAATGATTTGAAAATGACCCCTCCAGGCCTTATATAGCTTTTGACCTAATTTTTGAGAGTGCTCCGTTTTGCATGAAAATTGCACCCTTTTCTAAATCGACTGTTCTGAATCCATTTTCAGGATCAAAATCGAAATCTGACATCTCTAAGTGGCTCAAAATCACATTTTACATATTGGACTCCTTCTGGATCGGATGCTTGTGCAGTCAGCCTTCTGGTGTCATCTTCCTGTCAGATCCTCATCTTTGCATCATGTTCTCAAATCTTTGCTTCTTTTCATCAAGTCAACCCTAGTCAAAATTTGGTCAACCATGGTCAACTATGGTCAAACTTGGTCAACAAGACCTCTGCTTTGCTCTGATTCACTTTTGTAGCTTCGCAAATCTAGTCTAATTGCTTTTGCTCTGCAATCTCTTATTGTTTATCATCCTTCTGACATGTCGTCTTTCAATTTCGCTCCTGAGGGGGTAGGATGATTACATCATTTGAATCTTGTCGAATCTATTCTTGAATCAGTCTGATTTGAATCATCAGTTCTCATCGCTAGGGGCATCTTGGTGCCTCACATCTTGTTATCTTATCATCTATCTTTTAGGTATCTGAGCAATCTAACTCAGATCCTCAAGGGCCAAGCTTCGTTCTGGAGATGGTTCTTGAAATCTTTTTAGGTATTGGGGAAATCTAACCCTAATTCCTGGGAGTCAAGCTTCGTTCTGGAGATAGCTCTCAAAATCTCTTTTAGACCGTTATCTGGGCAATCTAACCCAGGTCTCGGAGGACTAAGCTTCGTATTGGAGCAATCTAACCCTGATTCGGAGATAGTCCTAAATCTGCATCTTCATCAATTGGTATTGGGGCAATCTAACCCTGATTTTGGTTCTCTTCTAAGACCGTTGTCTTTGCAATCTAACTTAGACTTTGGAAATTCTCATCATCTGTCACTTCAGACTATTCTTTGAATCAACGCGCTGTTCGCACATCAATTCAAAGAGGGGCAAATGTAATACCCCAAAATTGGCACCTATTTAATTTCATCAATTTTGGTGCATTATCTCGATTTTACATCACCAAAGTCCTAGTTCCCTAGGTAATTTTCTCTCTCCTACCTGACTTAATTTGACTTGATGTCAATTGCAAAGACCATAAATTGCAATAATCAAACGCTAAATTAATTCTTAAAGTCTTAGACTTAATTGGCTAAATTACCCCTATGATAAATTAATTTAATTATAAAGTCCTAAGTGCTTTCTAATTAAATTAAAATCTACCCTCTTTAGCTAATTACCCATAAAAAGGAATTAATAATTACTTGATATTCGAATGGACACACTTTTTTGAATTGATAATTCAAGATATTCAAAAGGTCACCTGTGTGGCATTTTCCATTCTTTTTATTAAGTAATTCTTGCATTTTTGTCCCAAAAGGGATATGAAGGGTCAGGAAACTCTTCATTCCTCTCCCAAGCTTTTCTATTTAATGAGCCTCTTCTTCTCATTCAAAAAAAGGCAATTTTGAGAGTAAAGGCACTATAGTGAATTTTTGATTGAATTTCAAGTTTTCATTTGCAACTAGTTTAATTTCTCATTTTAGTGTAATTGCATTTCTCATTTAGATTAAATTTGCTTAATTGTTCTTAGATGAAGTTCATTTTTATTCCAAAATCAACTAAAAATCTGCATTTCATATTTCCTTTCAAGTACTTTAGATTAATTGCATATTTCTCTCTAAGTATTCTTAGATTAATTGCATTCATCTTAGTTTGATTCTAGCTTTGCATATCATCTTTATGGCTTTCTTGGAAAATCCTCCGTTGTAGTAGCGGTCTGATGGTTGTTGGTTCTCCAATCTGAGAGCGATTATACACCCCACCTGCATAGGAGGCAACAGGTCACTTCCTCACGAATTTCGGATTGAATAATTCATATTCTCTTCGTAATTTGACCATAGGAGTAATGACTATGTTGCGTATGTGGTTGATTTAGAGGTCACATTCAAGCACACACAGATTCTGGTATGCTAACCTTTTATAGGAGAAGAATAAGTTAGCAAGGAGCATAGACTCAAGGATGAGTGGGTATTTTAAGGTGAGTAACTATTTTAGTTTCTATCATGGCTCCACTACTTCCATAACTTCACGTTTGCTAGTTCAGACCAAGTCAATCTAGTTACTAAGTGTTCCTATATTCTTGAAGCACTAAATATAGCTTATCCTCTTGCATAAATGATGTTGTCATTCTTATAACTGAATTTGTTATGCTATGTATGAAGGACCTAGTTTTTAGATGTTCTATTTTTCTCAGTTGCTTTTAAATAAGCTGGAACTTATGATTCTGGGCTAGTTAGATGTTTTTAGGAAATCATATTGTAATTCAGCAACAAAGTGAAATACTTTGATATTCCCTATTGTGCTTATGTTTTGTTAAATGAATAGATGATAGTTCTAGATTCCAATCTTTGAGTCGTAAATCATTCACACTTCCATGGGGGCCAACGCGGGAGGTGAATTCCCTATTTATGTTCAAGTAGGATTTAGTTAAGTTTCTTTGAAGTTGATAATCATTGTTTCTCCTACAACCTCTGGTAATAGAACCATTGACTATTTTCTGTAGCATAGGTTTACTTTTGAAGCACTATCTATTTACTGCTAAGCTTTTCCTTCAAGTTGTGAGTTAATCTGTACTTTCAGTTTCTAATTATAAATCTCCTCTAGCAATAGCTTTTACTTTAGTAGTGATGACTCTTGGAAGAACTAAAGCATAAACTTTGCAGCCACCATCTCAAGTTCACGTTCCCTGATTGATACATTTAATGAAGTTTAGCATGATTTCCTAAGTAGGTATGTGATAATTTTAAGCAATGAATCACTATAAAAGGATGTCCAATCCTTGAGTTACTAGGATATTATTCTAACCAGTCATTTTTGGCACTGTTACTAGGGATGGTGTCAATTTAGTTTGACCCAGAAGTCATTAAGTTAGTTTGCATTCTGCATTATTTGTATGCATAGACGTAGGGATCATTTTAGGAGATTCCTTCCTAATATTATCCAAGTAGAACCATTAGAGGTTTTTAATCAAGAATCTGAAGAATCCCACGCTGAGAACATACAAGAAGAAGAACCATTTGAGAATGTATTTGTAGATACCTATGAACAATTTCCTTCACCTACAACCTCAAAGGAATCATACCATTTGAATGACCTATTTTCTGAACCTAAAGATCAACCAATAATGGCCTAGCCTACCTTCCTTTTTCCTATTCCTAATCAATAAGTTAACCAAAACTTGAAGAATATACCTTCTGTTGTGCTTCCAAAATTCTATGGCCTCATCATAGAAGATCCAAAGACATTTCTTTGAAGGAGCTATGACTACTCAATCACTTCCCACAATCTAAAGCTATTTCCCTCTACCTTGAAGGAAGCTGCTTTGTGATGGTTCATGAGCCTGGGTTCCAATGCTATACAAGATTGGCCCGGGATGAGAAATCTATTTCTTAAAAAGTACAAGGACTATTGAAGAGGAAGAGACCTAAAAGGAGATGAAATTTTTAAATGTCTCAGAGAGATGATAAAACCTTGGAGGATTATGTCTCCAGGTTCATGTTCAACCTATAACACAATACACAACATAATCTGAATGCGGAATCCCAGAAACATCCTTTTCTAAAAGGTGTGAGTGATGGAAGTATAGAGGCCCTCGAATTCATGGTAGGAGGTGATATTACTCAGAAAGCTTGGGTTGACATAAAGGATATATGTGTGAATTACTCTAGAGCTATAGTAAAAAAGGGAAGAGGATTGAGAGACTTACCGCATAAGTCCAATGGTGGTTTAGGAGTATCAAAAATGGAGTTAACTAATTTTCTATTTGACTTTAAACAAGACATCATCAATGATCTTGCAACATAGCTAGATACCATGCAGGTGAGAAGAAAGAAAGATGAAGCTGATGCTATGCTAGCAGAGTATTGTCCACACTGTAGGGAGAAGAAAAAGAATTGTCGATGTAAGTATGTTGCAAGCTTGGAGTCCCAACCTATGCCTAATGAGTTAAAAGTTATTTATGAGAATGGAGAGGTGCTCTATGTTTCCTAGTGAAGGCCATGGGATCAGAAACCATGTATTCCCCAAGATCCTCTTCAAAATTTTAATAGTAATAATGCATGGAAAAATCAACAGCATAGTGGTTTTAGTGGGTATAATAGTTGGCAGCAGCCTCAGCAAGGTTGGAAAAAACCTCAGAAAGGCTGGTAGAAACCTCATCAAGGTTGGAAACAACCTTAGCAAGGCTAGAAGTAGCCACAGCAAGGTTGGCAATAGCCTTAGTAGGGTTGGCAACAACCTCAGCAACCCTGGCAATAGCCTCAGCAAGGGTGGCAACAACCACACAATTGGATGAACCAATCAGGCCAACAAGCTTTGATACCACCACCTCAATAGTAGGCTCTAATGCCTCCTCCTAAAGCCAACACTACTTCCCCTAAATAGACTCAACTACCTACTCAACCTACCCCTAATTCCAATAGTACTAAGCCCACAACACAACAACAAAGCTATGCTATTTCCTTGAATAATATCCAATTAAGATTAGGCATAAACCTTTCTTCGCCACAACAACCTATCATCACTAAAGTTGAGGATGCCTTGGCAGAACCAACTAAGGTGCTAGTACACCTTGCTTCTCCTGTAGCTCAAGAACCCCCATTTCCTCATCGGCTGGAGGAACAAGCTAAGCTAGTGGAGAACCAAGTAGTATTGGACTTGCTTACCCAACTAAAGCAAATGACAGTTAAAATACCCCTGTTAGATGCCATAAAAGAATTTTCTGCATATACTAAAGCCATCAAGGAATCTTGTATAAAATAGCCTAGGAGGAAGAAAAATGATCCCAAAACCATACATGTCCTAGGATAGTTATTTGACCTAATGTTGGAGAAATTGACAGTTCCAAAGTATTATGATCCTGGTAGCCCTATGGTCATAGTCACTATCCAAGGAATACAAGTCCAAAATGCTCTAGTTGACTTAGGTGCATCCATAAATGTCATGACCAAGGAAGTAATGTCTCAATTTCATATCATCGGTCTTAGGGAAACCCCCACCATCCTTTAGCTTGTTGATAGTTCCACCATTACACCTGATGGGATGGTAGAGGATGTAATAGTCACCTTGAATTCTTGAGAATATCCAATTGACTTTGTTGTCCTCTCTCCAAAGGCTAACATGGGAGGGTATCCAATAATTCTAGGTAGGCCTTGGCTGGCTACTGCAGATGCCTATATAGCTTGTCAGTCAGGAAAAATGACTATATCCAATGGAGTCAAAACTAAAAATCTGACTCTATATTCCCCAGCCCAACCTCTATTCCAAGATGACCAGATAATCTGGCCAGACTTGGGCGATACTAAACCTGAGGTCAATTCCATTCACCAATTAATGATGATATCCAAGGAACCATTTGTAGCTTCTAGGGGACAAGATGAAATAATTTCCTCCATTATCATGAATGAATATGGTATGCACTCCTCAATGTGTTCCCACAAAGATTGTGTTCTTGAAACTTTGTTACAACCTTCAAATGCTCCACAGTATTCAGAAACTTCACAATTCATTCATACATTATTGCCTCATGAAATGGAGTCTTCTCTAATTGCTCAACTGTCCATGGCATAAAAGGTCACTAAGCTAGAAGTCAGCCCAGGATGGCAGTTAAATATAAATAGTGCTTTGACACTCTCTTAGCAGCAAGTTGTCCTGCAGCTTCTAAAAGAACATCAACAAGCTTTTGCTTGGGATTACACTGACATGAAAGGTCTAGATCCTAAACTCTGCACTCATAAAATCTATATTAGTCTCGAATTCAGACCTATTCATCAACCTCAAAGAAGAGTTAATCTAGCTCTAAGGGATATAGTTAAGAATGAGTTACAGAAGTTGTTAAATGTTGACTTCATTTATCCCATTTCTGATAGTTAGTGGGTCTCCCCTCTTGTTATAGTACCCAAGAAAGGAGGAAAGTTGAGAGTGTGTGTCAACTATAGGGAACTTAACTCAGCTACTGAGAAGGACCACTTTCCATTGCCATTCATAGACCAAGTCCTTGATAACCTAGTTGGTAAGAAATACTTCTCTTTTCTGGATGGATTTAGTGGTTATAATTAGATATAGATAGCACCTGAGGACCAGGAGAAGACAACGTTCACATGCCCATGGAGAATATTTTCCTATTCAATGTTACCTTTTGGGTTGTGAAATGCTCCTACCACTTTCCAACGAGCTGTGATAAGTATATTATCTAATATCTATGCTAACTGGATGGAGATTTATATGGATGACTTTACCACATATGGGCATACTTTTGATGAAGAAAAGGAAAATTTAGAGAAATTTCTTTAGAGATGTCATGATTATAATCTCTCTCTAAATAGTGAAAAGTGCTTCATGATGATGGAAGAAGGGGTTGTCTTAGGACATTTCATATCTTCCAAAGGTATTCAAGTGGATCCTATCAAGATTGAAGTGATTAGCACATTTCCTACTCCAACAAAACAAAAATATGTGTGAAGTGATTCTGAATTTGCTTGGGATTCTGAGTGTGCAAAGTCTTTCCTGCAACTTAAAGAAGTTCTCACCACAACACCAGTTTTGAGAGGACCTAATTGGGGCTTTCCTTTTCAAATTCATACTGACACCTTAGACTATGCTATTAGTGTTGTGCTTGGTCAGAAGGTAGACTCAATTGAGCATGCAATTTACTTTATCAGTAAAAATTTGCAAGGAGCTGAGTTTAATTACACTGTCACTGAAAAAGAACTTCTTGCAATCATCTACTCCCTGAATAAATTCAGACACTACATTAGTGGATATGAGATCTATGTGCATACCGACCATTTTGCTATTAAATATCTCATGAACAAGCTTGCAATCTTTGGAAGACTCACTCGCTGGTTGCTTCTTATGTAGGAATTTGACATTACAATAATAGATAAACTTGGTAAGACCAATGTGGTAGCTGATTTTCTTTCTAGGTTGCATGTACCTGATGATCCTATAGCCATTGATGATAATTTTCCTGATGAACATCTCTTCCTATTGTCTACACACAATCCCTAGTATGTCAATATTGCCAATTATCTTACCACTGGTAAGACACCAACTCATTTCTCTGCTAAAGAAAGAAGATTGTTGACTGAAAAGAGCTTTAATTATTCATAGATTTTTGGATTCATGTTTTATATCGGTCCTGATCAAGTAACTAGAAGATGCATAAGGGAGGATGAAACATATAATATCCTCAGGGCATGTCACGATGAACCTTGTGGTGGTCATTTTGCTACCAAAAGAATAGCATTGAAGATCTTGACTACAGGCTACTATTGGCCCAGTTTACACAAAGATGCTGCTCAGTACACCAAAAAGTGTGACAAATGCCAATGCATGGGATGACTTACCAAGATAGATGAAATTCCCCTGTAGCCACAGGTAATTGTTGCACCCTTTGATAAATGGGGGATTAAATTCATCGACCCTATTGAGCCATCTTCACAAGGTAAGTCCTAAATCCTTGTATGTACTGACTATGTTACAAAGTGGGCTGAGGCTAAACCTATGAAGCACCCAAGGGATAATAATTTTGCAAAGTTCCTTTATGAATTCATCTTCACCCAATTTGGGGTACCAAGGGAGATTCAATCCGATCAAGGTCCTCAGTTTACTTCCAATTTAATTGCTGCTCTGATGGAAGAATATAACATCAGGCATGGTAATTCTTCACCCTATCACCCCCAAGCTAATGGGTAGGTAGAAGTTACCAATAAGGAGTTGGAGTCTATTCTCACTAAAATAGTAGCCATCCATAAGAAAGATTGGGCTATCTGACTTCCTGAAGCACTTTGGGCTTACCGAACTAGATGGAAGTCTACAACTAGTTTCACACTATTTGAACTTGTATATGGTCACTCTGCAGTCATACCTATAGAGTTTGAACATAAGACACTTAGGACAACTCTTAATCTTGGGATGGATCTCGCTGCAGCACATCAAGAACAAATACTAAGTTTGAATGGCCTAGATGAGTGGCAAAAATCTACCCTGCACAACACATAATTGATACAACACCAACGCAAGCAATGGCATGACAAGTATGTTAAGGAAAAAGTATTTTTTGTTGGTGACTGGGTGCTCCTCTATGACTCCCGCTATCAGCATAACCTAGGGAAATTCTAAACCAGGTCGCTTAAACCATATGAGATAATTGCAGTCTTTCCAAATGGAGTGGTTCAACTTTTCACAATTGATCCAGTTCATTTCAAATTATTGGTCAATGGTCACAGATTGAAGTTATATCACAAACCCCAGAGTAAGGATGAGTTCCTGTAGCAATTTTCTTTTGTCATTGGTGACACACTTCCTGCAGCAACTTGTAATGAGCTTTTTGCTCATTTGCCTTCCTCACTCTAGAAGATCTTGTCACTTTCATAATAAACACTTTCTTAATGAAAGTCACTTCTCCATAATAAAATTCCATTTCATTTCTTGTCTATCACCCATCCACCTCATTTTATTCTTCATTCATGGATAACAATGACTGCCACCTCAGCAACACTTTTGGTTAGTACACTTTCCAAGGTATGCAAGTTTAATTTGTTTTCCAATTATTTTCTCATATGCCTTGTCACCTGTGCAAGTGTGGGACCACTTGCCTAATTTAGCTGGGGGGGAAGTTATATCTTTTTTTTTGTCATTATGTTTATGAAATCTTTATATTTATTCTTTTATCTTGTCGTACTTGCATTTCTTGTCATGATTTGAAACTTTTTGAAAATCATTATGTTGCGTTGTCATTTCACATATATGAAGTAAAGGTGGCAAGTTATGTCAAGTACGAGTTCTGCAGAGAAGTACTTATGAGTAATTATGAGAAGTTAAGAGATAATTTGCATTTATTTTACTTATGAGCTCATTTTTTGAGCTTCACTACTTGAAATTTTCAAATTTGAAATCTTCCTATTACCCGCCTCCTTGTTTGAAATTGTTCTTGTCTATTTTTATCTCCTGCAACTCTGTTTTGGGTATTTTAGAAACCTAAGATGGGAGGTGACCTCATTCATAGGGAACTCACAGTGCATAATGTTTTGGAAGAAGACCAAGCCTACAGGCCATAATTTCAGGCAAGGGGTTGGTTGGATTATATTCAGAAGTTAACCAGCTGGAATGACGGAGTTGCACTATAGTTTCTTAACTCTTTAAAAGATGGAGTGGCTACAGTCAAAGGACTAAGGGTGCCATTTTTGCAGGCAATTTTGGTAGAAGTTATGGGGTTACCACAGGAAGGTGAGGAATTTGTAGAAAATCTTGATCCAACCACATCCAAAGCTTAGTTCACTTTGTATTCGGACCCACCACTTGAAGTTGACTGGAAACAAGGTACATTTAGACTATCTCTTCCAGAGTCATTTAGGCAATGTGCGGATCATGTCATTAGATATTTTACCTGCAAAGGGTGGCATTCATTCTTGCATTCCATTCACTTTAAATTTTTGAGTTGTCTAAGGAATGACAATAGGCCTATCAACGTTCCTAGTTTCGTGTTTAGCATCTTGTCGAAACAGGCCACTCTAGTTCAGGAGGGTAAACATAATTCTATCTCACATCACCGTTTAATCAAATTGATAGTTGAGAAAGCCTTAAGGGAGTAGTTAGAAATCTCTTGGGATGAATTTATGCTACAAGGGTTTAAGGAGCCAACCATAGAACCAATTGGGTGGAGAGTGGGATAGAAGATTCATACCGATAAGGGGGCTAGAAATTTTTTTATTGAACTTGGACAATGTTCTTCATCCAAGAAGAAATCTAGGTTTAAGACCCCTAATTCCCCTCATTCCTCTACTTCAAGGTCAGTTCATGAAGAGGAATTGGAGACTTCTACAGAAAAGGCTGAAGTTTCTCCTGTAGTGGAAACGGTTTCCCTAAAGGACAGGATAAAGAAAAATAACCCTGGTGTTGTTTGGTAAGCTAAGGCATCTCTTGCAGCCACAAGTACTTCCAGAAAAAGGAAAGTTTTGGAAAAGAAGGAAGAAACTCCATTAAGGAGAAGTAATAGGAGGAAGTCAAACACAACTGTAGAGATTCCAGTTGATGAGCCAAATGTAGAATAATATTTTGGACGGAAGGAAGAAGAGGTTAGAAACATTCAACAAGAAACAAAAATACAACCTGAAATCTCTAGGCAAGAAGAATAGGGGATAGATATTATGTAGTAGGAAAAATTTGAGGGGTTTCCTGATACTGAAATAGAGCAGGTCCCTAGTAAGCCAGTAAATGTAGAAGTCGTCATAATTGGTGATGACTCCAGCTCAGAAGAGAAAGCTTATGTGTTTCAGAGGAGAGGTTCAACCTCTAGGAGTCCTCAGGAAAATGATTTAGATAGTGATGACTCTAATAGTTACATCAGGGAAGAAGATGACACAATATTTTCTCCTATAGTGGAATCTCCTATAGCAGAAAGGAGTCCCTATGAAGAGAACCCTGATATTGATGTAGACCTTGTTAATAAGGTAGTAGACAAAATTTTGAATGAAGGATTAGATACATTAGCCTCAATGGCTCAACAATGCTCTAATACCGAGCAGTCTATGATCATCTGGATAGATCCTCTAAATAGGGAAAGTGCTAACAATGGTAAGTCATCTGTTCCTCAAATAGTAGACAATTCTTGCATTAGTTCAATAACAGATCAATTTGGTTCAACATCTTTGTTATCTATTATCTTCCAATTGTCTAAGCAATTAAATTCTGAGAGAGAGCAGTGGAAATAACAATGAAAAGAACTAAATAGGGTAATAGACTATCATTATTCAGAAACACTTGTTCAGGAGGAAAAGGTAGAATAGCTTATTGTGAAACTTAACAAAATCACATCTCTAATTCCTAACCTGATGGGCTGTAGATCACCATCACCTGTCTATGCCTTGTTTCTTAAAGAACAGTTGTTAAACTATCAAATGACCTGCATTATGTAAGGAAAATCTCCCTCATTGCAAGAGCCTACTTAGTTTTCTCAAGCCTTCCATAACTCTCCTACAACCATTCAAAATCTATTATGTGAACTCTATCTCCACAACCTTGCAGTCCCAAATGACCGAGTTTGGAATCCCTTACTTTATGTTGGGGATATTCATCTTAGAACCCTTATGTCCTGGGTATAGAATGAAATTAGTTGGGACACTCAAGCCAAAGTGTAAAGGGATTTGGAGCCATAAATTCTCTTATATTTAAGACCTGAAGCCAAAGATCCTCGAACTTACTATTACAATTGGTTAAGAATTGCCCCCTCTAAATCAGGTAGCAAAGTCATCTATCCACTCAAAAATGAAGCATTTAATGCATATGAATAGTTGGTAGATTCTGAATTGCCTGAGGCTAGAAATGTCATTCAGTGGTGCTGGAATAGTTTATCTAGGGAACTGAGAAACATAGAACCACATTCACCTCTCAACTTTGCTATGGCAAACCAACACGCACCTTGGTATATTTCCTTGGGAAGAGAGAGGGAAAGTTTATGGATTCAACTAACCTTTTAGCCTCCATTACTGATGTCTCCTCTCCTTGCAAACTTAGAAAATTTGGAGAGTTTTGATATGAAGAAAGAGAAGGACAGGTGGAAATGACAGAGAGACAAAGGGATTCTATTGGAGTCTTGCAGAAGGAGGTACTAGGTAGAGGACAACTGTTGATTACAGATTGATAGCTAGGTTAAAGAATTTGTTTGCTGTGGGACCAGTAAATAGCTAAGTTGGGGGGAATGATGAGTCAAGTTTATGGGATATTTTGTTTATGATTTTCTGAATCTAGACTTAAATATCTTTTGGTTTTTCATAAACATTATGCAGACTTTTATGTTTCTATGCTTTAACCATATGCATATTTGATACTTTGGAAACTAAGGACAAGACTAAATATATATGTATAGACTAATGAATGTTGTGATAAAATCTAGTATTTCTCTTCTCTAGTTTTAATGGGCAGTGTTCCTGCAACCATGTGACAAGGATACGTTAAAATAAGAAAAATTATTATAATCTTTGCCTTGGATTTGTGTTGCAGATTTTGGTATGCTAACCTTTTGCAAGAGAAGAAGTCAGCAAGGAGCATGGACTCAAGAATGAGTGGGTCTTTTAAGGTAGGTAACTATTTCAGTTTCTATCATGGCTCCACTACTTCCATAACTTCACGGTTACTGGTTCACACCAAGTCAATCTGGTTACCGAGTGTTCCTATATTCTTGAAGCACTAAATATAGCTTATCCCCTTGCATAAATGATGTTGTCATTCTTATAATTGAATTTTTTGTGCTGTGTAATGGACCTAGTTTTTAGGTGTTCTATTTTTCTTAGTTTCTTTTAAATAAGCTAGAACTTATGATTCCAGGCTAGTTAGATGTTTTGAGGATTTCATACTGTAATTCAACAACAAAGTGAAATACTTTGATATTCCCTATTATACTTATGTTTTTTTAAATGAATAGATGATAGTTCCAGATTCCAATCTATGAGTCATAAATCATTCACACTTCTGTGGGGGCCCACATGGGAGGTGAATTCCCTGTTTATGTTTAGGTAGGATTTAGTTAAGTTTCTTTGAAGTTGATAAGCACTATTGCTCCTACAGCCACTGGTAACAGAACCATTGACTATTTCCTCTAGCATAGGTTTACTTTTCAAGCACTATCTATTTAATGCTAAGCTTTTCCTTTAAGTTGTGAGTTAATTTGTAGTTTCAGTTTCTAAGTATAAATCTCCTATAGAGATAGCTTTTACTTTAGTAGTGATGAATCTTGGAAGAACTAAAGCATAAAATTTGCAGCCATCATCTCAAGTTCACATTCCTAGACTGATACATTTAATGAAGTTTAGCATGATGTCCTAAGTAGGTATGTGATAATTTTAAGCAATGAATCACTATCAAAGATCCTTGAGTTACTAGGATATTATTCTGACCAGTCACCCAGCATTAAGGGAGATAGTCAAAATTGAATTGCAAAACCTATTAGATGTTGGTTTTATATATCCTATATTTGATAGTAAATAGGTATCACCTCTGGTTATAGTACCCAAAAAGGGGGGTAAATGGAGAATTTGTGTCGATTACGGGGAGTTAAACAAAGCTACCAAGAAAGATCACTTCTCATTACCATTCGTTGACCAAGTACTTGATACTTTGGTTGGTAAGAAGTATTTTTCCTTTCTTGATGGATATAGTGGATACAATTAGATAACTATTGTTCTAGAGGATCAGGAGAAGACTACATTCACATGTCCATGGGGAACATATGCATATTTAGTTCTACCTTTTGGATTGTGTAATGCTCTAGCAACGTTTCAAAGAGTTGTAATTAGTATTTTTGCTGACATATCACATGACTGTATGGAGATATATATGGATGACTTTACAACATTTGGAGTGGCATTTGAAGAGGCTTTGAAGAATCTTGAAAAGGTACTAATCTAGTGTAAGGAGAATAATCTATCCCTTAATAGTGAGAAATGCTTTATGATGATGCCAGAAGGAGTGGTACTTGGGCATTTCATTTCAGCAGCAGGATTTTAAGAGGACCTAGCTAAAGTTGAGGTAATTACACTACCTACTCCTACTAAACAAAAAGATGTAAGATCTTTTCTAGGACATGCTGGATACTATAAATGCTTTATTCAAAATTTAAGTTAAATTTCTAGTCCTCTGTACACATTGCTTACAAAAGAAGCTAAATTTATCTGGACACAAGCATGTGATGAGTCCTTCCTAAAGCTAAAGAAACTCCAAACAACTGCACCAATCCTAAAAGGACTAGATTGGTCTATAGCATTCCACATCCATACAAATGCATCAAATTATGCCATAGGTGTTGTGCTAGGATAAAAGCCTACTAACCTTGAGAATGCAATTTACTATATTAGTAAAAGCCTCCATGGCCCTGAATTGAACTACACAGTTACTGAAAAGGAACTCCTAGTTGTAGTTTATGCATTGAAAAAATTCTGACACTATGTCACAGGCTATCCCATTTTTTTTCACAATGATCACTTAACAATAAAATATCTTATTAACAAACCTGCTATAACAAGTAGACTGGAAAGATGGCTCTTACTATTGCAGGAATTTGATATAACAATTGTTGATAAGCCAAGGAAGGCCAATGTAGTTGTTGACTACTTGTCTAGACTACAAAATAACGATGAAGACACTACTTAGGTTGAAGATACATTTCCAGATGAACACCTATTCCATATAGCAATCAAAAACCTGTGGTATGTAGACAAAGCCAATTATCTTTTAGCAAATAAGATGCCTCCACATTTTTCTTAGAAAGACAAGAAAAAGCTTATAGAGAAAAGCTTTCAGTTTTCATGGATAGATAACAATCTATTTTACACTGGTCTAGATCAGATTATGAGAAGGTGTGTGAGAGAAGATGAAGTATATGATATACTCCATGCTTGTCATGATGAGGCTTGTGGAGGTCACTTTGTAGCCAAGCAAACCACCTTGAAAATATTAACAACAAGATGTTATTGGCCTCAATTACATAAAGATGCAACCAGTTATACAAAAAAATGTGATAAATGTTAGAGGATGGGTCATCCAGTGAAATCAAATGAGATGCCACTTAATCCACAAGCAGTAATGACACCCTTTGATAAGTGGGGTATGGACTTCATCAGACCAATTGATCCTCCATCAAATGGAAAATCCTACATCTTGGTTTGTACAAATTATCTGACAAAATGGGTAGAAGTGAAAGCTATGCAGAATGCAAGGGATGAAAAAGTAGCAAAATTCTTTTATGATGAAATTTTTACTAGGTATGGAGTCCCCAGAGAACTTATAATGGACCAGGGAGCACAATTCACATCAAACCTGATCATTGAGCTGAAGAAGGAGTATAGCATAAGGCATCATAAGTCTAGTCCTTATCATCCATAAGCAAACAGATAGACAGAGGTGACAAATAGAGAATTAGAGGCTATATTAATAAAGACAGTATAGTTGCATCGTAAGGATTGGAGTAGTCAATTAACATAAGCAATCAGGGCTTACCGTACCACATGGAAGACAACAACATGGTTCACACCATTTGAGTTGGTGTATGGAAAAGCAACAATGTTTCCCATAGAATTTGAACACAAAACATTGCGCACAACACTTGAGCTAAACATCAATCTTCCTGCAGTACAAACATAACATCTCCTCCATCTCAACTCATTGGATGAAATGTGCAAGTCAGCATTGGAGAGAATAGAGCTAATCTAGAACCAAAGGAAAATATGACATGATTCACATATCAAGAACAAGTAATTTCAAGTAGGAGATTGGGCTTTATTATATGATTCTAGATTCAAGGAGAACCTAGGAAAGCTGAAAACCAAATGGCTAGGATCCTATGAAATTCAATATGTCTTTAATAATGGAGCAGTTTAGATGACCACACTTGATCTAGTACAATTTAAGCTCCTTGTCAATGGACACTGCTTACACCTGTATCACAAGCCTTAAACCAAAGAAGAATTCTTGAAATAATTCAACATGCACAATTTAACAACCCCTCAGAAAATAGTTCCTGCAACAAAAGGTGAAAGCCTTCCTCCTTCAGCATCACCATGACATACATTCACCAGCACTCATAATAAAACTTCATTTAATGAGGTATACTTCTTCATTCACTTTTCTCTTTTGTTCTCACTAACTCATCTCATTCCTATTTCTTCCACCCACTCCAAAAACCATGTCACCCACAATTTCTATTTTCGAATGCTTTTAATAAACTGCCACATCAACAATCTTATGTGGTTATCGGAATTGACACTCTCATCAGCTCACATTCACATATGATAACTAATCACTAGGTAAAACTTTCTAACTCCTTACTTACTTTTAGCACATAGGTTAAATTAATTATATCTAGTAGTGCATTAATTATATAATATATGCATTCAACCAGTTTCCCAACCTCGTGCTCAATTTATCAAGTGAGGACACTTGTTAAACTTTCGTAGAGGGTAGGGGAAGTGTACTAACTTCCAAGTGCCATTCATAAACTACCCTTGTCACATCCCTATCACATCAATGTTGTACTTAGGCTACGTTCCATTAATTATTTTAATCCTACACACATTTGTCATACTTTCAAATTCTAATTTCCTGAACTTGACATGATTTTAAAAGGACCAATATTAAATTGCGAGGTAACTCGCACTTAAGGTTGTGATGTCCTCTGAAATCAATAACATTATTATTGATCATGTTAAGCACAACAGAGGTAATGTAAGTGAAAATATCATCATTTTCAAGAATAGCAATTGGGATTTCAAGAAGAAGGTATTTTCAGAGTATAGGGAGACTAAGGATTAAAAAAAATTGAAGACTGGGCATTTCTAAGATGGGTGGAAAATTACATAGACATGAACCATTCGTCCATGGTATTTTGCTAGCAGATGTTGAAGCAGTCTGCAGATTCAATGCATGCATCTAGCTTGGCTATTTTCTTTAGCTGACAGAGTTTAATGAGGAGGTTGTTGTAGAATTCATGAGCACTTTTGAATAGGGAAAAGCAACTATGTGGGGTTTGATAGTTGTTGCTACTGAATAGAGAATTGTAGAAGTTACAGGGTTACTAGTTGTCATAGAACATTATCTAAATGAGCATGATGCCAAGTTATCTCGAGCTCAATTCTCTAGGATGGGTGATCCTCCACTTGAAATTACTAAGTAGGGGTGCATGAGATTGTCTCTTCCACAACTGTTTCCAGAATTGGCTAAACACATTATCAGGTATTTAACTTGTGAAGGAAGATTTTTGAACCTGCATGCCCATCATTTCAAATTGCTTAGATGTATTAGGCATAATCTTCAGTTCAATATTCCCAATTTTCTTTATAATATGTTAAGCATTAGTGCCGAGGAAATGCAAAAGGGTAATGCAAATTCCATAAGCCATCATGCCCTAATCAAGCTTTTGGTTGAAAAATATCTTAGGGATGTTTCTCCCATGTCATGGGCAGAATTTGTCCAATTTAAAACTTTGCAACCCCAAGTAAATCTTGTGGCCTAACCTCTAGAAGATGCAGTAGAATCTTTCGATCATACCAAAGAAGCAACTATGAAAGAAAAAGAATCAGAATCACCCCTCAAAAACCAATTTCTTGAACCTATTCCAGAGAGTAATATACCCACTTCTTCCTCAAGAAAAGGAAAATAGAAAGTCAGAAAAGAAATCCCTAACTTAGAAGGTGAAATTTCAAACCTTGCAATTCAAATAAATAAAAGAAAATGGCTGAGTCCTGCAGTTACTGTTCTTGCAACATCTACTCCTGCAACACATAAGCCAAAAAGGTCTTGCCAACCTAAAAATGTAGTGGTTGAAGAGGAAACTGTGCGTAGAAGCCCTCACATATGAGGACAAGTGTCTCCACCTTCCCTTCAAAACTCAACTATTCCAGCACCAAAACCTACTACAGAGCCCTTTGTTGAATATATTCCTAATGACTCCCTTACGTAGGTAGAACCCCAACATATGGAGGAATCTTCTAATGATCAAGAACCTAGCAGTAACATACCACATAATGATTAAGGAATGCCTGAGCCAAGCCCTAATGTAATGCAAGAGAGCATTCCTATGAATGTTCAATCTACTCCTCCTCAGCATCTTGTATATTCCAATGTATCCATTATACCCTACTAATCAACATGGTTCAATGACTACTTTTAGCAGGCTGCTAAAGAGAAGAAAAAGAAAGCTCAGATGCAAGAGTTCCCTTCATCAACATTTCAGTCTATCCTCTTTCATCTATACAACCATTTTATCTTTTAGAAGACATGGTGGAAGCAAGAAAGAAATCAAATGCAAAGGGAGATATTTGATAAGGATGAGGAAATTGAATCTCTCAAGGAGTAGCTAAAGAAACAAAAATAGCAAATGGACAAGACCCTAAAACTAGCTGACCAGGTCATAGCTTGTAGACTGCTACCTAGGGTATATGCTATTTTCTTAAAGGAGCAATTTATGTTATTCCATCTTATGATGAAAATCAAGGATATTGATTGTGAATTCAAGTCGGCCCAAGAATTCTATGGTTTGTATTAGACTCTTCCATCATGGCAACAAAATCTATTATGTGAGCTCTATTTGCACAATTTTATTATCCCACATGAAACAGAGTGGAATCCTCTTCTCTATATAGGGGACATTCACTTAAGGGCCTTGATGTTATGGATGCATAATGAGACAAACTATGATAGATAGGTGAACACTTACAGGGATCTAGAGAAATATGATCCTTTTCCATTAAGGGATGAGTCACATAAGCTTGATGTTCTTTTGAGGGATTGGCTGAATTTGACTTATGGGAGACCAAAGCCTGAAATCAAGGAGAAAGTATTTTCATTAAGGGATAAATTTTATAGAGATTATTAGACATTGCCCAATTTTATAGCCCAAAGATCTCTTTTAGGGGTCAGAAGTAGGTGGAACAGATTGCCAGAAGCTTTTAGGAAAGCAGAACCACATAGCCCAATTAATTATGAAGTAGTTGTCCACAGAGTGACTAAATACATGTAGTTGGGATGACAACCCAGAAGGGAATTATGGATTCCCTTATCCTTCTAGTCACCTACACTCTTTCGGCCTCTATACGACATCAATACTACTAGATTGGATTAGTTGGTTGAGGAGCATCAAGGAAACCACTTGGAATGCACAAGGGGGTTTTAATACACTTTCAAAAGTTGAAAGAAGGGAAAGATGACCATCAGTGATTTTAGGACCATAGCTAGAAAATACAATGCTTGAGGACAAGCATTCTGTTAGTAGGGGGTAGATGATGAGTCCAATTATTGCCTCAATTTTGTTATAATCTTCATATTTTGTTGATGCTCTAACAAACATTTCCAAAATATTTATGACTTATACTTATGTGAACTTATGGTAAGTACAACTAAAGCCACAAAATCTATGGGTAGCTTGAGTGATATGTTTTGCTGACTATTATAAATATAATGCAGTACTTCATATAGTTATTTCAAGCCGTGTTCTAACATTTAAGTAGGATTTAAAAATGTTGACTTGCATATGTGTATTGAATGTTACTAACCTTTCAGGTAAATAAGGAGCAGTGTGAAGAATGGCGCAATTGCATTAAAGGAGCATTAGAAGACCAATCATGGCGGGAGAATCCAACATAGTTCTGATGGATATGCTATTCTTTGAAGGAGTTGTTGTTCTAGAGAATATAGGGAATCAGTCTTGCTATATTTATTTAGAACGTTTATTCTGTTGTCAATAGTAATTATATTATGTCATGGTTGTTTTATCTCCTCCATATTTGGTGAGGTTTAAGGAGACTTTTCAATTATGTTTTCAATAAGTGTCAATCCTTAAAATAAAGGGATTTTGACTGATTTAGTAGGTAATGAGAAAAGATAGAATTATGTATTCAATATAGTGGGAGTTGATCTATTTTTTTCTTCATGAGTTATTTAGTTGTTATGTAACCAGTTAAGAAGGATTTAATGGAAGAGTGATTTTGGATTATTTCTTGTGTTGAGTAGTTAGCAGAAGCCAACCAAGGGGGCCCACTTGGAAGGTGGATTAGATTAAGTTAGAATAGATTTGATTCCTATACTTTTTGTATTTTCAAATAGAGTTACTATTTTACTCCTACAACATTTCCATTGTGGTTGTTCCTACAGCATTTGTAGAGATGGGTATAGTGAATGTTTTGAGTTGTTAGACAGGCTTAGATTCATTTCATAAGTTTTTTACAGTAATTCCATTCAATAGTCAAGTGTGTTTGCTTCCCTGTAGTAATAGCATAGATTCCTTTCATGCATTTTATCTTCCTGCAGCATAGGTGTTATGACTCCTAAAGGAAATTAGTGCACAAACTGTGCTATCCCATTTCAAGTCTACATCCCTGGATTGACAATATAAATGCATTTCATGATGGGAATAGGTAATCCTTAGTATAGATATATTACGATTAAGAGATACAATGGCATGATTATATTTACCTATTGTGAGACTGTTCAATAAGTACGCTTGGGAATCTTGTCAGGCATTTCTTGCAAAATGTTTGTATCAATATCAATCAAATATTTTGGCTTTCTATAAATAATTCTAGGAGCATTAAAAATATTATGTGTGAATTGCATACCATCTTGAGTGCCTTCAACATGACATGATGTTGTTCCTACACCTTGGAATGTAGATAATGGTGTGCCTTCAACATGATACAATTGTGTACGTCCACTTTGGGATGTAGACAATGGTGTGCCTTCAACATGAAACAAGGGGGTGCGTACACCTTGGGATATAGAGGATAGTGTGCCTTCAACATGATACAAGGGTGTGCCCACACCTTTAGAAGTAGACAATGGTGTTTCTTCAACATGATACAATGGTGTTCCTCCAACATTGAATGATGATGTCTCTTCAACTTGGGAACTCACAGATGATGTGCCTACATCTACATAATTCAATTGTGTTGTTGCATGCAAGTTTCTCATTCTTTTTCTTTTTTTTTCCAATTCCAATTCTCTCTTACTTTGTATTGATGATGTTTCATGTTCCTCATCCAAAGAAAAATCTTCTTCTATGGTATCCAACTTTTTTTGTTCATGAAGTTGTCTCATTCTTTCCCTTTTCTTCTCTTTTTCTCTTTCATGCTCTTTCGGTGTTAAAGTCTTTGCTCGTTTCCTTGGCATGGTGATGATTTCTACATATGAATTGATTACAATAAATTTATTACACTAATATCAAATTATGTATTCAACAAGTCTATATCATAGGTCAATTATAAACCAAAAAACTCTTTATTCACATTTCACATGTAAAATATTAAAAAACTTACCTCAATCGATAAATTTCGATGAAGAATGCTTGACTTTCACAATTTGATGTTGATTTTTGAACAAAAAGATGGTGCAAATTGATAGAATATGCTTCTTTGTCACCTTCAAGACCATGAAAAGAAAATATTTGTCAAATAAAATGCAAAAACTAGATAATATACAAAAAAAGTGGGCCTCTTTCACGAGATCTTTAACACATAAGACCATTTTTTTTTAGTCTTACATAGTGCGCACACACTATAGCACATGTGCCCTATGCAAAAACTCAAAAATGTAGTCCATATTCTTACATAGCACACAAGAGGTATAGGGTGTGCGCCCTATGCAAAACTAGAGAGAGAGAGAGAGAGAGAGTTCTCTTCCTCTCACTCTGACTGTTTCTCCTCACAATTGAAATCTATGACTTAAATAGGCCACATGTGCTATAGGATGCATGCCCTATGTAAGTCATATATTTCCATTGTGAGGAGAAACAGTCAGAGTGAGAGGAAGAGAACTCTCTCTCTCTCTCTCTCTCTCTCTCTAGTTTATAATTGAAATCTATGACTTAAATAGGGCACATGCGCTATAGGGCGCATGCCCTATGTAAGTCATAGATTTCCATAGTGTGCATGCCCTATAGTGTGCATGCGCTTGATAAGGCATTGGAATTTACCAATCATAAGGCTTGGATTTTCCTTGGACATCCAACCCAGAGGCTTGGAGGCTTCAAATAGCCCTGAGATGTGTTTTCCAACAGACATACAAAAAAATGACAACTTTTTTTGTGTGCTCTTCGTCAGGTTTACTCATGGATCAAAAAAGTAAAAATAAGATGACATGATATTTTAGATCTCTCTGTTAGCTATCTAAGCATATAATTTATTTTCAATTCTGATTATGCTAAGTTTTTCATCTCTAATTTCTTTTGTGTGTATGTCTATTTTTTGTTAAAAACCAACGTGTAGTATTTTGGGCATAGATTTTAGGTCATTCATTGAATGTTGCAACAAGTTGCATTTTTATAAACTAGACTCCATTCTACACACTTTAAAAAAAAAAGAAAATTTGATTTTTGATTAGTTTTAAATGATTTCTAGGGGAGCACACAGAAATTTCATGTTTTCAAGATGTGTGCACTTTGTAAATTCATCAAAAAATTAGCAAAAAAACCCAGGATAAACTACGTGGTGTTAGCTAACTTCTCACTGGAGCGATTAAAAAAATTCAAAAAAAAAAGTTTACATTTTAGGGGGAGCACACCAGATGCTATGTTATGTTTTTTCATAAAAAATAGGACCACTTTTTGTGCTCCCCCTTTTTGAGGGCCTTAATCTGCACCATTTTCAAAATAAATTAGTAGTTTAGGAACTAGATTTAGAGTATTACAACTCTTGTTCTTGTCGCATCTTAAAATTTTGAGTCTAACTATCTTCAATTTCTTGTTGAAGTTTAGAGTTTTCTAATTTCAAGAAAAAAGTGGCATCATATACCCCCTTTTTGGTCCCTCATCTTTGTGCACTTACCCATGTATATCGATACGCATTCTTAGGTATTAAGGGCAATAATGTGAATATGATTACAAGATACATCTAATGGGTACAGAGCCAATGTAAAATATAAATATAAATTTATATCTTTTTGACCTCAC
Organism: Chamaecyparis obtusa; assembly: GCA_027943335.1. Taxonomy (NCBI): domain Eukaryota; kingdom Viridiplantae; phylum Streptophyta; class Pinopsida; order Cupressales; family Cupressaceae; genus Chamaecyparis; species Chamaecyparis obtusa. The sequence continues at coordinate 810,089 of BSBK01003318.1, read as the reverse complement.
CTTCGATGAGGCTACAAAGAGGAATCAATTATGTTATATATGTAGGTATTTCATAATATCAATTGTCCTAAGTAGCTAAAATAGTGAAGGTTTGTGTATACCATAGATAAAATATAAGTTTGATTCAAATGGGGGATTCAAATGGATGTACACATTATAGAACACTAAATAATGTAAATGAGAATTGACTATCCTTGGGGGAATTTTCCATGAAAATTTCCTATATATCAAATTCATGTCCATTTGGAAATGGTAGGAAAATATTTTTAAATTTTCTTTACCATTTTTTGGAAGCTAATATATATATTATTTAAGGATTGCAACATGATAATTTACTAAAGTATAATATTTTAATTTTGGTTTATATATATGATATGTGTGCATGATTATATTTCTATATCAGTGTTTTTTATTAAAGGTAAACTAGTTTTATAGGGGCTAGAAACTTGATTCACAAACACATCAACAAAGAAAAGCAAATCTAGTCATCAACTAACAACAAAACATACACTAAATAGACGCTAACCAAAAGGACCAAAAACATGGGAACAACACCCCAAAAACCTACAAAGTCTTAACTAGATCCTCATTCTTATGAATCAATTCCTCATTAATACTCTTTTCCTTATTTCTAAGTTTGGTAGCAGGCCCATGATTAGTGCCTTCGTCCATTTTCTCAGCAATAACAACTGCTTAGCTAGCACACCCTGAATCCTTGCAACAAACCATCTTGGTTGACTTGATGCTAGGTAAAGGTGAAGCAAGAGAAACTTTATTCAGGGCTTGAAGAGCCTCTGCTTGTTCATTTAGTTTCATCAAACCTTCAGTATAATTATCCATGGTAGTCTTACTTACGACAACCATTTTTTTTTTTGGATGTTATTTAAGGTATCCTCAAGTCTATTTATACATATGTCATGGTCTATCTTGAGATTAATAATATCTTTGGCAAGAGTTTGTGTGCTAACCATGATACTATCTAGCTTTAGACTAGCAAGGGAGTTTTTTTCATTTAAAGCATTGATTTACTCCACAATCCATGAGAAAAAAACATTTTGATTGTCCATCAAATTCTTAATATACCTAGAAATGTTCAGATTTTCCAAACAAAGGACTCATTCTCAATTGGGGTGTCTTTCCCCATCTCAAAATGAATCTCAACATGGATTTCCATGTCCACATCATTCTTCATGCCTTTAAGAGGATGAACAAGGGACATGAGAGTAGAGTCTAAAGTCTTCTTGGAATTTTTAATATGAGATATTTTTAACTTATCCTCCATAGAGAAGGACCTAGAAGGACCCCTTTTATCCTTAGATTTACCTAGACCTGAAATCCTAACCTTTCATTTTCCCTTTTTGTGAGAGCTAGGGTCCATGGAAACTAGGACCTCTTCATCAGAAAGCACATAGTCCAACCCCTCATCATCATGGACAATCACCCTTTCATGAGATAAGGAAGTGGTAGAGGGTCATTTTATAGTATTCAAATGAAAATCCATGTCACCATCTAAATCAAACTCCTCTTGTTATGAGGAACCCTCCTCACCATAATAAACCCTTACATTCTTTTAAAACTTGATACCTATTTTGGGGGGAGAATTTATCTCTTTGTAAATCTCTAGTGTATTCCATTATAAGAAGGATTAGTCCTTCACGAAAAATGGGTGAAGAATATTTTTTTGCATAGGACCAGAGACTATGATTCATGGTGCTAGTAAATAATATGGTAGGGAAATGCATTTTTTGTGACAAAAGTGATTAAGAATCACAAAATGATAACTAAAAATGTTGCCAAATTTACCTTCCAGGGTTAGTTATCTCAAGATTACCTCTACAAATTCCACCCATGAGAACTTGAGGGAAGCCCTATCACAACCCCCATTATAATTTTTGAGCACCTTCTCTCTTTTTTGTGGCAAGAAAAAGACATCCATAGCATCATTAGCACTCTTCATGTCATGGTAGAACTTTCCCCTTTTAACCAGGGTATCAAAGACCTTCACAATCAACTCCTAATTGATTTCCAACTCCATCCCATAAATTTTTTAAGTTATTTCATCCCAATCTTCAACAAAGGATTTTATAACTTGGAAATATGTCCCATAGAGCTTTTCTATGTAGGCATTTAGGCCTCCAGTTGAGAGTTCTAACTAGACCACCTCTTTCTTTTTCTACTTAACATAAACCATGGGTTCAAACCTATTATGATCTCCCCCCATTATGTCTACACCAAATTGAGCTTCAACACACCAAAAAATATGGCATAAACAATGGAAACCTAGAATTAACACTACCATATACTTTGTTTGATTCGACATTAATGAAACCCTAGTCCAGAAACCCATTCACACACAAATTACCACAATTATCAAGATAAGGAAGAGAATAACATATCTCGGAATCATTTTGAATTAAAATTTGAATATCTATTGGGATATTATCATTAATATCTGAAATCACTATGTGTTTAAATGTGAATCCTGAGTTGGCCAAACTGTCAGCCACAAAGTTTCCTTCCCAAAAAATATGATTAATTTTTTGATCCTAAAACTTGTTTAACATAGACTTATAATATTCAATAATTGTTCTAATAGACCAAGTCAGAGGGGATTTACCTCTTAAACAATCAATTATGTTAACAAAATCACCTTCAATCTAAATTTTATCCATCCCTCTATTCTTAGCTATTTTGATACCAATATAGGTGACATAAGCCTCGACATAATGGTTTGTTTGAGTATCCAAAGGGAGGGCCTCCACTAAGACAAACCTACCATTGTGAGCACAAGGCACTCCCCATATGTAGTAGGTTTGAGATTACCCTTTTCTTCCCCATCAACATTAATTTTGATCCAGCCTCGCGGTGGAGTAGACCAAACAACTCCAACACTTTTGATTAGTCAAAGGAACAGAAAATTCCCTTTGGATTTTCCATTGTTGATAAATATCCCAATCTTCCTAAGAAGTTATGATAGGAGGGCCAACAACATTAAAGTTATCACAAGCCATAGAGAAGTTTTCTAAATGGCCAATTGAATCTTACGAGCCACAACATCTGCAGAATAATCTACATCCCTAAAAATTTAGTTGTTTCTCTCTTTCCAAAGGCCCCAAGCAATCTGAGGCATCATTAGAGACCAGAGAAGAGATACAACTTGATTTGATGAGGGGGTTTTCCACTGAATCCATCACTCCACAAAATCATTTGGTAAAACCCAAGACACAAACCACAACCTTAAGAATGTAGACTAGTCTTCCCTAGCAAAGGAGTAACTAAATAAAATATGAAAAGCACTTTCAGCTTCTTGCATACAAAGAAAAAACCAATTTGGGATAGTCATGCACCATTTACACAGATTCAATAGTAAAAATATTATTATGGACTTGTAAGAAAAATAAAATATTAATCTTTGGAATAATGTTTAGGTTCCCAACTAGAGCCCAGAAGGGGTGAGGGAGTAGGTCTTTAGTGATCATTTGGGAAAGAAGCATAAACTAAAAACTTCCCATCAGAAGAGGAGTTTGAGACCCAAAAATCCTCATTAACAGAATTAGCAATATGCACCAAGAAAAGAAGAAGTTGAAACTGATCAAGACTCAGATCCACCTCCCTTAGGTTAAGGGAAGGTGCAAGAAGTTGACTCCCAATTTAGTGGGAGTCTTTGGGACTTGAAAATTGCTGCCAGAAATGGGCCCCCATTTTTTAAGAAACAGGCACCCATTTATCTTTGGACACCCAACCCATGAAAATTCAAACGGATGCCCATTTTTTTAATGAGAACCCATTTAGTTCAGAGTGCCTAAGCCTAAATGGGCATTGAATTTTTAAGAAACATGTGCCCTTTTTTTAGAACTATTTTGTTAAAAATGAATTTGTTGTCATTTTCACCAGTGAAAAATGGGCTAGCGATCAAAAGAAGATAGGTGGTTGATTATGCCAACACCAACAATCCCCTCACTCGCATTTTTTCACATTTCAGGTGCGTACATTTATTTTTCCTACATTTTTACTCATTTTTGTTTATTAAAAAGAGTAAGTAATTACATTATTTTAATTGTAGAACATGTAACTATATGTAAAGGTTTAAATAAATCACTTTTCTTCTGATAGTGTAGAATTTCTTTTTAATCGTATATATAAAACTATTATTTTTTAGGTTTACATTTGAGCATGGATTGGTCTAAAATTTTCCCCAAAGCTATAGATTGGATAAATAAGAACATTAATTTTTTGTAATATCAAGTCTATTTTTTAATATATTAAAGTTTCTTTTTTTAAAATTTGCAAGCAAAAGTTTTTTAGTTAATTTTGAAGGCCTTAGAGCCTCTGAAATGGCCTGAAAGTGGTTGTAACCTATGTAGAGGGTTCTATCTTTATAGGACAATTCATTATATTTTTAGTGCTTCAAATATTTCATCAACAAGAAACCTAGATGAAAATTATGTCTTCTAGAAGTTGGGTTTCCTGAAATGGAGATTACAAAACTGTGCTAGACACATAAATAAGCTATAAAAGGGAGCTACACATGTTGGTGTGTGTTTTAGCATGTCATAGGGAATCTTAGATTGGAGATAAGATGACCTCCCTCTTTTGGGTAAATTTAGCCTATAATTTTGTAATACAGTCTGACAATTTCACATAGTGTATCTCTTATATATTAGGTGCATGAGATGGAGATTAAGAGTCTTATAATTATTTCCTTCTCTCTAAATATTTGGTTTCAAATACTACTATGAGAAGCTCACTCTTTAAGTATATTATATTATGTTATTTATTTCTAAATGATATATTTCCAAGAAACTTTTGGAGCATGGATTTTTTTTCTCTCAAGACAGTTTTCCCCATGTAAATCATTGTGTTGTGGTATGCATGTTATTTGTGTTTAATTCTATTAGGCAAATTTGTAATTTTTGTAAAGATATGAAAAGTTATTCATAACCCTCCTCTCAAGGTTAGTGCAAGAAGTTATTTTGCTACCTTAACTTCCTTACAATAAAGACCTTAGATTTTAGCTAGATCCCTTTTATTTTAAATTTTAGTTAGATCCCTTGCATATTAAATTTTAGTTTTGTATGATGCTTACAAAGAATAGTTTTATATAATTTAAAATTTAGATACTTAGGTATATTTTCATATTTATTGCACATTATGCTATTGAATAAATTATGTTATCATATAAAAATCTATATGTTGTGTAGTTATTAAATATTTTCATGATATTAGGTTATAAGGTATTTCCACTCTAAACTGCTTAAGTTCATTTAGTAAAATTAATGAAAGTATCTTTTTCTCTCCCCCTCCATCTACCTTACCTTATTGCCTCATTTCAAAGTTGTTCCTCAAGATTGAAAGGATTATTCATTAAATTTATGAATGGAGACTCGTAAAATCAATTAATTTATTTTTATTAAATATATTTCAAATATTTAAAAATGAAACATTATATATGAAAGATAATCCATTTCCCTCACACATAATCAAGAAAGATAGAAGAATTTAAATAATAGCCACCAATTAAAGTATGAACACATTTATGTTAATTATCTCTCTTTTCTTGAAAATGAAAGAAAATCTTCACATGGTTAGGAATGCCAATTAAATAAAAAACTCTTTATTACTTCAAATTATCACTTTGGCAACTAATCAAATGAATGAGTTTCTCATCAAGCCCATTACTTTAGAGGAACTAGAGGGGATTGCATTCTAGATGAAGAAATGAAAAGCTCCTAGACTCGATGGCTTCCCTATAGAGTTTTATAAAGAATTTTAGAAAATAGTCTAGATGGACCTTTTGGAGGTGGTATTAGAGTCTCAAAGAAATAAGTAGATCTGTTGAAAGCCATGCATGCTACATTCCCGGCCCTTATTCTAAAATGTGAAAGGGTTGATTCTTTAAATCTATTTAGATCGATAGTTATTTGTATTGTTGTTTATAAAATTATTACCAAGTTGATTGCAAAGAGACTCAAGCCTTGGATCAGATCTTTAATTTTAGAAGAGCAAGGGGGATTTTTTACTAGTAGGAAAATTTTGGACGAGGATGTGGTTTCTACCAAAGCTATTCATTCTATGGATCTTTCTAAGGAAATATACATGATCTACAAATATCTATTATAGTGTCAAGGAAATATCTATTTTTATCAAGGAAATTTTGATGGGGATGTGGCTAACACCTCTACTACAGTGTCAAGGAAATATACATTGATCTACAAATCTTGCAACCAAGCATGTTGCAATACATCTCTCACCACCAGTATCAATAGCTTTACTAAGTTATTCACACTCAACCATATGAATACAAACATCTAGGAAGATGAACAAGAGAAAAGATATAGAACCTACAAATAAAACCATATCCTTCAATAAAAATTTGAGAAAAAAAAATAGTGAACCATTATTATAAAATTTTGATTAGATACTTTTTAAATAATTATTAATCAAATAAAAGTAAACCTAATGTGTCACTGGATGATTTAAAGATGACATAGAACTCATAACAAGAGTTATTTTGTTTTATTTTATAAGTTAGAGTGGAATTTAAATTTTACAAGAATTATATATTTTCCTTTAATATTGGATCTAATTTTCAATCGAATTGGAATAATTTAGGTCTTTCTCTTCTTCAATTTATTATTTGAAATATTAAAGTGAAATTTTTTAAATATAATTTTAATAAGTTGTGATTATTTCTTTATTGAATCATGACATAATTTACCACAATTTGGTCACAAAATACCAATACGATAGTTATGCAAGGAAAATTACTCAAGAAATGTTGTTCTAAACTAAAATTCAAACTTTAGTGGAAGATAATTTTGCATCATGGCTATGTACCATACTCATTACTCTTAGGAACTGGTGTCTCAACCTTGCATTTACCTAAGGTTACTTTATAGTAAGTTTACATTTGAGCATGGATTGGTCTAAAGTTTTATAGGTAGTATTGGAGTCTCAAAGAAATAAGAAGATGTTGAAAGCCATGAAATCTATATTCCTAGACCTTATTACAAAAAGTGAAGGAGTTGATTCTTTAAATATATTTAGATTGATAGCTCTTTGTAATGTTGTTTACAAAATTATTACCAAGTTGATTACAAAGAGACTCAAGCCTTGGCTCATATCTTTAATTTCAGAAGAGCAACGAGGTTTTTTTGCTAGTAGGAAAATTTTGGATGGGGATGTGGTTACTACCAAAGCTATTCATTTTATGAATCTTTCTAAGGAAAAGGATATTTCCTTGATATTTTTATCAAGGAAATATTATATATTTTTATCAAGGAAATATATAATATGGCTATAAGGTGTATGACCATGGCAATTGGTCCTTCTTGCTAAATATTTTAAAAGCCTTGGCGTTTGATAGTGAGTAGATTGAATGGGTTATGAGTTATGTCAAATCCTCTTCTTCTTTTTTTCCTCATTAATAGTGAGTCTTATGAACTTTTTGAGGCTTCTTGGGGTTTGCAATAGGGTGGTCCTCTCTCACCTTATTGTTTTATTTTAATGATTGAAGGCTTGCCCAAAAATTATGAGTGAGGAAAGGGTTGATTCAAAAATAGAATTGGGGAGATAGAATTCCTCCCCACTCACTTAAAACTTATTGATGATACTTCTTCAATGAGTTTTGTTAGAGTTAGTGAGGTAGATAATTTCATAAGAGCTTTGGACATTTATATGAAAGCTTCTAGGTAGATAATCAATGAAGATAAGTATTTTGTATTTTTATTTAATACTCCTAAGCCTATCTAGAATAAGATTGCTAGAATTTTATGATTCCATATTGGGGCCCTTCCCTTTTTGTATCTTGGTAATCCCACTGCAGCTGGTTCTTTACCAAATAGGTTTTGGAAGGATGTTTTAGATAATTTTCACAAAAAAGTTCCTTATTGGACTTACAAGTGGCTATCTTCAATATGAGAGTGACTCTTTTGAATCTATAATTCAATATCTTCCTCTTTAGATGTGTTTCAAGTGTAGGCTTCTCATTCATCTTTGTTCAAGAGTTTGATTCCCTATCCCATCAATTTTTATGGGATGGAAATCTAATTTTAAAGAAATGGAGTCTAGTTAAGTGAGATTTAGTCTATAGAACAAAACATGAAGGGGATCTTGGCCGTAGACAGACTAGACTAAATGGTCAAGCTTTGGTGGCTAAAATTTATTGGAGGTTTTGTTTTCATCAAGATCAATAATGAGACAGAATCATCACGACAAAGTATCTAGGTAGTTTTGAGAGTAAGGATGTCCCTTGATGTAGTCTTGAGGGTAAAGGACCCATGATCTAGAGCACTCTCAAAAGAGGTACAAAGTTAATCAAGAAGAGATTATCTAGGGTCTACAATAAAGGTTATGCTCATATTTATCCTAGCCAAATTCTTGGGATGGGGCCCCATATCTTCTTTATGTGTATCCACATCGTTGACCTTCATGTAACATTTTTATCATCGACCTTTATGGAACATTTTTCTTAAGGATAGATGGACTAAGGTGGGGGACTATAAATCTTCTCAATGTATGGGATAAGTTGATGTCTTTAGTTGGAAAGAGTCACATGAATGACCTCCTTTGGTCTATGAGGAGAAATTTCAGGAGCTAATAAAGATCCTTGTAGGAAAGGTTTGCAGCTCTTTAGAGAAGAGGGACATGATCACTTGTATCCCTAATTCAAAAGATAAATTCTCTTTTGCCTCAAGATATTGGGAGCTAGTCAGAAAAATCTTTGGGGGAGTTGGAGCTCCTTGGTGGAAATAGGCTTGGAGTAATTTTTCTTTTCCTAAGTGTAATATTTTATGTAGTTGGTAGTTCAAAAAAAATATCTCACTTGGGATAACCTATAAAAGTGAGGATTTCAGGGTCCCTCTATGTGTGTTCTATGTAAGGGTAGTAGGGAAACTTTCTCTCATAGTTTCTTCTTATGCTCCTATTTGAAATAAATTTGGATATTTAGGTGGGGGATTTGGAATAAGCACTACTTCATGTTTCTTCCTTAGTGGATTTTTGGGATCAGTTGAGTTACCCTCCCAGCTTAGACCTCTTTTATACATATTGGATCCGGGATATTGGCCATACATTTATTCTTTGGAAAATTTGGTTGGAAAGAAACAAAATGATTTTTTAGGACAAGAAAATGACTAGTCATCAATCATGGATACAAATTATTAGTGGGTTGCAAGAAACCTTCTTAGGCAAGTGTGATTTATCTAACGATGTGGATCTAGGGGACTTGGATATTACCTAGAGACTAGGTTTGGAGGGTTGTAGGACCTAGAATCCTTCATATCAAGTGGTTCATCATGGAAGGAAAAAGGTTCAACGAGATGGTTATTGGAGACCTCCTTATGAATTTTTGAAGATTAAAACTGATGGTTCCTCCAGAGGCAATCTTGGGCATGCTAGGATTGGGGGAGTTTACAGATATTCTTCTAGGGTGGTTCAATTTCCCTTTTCCACCTATGAGGGACATCATATTAATCACTTTATGGAAGCACTGGCTATCCTCTGCGCTTTGGAGATTTGTTTTGCTTTGGGATGATGGAAGATCATTTGTGAATTTGATTCATAGGTTGTAGTGGATATGTTGAATAAACAAGAGACAAAGGGAAAGAACTAGAAATTAGTTGGTGTGGTCAACCAAAATGCCAAACTTCAAGTATATCTTTAGATTGTGTTACCTTTTTTCATATGCCTAAAAATGGAACATGATAGTAGATTGTTTGGCTAAATGGGATTTTGAGCGCATGGGGACATGAGATGTCAAGGACTAGAGTCATTTTTCTTTTGATTATTTCTGTTTCTTGGAAGATCTTGTTATGGAGGGCATGATAAATTATCAGCGAGTTTTAGGTGATCATTGATTATTGTTTTGGATTTTGGATAGTTGTTTTTTTGTTCTTGGATTCCTTGTATTCTTCTTTGGTTGTTTCAATAAAATTTTACCCCTTCTTTGAAAAAAAAAATTGTCACTTTGGGAGAACCATATATATCATTTTAAAAGACATCTTAAATATGCATCTATGCTTAGAAATTGACTAGGTGTCTCGTAGAAAAGCTATTAAATTGGGTCTTATGGATTAAAGTAAGGGGGAAGATCCTTTATAGAAAAATCCTAAAAAATTCTCATCAATTTTTTTTTATTTTTTTAGATTCAAACTCTAAGAGGTGAGATAAATAGGTTTTAGGCGGCCAAAACTTTAGAATTCATTTTTGCATGTAGAGGTTGAATCTATAAGTAAGCTTATTTTTTAGATGTAGATTTCAATAGGTAAGCGGCCAAAAATAATTATATGTCATTTGTGTATATACAAAGTTTGAATTCATGACTAGATTTTTCTTCTACTTGTGCAAAGTTTGATTAGACTAATGGTAATTTGATCTATAAATTAAAACAAAGGCTAACTAGCCATATATTAAAGCATTCTAGAACTATTCATATGCATTTCTGGATTTGATTGTGTAAGTTTTTAAGCATCGACGTTTCAGATCACACTCTGTGATCCATCATCACGAAGAGAAAGTGCCAGAATGTAAAAATAAAGTGATATATTAGAACTAGTTACAAAATTAGAACACATGTTATGTTATGAAGAAACAAACCATTGTCAAACATCATCAAGTTTCACATAAAGCTAAGTTTTATTCACTTTCTATAGTTCTGAAAAATATGCTTACATACCAATTACTAATTTCAACTCTTACTAGCCATATATTAAAGCATTCTAGAACTAGTTACAATATTAGAACACATGTTACGTTATGAAGAAACAAACCATTGTCAAACATCATCAAGTTTCACATAAAGCTAAGTTTTATTCACTTTCTATAGTTCTGAAAAATATGCTTACATACCAATTACTAATTTCAACTCTTTAAAATCTTTCAAGGCAAGATCATTTTTACAGCTATATTTAATTGTATGAGTCTAAGTTGACACTTCTTCAACTAAGAGTCAAGAATTACGGGATGTCTACTCTACCAAAATCACATAGATTATGATCTCAGCCTATCTCTTATGATGTCAATAACCTTGTACTTAACATGACTTAATATCTAATTAACTTATTCAAATTCAGTCATTTAATGATGTTGTGGAGAATTTGTGTTCTTGAAAGAGAGGCCACAAGTTTAGGACCCACATGGGGTACAATAAGGTGCCTCTTGCAAAAAATACATGGTAATCCTGTAATACTGTCACCATATATCAACACAAAAACAGATGATTGGTATAGTGGACTATAAAAGCCCATTTCCTTTCATCTAAAGAAAAAAACAAAAAAAAAATATCTTTAAACTAAAACTAGGATACTTTCATGGACATAAATTAATGGTTGTCACCGACACATTCTAGCATGAGTATATTGCATTTTTATATCAATGTTTATGATGTCCTGTTTGTCCACAAAACAGTGAGATCTAAGAGAATCTCAAAGTTGGGTTTATAAAAATCCACGAGCTAAGATCCCTTGGTGCTATTAAAATTTGGAAAAGAACATGCACCCCATGGAAAGGGAAAGATACGTTTATGGTCAGCACTAGACATAGTCTGCATTTAAAAAGCAAAAGCAAGCTTAAATAAGTTGTTTGTGGACAGAAATGGGCTGTTCCACTATGAAAAGACGATCCCACTTCATAATATCATGATTATCTCCACTATAATTCCAACTCATCAACAATTAGCTACTACCCAAATGTAACACCAAATGCTCCTCCCCGCCATGCGCCCCATTACTTTATGCTCAAATCCATAAAAGCATTCCTCCATTTACGTCCTCTTCCATTGGCCCATGCCACAAAGCACTTCCCCTCCACCATATTGCTCCAATTTTTCAACCCACTATAACCTATTTTGTCTTTCCTTTAATCCTTTCATTTCAATCACCATGCCCATATTCTATATTATGATGGCCCTTGCCAACTTAGATACGAATGGATAGATAGAGAAAGAGAAAGAGAGAGCAGAAGGTCTCCGGGAATAGGTAATATGAAAAAGGAAACAGTCACCTGCACAAAGGAACATCGCTATCTATGTGTGTTGTCAGCTTTCTGTTTGCTCAAAGAATATGCACACTTTTCGCTCTTGTAGTTCCAGTAACAGTTTCTCTTCCTTATTCATTCTTCAAATCGCTCACTGGGATTAAAAAATTTGCAATTGGCATGTAAATCTATTGCGAGCCTACGTTAATGGGCATATAATATAGACTCGTGGGTGCAAATGACTATTTCAGTAGCGTGAAGATGGAGAATTCAATTGGGTCTAAGAATTTTTGTAGTTTTATAATGTGTGGTGAGTGAGTGAACGTACATAAAGCACAAGGAGAGGGGGGTGATTTTCACAAGTAGTGTTTGTATTGAGGAGGGGAGGGGAGAGATGGTGAAGTTTTCGAAGCAGCTGGAGGCACAGTTGATACCCGAATGGAAAGGAGCGTTTGTGGATTATTGGGAATTGAAGAAGGATATCAAGAAGATGAAGCTGGTGCGTAAGAAGGCGGCTGTGTGCAGAAATCATCATGATGGTGATGAGCGAGGAAGTATGTTTAGCATTTTTGGATATACTTCAGACTCCATTGGTGATTACTTCAAGACTAGAACCAGAGCTTGGATGACACGAGGAACGGATCCCCGTGTAATCCAGGTGGGCAACTAACTTTACTATTGTCATGACAAGATGCTATGTTTTTCCTTTTTCTTTTGGGTTGTTTTGTGGGACTCGTTATTGTCTCATGATGCAATGAAAAGCAACAATCACGGTTCTGAACACACTGCTTTAGAATCATTGTGTGTGCACTGTGCATGTTCATGGACGATTAGGTAACTTGTAAAGACTTCAAAGTTTTCTGAGTTTACCTAGCTTTAATAGTTGTTAACAAACCCATTTGCCAGATTTATGAGCATTACAGGGATATCATGAATGCCATTTGGAAGAGTTTTGGTAGCCCAAATGCTATGGTTAGAACCTCTTGTAAACAGGCTGCATCATAATAACATTTAATTGTGAGCGAGGTTCATAACAGAGCCTATGGATTCAATTTTTCATTTAGTTGTGTGGGTTTTTCATTCATTCAACATTTCAGATCACATTAAATAACTCTATCGTTAATGAAGAAAGCGATAATAAAAACCTCTTAGAAACACCTTGAACCATTGTTTTAAAATAACCAATAAAAAAGTTTTGAAAAACCATTGTTTTTGTAAAGGTATATCTTGTGAAGCTATGAATTTGAGGCTAAAGATTGTATCACACAAAATCATTAAGTGGGGTATAGTTACCTCTTGGAAATCATTTTTGGACCATTTTTTAAGATACGATGGTCAGTAACTCCAGCATTTCCAGTCACATCGACAGATAGTTGTGATGTAATAGCGTCCATTACAAAGATGACTACAGTGCCCAAAGGACTCAACGAAAAGACAATTCACAACAACTTAACCCATAGCAAAACCCTAGCAGTTAATACCTACTTAGTCTCTCCTAAACTTGATTAGTCAAAACTTATTTGTAGTGTCTGCAATATTATTCTTCAACGTTGATATGAATGCATAAACACTCTTTTGAATACTTAAATTTATCTAATATTAATGTACCACACATGAATGTAACTGCTGGCTGGTTTCTAATGTACTTAGCTATTTCCTTGTTCTTCTCTGTGGGATTTTTTTTTATAGCGAAACTTACATATGGGGGAGGGATATTTGGCACTAAATTCTGTTAAAATCTGCAATGAATATTTATGGTAAGCTATTAAACATGTTTGTCTTCCTTCTGATTGCTTATATATGTATTGAGCTTACATGTTACAAAAACTTTGATGATCAGGTTGAAACAACATATTGTAAATTTCGATTCATAATTTCAAAAGAATCATTTAAACAAATCAATATTTAATCTACCACACATGAATGTAACCATTGGGTTTTGGTTTTTAATGTACTTAATTATTTCATTTTTTCAATAAAAAAATGTTTTTATGGAAACTGTATATGCTTGAAGGATTGTTGGCACTGAATTCTATTGAAATATGTAATGAATGTGTATAAGTTCCTAAACATGTTTGTATTTCTTTTGGTTGCTCATATCTTTAAATCAAAAACAGATGCTTAAGGATTGTTGGTACTGAATTCTATTGACATATGTAATGAATATGTATAAGTTCCTAGACATGTTTGTATTCCTAGCATACATATTATAGATTGTTGATGATCAGACACATTCTAAGTTTTGAATTACATAAATTTTATGTCATAATATTCTTATTTATTAGGTTCGCGAGCGAGGAGAGGATGATTATGAAACCGAGTTACTGCAGGTGCTTGAAGAAGGAGAAGCAGAGGCAACAAAGACCTTCTTTAAAAGGCTGGATACCCAGCTGAACACAGTCAATCATTTTTACAGAAGTAAGGAGACCGAGTTTCTTGAAAGGGGGGAAACTTTGAAACAACAAATGCAGATTCTCATCCAATTCAAATCAAGCCGATCCTTTTCCTCCAATTCACCCTCTTCTACACCACTGCAAGGTCCACCAAACTCTTTTGCTTTTCTTTGTTACTTGAACATGTTTTTTTTCTGACTCCATTTTAAATTGGTGATTGAAGAGTGAGAAAATGTGTGTTTGAGCAGCAGGCATGGGAACGGATTCAAGTGAGATGGAGGGAGAGGAAGGAGGTGAGGAGGTGAATGAGTTGGAAAAGAAAGGTGTAAAGTTTGTGGACTCGCCAAGGGGGAATCGATTATGGAGAAGTAAGAAGGAGAAAAACAAGTACTGTAATTCTGTGAGGGGAAAACATATGAGGGTGGATATTCCTGCCACAACACCCTCAAGAACTATTTCTGCCATCACCCAAGTGGTTTGGGAAGACTTCATAACCCAATCAAACAGTGCCTCTGGTGGTGTCACGCCCATCACTAGCAAGAAAATCCAAACCGCTGAAAAAATCATACGAGGAGCTTTTGTGGATCTCTACCGAGGTCTTGGTTTACTCAAAACCTATAGGTATTATTCTATCACTTCACTTACATTTAGGTCAAATAATCATCAATAATAATTTTATTCTTTGTTTTTTTATCATATTTCTAAGTCAAGATTTATTCTAATCTATTGTTTTATACAGTGCATAATCATTTTACATTTTAGTTTTATAAAAAGTTAATAGATGTCTTGGTTATTGTATGATGTTTAAGAATAATTCTAATTTGTTGTTTGAAACAAAATTGATTTTTTATTCTTATGTTATTATTTGTATTTATGCAGTTCTTTGAATATGGTTGCATTTGGAAAAATATTGAAGAAATTTGATAAGGTACACTATAAGTCTTTTTTCTATCTAAGTTCTTAGTCTTTTTTAAGACTTTTAAATGTCAAATTGTATCTTTTTATATTTATTCACAAGAAGTTTATATATGAGATATCCAGATTGCCACAAATATTATAAAATTAGAAAGACTAAAGATTGTTATTTAAATATTAGAGTTAAGATGTATTGATTAATGCTAAAGAGATTATAGTTTAATTCATAAAGATAATGTGTTATGTTATCTATTAGCATACAAATACAAATTTCTTCAAAACGTGTTTCCTAATTTGAATTCATGCTTACTCTTGAGTTCTAATATAATAGAATGTCTTATTTTAAAGTTTAATGATGTTTGAACAACTTATTAAAATTATTTAAAATACATTTTATACTTTTATGTAATCTTAGACACCCAAAAATAATGTGGACTATTTTATTTTAATTTATATTAGATCTATTTGTCTTGTCTTTAATATATTCTACTATAACTTGGTTTGTGAGATCAAATTTAGATATTTCTATATCTCATGTATCTTTCGCCAATAGAATATATGCCTTCATAAAGTGAGGTTGGGGGAGATATATTGAAGAAAAAGAGGAACTACATGTTATCTTTAATATCTTGAATAATAGCTTGTTCAATTGGACTCTTAAGTCATGCTTATCAATCACCTGATTTATTAGCAAATATTTAAATATCACTTAGTGCCTCATAGTAACCAGTCAATCTAATATCTCTCTTGAAAGAGAATAAGACATAATTATAATGTAAAGGGTACCTTCTCTAAGTCTAAATCCTATAATATTTGGAAGGGAAACCATAAAGGTTAGACATAGATTTATTTGAGAGAAAACCATTTCATTATGTGTTGAAATAAAGGAATCAATCCTTCTAAAAGGGATTTCAACATTGCACAAATTTAGTTCTTCTACAAGACTACCCATTTATGTAAATATAAAGATAGCCATACTTGTAATATGAACTAGGTCAATGTGAATTATATTGTCATCAAGAATATGATAAATGTGAATATTTTTCTATTGGCATGCTAGAAAATGAATTCTTATAAAGACGACTATGTGTCTCAACTTGAATTTTTTGCTAGCAAATGAATCCTTATAAAGATGACTACGTGTCTAAACTTGAATTTTTGTTGTGAATCCCTTCACTTGAACAAAAATCAAGAAGATAAAATTTTTGTTGTGAATCCCTTCACTTGAACAAAAATCAAGAAGATATTATTTTTGTTGTGAATCCCTTTGGGAGGGTCCTCCCAATATGATATTATTTTATATCACAACTTCCTTCTCAACATGTGAAAAATAATTAGAAACACATTCACAATTGCAACTTAAAATTTTACCTTCATCCTTGCATGTGTGAACTTGATGCCCAATAGATACATCTTAAACATTGAGTCTAAGCCAAAAGAGGACAATTTTTCTTACAACCAATGCCTACAAAATTAAAAAGTATCATTATAGTCATCCCATGAAGTTTGAAATTTAACATTCAATCCATTTATCTTATAAACTTTCAAGTGATATATTTTAATTCGTATAATATTTAATTCAAGACAACAAATTAGCAAAATTTTAAATCATTCTTGATTAATTTTATCACATAACATGTCAACTTTAAAATTGAAGATCATAGACAAACTTACTTTTAAACATTGCATACAAGAAAAGAATTACTATTTTAGAATAACATAGACTAACATATTTATGAAGAGCCAATAAGAACTATAATGATTGTGATAATAAGCTTATACACCTTTACATATTTTAAATGAAACTTTATATAAAGTTTCAAAGACAAAATTTTAGATCACAAAATATTGATTTAATAACTTTTATGAGAGAAATCAAACATTTTAAGAGCCACAAATAGGTCATGCAATGAATAAGGTCTAAGTGTGTATTATCATACTTTTTCTTTGTTGACTCAATCCTTCATATTAATAGCTTAATTTCAATCTACCCGTTCATAACTTTTTTTGTTAATAAATAAAATGCATTCTTTTATCAATTAAATTTTAAGATGAAATATGGTAATTATGTATGTGTTTTATATGATATGAAATTAAAAAATCTAAATATTTTTATATTATGAAAATATCAAAAGTGCCAACCTATTATTTTATTTCAACAACTACATGACATAATATAAAAGCAAATTAACAAAATTTAGACTTTAAAATATCATAACATCTCTTACCACCAAAACCATTTCAAAATAAAATGAAATGATACTTCAAATTTATGTAAAATTATATTTTCTTCTACACATCTCTAAGTTTTTTATTTTTATTTTTATTTTTTTAATTTTTTTTTCTATCAGCAATTTTAAACATATTTCTTTGAGACGTGATATTTATCTTTTATTCTGGAGTAAATAAAGCAATTGTTGATTGAGCAATTTTTTTCTAAATAAATGTTGGATAGCTTGAATATTTATAAATTTGATTATGTAATCTTTTTCAATTTGTATGTAAGTCTACATATAACTTATAATAATGTGGTTGAGGTAGCTAACTATATTATAGAATTTAAACTTATTACAAGAATACAAGTTCTTCACCCCTAAATCAAATCAATTTAAGTATAAAAAATAATATTGATTAAAAAATTATTTATAAAATCAAATTGAAAAACTCAAATAATAAAAAACATTTAGATTCAATTGAATCAATGAACAAAATTCAGTTTCTTGTTTTCTTGGATACAAAATGATATCTGATTTTGAAAAAGAGAATGTAAATGCATGGACGTGTTGGATCTATTTCTAGGTAAGCGATCGGCAAGTTGCTCCCGTGTACCTGAAAGCTGTGGAGAGGTCGTACTTCAACAGTTCTGACAAGGTATAATTGGAAATATTATTATTATATTAAGCAAAGGTGTACTAGATTAAGAGATAGGAATTCAAATATTCGTATTGTTGATAACAGAATTCATGGTAGCATATGCACAGGTGGTGAAACTTGCGGACGATGTTGAATGCATGTTCATTAAATATTTCACAGAGGATGACCGTAAAAAGGCCATGAAATTTCTTAGGCCAAAGCAAATCAAGGATTCTCACGCTGTAACATTTTTCATCGGTATCAATATCTTTCACAATTATCAGATCTAAGCATTGAAGTTTTTAATTTACGTTTAAGCAAATAGAAAGGTGATAATTGAAGAAATGGTGCAGGGTTGTTCACGGGATGCTTTTTAGCTTTGTTTGTGGGTTATGCCATCCTCGCCCATCTGAGCGGAATGTATACAGATCCTACTCACTCTGGTTATATAGAAACTGTTTACCCAGTTTTCAGGTTGGATTTCATCTCTCTTTCTCATTATTAATTTTTTTTTGGGGGTTGACAGTACAGTTTAAGTTTCAATTTTGAATAGATAGCATATTAGTATAACTTACAGTACATTGTAATTTGTTTAGGTGGTTTATCTAAAATCATACTAGTTTCTACACTAGAAATTATTTATTAGTGTAAGTTCAGATGAGCAACCTAGGCCATGAGAAATTCACTTAGTGAATTTGAATCATAGCACGTGTGTTTGCAGCGGCATACTACAGAATTTCCCTATTTTCAAAAAAATATTATCCCAAACTCCTTTTTTGTCACCTTCCCCTCCTCCCAAATACCCACCCAATAACCCCCATAACCTCTTTTCCTATATAAACCCCCACCCCCCTCCAAAAAACTCGCTCTTCCAGGTATTGTATTGCCCCTTCAGTGAAGACCCCGTGACCTAGACTTGAGTTGTGAAATTTCAGATGTGCAATATAGAAAAGTCAAAGCTAGATTGCTAGACTTTTGACTTGTATTATTTCATATGCGTATACTAGACAAGTCAAAGCTAGATTATACAGGCAGCAGCTAAGCTCGCTACAAAAACACACCAAAGACAAAAAAATGTAAAACTTTTTTTTTTCCAGATTTCCAAAAGCAGAGTGATTTTTATGCAATTTTTGTGGTTTTCGACCACAAAATATGAAGAACATATGGTAAAAATTTCACAAAAATCTGTTGTGTTTTCTGTTCTTTTGAAATTTGTTCAATAGAACAATTTGTAAGGAGCTTAACCTATCCGATTATACTTCTTTTAACTTGTGTAATTTTATCTAGTTTTAACTTATATAGACATTGCATCTAAAATCACACAAATCAAAAGCTTTGACATGCCTAATTAACCTATCTAAAACCACACTAGTTAATAAATTTTACTATATAGATATTAATGCAATTTCACAAACTTAAACCGAACATTGTATTGTCTAAATACCCCTTCTTGCCAAATCGATAAACATATACAAATCAGATTATAAATGAAGTGTTTTGATGATTATAAGTGAAGTTTTTGTTGGTGTGCATTTGCAGCATGTTTGCATTGTTAAATCTGCATATATTCTTATATGGGTGCAATATCTTCATGTGGAGGAGCGCAAGAATCAACTACAGCTTCATATTTGAGTTTTCACCGAATACAGAACTAAAGTACAGAGACGTGTTCTTGATGTGCTCAACTCTGATGACGGTGGTGGTGGGAGCCATGGTCGCCCATCTCACACTGCGCACCAAGGGATTCTCTGCTGTTGACACCGATGCCATTCCTGCCTTCTTGTTGCTGGTATCGATATCTATTTCACTATCATATTTACTTGCTTCAAACATTAATTTGCATTTTCACCAAATAATTTTCTTTTGGAATGATTGGCAGGTTTTCGTTTCTCTGCTCTTTTGCCCTTTCAATATTGTTTATAGATCCACTCGCTTTTCCTTCCTCAAGGTTATGAGGAATATCATTCTTGCACCCTTGTATAAGGTATGCAACTGATAAGTCGGATATTAATATCAACAATCCAATCGTGTAATATAAAAATTCAAATGTATATTTTTTTTTAATCAAATTCATTAACGCTTATTTCATAAAAAGTAGTTCATAAAAACTTATTTTATGAAAATAAAAGAGCTATATCTGCTAGATTATGATGTTAATATCAAGATTTAATTGCATAATTAGAATCGTGATATTTGAATCAAATTTATTGATCTATATTTCATATAAGTAGTAACTTTCATTCAAAACCATCTCATGAGAATGAAAGAGATATAATTGATGGACAAATCATTTTTGCTAGCTTCTATCTATTAAGATTCAATCTTATTATAGAAAGATTCAATTGCGTCATAATCAAGATTTACTTGTACAATTTCTGAATCAAACTCATTAAATCCACATTTCATAAATACTAGTTCATACAAAACCATCTCATGAAAATAAAAAGAAATATAATTGACTGATGTATCATCATTGTTAGCTTATACCTGTTAAGTTATTATATCAAGATTCAATATTGTAATATAATAACTCAATTAGTAATTTTCAAATCAAGAATGAAAGAGAGATAATTGATTGATGAATCATCATTGCTACTCTGCAGGTGGTCATGACAGACTTTTTCATGGCCGACCAACTAACCAGCCAGGTTAGTTTAGCCTCCCCACTTTCGTGCTAGTATTTGATACTGGAAATAATCTCTCATTTGCTAAACCTCAGGTGGATATGTTATTTCAGGTGACACTTCTAAGGCATTTAGAATTCATTGCATGCTATTACATAGGAGGAAGTTTTCGGTCGGATGATTATGGTACTTGCAGACACAGCAAGGCCTACAGAGAAATGGCTTATGTTGTTTCATTTCTGCCATATTATTGGCGAGCATTACAGGTCTGTTTTTCTCCACTCTAATTGAACACCCTGAGAAATGTAAAATTTCGACTAAAATTTGTAATGTTTGGGTGTGTAATATAAAGTGTGCAAGGAGATGGGTGGAAGAAGGAGATGCAAATCATCTTGCAAATCTAGGAAAGTATGTGTCAGCTATATTTGCAGCTGGCGCAAGGCTAACATATGCTATGTATCCAAATACATGCTGGCTTATACTGGTTGTGCTTAGCTCAACTATTGCAACCATATACCAGCTCTATTGGGATTTTGTTAAAGACTGGGGACTGCTTAACCCCCATTCAAAGAACCCCTGGTTAAGGGACGAACTCATTCTCAAGCACAAGTCTCTATACTTCATCTCTATAGTAAGCAACACATCTCTCTAACTCTCATTACCATGAATTCACACTTGGGTATGGAAGTGCATGTTAAAAGGGCTTTTTAAAAGATTAGAAGTTTATTTTGTTAATTGATATCGGAGTATAAGTTTATGTTGATAAGAATTTTTATTTGAAAATGCAGGCATTAAATTTCGTACTTCGACTTACGTGGGTGCAAACAATCATGCATTTGAATCATGGGAGTTATGGGTATAGAGTAATTGATTTCGTCTTGGCATCTCTTGAGGTCTTTCGACGTGGTCATTGGAATTTTTACAGGTATAAAGATATTTTCTACCAAGTATAAAGAACACGTTCTAAACTTTAGCTTAGTTAAATAATGTATCTAAAATTATACTAATAAATAGATCTTATTGAAAAAGCTAACCCAATTTCAAATAAATCATTTAAATAGATTAAAACTTAAAATATGTTATTTAAGCCCAAATTGTCATAAAAATATAGAATCAAATACAAGGTATTGATAGATTTTGGTGGAGTGTTTGGTGTAGGTTGGAGAACGAGCATTTGAACAATGTGGGTAAGTACAGAGCCGTGAAGACAGTGCCTTTACCATTTCGTGAGCTAGAAGTAGAGTGATAGAAATATGAATAAACATCAGACCATACAATGACAATCCAACTTGATTGTTACTGGTTTGATTGTGTGACATAACCACTATTAATTTGTATTTACGTACCATTTCTTTCAATGGAATCAAGGTAAGATATTACCATAGCTTTGAGATCCACCAACATAGACTACATGGTAATGAAGATGAGTAAACATAGCCAATGAATTTGAATGGTCAATTAACTAGTAAGGAGGTATGTGCACTTATGCTTTATTTCTTTACTAGCAAACACATTAACATTCACAACTCTACAAATATAATTAGAATTTATTTATTCTACTTTTCTTTAGCAACTAGAAGGTGGAAAGTCCTATAGGGAATGTGCTAAGGGGAATGCCTTAAGGGGAAGGTTTTAGTTGGGGCACACATATAAGTCATTTTGCTTTATATATAGATCTCATCTCCTCTATTTATAATGAGATATGTTTAACAAGAGTACTTCTTTAATTTGAATAAAGAATAAAAAATTAATTTAATAAAGAAATATAAATTCATAGAATACATTTATCTATATGTCTTTTTAAAATCTTACTATAATTTCAAATTCTCAAATACAAACATAATGGCTATCAGATTATCTTATTAGTGCAGATCCTCTCAAATTTCTCCTTAAAGGAATGTGTTAGAAGAAAACAAAGGAGAAAGAATTCTTAAGTTGTGTAGTGATATAATGAGAAGGAAGCATCTTTTCCTTTAGTTTTATTGACACAAATATAATGGCTCTCTAAAAAAATTCTAGAACAAAAAAGATACATGCTAAGAAAATCATAAAAGTAACATGAACCATAAATATAATGCATCTATAGATTATTTAGTGTACATGACTATAAAAGATACTAGATTGTAGCAATAGTGGAAGTAAATGATGTTATTCTACTAAATACCATAAAATGGATCGCTACCAACATATTTATTTAGTTGTTAAGTCTTCTCATACCTTCAAACAGTATTATTCATCTTAAATGAATGTGCTTAGTTTTCTATACCAAAATTAAGGAGCATAAAAAAGGAAAATCACATGAAAAAAAAGACACAGTGCCATGGTAATAAATGATAATATCTTGGAGGAACCATAGATGGGCAAAAAATCTACTAATAGATCAAAATACTCCCCATTTCATGATCAAGGTTAAATATTGAAGTGTTTATAATATTTCCTCAAGAAATATTTAAGCAGCCATGATAATGTTTGAAAGATAATCCTTGTAACAGTAGTATGGTCCTTTGATTCAAAATAATGTTCTTCCACATTCATACATGAAATAAACATAATAATGAAGGGGAAGATGATAGAAAATTCATGTTCAAATTGTATAGGGCATCTCTCTATCACTCTATGGTGCCAAAATGAAAGAATAAATCTCAAAAGAGTCAATTCAAATACTAAAATGCTTCTATCTTTGAATTTTTATCTACTAAAATGAAATCAACACTCTCACCAAGAGATGAAAATATATTTTATTATCAATGATGAAGCCATCACCTACAAAAAATGTAGTTTCATCAAACTTGATTTTTTACTTGCATCTAATTCTTATGCACATATTTTTGTAATGCTTCAATATGCTCTTTATCACATTCAACACCCTTAAATAAGAATGTAGCACTTTATATCCCATACCAAGTTGAACTCTAATGTAAACTTGATTCTTAATAGTTTTGACAACTTTATCTATTATAGTGAATTCAATGAATCATATGATTTAACATGAGTTTACCTATTTTATTACAATCGTGTCATGATCTACTTTTTTCTAAGTCTTCCATTAAAGTCAATACAATGTTTTCCTCTTCATACAGTTGTAATATTGAAATTAGTGCACCCTACTGTTATAATGTCACATCTTGGGCTCCCTTTAGTATCTATCACCTTGAGAGAGAATAATTTTAAGTTTATTTTGAAACAATCCTTCCTTTATCCTATTCTAGGTGTCAACTTGAATCTTGTCTTTTTGTATGTCTTTAAAACTTTTTTATATAATTCAATATTTTTCATTTAAGTCTTATGTTGTTTATTGAGGTAAAATAGGTTTTTAAGGGACCCTAAAACCCTTTACAACAAATAGCTACCAATAGTAAAGATAAGAAAACTAAACCCAACAATAGACCATCAACCAAAAAGTAGGAAAACAAACAAAATAGGGTCATAGACCTGAGCCACACTATTGAAGTTTCTTAAGAATGTTAGCAGCCTCCAAATTTTTGTCTATAAATTACCATGTAGCAATAATGACATCATGGATCTAATCTAGGACTAGTCAACAACATCTTTTGATTGACTATGGATCCAAGTAGAATGCCTCTACAAAGAAAAAAACCTATTTTACCTTGATCACAAACAACACTTGGGATCATTTTATGCTCATGGTTAAACCTTGGCATATCGATTTTAACCCTGTCTCAGAATCTTTCATTTAGTTCCCTATATGGGTTCGTCTTCCTTATCTTCCCATGCATCTTTGGATCGATTCACTTTTTGAGGGGATTGGAAATGCTCCTGGGGAGTTTTTATTGGTGGATAGTGATTCTTTTGATATGTACCATTCTACTTATGGTTGCATTCTTGTTGATATTGATCCTTCTAATGGTCTTCCTACGGAGATAGTGATCAACTCCTCCAAAGGAAGCTAGACTCAGACCCTAGATTATGAAGGGATTCCCTTCAGATGTCGAAGATGCTTTAAAACTGGGCATATGGCTGCTCAATGTGGATTGGATAAAAAGAAATCTATTGTGTCTTGGTGGAAGGGTGCCTCAAATCATCACTATTTGGTGGACAAGAAACCTATTTCACCAAAAAGATTCTCCCATGTGGCTACGCAAGTCCCACCTCCCTCTTCTGTTGGTCAAGATTTGTCTCTTGTTTGTCCTCTTGTCTCTTCGATTGCTTCGTTACTTGGTTTGGCAAGGGAGGCAGTGCCTTTGTCCTCACCTGGTGGTGTGGGGGTCGTGGTTGCCAATGATTCTGTGATTGCTTCTCACATTTGGTCTACTAGTATTGTGGTTGCCTCTGCTGGTAGCCAGGATTGCTCTGGCTTGGCTAATGATACTCTGCATTGGCAAGTTGAGGCAGCTAGAGTTGAAGAGGGTTGGATTGTTGTCAAAGGAAATTTTTTTAAGAAGTCCTCTTTGTTTGATATGACTCTTCATTCCCATCGGAAGGGTGTTAAAGGAAAATCCTAGTTTTGGATTTCTATCTAGCTAAGGTTTGCATGAAGGTTGTTTCATGATTTGAATCATCCAGGTTGTGGGTGCCTATTATAAAACCCTCACTTTGGTCTTGACCTGTTTTGTTTAGTGGGATTTCTCAAATATCTTTTGTGACCATGATGTACAGGGTTTCGGGCCCCCTTAAAAACCTCTATTTACCTTAATAAAAAATAACACTTGAATCCTAACCAACAACAACATCTTGAAGCATACAAACTTACCCTCTTTGACAATACCACCTTTCAAGACCCAGGATTTCTCATCAAGCATTTTAAGCCTTGCAATGCTACTTTGGACAATAGACCTACTAACAGATACCATCACCTTGAGTTTCTTACACACTTTCCCAATAGTAGCGGTCTCCAATATCCTAATCTTCTTCTTCATGACATTCACATATTTGACAATATCTTGAATAAGAGAAAATATTTTATCAGAGATGTCCTTATCCAAATCATGTTTACCCACATGTTGAGAGTCATTTAACCTAGAATTTAAGGAAATAAAATTATCCTTGACCATTTTAATTTAAAAAGAAAGATAATTAATTAAGTTTTATTGTCCATTAGAAACATTCATGTGAGAAGTACTGACACATCCATAGACATATCGATAAGGTAAAAAGATTCCTTTACAACTTAAACCGAGATAAAAATATGAAACCCATTTTCAATCTCATTTGGTGCTACATTAGAAATCTAGGAATACATAAATTGGCCAACACCTTCACCATTTAGCATAAGTTCTTCAATATTAGGGTCATCAGTAACAAGGTGGGAATTTTTTTTAACTCCCATAACCTCATTCAGAGCCCCACAAGCCCTCTTCAGCTTCTTCCCCTATTTTAATTTCTTTCCCTTGTGAGATTTGGATGAATCACCTACTTCAAAGGTGGAATCTTTTTCAATTTCAACCCTAAATGGGCTAGGGGTATAGAAGGTAGGGACATAATGCATATCATCTTGGGATTGTGAACCAAGGGGAACATATTTTGGGTCTTCATCATTAGTTTTATAACCATGAGATGAAGAGGGCTTATAATTCCCCTTCTTCTTCAAGTACTTCCTATTTCAAAGGTGAAAATAGGCATCCTCATTGAAGGAGGAATTCCCAAGTTTAGTAGACATATCAACATAATTGACATGGACATACTTAATCTTTCTCTTGGCCTAGGAGGTCTCAAAGGGATAGAAAATGACTTAGCAATTCTATGATAAGAAGGATGAGACCCTCGTGTAGAAAAAAAAGATTAGGCTTATATTTATGTTCATTTAGGCTAGCACATAGAGACAAAAAATAAATAAAATGTTAAGGAAATAATTTGATTGCACCTCAAATGATTAAGAAAAAGGAAATGATAGCTAAAAATACTAGTAAAAAGTTCATCAAGGGTGAAATACCCCCTTATAACCTTTGTAACTTTTGTCAATAATGGTTTTGTTAGTCCATTTTCTGGTCATTGTAGAATCTTATGAAAATGGCCTATTCTCTGCAGTCTTTGTTTTGTGTCCCGCTTTGCCAGCAATCTCAGTTTTAACTTGCAAAGATAATCCTTAGTGTTTCATGGTGTGCACTCCTGCCCTATGTTCTTCTTGTTGTCACCAAGCTCTAGTCTGATTTGTGCGTGCTAATTCGCAAAGCCTAGTAAGATTTTCAAATTCTAAGGCCCGCAGGAAACAAACTTTAAAATCTACCACAGTGTTTTTGAAAACCCGTGATGTTTTCGGCTTCCCTGCTACCTTTCGGTTTGTCATTAAACCTGCATTGTTTTCAACCCTTTGCCTTCAAGCTTTTGTGCACTTGTCTTTTGGTGCTGAAAAATTTGTGTGTTTTTGACCTCGGTCTTAACTGAGCAAGTTTGACTAGATGGTGGGTCTAGACTCTTCTTGATCGGTCGTCGCATGGCCACATGTCAAAATTTTCTGACATGCGATCATGCGACCACTTGCCACCTAGCCGTGTGGGTCCCAGTCCTGTTCAGCTGCCTAGCGGTCTACTTTTTCTTAAGTGCGCAAGTGCAATGATGTGGGGCCAGTTTCTTCAAGGTGGAAGAGGGAGGAAATCAACGGTTAGTGTGTGATCACATGGAATATTTTTTCCCCATGCGATCATGCGCCTGTCATTGATTTTGTTTGTTCCAAGTGTTTCTTCAGTGAAGTGGGCCCGGCGTCAGAGGGGTGACAGATGGCATGCTCTTATTGGCTGTCACATGGCTGCATGTCAGACTTTTCTGACATGCGATCATGCAACCGCTTGCCATTTGTCCGCATGGGTCCCGGTTCTTCACAGTTGGTGGTTGTTGTTTGGTTGGTCTAAGGTGATGATGTGGCAGCGTGGGGTTGGCTGTTGGATGATTGCATAGCCCAAATTTTGGCTATGCAATCATGTGACTGCTTGCCACATGTCCCTGGGGCCCGGTAGCAGGTGATGGGGCATCTTTCGGATGCTAAGTGGCAGTGTTCTATTGGTTGGTGAGTGACAGATGTGGCGGTCTAATGGTCTTATCGCATGATCGCAAGGGCCATTTCCAAGGCTTGCGATCATGTGACATAACCCCTGGTGTTGACTTCATGTGGTGTGGCGGTTTCTGATTGGTCAGTGTGTGGTGGTGGTTATGCTCAGCACAGTTAAGGTTTTTGGGTTGTCGCATGTTCGCATAGCCCATCTCTTGGCTATGCGATCATGCGACAAATGTTGTCATGGTGGTGGTTGCAGAAAGATAAAGGGAAGTGGCATGTCGCATGTTCACATAGCCCATTTTCAAGCTATGCACTCATGTGACCAAGCATAAAGTGAAGCCCATTTTCTCTGGCAGTCAAGTTGTGACCACACGATTGTGTGACTAGGGGCAAATGGTTAAAAAGAACAGACCTGTGAAGTGCATGGTGACTGTTTGAACTTGTTGAGTGTTTTTTGTCATAGGAGGTACCAAAATTCAATTTTTGAGTGGCCAGAGTGGGCAAAGTGGATTGTCAATTGCTGCAGCTTGACCCCTGTCATGTCTGTGTTAATTCCTCAATGGGGTTAGGTGATTTTGAATTTTTGAGTTGAAAGTGATCATTATGCTTGCTTTGTAACCCTGGTATAAAGGGATTTGTGTGATCATTTTTTAGGGCATTGGGAGCTAGTTTCTCAAACTTTTCTGGTTGTGAGTCTTCTACCCAGTCTGATTGTAATGACTTCTCTATCTTGATTCTTTTTGGCAATTGAAAGAACGTTGTAGGTCTAAGCTGCAGTTTGCAAGTAGGGTTCCTTTGGATGGATTGTATGCACTTGAGGATTCTTCACACTTAATGTAGGCACTTGATTCTCATCTCTCCCTTGTGTCAACGTAGATGAATTTTGAACTTTCCAGTTCATTGCATAATAATTTATGTATAGGTCTTCATTCTTGAGTTCTAATCCAGGATTAGATTAAATGATGCTTCAGATGGGACCTAGATTTATCTCATGTCTATGTAGGGATATTTTGTAAGTAGTAGAGGAGACTGTAAATGTGTTTATGGCTTTGAATCTCAGATACATTCTGGTGTGTGTGTGTAGTCTGTCCAAGAAACCTTGCCCAATGGATGAGGCACTGGCCTAGATAAGTATTTCTTTGCTGACATATCCTAATTGTTGTTGTTATGATTCAAAAACATAAATTAAGAACCATTCCTTAAGTTTTCAACATTTGGTTGTATGTGGTTCCTACCCATAGCAATGGAGAGTCAATGAGTGTGTGGTTAACACTTAGTACTTTCTTGCTATCCATTTATCTATTATTTAAACCCTGTCTTTGGTGTGTGAAGTATAGTTTATACTGGGTTAGGTGCACCCGCCTTGGTTTTGCAAAGCCAGAAGCAGAAGAGGGCAGTCTTGTCTCTAGAGTTGGTCCAGTTATCCTAAGACCTCATTACATTGGAGCTAACCACCCCTAAAATCTATCTGAGGGTATACTGGCAGCCTATTAGAGCATAAGCATCATTTTGGACACCAACAAGATGGCGACTCTGCTGGGGAAGTGTTATACATGTTCATCTTAACCAATAGGTCATCATTGGAAGAAACAGGGTTGTTCTTGTCCCTTGTCTCTCTAACTCATTTGAGTATTTCTTGAGTGAAGAAACTATATTGTGATATTCCCAATACACTTGGGTGGCAGCTCAAACATCTCTGAAGTAGTGCTAGTCAGTATTTATTTTGCAGGATGAGTTATAGAGGTACCAAGTCTCGGAGAAAGAAGCATCTTGAAGATATAATGGAAGAAGGCATTCCAGGCACTTCTAGGCCTAGTCAGACAAGGGGAGGAAAGAAGAGAAGAGGTGTTTCTCATACTTGGAGAAACAAGAAAGAGACCAGACAAGAAATCCAAGCCAGGCCTAGTCAAGAAGAAAATAATTCAGAATATGAAGAGGCTGTTGACTTGGGATTGAACTAGTATGAGGAAGAGTTTCAAGTGGGAGATGATGAGTCAGAAACCACACTCCCTAAATCAAAAGAGATCTTTGAGGAGGTCTATGAACTAGAAAGAAGAGTTTAAGAACAGCTTGCCATTAGGCAGCAAAGAGAAAAGGACAAAGAAGATAAAGTAAGACAAGCCATGATAAGGGTTGATCAGCTAAAGAGGTAGTTACTAGATTTGGAGGCAATTAATTTTGTCCCAGAGCCTGAAAGAGTATACAAATAGTCTATTGTTCAAAAAATATGTGAAGAAACTAGACCAAGAGATAAAGGCAAACAGAAGGCTATTGGGATTCAAATCATTGAACAAGTTATTGTGGATGGGACATCAGATCCAGGACTGAGATTAGATTCAGATTTTGAGATAGCTAGAAGGAAGAAAGAAATATTGGATAAAGAACTGGAGAAAGCAGAGTTGGAGGCTTTTGTTGCAGAAATCAGAAAAAAGATTGATTTTCTCAAGCATGCTTCAGGACCTTCAAATATTGTTGCTTCCTTTTTGGGACAAGGTGGAACTCATGGTAATAATGCAGCTCAAGCAAATGGTGTGTTAGGTGCCGCTAGAGTTCCTGATGGTTCAAACATGAGGACATCTACATCTCAAGGAATGGATCCACTACATGGAGCTCCTATTCATGAAAGGTACAAACAACTTGTCTTCTTTGGTATTTTTGGTTATCCTAATGTAATCCTTGATGAAATTCGAAAGAAGGTTTCTAAATTTACTGGAAATAATGTCATCACATGTGAAGAACATCTAAAAAATTTCATAGATGTAATAGATGATTATAATGTAGAGCTTGATGATATTATAATGAAGCTATTTGTACAATCCCTGATTGAGGATGCTAGGGATTGGTTTAGAGGGTTACCCCATGCTAGTATAGGGTCATGGAACGAATTCAAGAGTTTTTTCAAGGAACACTATGGAGATAAAACAAATGAGGGTTTTATCTTAAATGAATTCAATAACATAAAGAAGAATTAGAATGAAGAGGTCCTTGAATTTAATATAAGATTCCAAAAGGCTATGCATAGGCTCTTGTAGGTTATCAGGCTAGATGACAGGGTATGTCTTATGACATACTTGAATGCCTTTGATGCAAAAATGGGATACCTCTTGAGGGACAAGAACCCTAGAAATCTTGGGGAAGCTTACAAATGGCCATCAACATAGAGAGCAATAGAAGAATATCAGGAAAGATAGG
Organism: Chamaecyparis obtusa; assembly: GCA_027943335.1. Classification (NCBI taxonomy): domain Eukaryota; kingdom Viridiplantae; phylum Streptophyta; class Pinopsida; order Cupressales; family Cupressaceae; genus Chamaecyparis; species Chamaecyparis obtusa. The sequence goes on along the minus strand of BSBK01003318.1, from coordinate 779,190 downwards.
AAGAAGAGATGATTGCAGGCCTCAAATGTAGAGTAAGAAAGAAATGGGAAGGTCTGCTGACTCTAAACCCAAAGAGGATAACAGTCTAAAACAAATTTTAAAGGCTTTGGAAGGTTTAAAGCTTGGTGAAAAGGGAAAAAATAGAGCTGTGACGATGGAGAGGTCAGCTCCAAACAATTTTAGCAGACAGCCAAGAATGCAAAATTACCCTTACAACACTCAGTGGAAAGATGGCAGGCCCATTCTCCCAACCAAGCAGGAAAGACCTGATGGAAGGATCCCTGATCCTTTGCAGAGAAATTCAGTGAATTTAGCTGATGAGGTTCCATGGTGTGTTGTTTGTCAATCTCCTCATAGTCCAGAGCATTGTGTCATTGCTTTGAATTTACCTGTTAATCAAGAAGGTGAGGAGTAGTATGATAAGGAAGGATGTGGTATGACTTCTTCACATGTGTGGGATGAAGCTGACTCTACTGATGATGAAGAAGAAGAGTTTGATGATGTTGGATGTAGTACAATGAGGGGTGAGGAACAAGTTTCTTTAAGAAGACCCTCAGATGAAGAAATTGCTCAAATCACTCCAGACATGGTTACTCAAGCTAGAAGCAATTATAACTTGAGGAATAGGACAATTGGAAATGCAATTGGAAATGCAATTGGTAAGCCAAGCAGTATGTTCATCAAGAGGATAGAAAATGGTACACAATAGCATGGAGAAAAGGGCAAGGGTGCTGATGATACTAATCAAGTGAAGGTAAAAAGAAAAATTATGCCTGCTATAGCACCTGGGAATAAAGTAAAAACATCAGATGTTGTGGTCCCTGTTTCTCAAAATGGAGAAGAATCTTCTCTCAAGAACAAATCTACTTTCACAAAGGATAAAGTTGTCACTATCTTTGAGGAAGACATGAATAACCAAAAGTATGTTCCAATTGATATGTCCAAATTGCTTTCACAGATCACTATCAAGGTTCCACTATTGGAAATGATGAGAATAGAAGAACACAAGGTCAAGGCCTTAAATTGGGTAAATGGTGTTTCTTCTGCAGGAATCCAAGAAGTGAGTAGAAATGACAAACATGTGGCTTCCTTGGAAAACACACCCGACAGTAAGAGTGAAGAAATTTTTTCTAAGATCCCTCAAATCTTCTTGGATACAAATATTGTAAACAATGCAGTAGGGACAGTTGATCCTTTTTTCTTGTCTCTTGTTATTAATGGTAAAATGTTGAAGAACTGCATGATCGATTCTGGAGCATCAAACACTGTCATGCGTGCAGAGATCATGAAATCATTAGGACTAAAGGTTGATACACCTCACGGAAGATGCAAAGCTATGGACTCAAGAGAAGTGCCAGTTATTGGTACCATCAAGGCTTTGCCTTATAAATTAGCTGCATTTCCTAACAAACAGTTGACTATGAGTGTTCTTGTAGTTGACATTCCTCCTCAATATGGAATGTTGTTATCTAGAAAGTGGAGTGCCTCCATGGGAGGAAGTATTCAATGTGACTTTTCCTTTTCTGCTTTTGACATTGAAGGAGAGAGTGTGAAGGTGTCAAGGGAAGCCAGGACCCCACATATGATTGAGGCAAAATGAAAAGGATAGCATGAATTGTTATGTTGACAATGACATTGGCTCATTCCAAGTCCAGAGGAATGAGATGCAGGAGAAGGTCAGGCCTATCCTTTTGGCTGATGATGAGAGTAACATGGCAGAGGGTAGTGTCTTGTGGACATTATATTTTGATGGAGAAAGTTCTAGAGAAGGTGCTGGAGCAGGATTGTTATTGGTGTCCCCAAGTGGTAAGACTTTTAAGTTTTCTTTCACTCTCCTATTTTCTTGCACAAACAATGTTGCTGAATATGAGGCCCTACTGATTGGTTTGAAACAATCATCAAAACATGGGATCAAACATCTTAGGTTAATTGGTGATTCTAAGTTAGTAGTATCTCAGATTAGATCAAAGTATGCATCTAAGAACCAAAGGCTGAAATAATATAGAAATGTTGTGTGGGATGAAATTGAATGTTTCAGGGCTTTTGGAATTGATTGGGTGGATAGAAGCCAAAACAGGATGGTAGATTTACTAGCAAACATAGCCTTAAGGCCAGAGGATGTTACCTTTATGGGAATATCCAGAATTGAGTGTAAGTCCAAGCCTTCTATCCCAGATAATGTTGAGAATTGGCTAGTATTTTCTGATGATCAAGATATTTTGAGGTTCTTGCAGTGTGAGTCTCACTTTGATGGTCAGGAAATGGATTTCAGCACCTATGTAGACAACAAAGATGGAAAAGAGAGTGTCCTTGGGAAGGAAGTGCTGCAATTGAAGTCAAATAGGATCCCAAGGGGATTGGTTTCTCTTGAGAGGACATTTGATGATAAGGAGAGGGCTTGTGTTGCTAGAATTATTGACAGGGTAAGTGATTTGGAGGAAGTAAATCTAGGGACAAGCCAAGAACCAAGGAATGTTTACATAGGTAAATGTTTATCTCAAAGAAATAGAAGAAATTTGATTGATCTTCTCAAAAAGTTCAGACATGTCTTTGCATGGTCTTATGAAGATTTGAAGGCATATAGAGAAGATCTCTTTCAACATGAGATACCATTAAAGGAAGGAACTAAACCTTTTAGGCAGAAATTAAGGCCTGTGAACCCTACTTTGGCACCAAAAATGCAAGATGAACTTAAAAAGATGATGGATGCTGGCATTATCAAACCTGTTAGACATTCTACTTGGGTGTCAAACTTGGTTCCAGTTAGAAAAAAGAATGGTGACATTAGGTTGTGTGTTGATTTTAGAAATCTGAATGTCAATTCTTTGAAAGACAACTATGGTCTCCCTAATATGGAAACATGCTGCAAAGGGTTACTGGATCAGAGTTAATGTCCATGATGGATGGCTTCTCTAGATATAATTAGGTCATGGTGAGGGAGTCAGAACAATTCAAGACTGCATTCACAACTCCTTGGGGGACATATGTTTATGTCAGAATGCCATTTGGTCTGACAAATGTAGGAGCTACTTTTCAGAGAGCTATGGATGTGGCCTTTGCTGATTTCATAAATAAGTTCCTAGTAGTGTATCAAGATGATCTCATAGCATATTCAGAGAAGGAGGATTAGCACTGTGAGCATCTTGAAAAGATTTTTATTAGAGTTCTGGAATACGAAATTTCTTTGAATCCAAAGAAATGTTTTTTTGGTGTGGTGGAAGGCAAGCTCTTAGGACATGTTGTGTCCAAGGATGGAGTGAGAATTGATCTTGAAAGGGTTATGGCAATAGACAAGCTTTCACCACCAAGGAATGTTAAAGGAGTACAGTCTTTCTTTGGGCAAGTAAATTTTCTAAGAAGGTTTGTTACTAACTTTGCAGAAATTTGTATTCCCATCTCTGGAATGTTGAAGAAAAATGCAAAAGTAGAATGGAATGAAGAAGCAAATGAGTCTTTCAAGAATATCAAATAGGCCATCAAGGATGCCCCTATTTTAAGGACCCCTGATTATGGTAAACCCATGCAAATTTTCTCCTTTGCTTCTTATCAAACAATTGCATCTGTCTTATTACAAAAGAATTCAGAAGGGTATGAGAAACCCATATCCTTTTTCAGAAAATCCTTACATGCAACAGAACTAAAGTATGATATAGTTGAGAAGCAAGCTTATGCCCTAGTCAAAGCAGTCAAGGCTTTTAGGTGTTATCTTGTGGGAGCTAGGGTGGTTGCTTATGTTCCTAATGTTGTTGTCAAGGATATTCTAGTGCAACAAGAGGTCTCAGGTAAGAGATGTAGATGGATCAATAGGATCCAAGAATTCAATATAGATATTCAGATTACAAAATTGGTAAGAGGCCTTGGTCTTGCAAAGTTGATGGCACAGAGTAATTTGGTTGCAAACCATGTGAACATGTTAGAGGAGGAAGAAAGGCCATATGTTTGTGATTTGGACTATTGTGATTGGTACAGGGATGTCATCAATTACAAAAATTGTTTCTTCCCCCTGACATGAGTGAAAATAAGAAAAGGGCTATCAGGCTACAATCTGTGAGATATGCCATTATACATGGTGAGTTATGGTGGAAAAGCAATGAAGGTGTATTGCTAAAATGTGTAGACCAGGAAAGATCTAAGACTCTGCTAGAGGAAATGCATCAAGGTGTATGTGGAGGACACTACATGGAAAAGACCATAGCCCGCAAGATCCTTAGATCTAGATTTTGGTGGCCTATAGTTTTTAAAGATACACATCAATTTGTAAGGAAGTGTGATGCATGCTAGAGGTTTGCAAGTAAGCTAAAATTTGGTGGAAATTTACCACTCAAACCAGTCTCAGTTCAGGCCCCTTTCTAGTAGTGGGGTATTGATTTCATAGGTGAGATTCCAAACAAGTCTAGTGGAGGGCATTCCTACATATTAGTGGCAACAGACTATTTCACTAAATGGGTTGAAGCTATTCCCACTAGGAGAGCCACTAGTAAGGTTGTTATTGATTTCATGATGCAGAATATTCTCACCAGGTTTGGATGTCCAGAAACAATAGTGGTAAACAATGTGATGTGTTTTAGATCTCAGGAGTTTGATGATTTTTGTAAGAATTATGGGATACACATTTCATTATCTTCCTCATATTACCCACAGGGAAATGGCCAGGCTGAATCCATTAATGAAAGCTTGATAAAGATCCTCAAAAGAGTATTGGATAGGAATTAAAAATCATGGGACTCAAAACTTTGGTGGGCATTGTGGGCTGACAGAGTGACCATCAAGAAGGCCATAGGTTGTGCCCCATTTGATCTAGTCTATGGGATTGGAGCTAGGTTACCTCAGAACAATCTATTGCAAATGTATAAATTCATTCAAGCATATGATGAAGACTTAGATGATGAAATGAGACTAAGGATGGATGATTTAATCCAGTTGGAGGAGGTAAGAAGAGATGCACATGAAAGAAATGAAACACTTCAAACACAGTGTAAGAGCTTATTTGATAAAAGAGCCACTCAAAGGAGTTTTGGGGCCGGTGATCTTGTTCTAATGTGGAATGCTAGATTAGAGGATAAGGGATGGCATAATAAGTTTGATCCTATTTGGTTGGGTCCTTATCTCATTGAAGGTAAATGGGGAGTTGATTCATATATTCTGAAAGATCTAACTAGTGGCACTTTGGAATTGCCTATTCATGGACAACTCCTAAATTTTTAATTCTCTTGAAGTATCTTTTTCCATGAGCAGTAGTTAGGTTTCTTCCCTAGGTCTCTTAGGGTTGTTTTTGGTCCAAAATTTTGTGGTCTACTCTTCCAGTAGATTCTATTTTCTCATTGTATCTGCAAGAGATACATGTCCCCAACTAGAGCCACTGTTAGTCCATTTTCCGGTCATTGCAGAATCTTATGAAAATGGCCTATTCTTTGCAGTCTTTGTTTTGTGTCCCGCTTTGCCTGCAATCTCAGTTTTAACTTGCAAAGACAATCCTTAGTGTTTCATGGTGTGCGCTCCTACCCTGTGTTCTTCTTGTTGTCACCAAGCTCTAGTCTGATTTGCGTGTGCTAATTTGCAAAGCCTAGTAAGATTTTCAAATTCTAAGGTCCATGGGAAACAAACTTTAAAATCTGCCATAGTGTTTTTGAAAACCTATGATGTTTTCAGCTTCCCTGCTACCTTTCGGTCTATCGTTAAACCTGCGTTGTTTTCGACCCTTTGCCTTCAAGCTTTTGTGCACTTGTCTTTTGGTGCCAAAAACTTTGTGTGTTTTCAACCTCGGTCTTAACTGCACAAGTCCGACTGGATGGTGGGTCCAGACTCTTCCTGATTGGTTGTCTCATGGCCACATGTCAGACTTTTCTGACATGCAATCATGCGACCACTTGCCACCTAGTCGTGTAGGTCCCAGTCTTGTTTAGCTGCCTGGCAGTCTACTTTGTCTTAAGTGCACAAGTGTGATGATGTGGGGCCAGTTTCTTCAAGGTGGCAAAGGGAGGAAATCAACGGTCGGTGTGTGATCGCATGCAATATTCTTTCCCCATGCGATCATGCGCCTTTCATTGATTTTGTTTGTTCCAAGCATTTTTTTCGATGAAGTTGGCCCGGTGTCAGAGGGGTGACAGATGGCATGTTCTTATTGGCTGTTGCATGGCCGCATGTCAGACTTTTCTGACATGCGATCATATGACCACTTGCCATTTGTTCGCATGGGTCCCGGTTCTTCATAGTTGGTGGTTGTTGTTTGGTTGGTCTGAGGCGATGATGTGGTAGCCTGGGATTGGCTATCGCATGATCGCATAGCCTAGTTTTTGGCTATGCGATCATGTGACCACTTGCCACATGTCCCTAGGGCCCGGTAGCAGGTGATGGGGCATCTTTCGGATGCTAAGTGGCAGTGTTCTATTGGCTGATGAGTGACAGATGTGGCAGTCTAATGGTCTTGTCACATGATTGCAAGGGCCATTTCCACGGCTTGCAATCATGCGAAAGAACCCCTGGTGTTGACTTCATGTGGTGTGGTGGTTCCTGATTGGTCAGTGTGCAGTGGTGATCATGCTCAGCATGGTTAAGGTTTGCGGGTTGTCGCATGTTCGCATAGCCCATCTCCTGGCTATGCGATCATGCGACAAATTTTGTCACGGTGATAGTTGCGGCAAGATAAAGGGAAGTGGCATGTCGCATGTTCACATAGCCCATTTCTGAGCTATGCAATCATGTGACCAAGCATAAAGTGAAGCCCATTTTCTATAGCAGTCAAGTTGTGACCACGCGATTGCATGACTAGGGGCAAATGGTTAAAAAGCACAGACCCGCGAAGTGCATGGTGAACATTTGAACTTGCTGAGTGTTTTTTGTGGCAAGAGGTACCAAAATTCAATTTTTGAGTGGCCAAAGTGGGCAGAGTGGATTGTCAATTGCGACAGCTTGACCCCTGTCATGTCTGTGTTAATTCCTTGGTGGGGTTAGGTGATTTTGACTTTTTGAGTTGAAAGTGATCATTATGCTTGCTTTGTAACCCTGGTATAAAGGGATTTGTGTGATCATTTTCGAGTGCATTGGGAGTTAGTTTCTCAAACTTTTCTGGTTGTGAGTCTTCTGCCTAGTCTGATTGTAATGACTTGTCTATCTTGATTCTTTTTGGCAATTGAAAGAACATTGTAGGTCTAAGCTGTAGTTTGCAAGCAGGGTTCCTTTGGATGGATTGTATGCACTTGAGGATTCTTCACACTTAATGCAGGAACTTGATTCTCATCTCTCCCTTGTGTCAACATAGATGAATTTTGAACTTTTCAGTTCACTGCATAATAATTTATGTATAGGTCTTCATTCTTGAGTTCTAATCCAGGATTAGATTAAATGATGCTTCAGATGGGACCTAGATTTATCTCTTGTCTATGTAGGGATATTTTGTAAGTAGTAGAGGAGACAGTAAATGTGTTTATGGCTTTGAATCTTAGATACATTTTGGTGTGTGTGTGTAGTCTGTCCAAGAAACCTTACCCAATGGATGAGGCACTAGCCTAGATAAGTATTTCTTTGCTGACATATCCTGATTGTTGTTGTTATGATTCAAAAATATAAATTAAGAACCATTCCTTAAGTTTTCAGCATTTGGTTGTATGTGGTTCCTACCCATAGCAATGGAGAGTCAATGAGTGTGTGGTTAACACTTAGTACTTTCTTGCTATCCATTTATCTATTATTCAAACCTTGTCTTTGATGTGTGAAGTATAGTTTATACTGGGTTAGGGGCACCCGCCTTGGTTTTGCAAAGCCAGAAGCAGAAGAGGGCAGTCTTGTCCCTAGAATTGGTCTAGTTATCCTAAGACCTCATTACATTTTGGAGCTAACCACCCCTAAAATCTATCTGAGGGTATACTGGCAGCCTATTAGAGCATAAGCGTCATTTTGGACACCAACAGGTTTGATAGTGCCACAATCAGAACCACCTACCTTGATCTTTTTTGCATTTTCCCATTCACCATCTTTAAAAAATAATGTCATAGCCTCCTCCAAAGTATTGTAGTCTTTGTATAATTTATTCCTTAATTTGATAAGAAGACCTATCTCTTCCAAAATGAAATCCTCAAATACTATTATTTCAATAGGTTGTACACCATCAAGGTCCCATTTTTCCATGTATTGACAAAATCTTTAGTAAGTAGCCAATCATACTCATAGAGTTAATCCAAGTACGAAGTGATGTTTCCCACCGAGAGTTTACCCCACACAATGGGACTGTTTCTTGATTTTTTATAGGAGTTGGGATCCACCTTATTCCTATGTTCACCCATGATAAGCTGATTGTTAACACTGCAAAGAATAATATAGTTCCAAATAATAGTAAAGACAAAAGCCCCCATAGAGAAAAATAAGGTAGATAAAAAGTTAAAATTTCCCACAAAGCACAAGAAGGAAAGCTCAACAAGATAGGTAGTAATGACGAGCGATGAATGCATAGACAAAATAGCCAAAATGGAAGTCAAACTATAAACACCTAAAATCATCCCATCATTTGTGCGCATTACTTTTACTAATTTTTATCTTAATTAATTAAATGATATTTAGTATTTAATTAATTTGTGTCATTGCTCTAAATTCAAATTCAAAATTCATCTCCATCTGAGTTCCCATAATTGAATAATTTTAATTATTTAATATTCATCTAACATTCTTCAATTATTCATCTAGTATATTAATTAAATAATATTTATCATTTAATTGATTCCCTTTCTCACACTTTTCATTAAATAAATCTTATTATTTTATTAAATTAATATTTTCCCATTCTTTTCAACATAATTAAATAATTATTTAATTAAACTAATGATTCCTTCTATAGTTAAATAAATTATTAATTTATTTAATTATTCCATTTTTGCTAAGCTAACTAAGTCCACTAAAAGTAAATAAAATATTTGTATTTATTCTCTCTCATGCGCAAATATATAATTTTATTATTATTTAATACTATTATATTCTTCAGTCCCACCTCTACAACTACCACTGACTAGTTCAATTCTTCTCTTCAATCAAGTCAGTCTTCCAATGTATATAATCAGTTACATATTCAATAGATTCAGTCATTCAACCAATCTTTTTCCAATTAGCCAATTTATCTATTCAATCAGCCTTGTCATGCACTCAATCAACTACCACTCAGTTTGAGTAATGTGTCCAATTAGTCTTGTGATAATCAATCATAACCATCCATCATTAGTTTTTGCCTCTTAATCTAAATTGTCCATTGGAATCCTTAAATATATAAGATGAAGGTGATTCATCATTGTTTTGGAGGCTATGGCTCTCCTTCAAACTTTAAAAATCATTAATAAGGACATGTCCCCGAATGTGTGGATTGAAGGTGATTCCATGAATATTAAATTAAACTACATTAAAGGTGTGATCAAGCCATCATGGTCTATTAAGGCAATTATTGAGGAGGCTCAGATTATCATTAATTCCTTTATGGAGATTATTATTTCCCACAACTTCTAGGAGGCTAATAGTACTACGAATGTGTTGGCTAACATCACTATTAGGGCTAAGGACATCATGACCTGGCAAGGAGGTAAGGATCTAACTATTGATTTGAAGGCCAAGTTGGCATTTGACAAGACTCACATCAAAAGAGAAGGTTTGGAATATCTTAAAAAGTTGTGATGAAAAGATACAATTTTTTTAATGTTGTTATAAGGGTTATGGAAAGTCTCAACTTTCCCAAGATTATTGAGCATAAACAAATGTATATTAGTGTGGGGTCCAATTTGAAGGCTGCCATTATTTTCTATCTCTGCTTTATTTCCACAACATCTGTTGAGAGTCTCTTCTTTGAGGATATTATGGGTGGTGAGCTGAAATGTAGGGAGCCAAAGGACTGTATGAAGTGGAAAAATATGACTGAGGTCATGGATAAGCTCAAGAAGGGTGGCCTCACTATGTATATGGAATGCATTCATGGGTTCAAAGATGAAGCCACAATGACATTTGTAGAGTCTTGGAAGGACAACACTGTAACCATTGGTGGTATGACTATGAAAATCACCAAAGATCTTATAGCGGAGGTGTCTAGTTTGAATATCAAGGGCATGAAGTTCTACAAAGATAAGAAGATCTCTCAACAAGCTATCCAACATTTCCCTAAAGATAAGGTGGAGGATGAGTGCTTGGTGAAGGACTATAGTGGCTGCTATGATGTGGATGCTTTCAAGGAGATTTGGGTGAAGGTCATGATTGCTATCATGGAGTATATCACTCTAGATGGTAGGTATAAGTTTTCTCACTATTATCATTTCATTCTGCTTTGTCACTTCAGACACAAGGTTAGGGTTTCTCTCCTATACTTTCTTCTATAGTCCCTTCGTCACAATGTTATTGATCATAGGAAGAAAGAGAACAAGCCCATTCTACATGAGGGCCTCATTCTCCTAATTGTGGACCATATTAAGAAAATTGCTACCAATAGCCCTATTATCTCCTCACCTAGGTCTACCAAGGCTTTGGGGAAACATATTAGGGAAGGGGAAAGCAAAGAGGAGATGTTAGTTGGTAAAAAATTGAAATTGGATAAGAAGGGTGGCATGGAAACTGATTCTAATGGTGAGAGTGTTGAGGGTTATGCTACCACTATTAATTCATTTGAGGAGGAAATTAAAGAGTCTCTGTCATCTTCAGTCAACATTTCTGGTGACAATGAGGATAAGGATGAGGTGGTCACTACTGCCAAGGATATTGTGAATGACCCTGTTGCTATTGACAAAGAGGAGGATGTGGATAAAGATGAGGATGTGGGAGGCCAGAAGGTCCCCATTCTGGTTAACTATGATAGCTCTGAGGAACATGATGTTCTTGTCTACCCCAAGATGAAATTCATTATGGAAGTGCAGTCAGAGAGGAAGGAGGACAATGATACCCCTATTTTGGAACCTAATGAAAAGGGGAATTACCCCTCTACCTCTAGGAACATTCCCTTTGTTAAAATGATGCACATGCAGGAGTGGAATGTGCAACTCCTAAAAGAGTATATGGATGATGAGATCGACCCCCCCTTCGTTGTCCTCCAAATGGGTAAGGTGATGTCTCTGTATTCTTTCTGCCTAATGAAATGGGTCTTCCAAGAAATCAAAAGCCTCAACCTAAAATTATGCTCCCTCTCGGCCAAGGTTGATCTTCTGCAGGGGAATTTGGCTACTAGGTCGGAGGGGATTGATGTCAAAAGGTCAATGAGGGTGAGAACAACATGCAGGAAATGTAGGTCAAAATGGAAAACCTGGAGAACACTTTGAAGAAGCACATGCTGGACAATAACCTATTCATGGGGTCAACAATGGAGTGCTTCATGACTATCAAGATGGAGCTAGATGCTGGTTCTCCTACCATGAAGCTCGATGATGATAAAGTGGATGTGGATGATTCTAGTCCAGGTAAATACACTCGGTCTACAAAAAGGAAGAAGATCCATGACAGGATCCTCAAGATTTTAGATTTCAATGCGGCCATCAAGAAAATTTCTGAGGCAAAGAAAGTGTTAGGAATGGGAACACTGAGGGGGGGAGTGGTGAATCAATGTTCACTGTATTTTAAATTTTCACTTTAATCTTTATGCTGAACTTAAATGCTTAAGTACTGAATTAAACATTCACATAAACATGAAACATGAAATCAACACATGACACTAATATGGTTATGGGGAAACCCAAATAGGTAAAAACCCTGGTGGGAATTGACACCCACTAATATTTTGCACTAGTGTTTTGTGATCCTTGTTAGAAGATCCTTTACCCTGTTAGGAGTAACTTTACAATTATTTAAGTATAGTAGACCTTGTTAAGGGTCAGACCCTATTAGGAGTCTTTTAAAATGATCCCTATTAGGGGAGTGGACTCACTGTCTGAGAGCTCACTGCTCAAATGATGAAGGCTACAACCTTCTAATCTCAGATACACACTATATCTGCCAGGTGAACTGTCACTGTGACACTGCTTGTCAGATTAGTTCCTTTGATGCACTAATGCTTTGACCTCTAGCAAAGCTCTAATACATCTTATGCTATCTTTTCATACCTCTACTCTACTTATCACAACTCTATATCAACTTCCTTTTTGAATACAATGGGCACATCTTATATTTATACGCTCTTACAAAATAAACAATTAGGTTAGCCTTATAACTAATTACAAACAACACTTCCAAATGAATTAGCTTAACCATGCTTACAAACAAACAAGTATACATGTCAGAAACCTAAATACAATGGGTGCATGGCCTTTACAACATTACATTATAACCACAAACCAAAATACTAACTGTCGACTCCATGCTCTGTTCTCTATTGGCACATAGTGGCTGTGTAACTTCAACTGATTGTAACTTTCTCATCTTAGCATATTTTCTTATGTACTCATAGACTAAGCATAAGTATAGTCTAACAAACTTAACTTCCAAGGTGCATACCATAATTCATTTGTAGACACGTGCGCTAATGCTATGAGTTGCAGGAACTTTGTACACTATCCAATCTTCAACACTTAGCTGATTTTTTATCTTCTCATCAGGTACGTTGACTCCAAACTGCTATATGACTTTGTTGCCATAATGAAAAAAATAAATCAAGTCATATACCTTAGTATAGATAACTTTCCCCAACAATCTCCCCATTTTTCATTGATGGCAACAAAGGAATATGGCCAAGTTGCTAACTGTCCCTTAACACAAAATTTTTTGTCTTCTATACATTCTTTATACATAATCTTATATCTCCCTATACATATATATACTTCATATTCTATACACAACTCCCCCTTTGACATTAATGACAAAGGTGTATCAAAAAACCATATCTACACATACTCACTTTGGGAAAACATCCGGATATGCTATCTTAAGGTTTTGAATCTCCTTCTTCCAAAAAGTTATCAAAGAGTTAACTACTAGAGATGGGTGCATAAAGCATACCAGAGCTTCTCCATCTTCTTCAAATCTATGCTTGGACCTTGATTATAGGTTATCATGGTGGCATCAATCTCCTTTATGTTCTGATTGAGAATGTCTAGTGAGGGCACAAGAGCATTCCTCAACTGAGTTTGTCTAGACCTTATCTTTTCCATCTCTTTCTCTTCCTTTTCAATCTTGTCCATCTGACCTTGGTAGCTATTGTTTCATATGTTTACATTAGTGGATGTGTCTATCACTGAACTCTTCACCTACTCAATCATAGCTTATGCTTCTTTTATTTTCTTGAAATGGGCATCAGTAAGCTTATCTTGATCCATGCAGTCTGCAATGAATTTTCTTCCTTGATTAGCAAATTATTTTAAAGATGATTGTCCTATCTTGAGTGATTTCAGATCTAGTGTAAAGATGCTCATTAACTCATTTAGTATCTTCTCCAGATACTTCTCTTCTACAACCTTGGATGTAGATTCTTCAAGGCTCGAAAAGTTACTTTTGAACTATGAGATAACTGTACTCACATCCTCAACCGAGTGTACTTTTAGCACTTTCTTATCCTCTAGTAGTAGACTATTCAAAATGTTTACTGATTCTACCAAGAGGGGATTCCTCATTACTTGTTTTTCTTTTGCCTTCTCCATAGCTAGGATGCTGAACTTAATCAGGTCTTCTTCTTTCCAGGAGTCTAAAATACTTGTGTTAGGTGTCAAACTTGACAATAATGCTGAGGAGGGAGTGATGGGAGTGTTATCCATCACTTCTTGTTTCACCTTGGCAAGATCAACAGAAGTATCTTCTTCTTTCTTTTCTACCTCTTCTTCTTCTTTCTTATCAGATACATCTTCAATGAGTACTTCTTTTTGCTGAGAGGGGGGTGAATTGCTACATAGAATTTCAGCTTCTTGTGTGCTCACAAAAGCTTCCTCAAACTTGTCCAAATCTGTATCAGTGGCCACCATGGCTATCTCTACATTATCAATGATAATGGTGCTATCCTTGAGTGATTCTAACATGGGCACAGACTTATCTGTCTCTAATTGAGTTCCATCTATGGGTGCTGAGTCATGTGGACCTATCACTAGTAAATTAGAGATCTCTGCTACTTTGTCTTGCTTACTGGGTGCATGATTGATGAGCGCAGAAGGAGGTTTCATGTGTTGTTCTAAGAAAACTTTCTCAAAGGCCTTCTCTATTTCCTTTGTTATCAACTCATAGTCTTTGTTCATAATGTGTAGATTCCTCATCTTTGTCCTTAAGTGTGGCTTCACTAAATTTAATATCAGTGCCTTTTCTTCATTAGAACATACTAGCAGACTATCTTCTAATATCTTTTCTCTGATCCTTAGATCCTCTTCATTTGCTTGTCTCTTTTGGAATTTTAGAATATCCCATACTTTATCTGGAATAGTGGTCTTCAATTCAAGAACTATCTTCTTGAACTTGATCATATGTTTGACAATCATACTATGTATTTCTGATTTGTCAATCTCACTATATGTTTCATAATACTTCCCTACTTGATCAATTCTACCCTCTTCAACAATTTTTGCATTCAAAAATTTAAGGCTTGGTCTGAATCCTACCTTGGGAGGTGCTTGAATGTTTTTCTTGCTCCTTGTTTCTTGCGAGGATGGATGACTAGTGCTAGCTTCTTTCTTCCTCTTGACTATTGGCTTATACTCCGGAGGAGTGGTAAGGTCAATAGTATCTTTGGGCACAGAAGGAGTATTATCTTCTTTACCCTTCTGACTATCATCTAATTTAGTTTTCATCTTCTTCAACTTAGGATCTTCTTGTTCTTCTTCTGCTGTTGCGCTTGGAAATTCTAAGGCAATCTTTCCATCCCTTGCTTTATCAAGGTCTTCTTGAGACACACCATGTATTCTCAAGATTTCAGATGTGACTTTAGCAACCTTTCTTTTTGTTGCTGTGCTATTAAGTTTTGCATCAAATTCTCTTGTCTTTTCCTCATAAGTTTCTCACCTAGGTTCATTAGGATCTTTGGGGGCTGATAGAAATACCTACGCATATGCTTCAAGAGCTTGTTCCTCTACCTCATACCCAAGTGGATGAATCCACTTAGTTCTAGGCTCAACAGCTTCCATACAAGTAGAATCAGTTTCAACCACAAAGCATATTATATCCTTATATTTTTGTACAATGTTTTATGGAATTATGTATCTCATTTGCATCTTAACCCTAAAGGTCTTCAATTCCAATGTTACATAGTCTCGCAATGTACTTTCAGTGGATGCTTTGTTGGATATCTGTGGCATGGTTCAAATGGACTTGTCTAAATACAAATCTGACACTTTCCCAACTATATGAAGGTACATATAGATGATTAGGGACCCAAACCTAAATATCTTTGTCTTGTCATGTTTGATAGCCTTGATGTTGAATTCTCCATCTTCCTTCACAGGTCTGATAGCTGCTAGAATAGTGCCCGCAAACACACTATTCACTATGCAGGTGTGATTAAACCTATATCCTAGTATCATTGACATCAATTTGATGTCTGCTTGCTCAATAGGCTCAATTGTCATGTCACTCCTATCACTCCTTGACTTACATGCTTGCTCAACCATTTTCCTGACATCCTTGCCCATAGGAAGGATGACGCCTATTCTAGATAGGCCTATCATCTCATGTATTAGGTCACCTATGATTCTTACCAGCACATCACCAATCCAAAATAGATCATCATGAATTCTACTCAATAAGATCTTTATCCATTTTGTCTCATAGAATTCATATGCCAAAGCATACTCAACAATAGGGTGATCATTCCATTTCACATATTCATCCACGAATGTCTTGTCTAGTTTCAACATGGTATCCATGTGTGCTCTTAGCCTATCCAATCCAACTAGTTCCTTCTTACATTAAATGTAAGCCCTAATGTCTTCCACATACATGACACCCATAGGCGTGCAGGAGAAAGCTCCCTCTAAATCATCTAGGGTTGATTTAAATAGGTGCCTCTTGAAAACATATCTTTTCTTCTCAGTGACATCATAAACAATGGGAGTGGCCATGACTTACTTGATAATTACTTTCCAACTAAACTCTGAGATAGTTTGATGACTTCTGAATCGGCGCAATGAACTAGGGTTTCTGCAACTGACTAAATGTACTGCAAACACTGATAGTTCAATCTCCAAGTCTTCACAACAACTTCCAAGGCTCAATCTACTCTTCAATCACTTTGAATTCAAATGCAATGAGTAATGAAACAACTTTCTATGTACTTAAAGTGAGAATTCTACCATTAATGCAAGTCAGAATGTTACTTCAAAATTTCCAAGTTGAGTTCTGCTAACAATCAGCATGTGCTCTCTTGCATGAAGGTTCCTATACACTCCAAAAGCTTAATTCCAAAGGTGCATACTCTAAGAATGAGTATACAAGCCACGAAAGGATCTAGAGCTAAATTAGCTCCCCCTATGACCCTGAGGGTCATTCATGCAGATGTAGAGGGTGCATCCATTGTGGATGCATCCAATACATTCTCATCAACATTTTCCTTCTTTCCTTCTATCCAAATTAAGCTTGCATCGTCTGAGGCTTTCACAAACTTGACTTCTCCTTCAAGATCCAAAACTAGTTCTTCGGCCTTTTTAGGGCTTTCCCGACCTTGCGTCCCTGATCTATAGAATCTTGAGATATGTCTAGCCTTGTTGCAAGAGTGACAAATGACTGGAGGTCTAATATTCCTCGACACATTGACATGATTCACCATTTTACATTATTTTGCAGAATGACCATTATAGTTACATATCTAACATGTAACATTCTGAGAACTTCTTCTTACATTTTTCTGATTCTGATTTCTCTAATCATGCTGAATCCTATTCTTCTTACTAGTATTGCATTTTATAGCTCTATGATTAAATTTGTTGTATGAATAATAGTAACCATTAAAAGGTCTTACCTCAGTACAGTTCCTTGCAATGTGTCCATGCTTGTTACATGCAAAACAAGTTCGTTCTCCAGGCTTGCACTCATTCTTAGGTGATCCACCATTGTCTTTGGTTTGATCTTCAGTCTTTTTAGTATCAGTAGAGTCTTTTTGTGTCTCCTTTCTTGCTCGCATATTATCAATCTAATTTTGTGCTTCATTGTATCCAATACAACTAGTGTCTCCTTTGACTCTTCTTGCATACAACTGAGATTCTATCAAATCAAAACTGGTGTGCAATTTGTCAATGTGATTCTTTGCTTCTTTCAATTCAGACTCCAATCTTTCTTTGCAATTCCTTAGATCCAAGATTCCCAAATTTGCTTCCCTTAATTCCTCATTGAGTTGAAGGTTCTCCTTGACCTATTCATTGTAGACTTCCTGATTATTCAACAACTTATCATTGAACTCTTCAAGTAGTTCTTTCATAGATGCATTGTCTTCATTTAGCTTCTTAACCTTTGCTCCTAGATCACTGTTAGAGCATTCTTTCAGATCCCTTCTTAGCTTTTTGATAAGTAATTGAACATCACTGACTTTCTCATTTAGTTCTTCAATTTCTCTTTCAGATTTGTCCAAGTCTTCAAGAGCGGCTTCAAGATTTTTCTTCAGATGTTTCATTTCTACTTTGTCCATGATCTCCTCAAGTGGTTAAACTTCTTTGCTAAGGACCAGAGCTTTGTTACCAATTGTTAGGAATGGGAACACTAAGAGGGGGGGGGGTGAATTAGTGTTCATTATATTTTAACTTTTCACTTTAATCTTTATGCTGAACTTAAATGCTTAAGTATTGAATTAAACATTCACATAAACATGAAACATGAAATCAACACATGACACCAATATGATTATGGGGAAACCCAAATAGGTAAAAACCTTGGTGGGAATTGACACCCTTCTAATATTCTGCACTAGTGTTTTGTGATCCTTGTTAGAATATCCTTTACCCTATTAGGAGTAGCTTTACAATGCTTTAAGTATAGTAGACCTTGTTAAGGGTCAAACCCTGTTAGGAGTCTTTTACAATGATCCCTGTTAGGGGAGTGGACTCACTATCCTAGATCTCACTACTCAAATGATGAAGGCTACAACCTTCTGATCTCAGATACACACTATATCTACCAGGTGAACTGTCACTGTGACACTACTTGTCAGATTAGTGCCTTTGGTGCGCTGATGCATTGAACTCTAGCAAAGCTCTAATACATCTTATGTTGTCTTTGCATACCTCTTCTCTACTTATCACAACTCTATATCTTCTTCCATGTCAAATACAATGGGCACATCTTATATTTATACGCTCATACAAAATAAACAATTAGGTCTACCTTATAACTAATTACAAACAATGCTTCCAAATGAATTGGCTTAAGTGTGCTTAAAAAAAAATAAGTATACATGTAAAAAACCTAAATACAATGGGCACATGGCCTTTACAACATTACATTATAACCACAAACCAAAATACTAACTATCGGCTCCATGCTCTATTCTCTGCTGGCACATACTAGTTGTGCAACTTCAACTGACTGTAACTTTCTCATCTTAGCATATATGCTTATGCGCTCATAGTCTAAGCATAAGTATAGTCTAACAAACTTAACTTCCAGGGTGCATACTATAATTCATTCATAAAAACATGCGCTAATGCTCTGAGTTGTAGGAACTCTATACACTATCCAGTCTTCAACACTTAGCTGATTTCTGATCTTCTCATCTGGTGCACTGACTCCAAACTGCTATATGACTTTGTTGCCATAATGACAACACTAAATCAAGTCATATACCTCAGTATAGACAACTTGTCTGAACAAAAAGAGGTGGAGGGAACTCATCTAGAGTTTTCCTAGGTCCTCTTTCCCCCTTGTTTTTAGTTGTTTGGGTTATTTTGCTGTTGGGTGTGGTTTAAGTTTTTGGTTTTTTATTTGTTGTGCCGGTTCTGGGTCTTGCAAGCTAGTTTCTAGTCCTATTCTATTTCAGTGAACTTAATGTTTATTCCTTTCTTGTAAGTCTTGTAAGGGGTTTTGGGTCCCCATAAAACCTATTTTTACCTGCAATCAAAAATATGTAAACACATAGATTGTGTAAAGCTATATGATACATAAGCAAGTATGATGTGATATGTAATTACATAAACAAATAACTACAAAGACATATTTTTCTTTAAATATAGATGAAAAAATATAAAAGATGGACCTCAAAAAATTATAATAATTTCTTGAGTATTTTTAAGATGGGAAAGGAACGTCATCCTTGATGTAACTCCTAGGAACAGGGAAAAGCATGTGGGTGCAATATAAAATGAGAATACACGATGCCTCAAATGTGATAAAATGGGTCTTAAATGATAAGGTATGAGAGAAATTAATGAAATGAGAAGGCATTGTGTTCTTTATGTGATACCATAGCTTTTATTAACAAAGTCAATTCATGAGATAAATCAACCATGCTTGAAAGACATTGTGTTCCAAATATAATAAGAAAGATCATATAACATGATAAATAGATAAAAAGGATTTACCTCAAATTGCAAAGATGGTAAGGTGAGGCTATATAATAATATAGGCATTGGAAAATCCATAAACAATGTATAGATGTCCTCTAAATAAGAAAATGGCATGCCATGAATAACCATAAAATGCTAGATAAACATCATGTTATAGTTATTGTGTCTTGCACATGTGTGCTATTTTACTTAGGAAAATGGGGACTGCCCTTTTCATCCAAGAAATAAAGGTCTCCCTTTTTTTCTTGGGAAAATATAAAACCCCTAAATTTCATGATAAACAAGGATCCCCTTTGTCATTTTAATTTTAATTTTTTTGTTTGTAGAGATAAATAATTGGATCTATTTTTTCTTTTTGTTATTTGGTCTATTGCAATTTTTTTATTTATTTTTTATTGTATGACTTGTAGTTTAGATTTTGCTTCCTATTAGATTATTAGGACTTTCTTTGGAAGCTTGAGGTCATGAGGTTCTTTAAAATGTTGACTTTAGTTTCATCTAGTCTTTTTAGAGTTTTGGAGTTTTTTTTGGCATGCTTCCCGATCTTCTTATAATTGGAGGCATTGCTTAAAACTCTAAACACTATTGTTGGTAGACATCTAGCTCATGTCCAACTCACTCAATTTGGTTCTATATTAATTACACTTCTTGCTTATACATGCCTTAGATTTCAACCATTTAAATTATCATTTTTTATCAATTTTCTACCAAGGTCAAAATTTATTTTGAGCTCTACAACCCTTAATCTCTTCCACAAACCTAAAGCCAAAATGGTTTTTTCAATCCTATTGTTTTCATTCAAGATTATAGGGTAGACTATTGATGAGCTCGGATCTCCCGCATTTGGCTTTTCTCTATGCATTTGGGTTCTCTCTAAATTGTCAATGACTATTCTTATGTGATTCTTAGGTAGTCATCCATCACTTTCCTTTTCTTCTATTTTAACTTCGTTGTTAAATCACTTCTCTAATTTATTATATTTCTTTAAAAACAATATTTTATTTGTTCTCCCAAAATTTTTATTTAAGATATTTCAAATTTTCCCTGACTAGATTTTCATATTTTTTTGGGTTAGGAGAGCTGGGGTGGAGTTACATATGTTCTTTTCCATTAAATTTTTCCTCAAGCATCTCCAAACTATAGAATCATAGATCACTCTAAATGACAAGAAACCTTAACAAGTATTAACTTTCCATGAGTTACCACTTCCAAACAATATACTTTTAGTTAAAGAAAAGTAGTTCAAAATTTTATTTGAAATCTGAATTGTTTATATGTTGTACCCCACCTGTAACATATTTAATTTCTGTAAACCTTAAGATCACATGTTTGTATTACAGTGGTAGTGTAAGAAAGCACGTATTTTCCAAAATGTCGATAACCATGCACCATTAAAAATGTGAAACTACATTAAATTAGGCATTTAAGCCTACCGCCAAATGAAAGCTTTTAAAAATAATTTAGTGGGACAATCAAAGTTTTCTTCTTCTTATTCAAAAAATTGGTAGAATTCCAAACAATCAAATTTGTAAAATTCAGTAAAATTCCAGGCAATCAAATTTGGTGATTTAATCATTCGAACAAAATCCCTCATGATTTCTTTTGAAGGTGCAGTTATATTCCCTTGAGACATCCATAGTTAATTATTATTTCCTAGATTTATTGCTTTTACAGCTGTGATACCATGTTTTCCTTTCTCACGTAGCTTGACTTTCCTTGGCTTATATTTAATTCCAAGAAATGAATACTATATATTGTTTTTGATTAAGGAAAATAGGTTTTAATGGGGCCCTTAAACCCATAAAAAATTAAAATTTTAACATAGATAAAGTGTTAAAAGTAACCAGCAACAAGATAGCCACAACAACAAAATAATAGTCCCCCAACAGACAGCAAGAAAAAAACCAGAAATGAGAACCAGGGGCAGAAATAAAAAACCAGGACAAGCCGAAAGCCAAGAGAAAAGACTCAGGAAAATTCTCTAAGAATCTCCACCACATGAATCTCAAGCTCAAACACCTTATCAGCCACCTCCTTGAGGTCAGATAGATCTTTATCAGGTTCCTGGGTGTCCTTCTTCATTATGCTAGATCTAGTTCTCTTCCTTGGGCCTTCCTCTGGAGACTTATCTTTGCCACTATTGGGATACTCCTCCTTGCTACCTCTGTGTTTCTCAATTTTGCTAATCAGCATCTTTATGTTATCATTTGAGGCCTTAAGAATGTTGAAACTTTGTTCAACAATTTTCTGCAAGGTTCCCTCCATGCTTTGAACTCTATTCTTTACCTCCTCCACTCTATTTTCAATATCATTCTTCTCCTCAGTAAGCCTAATCTTGTTGTTGTTACTCTCCCTCTCTAGTCTTCCCAACCTATGTTTTAACTCCTATATTTCATGATAGGTCCATTTAGTAGTTCTATAGCTATCAATAACATTGTTTTTGGCATTATTGCGCACATCTAGCTGAGGGTTTTCTTTAGTGATGTCGCTCAAAATAACCAAGGCAGGGTCTATAAGGTCCTCCATTTGAATTTTACCTTCCTTATTCTCCTTAACCAAAGTTTTCATCATTTCCTTGTTAAGACCCATCTAGACAGAGACATTATGAAAATTTCCCTAGACCACACTCTTTTCTTTTTTCGTAATCTTGCAAGTGTACTGGTTAGTCCCATATTCATCACAGCCTTGCTCATTTTCATCCTCTCTCCCTTGATTGTCCTCTTCCTCTTCGTTATCCTTCCCCTCATCTTGCCTATCCCCCTTAGAATCATCTTCAATGTTCTTCCTTTTATTCTGCCTCCTCAAAGGTTTGACAGTCAAAATCTCCTCTCTTTCCACAGGCACATTAATAGTTATGGTTCTCTTTCCTTTCTTCTTTTCCTTAATTTCCTCTTCTTCACAGAAAGTATCTTCCTCCTCATCCACACTTTCACCCTCCACCTCCTCATTGTAATCTTGATTAGAAAAGATCTCAATACCCTAATTAGGGTCAGGAATCTCCTTTTTCTTCATTTTCTCCTTTTTAATTTTCTTTTTCCCCTTTTTGGTCTAAGGGGTAGCCTTCGTATCTGAGTCTGAATGCATATCTTGGCTTTCCTCCATATCAAAAGGGATATACTCTTCTTCTCCCAAATCCAACTCCTCATCGAAACCCTCCTTGCCCACTTTCCTTTGCTTAATATCTTTACCTATAGTCCTAGCTTTAAAGAATTCATAAATTAGCAGTAGGAGCCCCTCATGGAAATTAGGGTTACCAATCGACTTCTCCTTGTAGTCATTAATATTATCATTGATAGACAAGTATAGGTAAAAAGGAATAGAGATCTTAGACCCAAACCTAAAGTGGTTAAGAAGCAAGAAATGGTGAGAATAGATGCGGTCGAATCTCATGTCCAGGGAGATATACTTGATAATCACCCTTAGCACAAACCTCCATAGTGGCTTGATGAACATAAGCAAGTAGTAGGTGCTTTTCTTCACAAGAGCCTTCTTCTCCTCCACACCTTTGGCAAATTCCATCACCGCTTGACTCGAAATGCACCTATCTCTGTAGAATTTCTTCCCAATAATGGGGATGCCCATGACCATAGAAATAACCTCCTCTGTAACTGTGAACTCCACCCCATCAATTTTGACACTCCCCTCATTCCATTTCTTGACCATGGTTTTGGTAATAGAGGGTTTCCACCCATGAAGCCACTCAATGAAAGAGGAAACTTCACCTTTACTCAAAATGTTCCACACCTTAGAGCGTCGCTGCCACTTCTTAGCTTCATCCTCTGGTTCCCTCCTATGTCTTTCCCCCACCATATTTTCGCTCTCTCTGCATAGTTTTCTCCTAATAGCAATGTCTTTTACAATCTAAATTGAGCAAGTGATGTGAATAATATTCTCAATCCTTCTTTTGAACTTATGAAACTTAAACCTGAAAATGGGCCTCAAAGTGCAATGATGACACTTATCCAGGTAGTTCGTGCTTTGGCTTTCATACTTACACATCATTTTTTGACACATTTCCCATAAATCATAAACTTTCATTATTATCATTTAATGTTTCCCAATCTACCCAGGATTCTCTCTCTTTCAATTAAATCTTTGATTTGAAGCGAAATATTATGTCTGTCCATCCATCTTGTCATCTCATCCTTCCTCACTACCCAGTTGGCCAGACTGTCAGCCACTTGGTTTGCTTCCCTATATTCATGAGCCACGTAGACTCTGTCAAAGGACTTAAGAATCTAAATGCTCTCATTGATGATATTTGCAATCATCCAGGTAGGCTCATTTTTCTCATTAAGACAATATATTATGTTCTTTGAGTCTCCTTCCAGCCACAATTTTTTGACTACTGTGTGTGTGAATTTTGTACCTATCTGTAGACGCAACACTTCAGTAAAATATTAGAGGTTAGCTAAAATCAAAATCATGCAGTGAAATGGAAACTAATCTAACCAGGTGATTTACTGCCTTCTAGTAGATGCGAGTATGTATTCTCAGATTATACCGAGATTAGTGACCTTGACGACACCTAAACGAAGGATTTGAATGCAGAATCTAGATATGAATTAGATGCAAATTAATCTATATTTTTGGTTTTTCTGTGCAATTATGATGAAAATGATATGAAATCTAATCAATATGAAAAACTGATATGCAATGATTCTAAGAGTTGATATGAAAAACAAAATTGATCTCACAAATGTGGTTGATTCACAAGATTCTTCAGATACCAATTCGCCAACATAAGTTTGCAAATTCTGATATATGATTATGAAGAGCTGAGCCTTGATTTTATAGAAATCCAAGGCTTTGGGGATGCATGGAAAAAACCATAAATCACTCAGATAAACTCAGGTTGATTTTTGAGTTATCAAAGAATAAAAGATAATTAATTCACAAAATCATGCAAAATCATGCAAAAATAGCTTTTTAACTCAAATCAGAGTTGAGTTTATTTTTAAAACAACTTGAATTGATCTTTTGATTTCAAGTTTAACTGCTTTTTGAATGTGCATAATAATTATGAATTAAATAAATAAATAAAGTGATTTATCCTCAACTTAACTAATTTTTAAAATAAAATAATTGATTTATGGGTTAATCAATTATTAAATCAAACTTTTATTCAAAACTATATTATTAAATTTGACAATTGACATTAATTAATTAAATAAGAATTTAATCAATTAGTCATAGGATAAATGATTTATTGTCAGAATTAAATAATACAATTCAGGAATAAATATAATTAAATAATTAAGTGGAAGTATTAAATCTAATTAATTAAATATTCAGAATATTCAATTAATCAAACTTTAGGATAAATAAGATTTATCGCCAAATAATCATTAAATTAAAGATAATTAAGATAATTAGGAATAAGGAATATTCCCCGATGCAGAATTGAGTATAATCAATTAAGATTCAATAATGTGCCGATGTGCCTTAGGTTAGGACTTTGATGTCGATTTCATTCAATGTGTCAATATAGGAGATTAATGAACCTATAGCCCATTTTTGGGGTATTACATTTTGCCCCTCTTTGAATTGTTTTGCGAAGGGCAGTGGTTCAAAGACAGTTTGTGTATGATGTTTGAAACTGATGTTTGAAACTGATGTTTGAAATTGAAATTGATATGAAGCAGAAACTGATTGAAATCGATATGAAGATAATAGGTCTTGAATGACCAAAGATAATGTTAACTATAACAGCAATGAACTGATGATTGCGAAAACGTGTCAAAACACCTGATTCTAAACCTTATGATTGTGAATAAGTGAGTGATCGATTCCAGACCTGATTATCGATAAGAATCACATTGGTATCACATTTTAACCCTTTAGTTACAAAGAACCAAGGAAATAACACTAATGAACCGATGGTTGTAAAAAAACTGATATAGTTTACAAGGTCAAGAGAATACCAAATTGATATGGATCTCGATGAATCTGATATGCCCCAAGCAATGATTGATTTGCCTCGAGCGATGAGGTCTTTTGATGAATCAACAAATAGACATGGTTGTTGTCTTGATTATTGAGGAAAGATATGATTTCAATAAAGATATGATTTCAATAAAGATATGATTTCAAATTAGATTACAGACTTTGAATGATGTGCCATACCATGCCCCCTTCGAGATTAAAATTGAAATCTACCAAGAAAAGTCAACATTATAGTTTAGAAACATGTTAATTGATTTGAGAAGTGGTTATAGACGTTCGAGAACACATTCTACATTGTTTGGAGGTCCTGGAGACCAAGTTTGACTAGGTTTGACCATGGTTAACCAAGTTGAATTTTGATAGTTTGATGTAAGATAAGCAGTTAAGTTGAATTCTGGATTTCTGTGATGATTGAAGGTTAATTATGTAAGCAGTAGACCGTCCTGGGTTTGAGAATTTTAAATCACAATTTTGACCTAATAAATGATCTCAAATTTTGATTTTGATCCAGAAAATGGGTTCAAAATGTCAAAATTAGCTAGGGGATGCAATTTTTGTTAAAAACAGAGCACTTTTGGAAATTAGGTCAAAAGCTATATAAAGGCCAAAAGGGTCATTTTCAATTTATTTCAACCTTTTGACTTTAGAAACTTGTGGAGCCCTCTGAGTGAGAAAATGGCAGAACCAAAAGTACCTGTGAGTTTGCATCAATTTGAGCGTAGACGGAGACACCAGAGACCTCGGCAGTATGGACATTTGGTAGGTGGACCTCTTTGCTTTGCTAAAATTTTAATTTTTCCATGTTTTATAGGATTTTAGCAATGTTTCATACGTTTTTCAACTTTTGAATTTCACATGCATGGTAACTCGTATGACTCCCCAGTGGGACTCGTACGAATTTTCAACTATAGGTAGATTGTTGTCTCATAACCCCCCAAGACTCATATTAGAGGGACCTAAGAGTCGTATGACATTTCATTGGGTCCCTCATAACTCATACGAGGAGGAACGCATTGTTGTATCACTATGAATTGTCATTTGGTATCATGTAGAAACTCATACAACTTTCCCTGCCAGTCTGAAATGTTGTATGGAAAATAGTGAGCCAAAAACTCATAGCTAGGTCAAATTTTTGAAGATGCTAAGCCTAGTGTGCCATTGTCTACACAAGAGATCGTGAGGAGGCTCATAGTACAGGTCCGAGACCTGAAGGTGCACAGTGCTTGCTAGGAGGAGAGATATATAGAGGCAGATAGACAATGCACTAAGCTTCATGGTGAGGTGCAGAGATTACAGGCAGAGGTCATCCATTAGACCTCCAGATCTGCTTCCTATGTTTTAGCATACTATACTGTAGTTCCACTTTCTCAGAGAGTTCCTATGTACTCCCAGTACATGATGGCATCAAAGGGAGCCAGAGCACCCAAAGCAGAGACAGTACTGGATGCACCACCTCCACCTCCACTAGGTGCAGAGGATCAGGCTGAGAGTTGATCTATTTTTTATATGTTCTGACATTTTTAATCTTTTGATTCTAATATACTGTTCTGATTCTGATAGCTCAGTTGAGCTTATTCATTTGTACACTGTGCTAGTAGTGCACCCCTAACTAGTTTGAGATCTTTGATATATATATGAGATTGATATTTTGGTTGTGACTTCATTTGTACTTGTCATGTTTCAATTTATGATTATATCATGTGATGATTATGCTATGAGTAGTGTAGAATGAATGTATGGATCAATCCAATGCAATGATTTCTTTCATATGTATAGATGTTATGTAAATGTATTTGATTATGAAAAGATGTATGTATGATTTATGCTTATGGATGAATTGTAATGCAACAAATGATTATGATATGTAAATGCAATGATACACATGTTATATTTTGCAAGTATTAATGAAGACAAGTACTCAGTCTTATGTCAAAAAGGATGTCTAACCCAAAAGGATAACTACTTGTGATTCTATGAAGAGACCTTCGAGTTATATTTTAGCTCTTGTTAGATTTGAAAAGACAATTGAAGAATTGTTTAAGCATTGAAGTTTGTTTAGTCATTGTGAGATCATGCAAAAATGCAAAGAGACATGCAATATGAAATGCAACCTAAGACCTAGGACCTAGTCACTGATCATGTGTCGGTCATTCTCATCATTGAATTTTTAGGTAACTAGATAAATCAATACAATGCCCACTAGTTATAAAATCGTAGACATATGAATATTGATTTGTATGCTCAAAAATCAATACAACATCCACTGATTAGACAACCATAGACATATGAATATTGATTTTTTTTTCAAAATGTCGGATTAGATATAAGCACCAAGGCACAAATGCCAGGATGACCTAAATATCATGTCCATTTTGATATAGCAATTTGTATAAGCATCAAAACATAAACATCATGATGACCAGAATATGCCTTGTAGACAAACATGTCAAATAGTCAAGAGATCATTCTAAAGCCAATGTGAATTACCCGTAGTGACCCTTTATTGTTCACAAAGAAAAGATTATGCCCCCAGCCATCACTCTCTAAATTCTGTAAAGGACATCATCGAAGAGCTTGAAAGGACACAATATGAAAAAATCTCAATGTGAATCAGTAAGCATACAAGGAGATAAAAACATGTAAAAAGCATAGATTGGTTTCATTTTGAGTTGATGTTTGATTGCGTTGTTGTAGATGCAAAATCCTTTCTGGAGAGGAGACGGATTGACTGACTCAGATGAAGCTTCAAAGGACTCTGACTAGATATGACTCATCTAAGATACATCGAAGGCCATAGGATATGACATTGATTGCCCCCAAGTTTGCAACATTGATAGGATATAGACACTTGAACTAATTGGTGTACAGACCGATTTATTGAAAATAGGAAAGCATAAACAAACTAGGAGATATGTACAAACTAAAGCAAGACTAAAAACTAGGAAAGACCAAGATTGTGCCGATAGATGAAGCATTTTGAAACAAGTGGCACCCATTTGCCAAGTTTTCACCATCTTGGTAGAGATTCTATTTTTGCTACCAAGGCGCCTGTTTCCAGGTTTTCACCAAGGCACTTTTTCTTTTTCTCATTTTTTTCTATTTTTTATTTTTTCAATTTTTTTGCACTTTTGACATTTTTTACTTTTTTTGTGAATCATCAAGGTGCCTATTGCTAGGTTTTCACCAAGATGTTCATTTTTTCAGGAATTTTTAAGATTTTTTTAATTTTTTTTTAGGAGATTTTAAAAAAATTTAGATTTTTTTTAGGACATTTTACCATAGATTGAATGCCTTAGGCGTAGAATTTCTTTAGATGGAGAATGGTGATTGGTTCTCGGAGCTGTTCTCCTTCAGTTGTTGAGAGTTGATAGGCACCAAAGCCAAAAGTTGCAGTGATAACAAAGGGACCCAGCTAGTTGGGTTCAAACTTCCCCTTGCGCTCTCTATGTGATTGATTTTTAGGATTCTCTCTCAAGATTAGATTGCCAACTTGAAATTCTCTATATCTGACTTTCTTGTTGTAGCCTCTAGACATTCTCTTCTAATATAATCTAAGATGATCATACGCTACTTATCTGCGCTCATCTAGTAGTTCAAGTTCTTGCAACCTAGACACTCTGTAGTCATCATTAGTTACTAGACCATGCATTCTGATTCTTAGTGATGGGATTTCAACCTCAATAGGTAGGACCGCTTTAGACCCATAAACTAAAGTGAAAGGTGTAGCCCTAGTTGGCATTTTGATACTTGTTTTGTAGGCCCAGAGAGCTAGATTGATCATAAGATGCCAATCTCTTCCTGTCTTATTAACTGTATGGTGCAATATTTTCAATAGATTCTTGTTAGAAGCCTCTACTTGTCCATTCCCTTGAGGATAGTAGATAGATGACCAATGTTGTGTAATCTTGAATTTGGCACATAAATCATCTAGATCTTTATTCTTGAATTGTCCACCATTATCTGTGATTATGGAATGAGGTATCCCATATCTGCATATGATATAGTTCAATATGAACATAGATATTTGTTTTCTAGTTGCTTGTGTCAAAGGTACTACTTCTACCCATTTTGTAAAATAATCTGTAGCTGTGATTATATGGGTATGTCCATTAGAAGAATGAGGATGTATAGCTCCTATAAGATCGAAGGCCCATTGATGAAAAGGCCATTGTGTAGTAAAGGGAATTAGATCTCTCCCCAAAGCATGAATCAAGTTGCCATGTACTTGACACTTTTGACAATTCTTAGCAAATTTGATAGC
This sequence comes from Chamaecyparis obtusa, assembly GCA_027943335.1. NCBI lineage: Eukaryota > Viridiplantae > Streptophyta > Pinopsida > Cupressales > Cupressaceae > Chamaecyparis > Chamaecyparis obtusa. Next base: position 749,580 of record BSBK01003318.1, on the reverse strand, counting down.
CTCTTTCTCCATTTCAGGCCAATAGTACCTAGACCTAATAATTTTTTGAGCTAGTGTTAAACCGTTTGAGTGTGACCCACAAATACCTTCATGGACTTCCTCTAATGCATGTTGAGACTCTTCCTATTCTAAACATCTAAGAAGTATACCATCTAGACCTCATTTGTATAGATCATTACCAATTATGACATATTGGGAGGCATTTCAGATAAGGTATCTCTTTTCATGACAGTTGAAGATATCGGGAATGATTTGGTCTTGGAGATAGGAGAATAGGTTTTTGTATCTAGATGAATCATGACCAACAATAGTGCAGATCATGTAGGTTTTAGGGGAATCTATGTAGGATAAGATAGTGCTTCCACCAGGAACTCATAGCGTAGCTCATGTTCAAACTGTTGTAATACAATAGATAGTGTTATAATTGCATCGACAGCCTTATTCTTTGTTCTAAGTATTTTCTCAAATTTGATAGATAGGAAATACTTCTTTAGATCATCTACCATTCTCTTATAAGGAATGAGCTTTTCATCTTTAGTTTGGTATACATCATTAACTTGATGGATAACAAGTTGAGAGTCTCCATGAATGTGTAATTTTGTTATTCTCCACTCAATTGCTATTTTCATGCCATTAAGAAGGGCTTCATATTCGACAATATTGTTTGTGCAAGGGAACTTTAATCTAAATGCTTTGGGAATTGAGTATCCTTGAGGAGTTATGAATAATATGCTTTCTCCTGATCCATTCTTTATATAGGAGCCATCAAAGAATAATTGCCATTCTCTAGAAGAAAGAGTCATGATAGAGGAATCTAGAAATTCCATTTGCATTGGTGTATTATCAATCATAGGTGCATCAGCCAATTGATCAAAAATTACCTATCCTTTTATAGATTTTCTTTCAACATATTCAATGTCAAATTCACTTAAGAGCATGACCCATTTGGCTAATCTACCTATGAAGGTAGCTTTGCTTAGTAGGTACTTTAGTAGATTAATCTTAGCTACCAATTGAGTGGTATGAGCTAACATGTAATGTCTTAGTTTCTATGATGCAAAGATCACAGCTAGACAAGCTTTCTCAATCATCGAATAGTTCTTTTCATATGCAACCAATGTTCTACCGATATAGTATATAGTCTTTCCCTTTTGTTCTCATCATGTTGTGCAAGCAATGCCCCCAGTGATGTATCTGTTGTGGAGACATATAAGATCAATGGCTTCCCTTGAATAGGAGGCATCAAGATAGGAGGATTTGATAGATATTGTTTGATATGGTCAAATTTCTTCTCACATTATTCATTCAATGCAAATGTCACACCTTTATGTAATGTTTTTGTAAAAGGTTGTGATATATCTGCTAGTTGTGATATGAATCTTCTGATAGATTGAAATCTTCCTTGTAATGTCCTCATTTGACTGATGTTCTTGGGAGGTTGCATCTCCATTATAGCCTTTACTTTAGCTGGATCCACTTCAATGCCCTTCTTTGAAACTATGTATCCTAAGAGCTTTCCAGAAGTGACACCAAAAGCACACTTCTTAGGATTTAGTCAGAGACTAAACTTTTCCATTCTGTCTAGTATCTTGCTCAAGTCATTTAGATGTTCAGTTCTAATCATAGATTTTGCTAAAGTATCATCAACATAATCTTCCATAGTTCTATGCATCATGTCATGAGAAATAGAAGTCATAGCTCTCTGATATGTAGCACCAGCATTTTTAAGCCCAAATGGCATGACATTCCAATAGAAGGTACCCCATGCACATGTGAAAGCAGTTTTCTCTTGATCCTCTGAAGCAATTTTTATTTGATTATATCCAAAAAAACCATCCATTAAGGAATACATCTCAAAACCCATAGTCATGTCCACTATCATATCAATGTTAGGTAGTAGAAAATCATCCTTAGGGCATGCTCTATTCACATCTCTAAAGTCTGTGCACACTTTGATTGATTTATCTAGTTTTGAAATAGGTACAATATTAGATATCCATTCTACATAATCAATAACTTAGATGAATCTAGATTTCAAGAGCTTCTCTAATTCAGCTTTTACCAAGAGTGCAACATGAGGATGCATCTTTCTTAATTTTTGCTTAACAGGTTTGATATTTGGAGCTATAGATAAATGGTACATTATAAGATTAGGATCCAACCCTGGCATATCTGAATATTTCCATGCAAAGCTAATCTTCTTTTCTGTTAAGAATGTTGTAAATTTTTACTTCTCTTCTTATGATAAAGATTGTGCTACATGGATCAATTTTGGTTCCTCTGTTGTTCCCAAGTTGATAGATTGAGTGGGATCAATTAGAACTAGAGATCTGTCCTATAAATGACTTGAAAGGACATCAAATATCTCATCCTTAGGTGCCTCAAAGAGGTTTTCACCTTTGAATACATCTTTTATTTTTACTTTTGTAGGTTCTAAGACTGCCACAAAGTGGTTTTCACCCTCAGAACTCCTTTTCTTTTTATTCTTATTCTTATTTTTTTTACTAAGATACTTGATGTCCAACTCTGTTATGCTAATGCTCAGTTCACTAATGGAAGTCCTCATGGGCTCAACTGCATTGAGGTAGCAAGCAATTGCAAGGGCATAGTCATTCGGGAAGGTATAAATACCATGGCTCAGATTTGTGGAGGTTTGATCAAGAAGTTCAAGATGTTGGATAGTCAAAGTGGGGAAAGATTGGGAGATAGTGTTTACGGATATGGATCTATCATCATTTTTTCTAACCCGACGCTCAAGTTCAAAGGTGATATTACAACTTATGACATTCAATTCATGAATAGGCTCAATGTCATTATGGAAGTCCACTTCAGCCATCGGTGGATCAGACTCGATAAGTTTATCACTTCACTCTAGACTTACGTTGGGTTTAGGTGCTTATTGGTGAATAACATCAGCATATTTTTCTATGATTAGCTCATCTTCCTCTAGAATGGCTCCCCATTCATAGTTATTATATTCTTCATCTATGCCTCTAGGAAATCTAAGAACATGAGTAAAGTCAGGATGAATACCCCAAGAAGGGTTACCCTCAGATTCTGATTTGAATTCATACTCATGGGAATCTATCTTAGAATAACTACCACCTTCCTCTTTGTTTGTTTGATTGTCTTCAAGATTAGTTGGTTCTTGTGTTGCAACTATCTCTTGCTCTATAGTAGGTTCTTGTGTTTCTACTACATTGATTCTTTTTATTGGATCATCTTTAGCTTCAAGGAGGTATTTGATTTCTTTAGGCAAACGCTCATAAGGAATAAGTTATGAGCTATCTGAATCACTATCTGATGGTTCAATTTCTTCCTTTTTAAGAAGGGGTTCTCCTAGTGTGATCTGCTCTATGACATGAGAGAAATTACCTTTGAGGTGGAAGGGTTTCTTTTTAAAGCCTAAGCCAACAGTATCTTTGTTTTCCCTACTAGCATGTGAAATAGGTGTCACAAGACCTTTTCCTCTGACTCCTAGAGGTCCTTTACCTGAATATCCCATCTTAGCTATCAATTTATCTCCTAGATGATATGATTTAGAAGAGAATTTGGATACTATAGAGTCACTAGTTTGAACAACTTGAGATTCAGGTTCATCTTTGTATAGCCATGCAAGCACAACTTCATCTTCTTTAAATTCTTTCTTGGAGACTTGCTCTGCTACAAAATTCTTTTTATATGCCTCAAGGGGTTCTTTAGATTCTGGTTTGGACTATTTCAAAGACTATCCATAAGACTTAGGTGAGATAGGGAGAGATGTCAAAGATAAGACTGGCTCTATAATATATTCTCCCATACCACTTTCTTTGATATTAACCTCTTTGGCAATGTCTTCCATTTTAGATGTGGATGCTTCTTTTGTTGACTTAATGGAAGATTCTCTGTTATTGGGCACAAGTTTATCCGCACCTCCTTTCAATGTATTACAAGTGGTGGATATGTCTACTGGAATAGTGACCTCTACTCCTTCATAAGGAAATTTCAAACATTGGTGGAATGTAGAAGGAATAGCTTGCATTTCATGTATCCATGGTCTCCCTAGAAGAATGTTGTAAGCCAAAGGTAGATCAAGAACTTGACATATAGTATCTCTAATGACCGGACCTCCTCTGATAGGTAAGACAATGGTGCCTTTAGAAGATCTTTCTTTTTCATCATAGGCTTTTATAGTTATTTTCTTTCTATGATCAATAGCCAATTCTAAAAATCCCAATTGTGTGACCAAGCTATAAGAACAAATGTTTAGGCCAGCGCCCCCATCTATCAACACACATTTGACTCTATGGTTCTAGATCAAGACCTCTATATGCAAGGGCTAGTTATGTGGGTGACTTAAGGAGTTGTCATCTTCTTCTAAAAAGGAGATATATTGTGGAGATGTAAGATGTCCAACCATAGTTTAGAACCTATCTAAATCAAGATCATTAGGAACATTGGATCTGAGCAAAGCTTTGTCTAGATTAGCTCTATGAGCTAGAGATATCCGAAGCAACTCAAACATGGAAATTTTTGCATTAGTGTGTTGGAGTTGTTGAACAATGCTATAAGATGTTGGCCTCGTATCTTTAGGGTTGGAAGGTTTAGAAGCAGCCTTCTATTTGGAAGCAGAAGAAAGATTGAAGGGCATCTTAGGGAGATTTGATGAATCTAGGATTTGTCCATTCAGATGAGTCTGAGCTTGTGATCAAGTAACTGCATTAGCTGAAGGATGATCTCTATCTCTTCACATAATTGTGATGACATTGCAATGTTCAGAGAGACAAGGTTCAACCATATTGATAACAACATTATTTCCAGGGTAAGTATAATTGACCTTTGCCTCCATATTAGGCTGAGAAGATGAAACTTCTTGACCATGTTTCAGAAATGGTTCTGTGAATTTTGTATGATCGTTATTACTCTTATGATTATCAATTGTGATGTCTCCCTTATCAATCAGATCTTGAATAGTATGTTTCAAGCGTAAGCAGTTATTAGTTTTGTGACCTTTACCCTGATGGAAATCATAGAATTCATTCTCTCTCCACCATTTCGGCTTAGGGTCAAGATCAAATTGTCAGATCTCAAGAAAAGAGATGATTTTATTAGCCAGTAGAGTTCTCATAGCTGATTCCAAAGATTCTCCAAGAGGAGTGAACTTTCATTTATTATCGACGGACCAAGATTTGTATTTTGGCTTCTTTTGAGATGGTTCAGACACCTTTTGTTCTAAAGCTTTGATGGCTTGGGTGCCAATGGTTAGATTGAAAGCTAGTGCCTTAGATGGGGCATAGATAGTATCAATAATGCCATCTGTGACAATGCCTTTATTCTTGTTCCAGTTTTTGTTCTTTTCTTTAGAACTAGATCCTGATTCATACTTGTCCTTTTGAAGTGTGATGTCTCCTTTTTTCACAAGTACCTTTTCAATCTTGATTGCATTGTCTACCATCTTATCAAAAGATGTATGATCTTGCATTTGTAAAGGGTAGTTGATCTCTGGGACAAGATTATTGATGAAGATTTCCAGCTTCTTAGTTTCTAGAATAGGCCTAGCATATAGAGAGAATTTCTTCCTCCATCTCTTGAGAAATGTCAAGAATGGTTCTCCTGGATATTGTTTGAGATTACAGATATCAATCATGGTGACTAGATGTTGGATATTGTAGGAGTATTGTTGATAGAACAATTTGATCAACTCCTCAAAAGTTTTGATAGTAGAAGGTAATCTAGAGAACCAATGAATGGCTGCTCCTCCAAGAGAGACACATTAGATAGGTTGGTTCGTGCATGAACTCCATAGATTGTGCACAGAATTCTCTGACATGATCTTGAGGATCAGAGTGTCCATCATACTTATCATATTTAGCCATCTCCACTCTTTTTGGGAATGGTGGCATGTACAAGTCTTTGTCAAATGGAAAAGGACATAGGGCCTCCATGGAGAACTCCTTGGGTTCCCTTTCTTTCTCAAGTTGATTAAGTTTGACTTGCATGGCATGCATTTGTTTCATCATAGCTGTGAGTGGAGTTTCTTCCTCATGTGTAATGATATCTTCAACATTAAAGTTGGGAGGAAGTTTAGCTCCTTGATGAGCTAATTGTAAAAAGTATGCTTCTCTATCTTCTTTCAAGAAATGCTTCATCATTCTTTTTAAGTCATCATCATTTTGATACCGAGCAATTTCTTCAGGTGTGGGTTCTTGATATGCACCATGTTGCAATTGAGCTCTTTGAGAGCCAAAGTTTGTCCCTGCTTGAGACATGGTAGGAGTTCTCCCTGGGATAGATTGAGGAGGAGTTTGTTGATTACCTCCATGAGTTGATGGAGGAGGAATGTAACCAATTTTTAATCGAAAGTTACCAAGACCATTGTCTTCGTAAAGACCAGAATTATAGAGTTGTTCCAGAGTTGGACCTATGTGAGTAGACAAAGTTGTGGTGTTAAGAGCTTCTCCAAATTTCTTGTGAGAGGAAGCTCTAGTTTCCACCATTAACCTTTAGTGAAGCAAAAGAATAAGATGAAGACAACTAAAGAATGAGTTGATTCCAGAAAATCAGATGACGCAACCTTGTCAAGGTTTGAATGATTAAAGTTTAGATTGGAATTAGATGAAGGATAATGTGCCCTGGATGTATGGGTAGATGCCCAAAAGATAGCGAACACGAGTTCACAACACTCAGCCATTTTGAAGATTGATTGAAGATTGATAGTTATGACAAGGTTTTGACACAAGATGAAAAAAGACTCAAATCGATTAAACAAAAGGCTGAATCAGATTCAAAAGGCCACTTTTAGGAAAATGATTGGATTCTTAGTAGTTTCTTCTTTATTCCTGACACAATGATTTATTTGACATATTCTGGAAGTAGGCTGTAAAAGCTGAATATCTAGCAATTTTGACAACTTTTTGGCAATTTTTCAAAATTTCTCAAACGACTTTTTGCAGGCTCGTACAACAGTGGGTATAGCATGAAATGACAATTGACAAACTCATACAACTATTGCAAAACTTACACGATAGTTGATAGCAAGGTTTTTGACTTTTTTGAATTAACTAGCAACAAAACTTGTATGACAATATACCAGCTACCATACGACAATTTGGGGGTAATGAAATGACAATAGCCAAAAGTCGTATGACTTTTTGAGTTTACAAGACAACTTTTGACTCCAGAAAGGTGTTTGACATTAGATTTTGAAATTTTTAAGGTTTTCAATTTCAAATTGTTCACAAAATTGTCTGTCCAGATTTGAAGATTGTAGTGGATTGATTCATTTTTAGTAACCAAATAGATAAACAAGCACACAAAACAAAAAACAAGTGATTTCAAGCACATCTGAAAATAATGAACAGGGGACAAAGCCACCCTGCACATGAACAATCAAGTGACTGAATTTTGCTAATCCCTAGGAGTGCTAACAGTGTATGTTCCAAAAAGTTTTGCAATACGCACATATTCCTAGAAAATGAAAATTTGTCCTCACTAGGGTTTTAGTAATGGTCTGACTTTGCAACTTTTGTGATCTCAAGAGGGAGAACTCCAATCTAGGTGCATTGGGGTTTTGACATAGTTTGAGAAATTAATCAATTAAGAGCTGCTAGGGAGATCTGACAGCCCAACAAGAGACCACACCTATGAATATTTCCTCCACAAGGACATTTATATAGTGGCTACTGCTACCACGGTGAAAATGGCTATTATCGCTTGAGGTTCCGTCAACGTGGTTGATCCAATTAAGGGAATGTCCACTACGGTTAACCCTCTCTAGAGGTGACTCACAAAATATACCACATGGAGACTAGTTCCAGATTCAAGGATCTGAGTTTTTGATACTACCCAAAAAGGGAGTAGAGCATAGTCCTCTAGCCTTTTCACTTTTAACCCAAACAAGCAGACAGATAAATCTGACACACTAAGACTAAGATTGTCTCACAAAGATCTATGACATCAACCACTTATGATCTATCAACCTCTCTGAAGAGAGAATGTATCAATCAAAATTTGAAGAAACACAAATCTAGTAGAATGTGAGATGCCCTCAGTAACCTCCCTACCTACAAGGGTTCCTTCATTGATAAGAGTTTCACTGGAAACCCACTCTCTCAAGAACCATGAATAGTGTTCATAGGGCCTATTTACTATGTGTAACAAAGATGCTGAAAAGCAAATCTATGTTCATTTTTATAGCCCAAAATGAAATATATGATATGAAAGCAATAAAAGGTCACACAAGCCATACACGTGAGATGTTCGTTTTAGTCCAAATCAAAATGTTATTAACTGAGAAGATTACCTGAATTCCTCATAATGCGCTTAGTAGATTTTTACCTATTTTTAGCAACTCTCATGATTTTCCCAATCAAAATCAGTAGAAGTTAATCAGAAACAACAAATTTATTTTGTTAATGTTAGCTGTCAGTCCAAATCAGGAAAACAAATCTGGAAAACTACCTGAAAAACTGAAACAACAATTGAAACTTGGCACTAAAACTCATACGACAGTGGATCACCTACTAGATGACAATCCAGAAACTCGTATGACATTGGGTATCTTATCACATGACAATCGAACTTCCAAATGACACTATATTTTTTATGGTATGATCCTCGATCAAATCAACTGTCATACGACAGTGGGTACCTCCTGATACAATTTTCTGACAAAACTCGTATGAAAATCGTATGGATAGAAATTAAAAATCATAGCTTGGAATACAAAATGACAAGTAGATAATAGAAATTGATAGAAATTCAATGGAAACTCATTTTAGGGCCCCACGGTGGGCGCCAGAAATGTGTGTGAATTTTGTACCTATCTGTAGACACAACACTTCAATAAAACATTAGAGGTTAGCTAAAATCAAAATCGTGCAGTGAAATGGAAACTAATCTAACCAGGTGATTTACTGCCTTCTAGTAGATGTGAGTAAGTATTCTCAGATTATACCAAGATTAGTGACCTTGACAACACCTAAACGAAGGATTTGAATGTAGAATCTAGATATGAATTAGATGCAAATTAATCTATATTTTTGGTTTTTCTATGCAATTATGATGAAAATGATATGAAATATAATCTATATGAAAAAATGATATGCAATGATTCTAAGAGTTGATATGAAAAACAAAATTGATCTCACAAACGTGGTTGATTCGCAAGATTCTTTAGATACCAATTCGCCAGCATAAGTTTGCAAATTCTGAGATATGATTATGAAGAGCTGAGCCTTGATTTTATATAAATCCAAGGCTTTGGGGATGCATGGAAAAAGCCATAAATCACTCAGATAAACTCAGGTTGATTTTTGAGTTATCAAAGAATAAAAGATAATTAATTCACAAAATCATGCAAAATCATGCAAAAATAGCTTTTTAACTCAAATCAAAGTTGAGTTTATTTTATAAAAAATTTGAATTGATCTTTTGATTTCAAGTTTAACTACTTTTTGAATATGCATAATAATTATGAATTAAATAAATAAATAAAGTGATTTATCCTCAACTTAACTGATTTTTAAAATAAAATAATTGATTTATGGGTTAATCAATTATTAAATCAAACTTTTATTCAAAACTATATTATTAAATTTGACAATTGACATTAATTAATTAAATAAGAATTTAATCAATTAGTCATAGGATAGATGATTTATTGTCAGAATTAAATAATACAATTTAGGAATAAATATAATTAAATCTAATTAAATAATTAAATGGCAGTATTAAATCTAATTAATTAAATATTTAGAATATTTAATTAATCAAACTTTAGGATACATAAGATTTATCACCAAATAATCATTAAATTAAAGATAATTAAGATTTAGTAATAAGGAATATTCCCCGATGCAGAATTTAGTATAATCAATTAAGATTCGATAATGTGCCGATGTGCCTTAGGACTTCGATGTTGATTTCATTTGATGTGTCAATATAGGAGATTAATGAACCTGTAGCCCATTTTTGGGGTATTACAACTACTATATCCCTAGCAAGTTTTATAGTTTGATGGGCCACAATCACCTCCGTATAGTGATTAGTTTGCACCCCCAGAGGAGCTGAAATAGCAGCAATACCTTTCCCATGATCATTTCTAATGATGCCACCAACCCCAACCTGTCCAAGGTTGCCTTTCGCAGCCCCATCAAAGTTAGCTTTACACCAGCCCTTAGGTAGGAGGGTCCATCTACAGTCCTCCCTCTTTCTTTTATCATTCTCCTTAGTGGTGAGCAGAGGGTTACAACCTTTGATGATAGTATAGTTTTCTAACAGAGTGTTAAGGCTTTTGTGAAAGACCACCTTAGCATTGATTTCTTTCTCCCTAAAAATTTGGTTGTTCCACTCCTTCGACACCCCCCAGTAGAGATGGGGCAGAGACCAATCCCATAATCCCTTACTCACATCCCCAATCTCCCTACAATGCCATTGTTCAAAGAGATCCCTCATGTTATTGGGAAAAACCGAGGTCAACTTGAAGAAAGATAGGAAAGGAGACCACATATCTCTAGTGAAATGAAAGTGAATAAAAAGGTGGTCAACACTTTCACTTTGATTTTTGAAAAGAATGCATCTATTTGGCATCAGATGCCCCCTCTTAATAAGGTTGTCCACCATCAAGATGCAGTTTTGGAGCATTATCCAGAAAAAAAATGTTGATTTTGGGGATAAGGCCAGGATACCAAGCATTGGCCCAGACAGGGATAGTATCGATGTTTTGCATGATTTCATAGCCCGAGGCCACAGTGTAGTGCCATCCTTGGTCATCCTCCAAATAATAGCAGCCTTGTTGAGGGACAGGGAGATAAGCCTTATCATGTCCATCAATGGCTTAAGCTCCTGGGATATCTCAGTCAGGTTCACCCATTCATCATTGACCCTGTAGTCTCTAACCCTGTAGCCAAATCTTTCCATGCATGGTATCGCCCATCTATTATATGACTCAATGTTCCATAATGGCTCAAATCTAAGCTAGTCATCAGGCCAGAAGTTGATATCTTCCCCATCACCAAGTTTCCATTTCTCCTTCTTAGTGGCTAAGCCTTTAGTATGCCATTCCATATGTTGGAGCCCCTTGGGTCATTATCCTTGTTGATGAACTGCTTGAAATTGATATTGGTAGAATACTTATCCTTCAAAATATCCCTCCATTCCCCCTTGGAATTAAAGATCCTCCATATCTATTTAGCTTGCAAAGCCCTGTTGAATTGCTTTAGATTCCTAATCCCCAAACCCCCTAGCTTCTTTGGTCTGCAGATATTCTCCTAGGCCACAAGCAGGTACTTCTTATTGCCTTCAGGGCCAGCCCATAGAAACTTCCTCCGAATGGACTCCAAAGTATCAGCCACTTTGGAAGGAATAGAGAAGAGGCTTAAAGCATAAGTAGGAAAATTCTGCAAAGTAGATTTAATCATAAGAACTTTTCCAGCTTGACTCAGAAAAATACCCTTCTAGCCTACCAATTTTGTGTTGAAACTATCAATGAGATTGTCCCAAAAGAAGTTAGGAGGTTTGGCCCCCATAGGGAGCCCTAAATAAGTAGAAAGGAGAGAGCCAATGCCATAGCCCAAAATAACTACAATTTTCCTCTATCTACCCTTAGGGGTGTTGACAAAGAAGACCGAGCTCTTGCTCATGTTTATGAGTTGGCCCATGGCATTAGAGTAAGTATTAAGAATGGACTTCACATTTCTAGCTTCTCTCACTGAAGCCTCCCCTCCTAAGACGGTGTCATCCATGAATTGCTGATGAGAGAAAATCAAGGGTCTGAAGGAGGGTTTTAACCCTATAATATCACCTCTACTCCTTTTATCATGAATAAGTCTTCCAAGCACTCCACAAGAATGATAAAGAGGATTGGAGAAAGGGGATCCCCTTGCCTAAGACCTCTAGAGGCTTTGAAAAAATTAGAGGGAGAACCATTAACCATCACTGCAAAAGTGGGGGTGGAGATCAGTTGAGATATTTAATCTTTCTAGTTTTATCATTGAAGCCAAAAGCTTCAAGAACTTTATCCAAGAACATCCAGTCCACCCTGTCATAGGCCTTTGACAAATCAAGCTTAAGCAGGAAACCTTCCTTTTTACCTTCCTCTAAAGAATGAATAACCTCATGCACTGCAATGATAGAAGCAAGGATTTGTCTACCAGGGACAAATCCTGTTTGTTGAGGAGCAATAATCCCCGACATGATTTTGATAATTCTATTGGTTAAAACTTTAGAAAAAATCTTGTAAAAAGAGTTGCAAAGACTAATAGGCCCGAAGTTATCAAAAGATTCTGCACCTGTGACTTTGGGTATCAAAACTAAAAAAGTACCATTGATTTCTTTAAGCAAGCACTTTGCACCAAAAAATTCTTGAACTGCTTTGACCAGGTCATCTTTAATAACTTCCCAATACATCTGGAAGAAAAACTTTGGGAAACCATCAAGGCCAGGAGCTTTCTTAGCAGGCAAAGAGAAGACAACCTCCTTTATTTCATCTATTTCTAGAATAGACACCAAGGACCTGTTCTGGCTTGCACTAATCACACTAGGAATGGTTTTGAGAATATCCACCTAGTCCTCTTCTCCCAAGTTGGTTTCTTTGGTAAGGATAGCAGAGAAATACCTAATAGCTTCCTTAGCAATCTCTTTATCTTCCTCAAAAGAGTCATCCCCCTTTTTAATAACACTAATTTTGTTGGAAGCCATGTGTTTCATAGTAGAGAGGTGGAAGAATCTAGAGTTTTTATCAGCTTCCTTTAACCACACCGATCTAGACCTCTACCTCCAAAACATTTCCTCTTTACCCACAATGTTATGAAGATCAGCCAGAATAGTCTTTTCAGCATTCAGCCTATTCTCATCATAGCCCATGTTCTGAATCTCATCCTGCACCTCAGCAAGATCCGCCATAATCCTCTCTTTAGTAAAAAAAAATGTTCCCAAAATCCTTTTTATTCCACTTTCTGATCTCCATTTTAATGTTTTTGAGTTTTTTAGCCACCTTATACATAGTTGTGCCTTCCACATCAATGCCCCACCATTCCTTGATTTTGTCAGAAAGACCAAGATGAGCAAACCACATCTTCTCAAATCTGAAAGGGAAGGCCTTTTTCCTACTACAAAGCTCAAGGGTGAGAGCAATAGGGGAGTGATCCAAACCAAGTCTCACCAAGGAGGAAAGTTTACATTGATAATGGTTCATCTAGTCCATAGTGATAAGAGCTCTATCTAGCCTAACCTGAATACAATATGTCCCTATTCTTCTGTTAGACCAAGTAAACTTTCCACCTCCTAAATCAACATCCATGAGAGCCAAGTCATTGATCATATCAGCCAAATGTTGTCTGCTTTCCAAGTCAGGTGGGAGCCCACCTAACTTCTCAGGGGGTATTGAAATCTCCCATAATAATGCCCTTAGAGTCTCCCAAACTGGCCATCAGATTGGTAATTTTATTCCAAAAGTGCCTTCTACCATTCTTAGTGTTAGAGGCATAGATATTCATAACAAGCCAACTTTCCTGATCCTTGATATTTTTAAATTGAATAAGCAAAATATTACCTTCATCAAAAATGATATCCACCATTATGTTGTCCTTCCATATCACTAACAGACCTCCAGAAGCTCCCGCAGAATCAAAAGCCGCAATCTTCATCCCTTTACTGAAAAAAATGCTTTCAATCTTCTCCTTCTTCATTTTCATTTCCTGAATCAAAAAAATTTCAGGCCTATGATCCCTAATCATATTCCTAACAATTTCCTTCTTGTGGATTCCATTGAGTCCACGAATGTTCCAAGATATGATCCTCATAATTTCTTTTGGGAGTATGTTTCCTAGATGGTTTTTTGGGTCCCATCCGCTATGTTTCTTCTTGTTTCTTCTTTTCTAATTTGATTCTTGCTCTACCTACTAGGGGTACTTGATTTGCTTCCTGTGTCAGCTTTAGCCCTGCTTCTCGTAGCAGCCGGAGACACCAGTGATGGGTCCCTATTGTTCTTCTTTTTCTTTACAGATATCCAAGGACCCGCATTGTCATCTTTGCAGCTCTTAAACGGAGCCTCCATTCTGGATATTTGACCTAGATATGAGGTAGAGACCAACTCAAGGATTCTGTTAATCTTTCTTGGAGATACCAACAAGCTTCTGCTTAAGTTTGATTCTTGCGAGAAAGAGGGACCCTGGACCTCCACAATTCCCCCTATCTCCTAGGTGGCAGGCACAAAGGAGTCCTCTTTGATTTCCTCCACTATGATCTCCCCATCCTTAGGGAGAGGCTTGCCTCCTTTATCCCCCTCCCCAATAATATTATCTTCAAAAATAGGGCACTCTTCACCAACTTCCTTTTCTCTGTTTCCACTATCTGTCTGGGTCTTTAACTGCTCCCTGTTCTCAAAGTTATTCTCTCCTTCCATACACTGATGTTCAGGAAGGTTCCCCGATATGTCCTTGGGTCTCTCCCCTTGAGGTACCCCCTTAGGGATACTTCCATTAGGGTCTTTCTCCTTCCACACCTTCCCAGAACCTTCAACTTGATTCGATCCTTTTTGTTGGTTCTGGGTCTCTTTTCTCTTCCCTTGTTTGATTAGGGCCTTTTGAGCTTTTCCCTTCTCTATGAAGATAGGGCACATTTTGGCCTTGCGTCCCACCTTTTTGCAGTGAAAATAGGTGAAGGGCACATTTTCATAGTCTATCTACTGCACATGCCTTCCCAATCTAGATTGGAACTCAATCACTTATGGCATGTCCTGGCCTTCAACAACCCCTATGCAAATTCTAGCATAAGTGAGTCTTTTCTTGGTTGTTGTAACAAGGTCAATGGATAGCAGCTCCCCAAAAGAGCTGGCTATGCCATCAAAAACATCCTCATGCCAATATTCTAGGGGGAGCTCTGGAAGCCTTATCTAGACCAGGGCTTGGGTCAAAAAGTCATTATTTAGATCTAGGTTAGAGGTCCATTTCTGAAGGATAAGAGTGGATTTCCCCATCGACCAGTTTCCCATACATAAAATCTTAGAGTAATCCTCAGGGCAGGAAAACTCAAAAGACATAAAGCCTTTGGCCATAGGAAAATTTTATTAAATTCTTCCAAATTGTATTAAAGCAAGTACTTCGCCACTATGTGGCACTTGTTATATTTCATATGGAATAACATGTTCTTATGAACATTGACTGTATTATTTAAATATTCACAACTATTACTTCATTTTCGATCCAAAAATGTTCTTATGAACATTAACTATATTATTTAAATATGCACAACCAATACTTCATTTAATATAGTCAATGTTCATAAGAACGTTTTTGGATTGAAAAAATGAGCAATGTATCATCACTTATTTGATAAGTGATCAAATTTTGATTAATTAATGCCACATTTAAACCGTATTCTATCATCATACGTGTAATGACTGTGACATTGAAAGGCAATGAACCGTTGATTTAAATATGAAAGAGAAAAATGTAATAAATATATATACAATTGGTTGTGCCAATTTGTTTTTTCCATTTTTAAATTAGTGTTATTCCATATGAAATATAAAAATTTAATAATAATTAAATTGAACGCTTTTAATGATATAGTACTAAATTTGTGTTATTTATTACAATTTGGCAATTTAAAAATCATCAAATTTTGATTAATTAATGCCACATTTAAATCGTATTCTATCATCGTATGTGTAATGACTGTGACATTGAAAGGCAATGAACCGTTGATTTAAATATGAAAGAGAAAAATGTAATAAATATATATACAATTGGTAGTGCCAATTTGTTTTTTTCACTTTTAAATTAGTGTTATTCCATATGAAATATAACAATTTAATAATAATTAAATTGAACATTTTTAATGATATAATACTAAATTTGTGTTATTTATTACAATTTGGCAATTTAAAAGTGATTAAATTTTGATTAATTAATGCCACATTTAAATCGTATTCTATCATCGTACGTGTAATGACTGTGACATTGAAAGGCAATGAACCGTTGATTTAAATATGAAAGAGAAAAATGTAATAAATATATATACAATTGGTAGTGCCAATTTGTATTAATTCAATCCAAAAATGTTCTTATGAATATTGACTGTATTATTTAAATATGCACAACAAATACTTCATTCTTTAACAGGCATGATGATTTTAAATGCATCAATTTAATAACCAACAATATATTTTTAATTATGTTGCTTTCTTTTTCATCAATTGTCAACTGCCCCTTTCAAAAAGTAGATCTTATGTAAATAACTTAAATTAATCAACAATATACAATTTGGAAGGGGCAGTTGAGAATTGATGAAAAAGAAAGCAACAGAATTAAAAATATATTAATTCTTAATATAATATTATTATTAACAACTAATTTAAATATTAAGGCAATGAACCGTTGATTTAAATACAAAAGAGAAAAATGTAATAATTATATATACAATTGGTACTGCCAATTTGTTTTTTTCATTTTTAAATTAGTGTTTTGATTACGTAAAAACAGGTTTTGAAAGGACCCAAAACCTTATACAAAAGGATTACAGATAGGCATTTAAGCTCCAAAAGGACAAGTGCATCAAAACCAAAAAAAACAACACAACTGAGTCCATAAACAAAAAGAACAACCAAAAGACAAAGGATAGCAAAAAAGGAAAGCAAGACAGCAATCTACTGTCTAAACACATTTCATCAGTTCTACAACCTGATCAGCAAGAATTTGCATGTTTGCAGCAGACAATTTCAGATCTTCAATGTTGTTCTTGTTGCCATCCTTCATCTTCTTGAACCTAGATCTCATACGCTTGCTAGGTCCCTGATCCTCTTTAGTCTCTATGATCTCTTGGTTCCCTTTCCCATTGTCGAGCTTGTCCATTAGGATCTTCACGAGCTCATTTGAAGTCTTAAGGATAGCAAAGCTCTATTCTGCAATACTCCCCATGGTCTTCTCCAGCTTGTCAATACTCTTTTCCATAGTCTCAACTTTCCTAGTTATAACATTATTGCTTTTAATTTTCTCCTCCGTGGCAGTAATTCTATCATTTAATATAGCAACACCCTCAGCTCTAGCGACAATGTCAGTGAGCTCATCAATTGTCTGGCCCATAGTCTTCTCCCCCAAGTTCATCCTTTTAAGCACCCCCGTCTCTTTTTGCATCTGGTGAATGTGGGTCTTCATCACAGTGATATCATTTTTCATTATGCTGAGAGTAGATAAAAAGGCCAAGCACCCAAGATTTTCAAAATCCAAATTCCTTCCCTCAATTTTATCAGAACCCCTGTTCCCTTCCTCCATGTTCTCCTTAGGACTCTCCACATTCTCCTTCTCCAAGTTGGCCTTATCCTTCTCGTACCCATCTTTCTCAATATTATTCACAGTCTGTGCAACCTCATGCAAGATATTTTCTTCAACCCACACATTTTTCCTGGTTCCCACACTCTCCTCCATAGCAGGATTGTTGTCCACATGGTTTTCCTAATTAAGCTTTTCCTGGGAAGAAGAACCCTCATCAGAAGATATAAAAACCCTTTTCACAATTTTCTTCTTCTCTTTTTTAGCTCTAGTTCATTTTCCAATAGGTTCCAATCTCTTTTTCTTTTTCCCCTGTTTCTTAGAACTCTCCTCCCTGCTCTCTTCTTCCTCTAACTCTGTCTCTGTTGTCGATTCCTCCATCTTCCTTTTCTTTTTATTTTTCTTAGGACTGACCTCCTGGTACTCCTCAGAATCCCCCTCATCATTTTCTGTATCCTCCATAAAAGTCTCCTCAGACTCCTTCCCATTAGTGTCATAATCCTCGAGGGCTTTCTTGTTAAGCTGAATTCTTTCCACCTTCTTCAACTTCATCACATCATAGATGAGGACCATAAGCCCTTCATGGCAAGCATGATCACCCTCCTGATCCCTTTGCCAATCGAGGAGGGAAGCGTTCAAAGAACTCAGCAAGTAGAAAGGAAAATTAATCTTAATCCCATGCCTAAAGTGATTCAGAAGGATAAGGTGATGGTTGTATATTTTAGTATACTGACCATCAAGGGTAATGTAGCCAATTATAACAAATAAAACAAGGCGTTAGGGCCTGGAAATGAACTTAGGGTTAAAGTATGAATTGTCCACCTTAACCATATGATTTCTCTCCTGCTCTGTGGGCGCAAAAGCCTCCAAAGCTTTGTTTGAAATCTTCCTATCCCTATAGAAGTTGATGCCCTCAATCATCATGCCAGTCACTTCTGCAATCACCTCCTCAGTAACCTCCATACTTTGCGTGCCAACTAGAAAACTCCCCTTGTTCCAGGTTTTGATGAAGTTTCTGGTCACCGCAACTTTCCCTCCATTTAGTCTCTCCAAAAAATCCGCCAGACCCCCTTCTTTGACAATTTTCCATATCTCCTTGTTTTGTTTCTAGTCACTACAGTTCCCCGGCTCGCACCTCCTCTTCTTGCCTCCCATAGCTATGTTAGATAACAGAAGGCCCTTGTCCAAATGATTCCTCGCACTCTGCAAATTAGCTTTCAGCCTGTAATAAAAACTATTAGTGTTATGCGAAACCCATAAATCGTGCCAAAGGACCTCATTAATTGTCTCAAAATCAGGCCATTGTCCTTCATGATCGTCGCACAGATTACTGCACTCAATACTCATTAATAATCTCTTCATTCCATATTTAAATTAGTGTTATTCCATATGAAATATAACAATTTAATAATAATTAAATTGAACATTTTTAATGATATAATACTAAATTTGTGTTATTTATTACAATTTGGCAATTTAAAAATGATCAAATTTTGATTAATTAATGCCACATTTAAATCGTATTCTATCAGCGTACGTGTAATGAACTGTTGATTTAAATATGAAAGAGAAAAATGTAATAAATATATATACAATTGGTAGTGCCAATTTGTTTTTTTCATTTTTAAATTAGTATTATTCCATATGAAATATAACAATTTAATAATAATTAAATTGAATGTTTTTAATGATATAAAACTAAATTTGTGTTATTTATTACAATTTGACAATTTAAAAATGATCAAATTTTGTTTAATTAATGCCACATTTAAATCGTATTAATGACTGTGACATTGAAAGGCAATGAACCGTTGAAGGAGAGCCATAGCCTCCCCCACTCTTTTCGTTCCACTGGCATTAAAAAAATTGCAATTGGCATGGAAATCTATTGCGAGCCTACGTTAATGGGCATATAATATAGACTCGTGGGTGTAAATGATTATTTCAGTGGCGTGAAGATCGAGAATTCAATTGGGTCTAAGAAGAGTTGTAGTTTTATAATGTGTGGTGAGTGGTGAGTGAGTGAACGTACATAAAGCACAAGGAGAGAGGGGGATTTTCACAATTAGTGTTTGTGTTGAGGAGGGGAGGGGAGAGATGGTGAAGTTTTCGAAGCAGCTAGAGGCACAGTTGATACACGAATGGAAAGGAGCGGTTGTGGATTATTGGGAATTAAAGAAGGATATCAAGAAGATGAAGCTGGTACGTAAGAAGGCGGCTGTGTGCAGAAATCATGATCATGGTGATGAGCAAGGAAGTATGTTTAGCATTTTTGGATATACTTCAGACTCCATTGGAGATTACTTCAAGAATAGAACCAGAGCTTGGATGACTCGAGGAACGGATCCCCGTGTAATCCAGGTGGGCAACTAACTTTACTAATATTACATTAATGTCATGACAAGATGCTCTCTTTTTTCTTTTTCTTTTGGGTTGTTTTGTGGGACTCATTATTGTCTCATGATGCCATGAAAAGCAACAATCACGGCTCTGGACACACTGCTTTAGAATCATTGTGTGTGCACTGTGCATGTTCATGGACGATTAGGTAACTTGTAAAGACTTCAAACTTTTCTGAGTTTACCTAGCTTCAATAGTTGTTAACAAACCCATTTGCCAAATTAATGAGCATTACAGGGATATTTTGAATGTCATTTGGAAGAGTTTTGGTAGCCCAAATGCTATGGCTAGAACCTCTTCTAAACAGGCTGTATCATAACGATGTTATGCATTTAATTGTGAGCGAGGTTCATAACATAGCCTATGGATTCAATTTTTCATTTAATTGTGTGGGTTTTTCAGATCCATTAAACAATTCTATCGTTAATGAATGAAGCAATACAATAAAGTGTAGCTGCAATATATGTTGTGAGACGATAAAATAACTAATAAAAACCTCTTAAAAACACCTTGAACCATTGTTTTGAAATGACCAATAAAATACTTTTGAAAAACACCTTGAACCATTGTTTTTGTAAAGGTATATCTTGTGAAGCTATGAATTTCGGGCTAAAGATTATATCACACAAAATTATTAAGTGGGGTATAGTTAACCCTTGGGAATCATTTTTGGACCATTTTTATAAAAATCTTTAGATGCGATGGTCAGTAACTCCAGCATTTCCAGTCATGTCGACAGATAGTTGTGATGTAATAGCGTCCATTACAAAGATGACTACAGTGCCTAAAGGACACAACGAAAAGACAACCCACAACACCTTAACCCATAACAAAACCCTAGCAGTCAATACCTACTTACTCTCTTCTAAACTTGATTAGTCAAAACTTATTTGTAGTGTCTGCAATATTATTCTTCAACGTTGATATGAATACATAAACAATCTTTTGAATACTTAGATTTATCTAATATAGTATACCATAGTTGGCACTAAATTCTGTTGAAATCTGCAATGAATATTTATAGTAAGCTATTAAACATGTTTTTCTTCCTTCTGATTGCTTATATATGTATTGAGCTTATATATTACAAAACTTTGATGATCAGGTTGAAACAACATATTGTAAACTTTTGATTCATAATTTCAAAAGAATCATTTAAACAAATATATATTTAATGTACCACACATTAATGTAACTATTGGTTTTTTGATGAATAGTGCCTTTCTATTAATTTAATATAAAAGTTACATATTCACAAAAAAAGGGGCGGGGAGACATAAAAATCACCCCACAGAGTTCACACGGCAAAACCGGAAACAACAACAACTATTGGTTTTTGGTTTTTAATGTACTTGATTATTTCATTTTTTCAATAAAAAATGTTTTTATAAAAACTGCATATGTTTGAAGGATTGTTGGCACTGAATTTTATTGAAATATGTATAAATTCCTAAACATGTGTGTATTCCTTTTGGTTGCTCATATCTTTAAATAAAGAGCATATGCTTGAAGGATTGTTGGCACTGAATTCAATTGAAATATGTAATGAATATGTATAAGTTCCTAAACATGTTTGTATTTCTTTTGGTTGTTCATATCTTTAAATCAAGAGCATATGCTTAAGGATTGTTGGCACTGAATTCTATTGAAATATGTAATGAATATGTATAAGTTCTTAGACATGTTTGTATTCCTTTTGGTTGCTCATATCTTTAAATCAAGAGCATACATATTATAGATTGTTGATGATTAAAATATCTTTAAATTAAGAGCATATATATTATAGATTGTTGATGATCAGATTTAATCAACGTATTCTAAGCTTTGACTTACATAAATTTTATGTCATAATATTCCTATTTATTAGGTTCGCAAACGAGGAGAGGATGATTATGAAACAGAGTTACTGCAGGTTTTTGAAGAAGGAGAAGAAGAGGCAACAAAGACCTTCTTTAAAAGGCTGGATACCCAGCTGAACACAGTCAATCATTTTTACAGAAGTAAGGAGATTGAGTTTGTTGATAGGGGGGAAACTTTGAAACAACAAATGCAGATTCTCATGCAATTCAAGTCAAGCCGATCCTTTTCCTCCAATTCACCCTCTTCTACACTACTACAAGGTCCACTGAACTCTTTTGCTTTTCTTTGTTACTTGGAACATGTTTTTTTCGTTCTGACTCCATTTTAAATTGGTGATTGAAGAGTGAGAAAATGTATGTTTGAGCAGCAGGCATGGGAATGGATTCAAGTGAGATGGAGGGAGAGGAAGGAGGTGAGGAGGTGAATGACTTGGAAAAGAAAAGTGTTAAGTTTGTAAACTCGCCAAGGGGGAATCGATTGTGGAGAAGTAAGAAGGAGAAAAACAAGTGCTGTAACTCTGTGAGGGGAAAACATATGAGGGTGGATATTCCTGCCACAACACACTCAAGAACTATTTCTGCCATTACCCAAGTGGTTTGGGAAGACTTCATAACCCAATCAAATAGTGCCTCTGGTGGTGTCACGCCCATCACTAGCAAGAAAATTGAAACCGCTGAAAAAATCATACGAGGAGCTTTTGTGGATCTCTACCGAGGTCTTGGTTTACTCAAAACCTATAGGTATTATTCTATCACTTCACTTACATTTAGGTCAAATAATCATCAATACTAATTTTATTCTTTGTTTTTTTTATCATATTTCTAAGTCAAAGATTTATCCTAATTTATTGTTTTATACAGTGCATAATCATTTTACATTTTAGTTTTATAAAAAATAAATAAATGTCTTAATTATTGTATGATGTTTAAGAATAATTCTAATTTGTTGTTTGAAATTAAATTCATTTTTTATTCTTATGTTATTATTTGTGTTCGTGCAGTTCTTTGAACATGGTTGCATTTGGAAAAATATTGAAGAAATTTGATAAGGTACACTATTTAAGTCTTTTTTTCTATCTAAGTTCTTAGTCTTTTTTAAGACTTATAAATGTCGAATTGTATCTTTTTATATTTATTAGCAAGAAGTTTATATATGAGATATCCAGATTGCCACAAATATTATAAAATTTAAAATACTGAAGATTGTTATTTAAATATTAAAATTAAGATGTATTGATTAATGCTAAAGAGTTTATAGTTTAATTCATAAAGATAATGTGTCATGTTATCTATTAGCATACAAATTCGTTCAAAATGTGTTTCCTAATTTGAATTCATGCTTACTCTTGAGTTTTAATATAATAGAATGTCTCATTTTAAAGTTTAATGAAATTTTAATGATGTTTGAACAACTAATTAAAGTTATTTAAAATATATTTTATACTTTTGTGTAATCTTAGAACCCCAAAAATAATGTGGACTATTTTATTTTTACTTTATATTAGATCGATTTGTCTTCTCTTTAATATATTCTACTATAACTTGGTTTGTGAGATCAAATTTAGATATTTTTATATCTCACATGTATCTTTCACCAAGAGAATATATGCCTTCATAGAGTTAGGTTGGGAGAGATATACGGAAGAAAAAGAGGAACTATGTTATCTTTAATATCTTCAATAATAGCTTGTTCAGTTGCATCTTAAGTTATGATTATCAATCACTTGATTTATTAGCAAATATTTAAATATTACCTAGTACAGTATAGTGACTAGTCAATCTAATAGCTCTCTTGAAAGAGAATAAGACAATCATATTGTAAAGGTACCTTCCCTAAGTCTAAATCCTATAATATTTGGAAGGGCAACCATAAAGGTTAGAAATAGATTTATTTGAGAGAAAACCATTTTATTATTTTGTTGAAATAGAAGAATCAATCCTTCTAAAAGAGATTTCAGTAGTGCACAAATTTAGTTCTTCTACAAGACTACCCATTTCTTCAGATAAAAAGATAGTCATACTTGTAATATGAACTAGTTTTCCATGAATTATATTGTCATCAAGAATATGATAAATAAATATTTTTCTATTGATATGCTAGCGAATGAATCCTTATAAAGATGACTATGTATATCAACTTGAATTTTTGTTGTGAATCCCTTCACTTGAACAAAAATCAAGAAGAATGATTTGAATAACAGTGCACATCCTTGCCTTGAAAGTTTTACATGTTGAACACACCTTCGGGAGGGTCCTTCCAATATGATATTATTTTATATCACAGCTTCCTTCTCAACATGTGAAAAATAATTAGAAACCCATTCACAATTGCAACTTAAAATTTCACCTTCATCCTTACATGTGTGAACTTGATGCCCAACAAATACATCTTAAACATTGAGTCCAAGCCAAAAGAGGACAATTTTTCTTACAATCAATGCCTACAAAATTAAAAAGTATCATTATATTCATCTCTTGAAGCTTGAAATTTAACATTCAATCTATTTATCTTATAAAATTTCTAGTGATATATTTTAATTCATGCAATATTTAATTCAAGACAACATATTAGCAAAATTTCAAATCATTATTGATTAATTTTATCATAGAACATATCAACTTAAATATTGAAGATCATAGACAAATTTACTCTTAAACATCACATACAAGAAAATAATTACTATTTTAGAGCAATATAAACTAACATATTTATGAAGATCCAATAAGGAACCATTATGATTCTGATAATAAGCATATACACCTTTGAAACTTTATATAAAGTTTCAAAGACAAAATTTTAGATCACAAAAGATTGATTTAATAACTTTTATAAGAGAAATCAAACATTTTAAGAGCAATAAAAAAACTAGGTGATGCAATGAAAAAGGTGTAAGTGTGTATTATCATACTTTTTCTCTATTGACCCAATCCTTCATATTAATAGCTTAATTTCAATCTACCCATTCATAACTTTTCTTGTTAATAAATATAATGCATTCTTTTACCAATTACACTTTAAGATGAAATATGGTAGTTATGTATGTATTTTTTATGATATGAGATTAAAAAATATAAATATTTTTATATTATGAAACGATCAAAAGTGTCAACCTATTATTTTATTTCAATGACTACATGACATAATATAACAACAAATTAACAAAATTTAGACTTTTAAATATCATAACATCTCTTACCACCAAAACCATTTCAAAATAAAATGAAATGATACTTTAAATTTAGTAAAATTATATTTTCTTCTACATATCTATAAGTTTTTTATTTTATTTTTTTTCTATCAGCAATTTTAAATATATTTCTTTGAGACATGATATTTTATCTTTTATTTTGGAGTAAATAAAGCAATTGTTTTTTATTACGTAAAAAAAGTTTTGAAGGGACCTGAAACCCTATACAAGAAGGTCACAAAAGATATTCAAGGACAACCCACTTAGACGAAACAGGTCAAGACCTATGCGAGGGATTTTACAATAGGTTCCCACAACCTAGAACATATAACTCGGGCAAGGCCCTGGAAGAACCCAGCCAAAAGAAAATCCCAAAAAATTAGGATTTTCCTTTAGCCCCCTTCTAATGGGATTGAAGAGTCATGTTGAAAGAGGGCGAAGATCGCTTAGAATGTTTTCCTTTTACCTTGATCCAACCATTATCAACCAAAGCAGCAGCATTCTACCATGCCAATGAATGCAAACCAGAAGAAACACAGCCACCAGAAGGGGCATAAACCTTCCCAAAGGTAGCAAGCAGAGAGCTAGGGCTAGGGAGAGGGACAGAGCCTGCAGAAGGACCAGCAGGGGCAGAACCAGAGACAGGATGAACTAAGGAGCCAGGTGGAAAAAAGATAGCTCCAGCAGCCAGGGGGAAACTATAGATGCTGGGAGCGTCCTCACACAAAATGAAGAAGGAGGGACAGCAGCACCCTTGGCACCAACATTAGAGATGGGAGGAAGAGGAGACGACACAGGGCCAGCCTGCTCCACCACTTGCAAAAAAATCTGGTGAGAGGACACCTTCTCCATCGTATAGTGCTAAGAAGAGACACCCTACCACCAAAAAGAGGTCTTAGTAACTTTCTAAAGTGCACATTGATCCGAAAGATGACCTGTCTTGAAGCACCTTCTACATGTGAAGGGGAGGCCTTCGTAATCCAATAGTTGAATCCAACAACAGCCTCCAGGGGTAGAGATTTTGATCTCAGCGGGGAGACCTTTAGAAGTATCTAAATCCACCAGGATGTGGGCAAAAGTCGAGTGGAGCAGATTAGAGGATTGTTCATCAACTAGGATAAAATCACCTAAAACGTCCCCCACAGTTTCAAGAAGAGAATCAACCCAGAGATGGAGGGGAAGGTTAGGCAGTCTAACCCAGATGGGCATTTTGTGAAACTCTTTAGAGGACGGGGAAAAGTCGGGATGCCAAGGTTTCAGCATCAATGTGAAGCGGTCATCCCAGCTGAAGAAATTAGCACAAAGGATAGACTTTCTATCCACATCATTTTCAAATTTAGCAACAAAAAAACCCCTAGCCAAAGGAAAAATATGGATTTTACCTGAGACAAGGGGTTCCCAGTGCATAGAAATCCAAGAGTGCAGATCAGGCAGGTTGGGCCACTGACCTCTAAATCTGTAGATCAGTCTGTGAGAAGAGAAATCAGAGGCAGCGGCATCGATCTCTGATATGGTCTCCTCCTCCAATTCAACAATAATTTTTCTACAAGTCAGGAAGGCACTGCGAGACTTCCCCAATGCGGGACTAGGGGCATGCACGAGAGCAGAACTAGAAAAGGAGCCCTCGGGGCAACAGTGGTGCCCTTAATGGCATCCACATACGTGACAGAAGAGGAGGGGGCAACGGCAACAACAGTGCCTCCTGGGCCAGTTGTTGCCTCTTGAGCCAACAGGAGACAAGGGGCAAGGGCCTGCAATCGCGACCGCAGCAGAAGGGGCAACAGCAGCAGAGCAGGCCGAAGGCCGCGAACTAGCATTTGTAGAAGAACGGGGGCCACCAGATCCCGTCGGAGCCACCAGATGGGAGTCATCCACACCAAATCCCGTCAGGGCCACCAGACAAGAGTCGTCCACTGCTACAGAAAAATGGGCATGGGCGGGAGAGCGGGCGGGAGGCATTTTCAAAAACTCCTAGAAAAAACCACAAAATAAAGCAATTGTTGATTAGGCAATTTTTTTCTAAATAAATGTTGGGTAGCATGAATATTTATAAATTTGATTATGTATTTTTTTTCAATTTGTATGTAAGTCTACATATAATTTATAATAATATGTTCAAGGAAGCTAACCATGTTATGAAATTTGAACTTATAAGAAAAATACAAGTTCTTCACCACTAAATCAAAAATAAATTAAATATTAAAAATAATATTGATAAAAAAATTATTTCTAAAATCAAATTGAAGAAAATTATTTCTAAAGTCAAATTGAAAAACTCAAATGATAAAAAAACATATAATCTTTAATCAAAGAAGCGAAAATGTTTCCCAGATTATTTAGATTGAATGTTTTTCAAATGATAAAAAACATGTAATCTTTAATCAAATAAGTGAAAATGTTTCCAAGATTATTTAGATTAAATTGAATCAATGAACAAAATTTAGTTTCTGTTTTCTTGGAAACAAAATGATATCTGATTTTGAAAAAGAGAATGTAAATGCATGGACGTGTTGGATCTATTTGTAGGTAAGCGACCAGCAAGTTGCTCCCGTGTACCTGAAAGCTGTGGAGAGGTCGTACTTCAACAGTTCTGACAAGGTATAATTGGAAATATTATTATTATATTAAGCAAAGGTGTACTAGATTAAGAGATAGGAATTCAAATATTCGTATTGTTGATAACAAAATTCATGGTAGCATTTGCACAGGTGGTGAAACTTGCGGACGAGGTTGAATGCATGTTCATTTTATATTTCACAGAGGATGACCGTAAAAAGGCCATGAAATTTCTTAGGCCAAAGCAAGTCAAGGATTCTCACGCTGTAACATTTTTCATCGATATCAATATCTTTCACAATTATCAGATCTAAGCATTGAAGTTTTTAATTTACGTTTAAGCAAATAGAAAGGTGATAATTGAAGAAATGGTGCAGGGTTGTTCACGGGATGCTTTTTAGCTTTGTTTGTGGGTTATGCCATCCTCGCCCATCTGAGCGGAATGTATACAGATCCTACTCACTTTGGTTATATAGAAACTATTTACCCAGTTTTCAGGTTGGATTTCATCTCTCCTTCTCATTAACATTTTTGTTGAGAGTACATTTTAAGTTTTAATTTTGAGTAGATAATATATTAGTGTAACTTACAGTATATTGTAATTTGTTTAGGTGGTTTATCTAAAATCATATTAGTTTTTATATTAGAATTCATTTATTAGTGTAAATTCAGATGAGCAACCTAGATCACGAGGACTTTACTTAGTGAATTTGAATCATAACAGATGTGTTTGTGGCATACTACAAGAATTTCTCTATTTTCAAAAAAATATTTCCCCAAGTTCTTTTTTCGTCGTCCCCGTCCCCCTAAATACCTACCCAGTAAACCCACTACCCCTTTTCCTAAATAAACCCCCACCTCCTCTCCAGAAAACTCCCTTTTCCCTATTTAAGCAATATAATGCCCCCCTTTTTTTTTCTATTTTATACCCCCTAATATGAATGCAGGTGGTATTGTATTGCCTCTTGAGTGAAGACCCCGTGACCTAGACTTGAGTTGTGAAATTTCAGATGTACAATCTAGAAAAGTCAAAGCTAGATTGTCAGTCTTTTGACTTGTATTATTTCAGATGTGCAAACTAGATAAGTCAAAGCTAGATTATACAAGCAGCTGCTAAGCTCCCTACAAAATGCACTAGACGAAAAATGCCAAACTTTTTTCTTTTTCCA
Organism: Chamaecyparis obtusa; assembly: GCA_027943335.1. Taxonomy (NCBI): domain Eukaryota; kingdom Viridiplantae; phylum Streptophyta; class Pinopsida; order Cupressales; family Cupressaceae; genus Chamaecyparis; species Chamaecyparis obtusa. Next base: position 721,159 of record BSBK01003318.1, on the reverse strand, counting down.
GATTGGCAAAAACACAACAATGTTTTTTTTAGTTTTCAACCATAAAATATACAGATCATGAAAAATAGATTATACATCTTTTAACTTGTGTAATTTTATCTAATTTTAACTTATATAGACATTGCATCTGAAATCACACAAATCAAAACTTTGACATGTCTAATTAACCTATCTAAAACCACACTAATTAATAAATTTTACTATATAGATATTAATGCAATTTGAGATAAACCACCCAAATAATTTATTTTTTTTATCAGTAAAGGCCGAAGCCATAGTTTTTATATTAAGTAGAAAGTAAAATATACAATATCTATCTATAGCTAAAAACCATAATAGTGTTCGATCATGGAGTGTGAATAAATATAGAGTGTCAGTGCTCTCTCCATGAAAGGAAAAGAGCCGTTCTCTGGTATAACAAAATTTCTTTAAATGTAAGTCTATTCATGCTTTCCCTGTTCAGCTAAAAGCTTCCCAAAAGCTCTTGATAATGGGAATGTTGTGTGTCCTTCCTATCAACTTTCCAGATTCTGACGAGGATGCCAACCATTAAAAATTGATCTAATGTGTATTCCACATGCTGCCATATTAGCCAACTCATCAGCTTTACCATTGCCTTCGCGGTAGATATGGTTAATTAGCCGTTATTGATTCAAATTTGGAGATAATACTCAAAATCACCTCTAAAAAAGATTGAAGTTTCCAATTAGTGATGGCTCCTAATCTAATTGCATTTATGATTATCATTGAATCCTCTTCAATTTTCACTTTATTGAAGCCTAAATCCCTGACAAGAATTAAGCCATGATAAAGGGCTTTAATCTTTGCTGCATTATTAGTATTTGGTTCTAAAGGGATGGCTAGTTGAGCAATGATTTGGCCCTCTAAGGAATGAATTATGCACCCAGCACCCGAAGGCCCAGGGTTACCTTTTGATGCACCATCAAAATTTAATTTCACCCATCCCGGGGAAGGAGTTTTCCAAACACATGACTGTCTTTGAAGTCCGTTCTTATTGCAACCTCTTCCTAAGGAACCAGGAGCTTTCAACCCATGCCAGCTTTTCATCATCTTATCATCCCAACTGGTGTAAAATTTATGTATTGCGGAATATGTTTGATTTCGAGAATTCATGATCTCCACTATAGCTGCTTCAATTCTATTCAATATTTTTCCAATATCCATTGATTTATCTTGAAAGATTCTTCTATTTCTTTCTTTCCAGATTTCCCAGAGTAAAATTGAAGGAGAGATAATCCATAAGTTACCACACAAACTATCTTTGAAGAGAGTTGGCCAAGCAAGAAGATGCAATTGGAGATTTTGATGGGGGGTAGATTGCCAATTCAATTTCGAATATAGCCACTCCCAGCATTCTGTAGCAAAGGGGCAGGAAAATAATAGATGATTGTGAGATTCTTCGTGTTTTAGACACATGTAGCATCTTGATGGACCCAAAAATCCCATTTTTGTAAATCTCAAATAAATTTAAACTGAACATTGTATTGTTTAAATACCCCTTCTTGCCAAATCGATAAACACATACAAATCAGATTATAAATGAAGTGTTTTGGTGATTATAAGTGAAGTTTTTGTTGGTGTGCATTTGCAGCATGTTTGCGTTGTTAAATCTGCATATATTCTTATATGGGTGCAATATCTTCATGTGGAGGAGCGCAAGAATCAACTATAGCTTCATATTTGAGTTTTCGACAAATACAGAGCTCAAGTACAGAGACGTGTTCTTGCTGTGCTCAACTCTGATGACGGTGGTGGTGGGAGCCATGGTTGCCCATCTCACACTGCGCACCAAGGGATTCTCTACTGTTGACACCGATGCATTTCCTGCCTTCTTGTTGCTGGTACATATTCTACTATTTCACTATCATATTTACTTGCTTCAAACATTAATTTGCACTTTCACCAACCAATTTTCTTTTGGAATGATTGGCAGGTTTTCGTTTCTCTGCTCTTTTGCCCTTTCAATATTGTTTATAGATCCACTCGCTTTTCTTTCCTCAAGGTTATGAGGAATATCATTCTTGCACCCTTGTATAAGGTATGCAACTGATAAGTCGGATATTAATATCAACAATCCAATCTTCTAATATAGAAATTCAAATGTAGAATTAAGATTTATTTGTATACTTTTTGAATCAAATTCATTAATTCATATTTCATAAAAAGTAGTTCATAAAAAAATTTATCTCATGAAAATGAAAGAGTTATATCTGTTAGGTTGTGATGTTAATATCAAGGTTCAATTGCATAATTAGAATTCACTCATGTGATATTTGAATCAAATTCATTAATCCATATTTCATAAATAGTAACTTTTATTCAAAACCATTTCATGAGAATAAAAGAGATATGATTGATTGACAAATCATTTTTACTAGCTTCTATCTATTTAGATTCAATCTTATTATAAAAAGATTCAATTGCACCATAATCAAGATTTACTTGTACAATTTCTGAATCAAACTCATTAAATCCACATTTCATAAATAGTAGTTCATACAAAACCATCTCATGAAAATAAAAAGAGATATAATTGACTGATGTATCATCATTGTTCGCTTATACCTGTTAAGTTATTGTATCAAGATTCAATCTTCTAATATAAGAACTCAATTAGTAATTTTCAAATCAAGAATGAAAGAGAGATAATTGACTGATGAATCATCATTGCTACTCTGCAGGTGGTCATGACAGACTTTTTCATGGCCGACCAACTAACCAGCCAGGTTAGTTTACCCTCCCCACTTTCATGCTAGTATTTGATACTGGAAATAATCTCTCATTTGCTAAATCTCAGGTGAATATGTTATTTCAGGTGACACTTCTAAGGCATTTAGAATTCATTGCATGCTATTACATAGGAGGAAGTTTTCTGTCGGATGATTATGGTACTTGCAGACACAGCAAGGCCTACAGAGAAATGGCTTATGTTGTTTCATTTCTGCCATATTATTGGCGAACATTACAGGTCTGTTTTTCTCCACTCTAATTGAACACCCTGAGAAATGTAAAATTTCGACTAAAATTTGTAATGTTTGGGTGTGTAATATAAAGTGTGCAAGGAGATGGGTGGAAGAAGGAGATGCAAATCATCTTGCAAATCTAGGAAAGTATGTGTCAGCTATATTTGCAGCTGGCGCAAGGCTAACATATGCTATGTATCCAAATACATGCTGGCTTATACTGGTTGTGCTTAGCTCAACTATTGCAACCATATACCAGCTCTATTGGGATTTTGTTAAAGACTGGGGACTGCTTAACCCCCATTCAAAGAACCCCTGGTTAAGGGACGAACTCATTCTCAAGCACAAGTCTCTATACTTCATCTCTATAGTAAGCAACACATCTCTCTAACTCTCATTACCATGAATTCACACTTGGGTATGGAAGTGCATGTTAAAAGGGCTTTTTAAAAGATTAGAAGTTTATTTTGTTAATTGATACGGGAGTACAAGTTTATGTTGATAAGAATTTTCGTTTGAAAATGCAGGTATTAAATTTCGTACTTCGATTTGCGTGGCTGCAAACAATCATGCATTTGAATCATGGGAGTTATGGGTATAGAGTAATTGATTTCGTCTTGGCATTTCTTGAGGTCTTTCGACGTGGTCATTGGAATTTTTACAGGTATAAAGATATTTTCTACCATGTATAAAGAAAACATTCTAAACTTTAGCTTAGTTAAATAATGTATCTAAAATTATACTAATAAATAGATCTTATTGAAAAAGCTAACCCAATTTCAAATAAATCATTTAAATAGATTAAAACTTAAAATATGTTATTTAAGCCCAAATTGTCATAAAAATATAGAATCAAATACAAGGTATTGATAGATTTTGGTGGAGTGTTTGGTGTAGGTTGGAGAACAAGCATTTGAACAATGTGGGTAAGTACAGAGCCGTGAAGACAGTGCCTTTACCATTTCGTGAGCTAGAAGTGGAGTGATAGAAATATGAATAAACATCAGACCATACAATGACAATCCAACTTGATTGTTACTGGTTTGATTGTGTGACATAACCACTATTAATTTGTATTTATGTACCATTTCTTTCAATGGAATCAAGGTAAGATATTACCATAGCTTTGAGATCCACCAACATAGACTACATGGTAATGAAGATGAATAAACATAGCCAATGAATTTGAATGGTCAATTAACTAGTAAGGAGGTATGTGCACTTATGCTTTATTTCTTTATTAGCAAACATATTAACATTCACAACTCTACAAATATAATTAGAATTTATTTATTCTACTTTTCTTTAGCAAGTAGAAGGTGGAAAGTCCTATAGGGAATGTCTTAAGGGGAAGGTTTTAGTTGGGGCGTGCATATAAGTCATTTTTCTTTATATATAGATCTCATCTCCTCTATTTATAATGAGATATGTTTAACAAGAGTACTTCTTTAATTTGAATAAAAAATAAAAAATTAATTTAATAAAGAAATATAAATTCATATAATACATTTATCTATATGTCTTTTTAAAATCTTAGTATAATTTCAAATTCTCAAATACAAACATAATGGCTATCAGATTATCTTATTAGTGCAGATCCTCTCAAATTTCTCCTTAAAGGAATGTGTTAGAAGAAAACAAAGGAGAAAGAATTCTTAAGTTGTGTAGTGATATAATGAGAAGGAAGCATCTTTTCCTTTAGTTTCATTGACACAAATATAATGGCTCTCTAAAAGGAATGTACATTAAAAAAATTCTAGAACAAAAAAGATACATGCTAAGAAAATCATAAAAGTAACATGAACCATAAATATAATGCATCTATAGATTATTTAGTGTACATGACTATAAAAGATACTAGATTGTAGCAATAGTGGAAGTAAATGATGTTATTCTACTATATACCATAAAATGGATCGCTACCAACATATTTATTTAGTTGTTAAGTCTTCTCATACTGTCAAATATTATTATTCATCTTAAATGAATGTGCTTAGTTTTCTATACCAAAATTAAGGAGCATAAAAAAAGGAAAATCACATGAAAAAAATGACACAGTGCCATGGTAATAAATGATAATATCTTGGAGGAACCATAGATGGGGCGAAAACTCTACTAATAGATCAAAATACTCCCCATTTCATGATCAAGGTTAAATATTGAAGTGTTTAAAATATTTCCTCAAGAAAAATTTAAGCAGCCATGATAATGTTTGAAAGATAATCCTTGTAACATAGTATGGTCCTTTGATTCAAAATAATATTCTTCCACATTCATACATGAAATAAACATAATAATGAAGGGGAAGATGATAGAAAATTCATGTTCAAATTGTATAGGGCATCTCTCTATCACTCTATGGTGCCAAAATGAAAGAATAAATCTCAAAAGAGTCAATTCAAATGCTAAAATGCTTTTATCTTTGAATTTTTATCTACTAAAATGAAATCAACACTCTCACCAAGAGGTGAAAATATATTTTATTATCAATGATGAAGCCATCACCTACAAAAAATGTAGTTTCATAAAACTTCATTTTTTACTTGCATCTAATTCTTATGCACGTATTTTTGTAATGCATCAATATGCTCTTTATCACATTCAACACCCTTAAATAAGAATGTAGCACTTTATATCCCATACCAAGTTGAACTCTAATGTAAACTTGATTCTTAATAGTTTTGACAACTTTATCTATTATAGTGAATTCAATGAATCATATGATTTAACATGATTTTACCTATTTTATTACAATCGTGTCATGATCTACTTTTTTCTAAGTCTTCCATTAAATTCAATACAATGTTTTCCTCTTCATACAGTTGTAATATAAAAATTAGTGCACCCTACTATTATAATGTCACGTCTTGGGCTCCCTTTAGTATCTATCACCTTGAGAGAGAATAATTTTTTAAGTTTATTTTGAAATGATCCTTCCTTCATCCTATTCTACTTGTCAACTTGAATCTTGTCTTTTTGTATGTCTTTAAAACTTTTTTATATAATTCAATATTTTTCATTTTAGTCTTATGTTGTTTATTGAGGTAAAATAGGTTTTTAAGGGACCCTAAAACCCTTCACAACAAATAGCTACCAATAGTAAAGATAAGAAAACTAAACCCAACAATATACCATCAACCAAAAAGTAGGAAAACAAACAAAATAGGGTCATAGACCTAAGCCACACTATTAAAGTTTCTTAAGAATGTTATCAACCTCCAAATTTTTGTCTATAAATTACCATGTGCAATAATGACATCATGGATCTAATCTAGGACTAGTCAACAACATCTTTTGATTGACTAAGGATCTGAGCAGAATGCCCCTACAAAGAAAAAAACCAATTTTACCGTGATCACAAACAACACTTGGGATCATTTTATGCTCATGGTTAAACCTTGGCATATCGATTTTAACCCTGTCTCAGACTCTTTCATTCAGTTCCCTATCTAGGTTCGTCTTCCTTATCTTCCCATGCATCTTTGGATCGATTCACTTTTTGAGGGGATTGGAAATGCTCTTGGGGAATTTTCATTGGTGGAAAGTGATTCTTCTAATATGTACCATTCTACTTATGCTCACATTCTTGTTGATATTGATCCTTCTAAGGGTCTTCCTGGGGAGATAGTGATCAACTCCTACAAAGCAAGCTGGACCCAGACCCTGGATTATGAAGGGATTCCCTTCAGATGTCGAAGATGCTTTAAAACTAGGCATATGGCTGCTCAATGTGGATTGGATAAAAAGAAATATGTTGTGTCTTGGTTGAAGGGTGCTTCAAATCATTACTATTTAGTGGAGAAGAAGCTCGTTTCACTGAAAAGATTCTCCCATGTGGCTACGCAAGTCCCACCTCCCTCTTCTGTTGGTCAAGATTCATCTCTTGTTTGTCCTCTTGTCTCTTCAGTTGCTTCGTTACTTGGTTTGGTAGGGGAGGCAACACCTTTATCCTCACCTAGTGGTGCGGGGGTCATGGTTGCCAGTGATTCTATGATTGCTTCTCATGTTTGGTCTACTGGTATTGTGGCTGCCTCTACTAGTAGCTAGGATTGCTCTGGCTTGGTTAATGATACTCTACGTTGGCAAGTTGAGGTGGCTAGAGTTGAAGAGGGTTGGATTGTTGTCAAAGGAAAAAATTTTAAGAAGTCCTCTTTGTTTGATATGGCTCTCTATTCCCATCAGAAGGGTGTTAAAGGAAAATCCTATTTTTGGATTTCTATCTAGCTAAGGTTTGCATGAAGGTTGTTTCATGATTTGAATCATCCAGGTTGTGGATGCCTATTGTAAAACCTTCACTTTGGTCTTGACCTGTTTTGTTTAGGGGGATTTCTTTAATATCTTTTGTGACCATGATGTACAGGGTTTCAGGGCCCCTTCAAAACCTCTATTTACCTTAATAAAACATAACACTTGAATCCTAACCAACAACAACATCTTGAAGCGTACAAACTTACCCTCTTTGAAAATACCACCTTTCAAGACCCAGGATTTCTCATCAAGCATTTTAAGCCTTGCAATGCTACTTTGGACAATAGACCTACTAACAGATACCATCACCTTGGGTTTCTTACACACTTTCCCAATAGTAGCGGCCTCCAATATCCTAATCTTATTCTTCATGACATTCACATATTTGACAATATCTTGAATAAGAGAAAATATTTTATCAGAGATGTCCTTATCCAAATCATGTTTACCCACATGTTGAGATTCATTTAACCTAGAATTTAGGAAAATAAAATTATCCTCGACCATTTTAATTTAAAAAGAAAGATAATTAATTAAGTTCTATTGTCCATTAGAAACATTCATGTGAGAATTACTCACACATCCATAGACATATCTATAAGGTAAAAAGATTCCTTTACAACTTAAACCGAGATAAAAATATGAAACCCATTTTCAATCTCCTTTGGTGCTACATTGGAAATCTAGGAATCCATAAATTGGCCAACCCCTTCACCATTTATCTTAAGTTCTTCAATATTAGGGTCATCAATAACAAGGTGGGAAATTTTTTTAACTCCCATCACCTCATTCAGAGCCCCACAAGCCCTATTCAGCTTCTTCCCCTATTTTAATTTCTTTCCCTTGTGAGATTTGGATGAATCACCTACTTCAAAGGTGGAATCTTTTTCAATTTCAACCCTAAATGAGCTAGAGGTATAGGAGGTAGGGACATAATGCATATCATCTTGGGATTTTGAACCAAGGGGAACATATTTTGGGTCTTCATCATCAGTTTTATAACCATGAGACCAAGAGGGCTTATAATTCCCCTTCTTTTTCAAGTGCTTCCTATTTCAAAGGTGAAAATAGGCATCCTCATTGAAGGAGGAATTCCCAAGTTTAGTAGACATATCAACATAATTGACATGGACATACTTAATCTTTCTCTTGGCCTAGGAGGTCTCAAAGGGCTAGAAAATGACTTAGGAATTTTGTGATAAGAAGGATGAGACCCTCATGTAGAAAAAAAAGATTAGGGTTATATTTATGTTCATTTAGGCTAGCACATAGAGACAAAAAATAAATAAAATGTAAAGGAAATAATTTGATTGCGCCTCAAATGATTAAGAAAAAGGAAATGATAGCTAAAAATACTAGTAAAAAGTTCATCAAGGGTGAAATACCTCCTTATAACCTTTGTAGCTTCTGTCAATAGTGGTTTGATAGTGCCACAATCAGAGCCACCTACCTAGATCTTTTTTGCATTTTCCCATTCACCATCTTTAAAAAATAAAGTCATAGCCTCCTCCAAAGTATTGCATTCTTTGTATAATTTATTGCTTAAATTTGATAAGAAGACCTATCACTTCCAAAATGAAATCCTCAAATACTATTATTTCAATAGGTTGTACGCCATCAAGGTCCCATTTTTCCATGTATTGACAAAATCTTTAGTGAGTAGCCAATCATACTCGTAGAGTTAATCCAAGTAAGAAGTGATGTTTCCCACCGAGAGTTTACCCCACACAATGGGATTATTTCTTGATTTTTTATAGGAGTTGGGATCCACCTTATTCCTATGTTCACCCATGATAAGCTTATTGTTAACACCGCAAAGAACAATATAGTTCCAAATAATAGTAAAGACAAAAGCCCCCATAGAGAAAAATAAGGTAGATAAAAAGTTAAAATTTCCCACAAAGCACAGGAAGGAAAGCTCAACAAGATAGGTAGTAATGAGGAGCGATGAATGCATAGACAAAATAGCCAAAATGGAAGTCAAACTATAAACACCTAAAATTATCTCATTGTTTGTGCGCATTACTTTTACTAGTTTTTATCTTAATTAATTAAATGATATTTATTATTTAATTAATTTGTGACATTGTTCTAAATTCAAATTCAAAATTCATCTCCATCTGAGTTCCCATAATTGAATAGTTTTAATTATTTAATATTCATCGAATATTCTTTAATTATTCATCTAGTATATTAATTAAATAATATTTATCATTTAATTGATTCCCTTTCTCACACTTTTCATTAAATAATTCTTATTTTTTAATTAAATTAATATTTTCTCATTCTTTTCAATATAATTAAATAATTATTTAATTAAACTAATGATTCCTTCTATAGTTAAATAAATTATTAATTTATTTAATTATTCCTTTTTTACTAAGCTAACTAAGTCCACTAAAAATAAATAAAATATTTGTGTTTATTCTCTTTCATGCACAAATATATAATTTTATTATTATTTAATGCTATTATATTCTTTAGTCCTACCTCTACAACTACCACTGACTAGTTATGTTCTTCTCTTCAAGCAAGCCAGTCTTGCATTGTATAAAATCAGTTATATATTCAATAGATTCAATCATTCAACCAATCTTTTGCCAATTAGCCAATTTATCTATTCAATCAGCCTTGTCATGCAATCAATCAAGTACCACTCAGTTTGAGTAATGTGTCCAATTAGTCTTGTGATAATCAATCATAGCCATCCATCATTAGTTTTTGCCTCTTAATCTAAATTATCCATTGGAATCCTTAAATATATAAGATGAAGGTGATTCATCATTGTTTTCTAACCACAACTCTAGAATATTTGTGCAAACATATCAAGGAAAAAATATGAGAGCCTACATCACAAAGAAGAGAGAAACAAGGAAGGAATTTGGGTGATATTTTCATTAATTTATTTGGATTATTTTGTGATGCATTTATCATGTTTTTTATTTCTTTCTTGAAGGAGTAGAGTCTATACTTCTTAGAGTATATGATATTTTATGATTGGATCCCCTAATATTTTTGTAGGTACTTTGATGCTATGATTTACTTCCCCACGTTTGATGAACTTGATGTGAATAGGCTTTTAATTTTATAATTTTGGAGTGTTTTTTACTTTTTTCATATATAGATTCTTTCGATGCAATTACAAATAAATTGATTGATTCGATAGATTGTGCACCATAATTTTTCAATTTACATATGCATTTTATTTGGAATCTGACTCTATATTTTTTTGTGTTGCAAAAGATTCAATGCAATTGATAGTCGAACAATGTAATTGCTATTTTTAGAAACACAATCAAGTTTTTTGACACACACTCACATAATCAAATGATGCCATCAAAATATTGTACACTGCAACCAACTGATAAGATAAGGTATTAGGGTTTCTATAATTTGTGTGATTTTCTACTTTTTTTCTTAGTTTTCTAGTTTTTGGCTTATTTTTTTGTTTCATAGATTAAGATTTTTGGTTGGTTAACCTTTATTTTTAGCTTGTGGTGTGGATTGGTGGAGAAAATAAAAGGAAAATTTTTAAACCCATGTGTCTATCCATCACATTGGAATTTATTGAATGTTAATAAATTATTGTATTTAAATTGCCTTATATGCTTGTGCTATATGTGGATGGACCTATCATTAAACTTGAAGATGACTACAATGCTCAAGTTTATTTTTTTAGAGGGTCTGCTTTGGTGCATGCATTACTCGCATTAAGGGAATGACCCAAGTAATTCATGGGAAGATATTCCCTTAAATGTCACCCTTCGTCGATGCCTTCCCACCAACTCCATACTCTACATTATAAAAAGAAAAAATGATAAATTTGGTTATATCATTTACAGAAGCCATTTAAAAATGTACAGAATATATACAATAAAGAAGATGATTGCATAACTATGAGAAATACCTAGAGTAATGTAACCCATTAATCCTTTCAGAGTTATAGTGGAAATACTTCCCGAGTTGGTGTCCGATCCCAATATGATTCGAGCAATGCCAAAATTTTCTATATGTGTTTATATGTCCTCGTCCATAAGAATGTTACTTGGTTTTATATCACAATGTATAATTTGTTGAAAATAGTCATGATGTAGCTATTCTAGTCCATGGATAACATCTATTTCTATGTTCAATATTTCCCTAAAGGTCAATGGGTTGTCCTTGGAGTGCAACAGTGTGTCCAAATGTAAAGACCAATTCTACCAAATTAAGAAAAACATATCATAAGAAAAATATGCTCAAGTCGACAAAACAAAATTTCATGATTGCCATTACTTTTCCCTATTTAAACCATAAATATCGTTATATAATAATGTCAAAGGTTTACAACTTAATACATTCGACCATTCTATCATCAAGTACAAACTTTAAAACTAAATAAATACATCTTTATTACAAAGTTTTGACCTTCTGTTGAAATTCAAACATATACAATAAATCAAAAATAATATTCTTTTTCCCAAACCATCATATAACGGTAACTAGGCACCACACTGTAATAGTCCCTGTCTCCTAAGCCTCCAGACCGCACGTCCACTTACAAATACTGAGATGGGAGTGTGGCCCAGGCACTTTTTCTGCGCAACCATGGAGTGGTTAGCTCCCTCAGAGCTTACCCTAATATGGAAGCGCACCAACCCTGCTCGAGAAGGCTAGCAACTCGGCACTAATGAGCTAGAAGAATATGAAGCAACTGTGATTCTATCTACTACAATAATCTTTAGTTTGAAATAGAAATCCTAATCACAGAATGGAAAAGAGAACATATAACACTAACCAAGCATATTCATGAAACATATGCGAAAGTAATCTTTGGCCAAAGAATCTTTTTCAAAATTAGTAAAACTGACAAGTAACAATACATTATTACCCTTCTCTATCTTATTCCAAATTACACTTCAATTCAAGAATATACTTTAAACAAACATTTAATTTGACAAGACTACTTTTTTGATTCCCTTTGAACACAAAATACTTGACAGAGAAAAATAGCAATTTAAAAGAAATACGAGCAAATGGTGATCTCAAAAGAATGAACTAATTTATAGTATTTAGAGGAACATATAATAGTTTTCCCAAATTCCACAGTCAGTCACTTCATTATTCTTCTACCTTTTAATGAATAATTTCCAATTTACATAAATCTATACAACAAATAACTGTTTAGTTCCCCTTCATTTCATACTAATTGTAAGTGTGTCAATTCAAAGACCGTACAACATTTTATCTCACCAGGCCTAAAATGGTAACTGTAAAATTTAAAAGTTTAATGAACAACTAACTTCTAGAATAACGATTCCTAAACGAAGCTAGCATTTGAATTGATCTATGTGTTCTGATTCTCTAATGAGAATTGCTTTAGTTCTAAAGAAAATAAAACATAGACTGATAAAGAAAAATAGAGAAGAGGAAAGTTTTTTAAAAAAATATCTTGAAGATTTTAGATTTTATAAAGAGAACATCCACTCCATTTATTTTGTCACAAGCAAAGACTTACTCAAGGATCTCTTGGGTCTAATTCCCAATTTGTAGTTTTCCAGTTGAGATTTAATATGTTTAAATGAAATGACATAATATAGTTTCTCCATTTGCAGGACAGGACCGAACCATGAACAGGGGTTTAATATCCATTAAATGCAATCATAAACACTAATTCCTATGCTGAAACATTATTTCCTGCCTACACATTACGTCTGGATTTCTTATTGACCACAAGAAAACACCAAATCCATCAAAATCAACTCAAATCTAATGTCTGCACTGGAATGTTATGTGCGATAAAGATTAAAGACTATGCATAACAAAGATGCTAGCTCGAGATCCCTAAGACTCTACAAGAGTAATTAAAGTATGAAAATACAAGAGTAGTTTAGACAACAAGTACCAAGTCCTTCTAAACCGGCTCAAGACTAAAAACTACACAGAGGAGTTTAAGCGGAGAAGATTATGAGAAAATGGGTATACGAAGGCATTTGCAAATAAGAGCCGAAGACTCTGCCTATAGTAATCATATTTTGGTATGTCAAAAATGCACAAGCACTATGCAGCCTTCACAAGGAGCCAAGACATGATGGTCCACATAGTAAACAACCAAGAAAACATGTGGATCATAGTCTACAAGCTGTGCTTGTAAGAGGTATCTTTGGAATCGATATTTATACTAAAACTGCAATCAAATATATAATATAAAGCCTACGGTTCAATTCATAAAGCCAGACTTTGCATTTGCCTAAATTTCAAATTTAGTTTCTGCTTGGGTGTTGCATGCACTAAAAAAAAACTAAAGGCTCCAATCTTATACAGTGATTGGAATATGAGAAACATGGACAAGCTTAAACAAAATAACAATTTATCCTAACAAAGAGCTCTTACGCAATTCAACAAAAAATTGATAACAAAGGACTATAAGATTATAAAGAGAATATCATTGCCATTCACTATTAAAATATCCAAAAACATAGAAGGGAACCTATATTTTAATGTGGCAGATGTAATAGAATGCCCTCTTCTTTCTTTTGTTGTGTTACCCTCTGCTTCCTCTACTCTTCACCTTTTTCCAATTGTGTTTTTCATTTCTCTCTTTTAATCTCATCGATTCTCCTTGTTGTGTCCTTTTCTCTCATGTGTTTCTATCCTTAAATAGCTCCACTCCTTCCTTTAATGCCGTGAAATTTCCTTACTCATTTGTTGTCCATCATGCCTAGAAAAATGGGCTCAAACTTGCAGTCAACCCTTAGTTCAACTAGATTATCAACACTAAAAGCCTAATTCCATGCTAGGAAGGTTGCGGTGAGTAATTGTTTGTTATTATATACCAGACTTCCACTCAAATTTACCTCTTTGACTTCCCCACCACTGCTGTTAATAAATCATCTTTCAAAACAGTCACACATACTATGCTTAAACTCAAGATTTGTTTTTTTTGTTTTTTTTAAAATACTTAACCCGCCATCACACATAATCCATAATAAAATAAAAGTAAGTTATATTTTAATTGAAAATTAATTAAATTGAATAATCTAACAATTATTAACTCTTTTCTATTAAATTTCTTTTCAGGAATAAGAGTAATATCATTTTCAAGAATTAAAAGTAAGTTTTCCTTTTTCCAAATTACTTTCAAATTGCAAAACAAATACTATGAATTAACCAATTAAGAAATAAAAATCCAAGTAAAAGAGCTATGTGGTGTTTTTTTTTTTAATATAATTTCGGACTCATCCATACGAAGGAGCTAGGCTCCCCTACCTCGATCACACCACTGTCCTCAAATCCTGTCAATAGATAAACACTATAATTTGTTTATCAGTAGGTTAGTTCCCAAAATCTATAACTAAATCAACTTGAAAATCATTCATTATGAGCATGTTTAATGGTATTAAGAAAATGATATACTTAACAATGTATACAACACATCTTATCATGTTGATCATTTTTGACTTCTAACTTATCATCCTTAACAAATTAACAAATTTACCTTTAATAAATTTAGCAAAGCATCTAGCAAATCAATTTATTCCTCTAGGGTCGCCGAAACTCGACCAAGTCAAAAAGTCCACACAAGTCGCAAAGTAACTTAAAAAAAAAAATCATAGGTCTACAAAATTGGTTATGACATCCTTCCCCTCTAAGAGAAGACATCGTCTCAATGTCTTCTGAAAAATCCAACATAAGTTCTCAAACCATAAACTAACTGAAAAACATAAATCAAAATAGCATATATAAGTCTATGGAAGTAAATGCGGAAATGATCTAATCATATCATCTACATCCTCCCATGTAGCACTATCAACAAAGAATTGGTCCCATTGGACCTTAAACTGCAAGATCTCTCTGTCATGCACCCTGATGGTACGCTAATCAATGATACTGGATGGCTCCACTAACACCACTCCTGGATCCTGTACCTATAAAGCATGCCAATCAAGGATATGAGAAGCATCTAGATGATAAGGATTCAATAAAGATACATGGAACACATTATGAATACAGGCAAGGGCAGGTGGCAAGGCCAGTCTATATGCAATAGGATTGATAATTTTTAGAATATCAAAAGGCCTAACATATCTAGGTGTGAGCTTAGAAGCTCTTCCAAAAGATATGGAACTCTTATGTGGCCTCACACAAAGAAAAACCTTGTCCCCCACCAAAAACTATCTAAAAGTATGATTCTTATCTGCATAACTCTTTTGCCTATTAGTAGCTTCCTTCAACTGTTCTCTAATAAGAGACATCTACTCTTCCATCTCCCTTAAAAATTTAGGACCAACAACGATCATGTCCTCAACCATGTCCCAACTAATGGGTGTCTAACACTTTCTCCCATATAGAGCTTCAAAAGGAGCCATACCTAATGATGAATGATATGAATTATTACAAGAAAATTCAACCAAAGGAAGATACTCTTCCCACTTGTACTACTAATCCATGCAATGCATTCTTAGTAAGTCCTCAAGAACCTAGTACACCTCTCTGTTTGACCATCCATCTGAGGATGATATTCAACCTTGTTCCCAAAGAAGTATTTAAGGTTGTCCAAAACCTTGATGTCATTCTCGTGTCCAGATTTGATATTATGGTTTCTAGTACTCCATGAAGTCTAAAAATCTCCTAGACAAATTTCTTGGCCAAAACCAAAGATCCATCCCTCAAACTGCCTGGTATGAAATGTGCAACCTTGGTCAATTTATCAACCACAACCAAGATTACATCATGTTTGCGCTTAGTCATAGGAAAACCTTGAACAAAATCCATAGTGATAATCTACCACTTGTATTTTGGTATCTCATGAGGATACAAAAGTCCAGTTGGATGAACATGCTCAGCTTTAACCCAATGGCATTCTAGACATTGAGCTATAGATGCTACAATATCTCTTTTGAGTCTAGGCCAAAAATATAATGGCCGCATATCATCAAGTATTTTATTAACTCCTGGATGTCTTGAATATGGAGTGCAGTGCATCTCCTCAAAAACCAATTTCCTCAATCCATCCTAGTTGGGAATATACATCCTCCCTTGGTATCTCAAAATACCATCCTCATCAAAAGAGTAACCATCAAAATGGTGGTCCATCAGATCATTCTGTAATGCTAATTTGACCAGCTCATAATGGTCATCACCTTGGAGATTCTGCAACACCTGTTCCTTTAAGCGTGTTCGGGTAGTAGAAATCACTACAATGTGTCTCCTTCTACTTAAGGCATCAGCTACCATGTTTTCCTTCCCTTTGATATATTCAATACCAAAGTCATACTCGCTCATGAATTCTATCCAGTGCCTCTTTCTATCATTAAGATTGGGTTGAGTGAAGATGTATCTCAAACCCATATGGTCTATTTTCAATTTGAAAGGCTTACCTAAAAGGTAGTATCTCCACATCACAAGAGCATGAACTATGGCAGCAAGTTCTAAATCATGAGGCACATAATTAACTTCATACTGCTTCAGCTTCCGTGACTCATAAGCCACTACTTTATCATTCTGCATAAGTACCCCTCCTAAACCTTCACTTGAAGCATCAATGATAATGGTAAAATGGCCATTAGGATCCAGTATAACTAGGATGGGTGTAGATGTGACTTTTTGTTTCAAAGGCTGGGATGCCTTCTCACAAACCTTTGTCCACTCATACCTCTTTCCTTTCCTCTATAGGGATGTAATAGGTGTTGCAATTTTGGAGAATCCTTCCACAAATTTTCTATAATATCCTGCAAGTCCCATGAAACTTCTAACTTCACTCACATTCTACAGAGTTGGCCATTCAAGTATAGCTTGGATCTTTGATGGATCTACTACAATGCCCTTATTAGAAATAATATGCCCCAAGTAGTGAATCTCTTCTTGATAAAATGAACACTTGGAAAGTTTTCCATACAATTTCCTATCTCTAAGGTGCTAAAAAACTATACACAAGTGTTCTTCATGTTCTTCGAGATTCTTAGAATAAATTAATATATCATCAATAAAAATCTCTATGAATTTATCCAAACAATCTCAAAACACACTATTCATCAAGTTCATGAATTTTGCAGGAGCATTAGTCAATCCAAAAGGTAATACTACAAATTCATAATGCCCATACCTTGTTCTGAAAGTTGTCTTTGTTATATCCTCCTCCTTGATTTGGGCTGATGATACCCAAATCTTAAGTCAATCTTTGAGAACATCATTGCTCCTTTCATTTGATCAAAAAGTTCATCAATTCTAGGAAGCAGATATCTATTCTTAATAGTCACCTTGTTAAGCATTCAGTAATCTATACATAGCCTCAAAGTGTCATCTTTCTTCTTTACGAAGATCACAGGTGCTCCCCATGGTGACACACTGGGGTGTATGAACCCTTTCTCTAAAAGTTCCTACAACTGAGTTTTCAACTCATACATCTCTGTGGTTGTCATTCTGTATGAAGCCTTAGATTGAGGTTTGGTTCCTAGTAATACATCTATATAGAAGTCAAATTCTCTCTTAGGAGGCAATTCAGGTAGTTCCTCTGGAAACACATCCTGGAACTCTTGCAAGATAAGATAGTCATTTAAACTAGAAGGAGTGTCTAAGTCTTTTGCATAGGCTACATAGATCGTACACCCCTTCTTCTAGGCTTTCTTCATTTGCATAGCAGATATTAGCCTTAGTTCTAAAGGCTTCATAATACCCTTAACAACTGTAGGCATACCCAAATCATCTAAGCATTGAATTGACTTGTCCTTACAATTCACAATGGCCTTGTGCTCAATTAGCCAATTTATGCCAAAAATAACATCATAAGATCCTAAAGGAGTGACATAAAGGTTAACTTGTGTTTGAAAATTTGGAAATTCCAAATTGCTGCATGCTAGACACTGCTCAACCCTATGCTTTGTCCTATTGTCATATTCAACCTTCCATGGTTCAGATAAATAAACAGCTCTAAAAGATAACTTTGAAACAAACTTAGGATATATAAAACATTTAGTATCTCCAATATCAATTAAAATAGAAATATCATGTCCATAGAGATTACCAGCTATCTGAATAGGAGCTGCCTAAAAATCTGCTTGGCAATGATCAACCACTGCATGAATCTAGTGTTGCACCTGAGGAGCTTTACCCTCTCTCTAAGTTACATTCTGAGGACAATATGTAGCATAATGATTACCCCCACAATTGAAACACCCATTTCTTGGTCCTTGCCTATTTTTAGTTCTATTCCTTCAGTTGTTTCCATTCCTATTATTCCCATTCCTATTATTGTTTATGTTCTTATTCTAATTTTGAGGATTTTTATTGTTTCTGCCTTTACCTCTCAAGTTTTTCACTTGATGACGTCCATTGTTCCTTGATTTATCATTGTCATACTTCCTCTTGAATCTTTGTGAACCATTGTTGCATTGAGAGATTCAAATTGCTGGTACCCTTTTTAGTTTCTCTTCCTACAATAGTGCCTTTGCATAAGCAAACTCCATAGTTTTAGGTTCATGCATCTCAACCTCAGATCCAATCTCTGGACGTAATCCAAAAATGAACTTATGTGTCTGGAAATATTCATCCTGCAAATATTGAGGAACTTATTTCACCAAATGGTTGAACTTCTCATGGTAATTAGTTACTGACAAAACCCCCTGAATCAAATTTTGAAACTCAGACACTTTCCTATCATAATACAACTGTGGCAACCATCATTTCCTGAAGTGGACAAGGAAATCATCCCAAGATATATATCTTGGTCATAACTTCTTCTTAGTCATTTCATTATTCCACCATGTAGCTGCTTCTCCAATCAGCTGGAAAGCTCCCCATAATGCCCTTGACTATCCTGAAAGATTTTGAACATGGAAGTACTTTTCCATGTATACAATCCATGCCTCAGCATCATCCCTTATAGTTTTTCCACAAAGGTAGGTGGCGTGACCTTTTTAAGGTCCTTTCTCAATTCCTCAACAATTTGGTCATTATTCAGATCTCCAGCATTTGCCCCAATATCAGCATCTCTCTTACGGTGTTCCTCATTCATTCTATCCTCTTCTTCTTTTCGAATGATTGCCATTACTTTTCCCTATTTCGACCATAAATGTCATTATACAATAATGTCAAAGGTTTACAACTTAATACATTTGACCATTATGTCATCAAGTACAAACTTTAAAAATGAATAAATACATCTTTATTACAAATTTTTGACCTTCTGTCGAAATTCAAACATATACAATAAGTCAAAAATAATATTCTTTTTCCCAAACTATAGTCATATAACGGTAACTAGGCACCATAGTGTAACAATCCATGTCTCTTAAGTGTCCAGACCGCATGTCCACCTGCAAATCCTGAGACAGGAGTGTGGCCCAGGTTCTTTTTCTGGCCAACCATGGAGTGGTTAGCTCCTTGGGGCTTACCTTGGTATGGAAGCGCATTGACCCTGCTCGAGAAAACTAGCAACTTGGCAATGATGAGCTGGAAGAATATGAAGCAACTGTGATTCTATCTACTACAACAATCTTTAGTCTAAAATAGAAATCCTAATCACAGAATGGCAGAGAGAACATACAACACTAACCAAGCATATTCATGAAACATATGCGAAAGTAATCTTTGGCCAAAGAATCTTTTTCAAAATTAGTAAAACTGATAGGTAACAATACACTATTACCCTTCTCTGTCTTATTCCAAATTACACTTCAATTCAAGAATATACTTTAAACAAACATTTAATTTGACAAGACTACTTTGCTGATTCCCTTTGAACACAAAATAATTGACAGAGAAAAATAGCAATTTAAAAGAAATACAAGCAAATGGTGATCTTAGAAGAACAAACTAATTTATAGTATTTAGAGGAACATATAACAGTTTTCCCAAAATTCTAGAGTCAGTCACTTCATTATTCTTCTACCTTTTAATGAATAATTTCCAATTTACATAAATCTATACAACAAATAATTGTTTAGTTCCCCTGCATTTCATACTAATTTTAAGTGTGTGAATTCAAAGACCGTACAACATTTTATCTCGCCAAGCCTAAAATGGTAATTGTAAAATTTAAAATTTTAATGAACAACTGACTTCTAGAATAAGGATTCCTAAATGAAGCTAGCATTTGAATTGATCTATTTGTTCTGTTGCTCTAATGAGAATTCCTTTAGTTCTAAAGAAAATAAAACACAGACTGATAAAGAAAAAAAGAGAAGAGGAAAGTTTTAAAAAAGAATATCTTGAAGATTTCAAATTTTATAAAGAGAGCATCCACTCCATTTATTTTGTCACAAGCAAAGACTCAAGGATCTCTTGGGTCTATTTCCCAATTCGTAGTTTTCCAGTCGAGATTTAATATGTTTAAATGAAATGACATTATGCAATTTCTCCATTTGCAGGACATGACCGAAGCATGAATAGGGGTTTAACATCCATTAAATGCAATCATAAACACTAATTCCTATGCTGAAACATTATTTCTTGCCTAAACATTATGTCTAGATTGCTTATTGACCACAAGAAAACACCAAATCCATCAAAATTGACCCAAATCTAATGTCTGCCCTAGAATGTTATGTGTGATAAAGATTAAAGGCTATGCATTGCAAAGATGCTAGCTCCAAATCCCTAAGACTCTAGAGGAGTAATTAAAGTATGAACATACAAGAGCAGTTTAGACGACAAGTACCAAGTCCTTCTAAACTGGCTTAAGACTAAAAACTACACAAAGGAGTTTAAGCGGAGAAGATTATGAGAAAATGGGTATACGAAGGTGTTTGCAAATAAGAGCCCAAGACTCTGCCTATGATAATCATATTTGGGCAGGTAAAAAATGTGCAAGCACTATGCAGCCTTCACAAGGAGCCAAGACATGATGGTCCACACAGTAAATAGCCAAGAAACCATGTGGATCACAGTCTACAACCTACGCTTGTAAGAGGGATCTTTGGAATTGATATTTATACTAAAACTGCAATCAAATATATAATATAAAGCCTACGACTCAATTCATAAAGCCAGACTTTGCATTTGCCTAAATTTCAAATTTAGTTTCCGCCTGGGTGCTTCATGTGCTAAAAAAAACTAAAGGCGCTAGTCTTATATGGTGATTGTAATATGAGAAACATGGACAAGCTTAAACAAAATAACAATTTATCCTAACAAAGAGCTCTCACGCAATTCAATAAAAAACTAATAACAAAGGACTCTACAAGATTCTAAAGAGAATATCATTGCCATTCACTATTAAAATATCTAAAAACATAGAAGGGAACCTGTATTTTAATGTGGCAGATGTAACAAAATGTCCTCTTCTTTCTTTTTCTGCATTACCCTATGCATCCTCTTCTCTTCACCTTTTTCCAGTTGCATTTTTCCTTTCTCTCTTTTAATCTCCTCAATTCTCATTGTTGTGTCCTTTTCTCTCATGCATTTCTATCCTTAAACAACTCCACTCCTTCCTTTAATGCTGTGAAACTTCCTTACTCATTTGTTGTCCATCATGCCCAGAAAAATAGGCTCAAACTCTCAGTCAACCCTTAGTTTAATTAGATTATCAGTACTAAAAGCCTAACTCCATGCCAGGAAGGTTGCGGTGAGTAATTATTTGTTATTATATACCAAACTTCCACTCAAATTTACCTCTTTGACTTCCCCACCACTGCTGTTAATAAATCATCTTTCAAAACAATCACACATACTATGCTTAAACTCAAGATTAGTTTTTGTTTTTGTTTTTTTAAATATTTAACCCGTCATCACACATAATCCATAATAAAATAAAAGTAAGTTATATTTTAATTGAAAATTAATTAAATTGAATAATCTAACAATTATTAACTCTTTTCTATTAAATTTCTTTTCAGGAATAAGAGTAATATCATTTTCAAGAATTAAAAGTAAGTTTTCCTTTTTCCAAATTACTTTCAAATTGCAAAAAAAATACTATGAATTAACCAATTAAGAAATAAAAATCCAAGTAAAAGAGCTATGTGGTGTGTTTTTTTATCATATAATTCCGGACTCATCCATACGAAGGAGCTAGGCTCCCCTACCTCGATCACACCCCCGTCCTCAGATCCTGTCAATAGATGAACACTCTAATTTGTTTATCAGTAGGTTAGTTCCCAAAATCTATAACTAAATCAACTTGAAAATCATTCATTATGAGCATGTTTAATGGTATTAAGAAAATGATATACTTAACAACGTATAAAACACATCTTATCATGTTGATCATTTTCAACTTCTAACTTATCATCCTTAACAAATTAACAAATTTACCTTTAATAAATTTAGCAAAGCATCTAGCAAATCAATTTATTCCTCTAGGGTCACCAAAACTCGACCAAGTCAAAAAATCCACACAAGTTGCAAAGTAACTTAGAAAAAAAACATAGGTCTACAAAATCGGTTATGACACCAGATTACCTCTGGACATAAACTCTAGAAACAAGATTTTGTGTCCAAATTCTAAGAAAAAGGATATGATTTTTGCCAGATTCTTGTGTCTAACTTCAGCCAACACCTTGCAGTCCTTGGAAATGCTTTTATTGGTTTCTTCATTTTCCAAATTTAAAAGCTTGAAAGCAGCCTCTGTACTATCACCCATTATACCTTTGTACACTAAGCCAAAGCTACCAGTCCCTAACA
Source organism: Chamaecyparis obtusa (assembly GCA_027943335.1). Classification (NCBI taxonomy): domain Eukaryota; kingdom Viridiplantae; phylum Streptophyta; class Pinopsida; order Cupressales; family Cupressaceae; genus Chamaecyparis; species Chamaecyparis obtusa. Next base: position 698,327 of record BSBK01003318.1, on the reverse strand, counting down.
AGTTTTTTGGGTTAAATCCATCTATTGCTTTAACTATTTCTTGATAGGAAATTCCCCTATCATCCATGAGTTTTAGGGGAAAAATATCACTGGGAACATCAAACCTGATCTCGCACCTCTAGCAAATTAGTGTGAAGATCAATAAACATAACAATAGGAAGGTAAGATTTCCTACCACTAGTGCAAAAATTCTAATTATGTTCTTGTGGTCTTTAGGCAAATTATTTCGAACAGGGCATGAAGATAATTTCATCCATTCCCCACACAAAAACATATTTCCCAGAAATGATGCAGTTGTCAAATTTTTAAAGATGCCTTCTTTTGGTTCCTGTATAGGAATGGGGACCTCAAAACCTTGGTGAGTTGCATCTTGATTTATTTCTTTGAATCAAAATTAGTATCCATGTTTCAGTTGTGCATAAACTACCATCACGATGCCACAACAAAAGTATTGATCAAAAATTTCCTGTTGTACACGGATTGCGGTCACCGAGGAAAATATATGTTCAATTATTGATTTCAAATGTCTCTGTTGGTTTAGTTCTCCTTTAGTTTAAAGATAATAAAAATTTTGATGCTTCACTGTTCATTTCAAATGTGCTTCCTACTGGTTAAACTAAATCATTCAGTGTACAACAATTCATAGAGCTCTTTGTTGAATTTGTAACCAAAAGATCAATTATGAGAGGTTAAAACATCCTATAGTGTGGGATATAACATTCTTTTCAGTTTCATATTTTCTCCGGTCATCGTTTGGATCTTATATTTGAAATAGGAGTCACAAATAATTGTCCTAGACATGGTGAGAAAGTGTTTTGCACATCTTTTTCTCATTCAATTGTACCTATAGGCCAGTTTGCCTAGATCCATTAATTACACAAAATTTAGATACACTAACTTTCATTTATATGATTCTCTAATTGATATCGAGTACCAATTAAATCAAAGGAGTTAAAAAATGTGAGTTTGGTTGCATGTGTCAATGCATGTTTATATTAATAAAAATATTCATTGCAGTTACAAATATGTGTAATAATGAGATTGTATTATTAAATTGATGGAAAATATTAATGGATAAATAATCTTGCATTTAGATTTTGATTAACAGAGGGGTCAAAATTTATTGAAGACAGAGAGCTACAAAGAAAGAAGGGGTAACTACCCAGTAGAAAAAATACTACACAACCCTATTTTTATCCATTAACTAATCCTATGTGTGAGACAGTTTTGAAATTAAGTGTCTCCTATCTACAATATTTCAACCCTACAGTTGATCAAAAGCCCATTCAACCAAACAATTGGGCTACTCCATTCCTCTCTTAGGAATGTGGATTAAAGTAACAAATTCATAGAGCCACACAACCTAAGAATCTATCTAATAACCAAATTTAATTACCAATTAACATCCTCAAGTCATTTCTCATTCAGCAGAGACACCAACACTTGAGAGTAAGATTCACAAATAATCCTTTTTCATCCAAGAACAAAACTGTGTTGGATAGCATACAAAATGGTGAGAGCCTCCATGTAATTATTTTCATGAAGAACATTATAAATTGAAAAAATAAATTCAACAACTCCGAATTTGGCATGACCAATTCCACCAATACCAACATGACCAAGATTCCCTTGAGAAGAACCATCCATGTTAATTTTCAAAATCCCTTGAGGAGGCATCCAATGACCCTCCTAATTTATCTTCTACAAAGGATGTCTATATCTATTCCTCATGAATTTCCTACCACTCCTCACCTCAAGATAATGATCATCTTGATCCCTGAAAAGGGAAATTGAAATGATTGTAGATATCAACATCTTTGGGATCCGCATCTCCAAAAAAGTCACACTTTGCTAAAATAATATCAGAAGAGAGTGAATAATTTTCCACAATTTTTGAGCAACCATCTTAGCATCATAAAAATCTTGTAATTCTTCTCCAACTAAATATGTTAGATAATGACAGTGGAACCCATAATTTATGCAACCTAAAGAAAAGATGCCTTAATTGGAGGCTTACCCCAATGGGCTCAAAACTCATCCAAAGAGAAGACATTCCAAAAAGCCTAATTTCAAATCCCCACCAAAAGTTCCAAATCTCCCTAGAGAAGGAATGCTCGAAGAAAATATGAGAGACACGCTCCTCAATATTATGGCACAAAAAGAACATTGAGGAACCAAGGAAGCCCCAATTGCACAAATTATCAAAAGTAAGAAACCAATTTTGAACCACCAACCACATGTAAAAGTTTCAATTAGGCCAATAAAATTCCATTCTATGATGCAGTTGTCATATTTTTAAAGATGCCTTCTTTAGTGTCACATGGCATAGCCTTGAATCCTTAATAAAATAATAGCAATTAGATACTAGCATAAAAAATTATGTAAATTTTGTTGTCTATGCAATCCTTCAACTCTATAATGATCTTATAGTTTTGTTATTCATCTAATATGAATGTATAGAACATTAGTCATTACATACTTGAAGGGACATCATGTTTGGTGTCTCATTCAAAATCAGGATAGCGGGGTACACATTTAATAGGTAGATGAATTTAGTTGTTAGCAGTTAAGAGCTTGAAGCCTTGCAAAGGTAAAGTGGCAAGTAGAGTTGTGGTGGGATCTCCATGAAAGGGGGGTTATTTCATTTTGCAACTAATGGAACCATTGTTGATGTCATGTGATCATATCTCTGTATTTATAGGTGCTTTTGTAGTAAAATCTACCCTTTCTTAATCCATTTACATGTTTTATTACATGAATCTACATCAATAGTGTATTTGGAGAGCTATGTATATAATGCCTTGGGATATTTCTATGTCTTGAACATAGTCATAGTGAAGAATGAGATCTAAATTTCAAATTCTTACAAGAACTAGCATTATTATTCAATCATCTTGTTACATACTCATGCCATGGGATATATTCCTTACTTTAGAAATTTTAGTGTTTCTCTCCTTTTATTTTCGATTTCATGTGTTTTTGTATATCTCTAATTGCATAGATCAAGATTTTATTTGAATTACACAATGTAGAGTGTGTGCATCCCTTTCCAAGCACAGTTATGTTAAGGTGTCATTAAACTTAGAGGGTCAAGGGAGGGGTAACAGTTTCTTAACTAAAATATTGTGTCTAGAAAGTGTTGCACGCACTTTTTTATTTTTTAGAGATATATTTATATTTTATAATATGTACATTCAAATATTGCATAACATATGGTCTATTAATAGGAATGTCTGCACATATCTAGCACTAATTTTAGTTTTAAGTCTTGTTAAGCTTACAATATTCATTAGGATATAGTGAATTCAAACTTTCATGGACCAAAACTTTTGTACTGACATTTTCACCTACAATGACCTCTTCTAGTTGACATTATTGTGAAAAGGTTATTTTCTCATTTCTATTCATTGTCTTATCAACACTCCAAATCTACATTTTATCAAATTTGATAAATTGCGGATTTGGAGTGTTAGGCATACATGAAACAGAAACAAAGATTATTGTTCTTCTTGCATTTGTTATTCTTGTTTCTTTTAACATATTTAAGTGGAATACACGAAGGAGTACCACATGATGAATACTTAATTTAATGAATTTTCAAGGTGTACTCTTAGAACTGTCCATTTCTAGTTCTTGAGAATAGATGGTGATATAAATGTGTTTTCGTAGATGACTATATTGTTCATGATTTTATCCCATGTTATATGTATATACCAATTGCATTTGTTATTACTGTTGCATTAGGAAATTAAGTGGAATACTTCTACTTTGTTTAATGCTCTATTTCATCCTGAATTTCTTTTAATATTTCATTCATTTTTCAAAACCACATGATAGGTAAAGAAATAGAAATGGATAGTTCTGAGACTACACATATGATGATATTGTGAGACTACACATATGCTGATATTAAAAATGTTTGAAATAGCTTCTAGATCCAATTGTGTAGATATTTTTTGCATCAATGTTTCTAAGCACACTTTTTGATCCTTCATCTAGATGAAAGAGAGAAAAAGGATTGAAAGAAAAGTCCATCATTTTTCTCTCATTCATCCTGATGATGGATCACAGAGTGTGATCTGAAATGTTGATGCAAAAAATATATACACAATCGAATGCAATGAACTATCTGATAAAAAACCCAATGTACACAAACATGTGAGACTCCACATTTTTTGATAAAAAATGAGCTATCTGATGATTGTTTACTATTCATGTTTGTAAACGGACAATATTTCTAATGGTCCTTAGTGTATTCCATTTAAAAATAAACAAGTTTTAGTTTGTATATGTAGGATTGACCATCTAACAATACAGACAATAATGTGAAGAATGAGTGGGATATGAGATGGTTGCTCATCGAATGTGGGGCATAAGGGTGTAGAGCATGGATTTCCCTGTGTTTTCTTATTTAATGGTGTATTCTCACACCACCATTCAGCTCATGGATATTGTTCTTCTCCATCTTCTATCTGATGTTATAGATGCTTCATTGTATTTTTTGAATAAATTTGTAATATCAACATAATTGAAACTTTTTTAAATTTTGTACTGATAGAAAATAGTCATGTTGTTATATGAATGTTGCTATTTGTCTCCAATACAAAGTTTGGTTGCTTCAATAGTATGAATGAACAAAAAAATGTTTGATACAGTGGTGATGGCTATGATAAATGTCCCTATGTGTGACTGTGGTGATGGAGTGCACTACGTGTTGAGGACGTCACACATAGACACTAATCTGAAGCGTAAATTTTGGACTTTCATAAAAAAGAAAAAGGTTGTTAATTTCACTATATTTAATGTTTACAAAGAATAAATATTAATCATTATATATAGCAATACTAACTTAGATTTATATTCTAGGATGGTGGTGGATGTGACTACTTTTGGTGGGCCGATGATGCTCCATCTTTGTCTACATAATCTGCACCATCTACACATATACATGTTGTGGATGATGAGTGCAAGTCTTGCAAGGCACTCGAGTCAACTATTACCACCCAAAGTGCGTCAATGGAAAAAGCGGAGGCTACCTATAAAGTCAATGTCATGTTTCTACGATGTTTTCTTTGTGCAACAATTGCACTACTTTGTTGGGCCATTATGCAAAATTAGTTGTATATATTGTGATATGGACTATAAGACTTGTTTATATTTTGATGTGATATCGAGCAATGCAATGATTATTTTCTTGTTATTTGTTTGTTTATGATAATCTATAAAATTCTAAAAATGTTAAGTTTACTATAAAAAATATAAGTGAAAAAAAGCAACTTAAATCTCAAAAAATTAATCTTCTTTATGATTTACTATATAAAAATATAAATTAATAAAATAAAATATAAATAAAAAATAGACAAAATAAATTAAACATTATTCATAAATTAAAAAAACTTAATTTTTTTTTGTCAAATCCCAATTTCATTTCGAAATGTAGAACCAAACACAGAAATGGATAATCTAATTCCAATTCCAATTTGAAATTGTAGAACCAAACACAGAAATAGGAATTTCTCAATTCCAATTCTAATTTTGAAATTGGCAACCAAACGCAAAAAATGGATTGTCTCAGTCATCTTTCGGGTCAACCAAACGGTCCAAACTATCTTCTGAATACACAAAACCTGAATTTCAAAACCTTATTTTGAGATAATTAGGTTTTGAGTCAAATTTTAATTCCTCAATGAAATGGGGCCTAATGGAAAGGCTGAATTCTAGTTTGTTGGTAATCTTAGTGTTAGTTCTAATAATATTATAGAAGCTATGTATATTCATTTAGATCTATTAGAAGCAAAGATAAAATGTTTTACCAATATTTTTATGGAATCAAACTCTAAAATCTTGATGATCACTTCAAAATAAATATAAGAAAGACATCAACATCATTATTTGTGGTATCAATGTTGTTAAGTAGAACCATACTAGAAGTGACAAAAATCCAATTCTTGATTTCTTAGCCAAATCAATGCTTAATGGAATAAGATGAAGGTTGATATAAAAATAAATAAGATTACCCTAATTGGAACTTAAGCAAAAAAATTAATCTTCTAATGAACGCTAACGACAATGCCTCTCTAGAGTCTTGATTCTTATTGGTATGATGGTTCTTATGTTTTCCTATTTATTTCCCTATCATTAAAATTATTGTTACTATTTATTTTTAGTAATTTTCTACTAGTCCTTTTTAACGCTAAGAAAGACATTACTTCCAATATTCAAAGCATGTAAAATCTTTAGGATAAAAAATTATTAAATATCCTATATATAGGTTTTAATGGGTTCCTCCTCTCTTATTACTCGTTTACTTTTAGTCCATCTAATTTATTTTTTTAATTTTCTCTCAAAGTTGTGTGACATGAAGCCTTTTCAAACTAACTAATCTACTTTATAATTATTGTTAAATTATTAAAAAAATTATCTTAAATAAATCTGCAATTATTGGAGATCTAAATATCAACCATTTCCACTTTCCATCTAATGTCATAAGGTGATAATAAATATTGTGTTATAAATTGCATAAGCACTTTCCTTGCGAGTGGACAAGAGGGATAGTGATACTTGGCATATTATGTCCAAAAGATTATTGCATTCCAACGAGATTACTCAAAGCTAGCAATTGTTTGAGAGTGTAACTTAACAACACTTAGCAAAAGAAAATATAGCGAGGATGAGCGGGTGCCACACATGGAGGACCTTCACAGCATCATCTTCATCTTGCAAATATGCATGTACACTAGTAAATTCTAGCCTAATTTTTTATGGGCATTAGTCAATTTTTTGATGCACATTGGTCGACCAAACGACCATTATTGTTGTCAAACTTTCTTTGTCGATTATTCGACACATAAAATTATTGTCAAACATTCGACCCACCTAGTGGTTGAAATGTTAACTAATCCAACGTCAAAATAACCAAAGGGGTGGTGAAGAATGGCCAACATATATTCTTTGATCATTTTTTAACACAATTGGTCAAACATTCTACCAATTATGGTCGAAACAGTCAAATTGGTGGTGAAGAATGAGTGACATATCTCTAATCATTTTCGACCATAGTTGGTCAAACCGTCAACTATTGAATACGTCGAGAGTATAGCATGGGTGTCAAATTAAATAGTCATTTTGGTCAAAAAATTGATGACATATTTAGTTTTTTTTAAATAATATATATTAATCATCTATTAATATATCATTAATAATATGACATCATATTATTCCCAATATGCATTAATATTTTGGCTCCATGAGGTGCACAATGAGGTGCATTAATTATATATATTATTACATCATATTGTTAGTTTGGCTTTGAATCGATAAAAAGACAAATTATTCTTGAAAACAGCAACTCATTGTCCCGTGGGTACAGTTCGTGTAATGGGGCATTCAAATGATTTGATGAAATGTGTTTTAAACTGATAATGGTGTAAAAGGATTTATTTTTGGTTCACTTTCATTTACTTGCACTTGTTACATTGTTTTACTTGCATTTGAGTCAGAGGAATCAATTTGTGTATTGACTGTTCCCAGGAAGATTAGTCGTAATCTCCTTGATGGATTGACTCTCCCACCCCTATAGCGTATGTGATTGGTTGGAGGAGTCATAAAATGTATCATATCCTTGTATATTAGTATTTGGATGCAAGAATTGGCAGTAATTGGGGAGGAGAGACCATGGTATAGTGGTGAATTGTTGATTGAAGGGTCACTTGCCCTTGGGATAGTCAAAAAATGAGGTAGAAACATAAGGACCTAACCAATTAGGGCTAAACTTCATCTTTTTCTCAAGTGGTGCATTGACATTTCAATGGTTCTAAGAGAGAATGAGATCATCTACATTGAAAGTGCAAGAAAGGACATTATGATTGTATTTCTTTGATGCATATTTTTTATAAGTTTGAAGGTTCTCAAAGGACTTTAGTTGGTGCTCATCAAGAAACTCTCATTGATTTAGACCAATTCTAATTGATCCATTCTTTTTTCCAGTTCATAATAAGTAGATTCAATTTCATCTTGACTTGTCATAAATATGAGAATATCTCCAGGAGGGCAGGTAATATGAATGGACATTGCTTGTTTGACAACTCCTTCAACATAGTCTTCACAAGGTGATGCAATGGCATCTTGGCTTATTGCTCGGTTCTTGAAGATTCTAGCACTCTCGGTAACTATATGGTGGAGTTCAGTTACTTGGCTGGTAATCTTGGTAGAAGACTGACATTTCTCAATCTTTGATGGTGGTTCTTGGTCGAAGTTTGTTAGGCTTCACCAATGGATCTTGGTGATCTTGGTGGTGATTCTCAGTTGGAAGTTCTGGTGGATCTCCATGGATGATGGTCACTTAGTGACTTGGTGTTTGTTGCTCGATGCTCAGTTACTGATGAGGTTTTAGTGTTTATTCATGTTGCTCGGTTGTTGAAGTGGCTCAGTTGCTGAAGGGATCTCATTCATTGAAGGAGACTTGGCACTTCCAGTGCTCGGCAATGTATGTGGTGCTTGGTTTACATTGTTGGTGCTGAGTAATGCTTGGAGAGCTCAGTTGGTGTGGCTGCTCAGTGTACTTCCTGACGCTCGGTAGTTTGGCTTACCAATGGTTGTTCTTGGAGATTCGGCTTGGCCGACCGATGCATTTAATCTGGGTCACGTTCCTTGAGTTATGGATTGACCATTGGACATGTGGGGACCTAGATCTAGCGTGTTGCATTATCCTATGTGGATCTGGAGGCCGACTTGGTGAGTTAAATGTTGGTGAAGTTATTTTTGAGTCGACTGATGTTTGGCATTTAATATTTATACATTTTGGATCTGACTAGCTTTTGGGATTTAATTATTTCAGCCAGCTGACTTGTGGCTTGGATTAGTACTTAAGAGGATGGTTGGGTAGTTTTTTAGGCAGATTTGGGTAGACAGATCTAAAAGTAGAGTTAGTAGCTTGCGAGCTTAGTTAGCAGAAAGATTGCTTGGAAGTTTGAGTACAGGTTCAGATCTTTCTTGGAGTGCCTACCAGTGTTCTATTGTGTTGCAAACTTGGGCTAGCTGAGGATAAGTGTGTTGGATCTTGCGTGATCTTGTAGAACTATTTCTTGCATTGTAATTGGTCATAACCAGGAAGGCCTTATAGCCCAGCACATTGCATGTAATCAATTAGTTGATGAATAAAGACATCTATTTTATTTCAGATCTAGTTTCTTGTTGTGTATTCTGTTGTGTTGGTGTTTGGCTACAAGGTCAGATAATCCTTAATTGGATCCTCTATCCTTGACTGCATCAGGTGGTATCAGAGTGAGAGTTTGATCCTGTTGGAGTAGAAGGTTGACCTAGCAAGGCTGATCTTGCGAAGTTGATCTTATCGGCGAAGAGATTGTGTGCAATCTGAGTTGTAGATCTGTGACATTGAACTTGTGAAATCATGCCCTAGTTGTTCATGTGAGGTGGTAGGTTGTGATCTGACTTGCATACAGCTCAGAGTTTGTCACAAAGTGGTCAATGTTAGGGTTTTTTGTAGAAGGTTTTTCAAGATCTTTGGAGATGTCTCCAAGAGGATTGGACCTTGGTGATGTGATTTCTGAGAGGTTTACTCGATTAGAAGCAGATTTTTTTAACTGCATGGAGAACCGAGTTAAGAACCTTCTGAGAGAAAGTGTTGTTGAGCTTTGTAAAGCTTATCAGAGTTGGAGTATGCTGATCTGGAGGAATGTTGTTTGGCCGGTTCGTAGACTAGTTCATGAGAGAAGACATCTTGACAAGGTTTCCTGTGATAGTTCAGAGGTTGAAGAGGTATGTGAAATTGGTTTTGATGGTTGGTTGGTGGATTCTGACATCAAACCTAGAGAGAAACTTGTGCTTGTTGTTGAGTTACCTATGATTACTGATGATGTTGTTAATCTTGTTGAGGTTGGTGAGAAGATTGGTTTTTATGTTCAGTCAGTTTTGCCTGACATGAAAATTATAGAGCATCTAGTTTTGCTTGATCAAATTGTTGTTGGTATGGAGTTACCTGTTGTTGAACACCTCGATGATGTTGGTGTTACCAAATTGTTTCTATTTGGTGTTGTGGTGCTGATGTTGTTTGTTGGTTGCGGACTTGAGTTGCTAGTTGACAATGATAAGTCTGGTGATGAGATTCTAAGATGGGATTTTTCCCTGATCCTTGGTGATGGATTGATGGCTCTGTTTGTTCAAGATGTTGGACATGCTGATTGGTTGACTTGTAGATTGGTTCTCTTTCCTATGATGGAGTGGAAACCTTTAGTGAAGATGAAGTGGAGTTGGTGGTTTTCAGATGTTCCCTTTGGTGAGAAAGTGTGGGACACACTTTTCTTTGTACCCCGGGAGTTTGATGTAGTGGCATCATGGCTTATCACTCGGTGCTTGAAAATTCTGGCAACCTCAATAACTGTCTGGTGGAGTTTGGTTACTTGGCTGGTAATCTCGGTAGAAGACTGGCGTTTCTCTATCTTTGATGGTGTTTCTCAGTCGAAGTTTGTTAGGCTTCACCGATGGATCTCGATGGTTTGGTGGTGATTCTCAGTTGGAAGTTCTGGTGGATCTCCATGGATGATGGTCACTCAGTGACTTCATGGTTGTTAGCTTGTGGTGACTGATCAGGAAAGTACTGTACACTTTTCATTCATCATGGGGTTAACTCATCAAGCATTTTTGAGTTGACACGTCAAACATTTCCCTAGGTTGACTCATCAAGCCTTTTCTTAGGTTGACTCATCAAGTATTTTAGGGTTAACTTGTTAACCAACATAAGCCTTGTTATATTGGCTTAGGGTTAGGGATTTCATTATGATGTATGATTTTAGAACTTGTGGTGGAATTGAGTTGTAAGGGATTACGGATTGTAATCAGGTTGTAATCACTGGATAATAAAATATTGGACTCGCTATTGGTGGACGTAGCCCAGGGATTGGGTGAACCACGTTAAATCTTTGTGTCTTGTGTTCTCTTCTGTGTGGTTTATTATTTTCTAATATTGGTTATATTTGCACATAATTGTTATTTCTGCCTTGTTAATCCTAACAGAGGTCTTGGTGTTTATACCTGTTACTTGGTTGTTGAAGTGGCTCGGTCGCTAGAGGACTCGGTCACTAAAGGGAGCTCAATAATTGAAGGAGACTTGGCACTTTTGGTGCTTGGCAATGTCTATGATGCTTATTCAACATTGTTGGTGCTTGGTAATGCTTGGAGAGCTCGATTGGTGTGGATGTTGGGTGTATTTCTTGAAGCTCGGTAGTTTGGCTTACCGACGGTTGTTCTTGGAGATTTAGCTTGGCCGACTAATGCATTTAATCTGGGTCATGTTCCTCAAGTTATGGATTGACTGTTGGACATGTGGGGACCTAGATCTGGCATGTTATCCTATGTGGATTTGGAGGTCGACTTGGTGAATTAAATGTTGGTGAAGTTATTTGTGAGCCGACTAATGTTTGGCATTTAATATTTATACATTTGGGAGTCGATTGGCTTTTGGGATTTAATTATTTTAGCTAGTCAACTTGTGGCTTGGATTAGTATTTAAGAGGATGGTTGGGTAGTTGTTTAGGCAGATTTGGTTAGACAGATCTCAAATCAAAGTTAGTAGCTTGCGAGCTTAGGTAGCAGAAAGATTGCTTGGAAGTTTGAGTACAGGTTCAGATTTTTCTTGGAGTGCCTACCAGTGTTTTGTTGTGTTGTAGACCTAGGCTATGTAGTACCTCACCCCTAGTCTGATTTTATTAATGTTATGATTACCCTAAGATGTTAAATTATATGTTAGGAAATCATCAATGCTTATGATTTCACTGACCCCATACTTGCATGTGTATGGTTGATGTGTTTGTTTTACATTTCTATTTGACGTGCTTGATGTGGTTGAGGGACGGAGTCATTGTTACTTGCTTGTGAGATCCACGCAATCGGCCGATCCCCTCCATTATCTATGTGTGTGTGTGTGTGTGTGTTTGTACATGTGGGTGTTGTATGCAGGTACCAGGCATCGTCTTCCCTGAATTGTCAGGATGAGCGTGCCCTATCGCAATATCTCAAATGGTAAGAGAGGGGAGATAACACGAATCCAAAACCCTAACTCAAACCCATTTATCCTAGTTGTTGGATAAGTATCTGTTGACTACCCTATCCAAATTTGTCAGGTTGGCAAAGTCCATGGATCCCTTTCTGGTGTTGCTTGGTTTTGGGTTTGTCTGATTTTATCTTGTTTGGTTTCAGTTGATTTGTGGTTTTGTGGGTGATTATTCATTTATTGATTATAGTTGATTTATGTTTATATAGATTATTTTATGTGATTATCAATGTTAGGTGCATAGTTGAATTTTATGACTAAATATGCTCCTATGATTAATTGAGGAAATTAAATTAAAGTTGATTATTTGAGTATTTGGAAATTAATATTGATTATGTCCTAAGTTTATTTTGATGAAATTTAATTAAAATCAAATAATTGATTATTTGGATTTAATTGATTATTTTATTAATAATTAAATTTTATTATGTTTGTGAGTATTATTAAATAATTAAATATTTAATTGCATATTTTAGGATGCATTAAGTATTTTATTTATTTAATATGTGTTTTAAATTATTAACATGTGCATAATTGAAAAGTGAGTTGTTGTCAAAAAGTGAACAACTAGTTTTCAAAAGTCAAGTTGTGTTGTGCATTTAAAAGATATTTTAATTAATTAATTAATATTTTCTTTCAATTTTGGAGTTAGAATTTGATCAAGAGTTGTCTTATGAGTCATTTCTAATTTGGAGTTGAACTATGAGTTAGCTTTTGAGTTATCTTTAGGGATTGCACGAATTTGGGAATTGAATTCCTATTAGGAAAATTATTGCATTCATTTGAGATTAGACAGGTTTCCTTGGACGAGAATTTTTGGAGAGCTTGTGTGCTTGAGAATTTGAGGATTCTAGATTGTTGTGGTTGCTTGTTGATTTGGGGTTTGATTGTGCATCTGGATTTGGTTCTTGTTTCTAGCATAGTATTCAGATCAGCAGGCAGGGTTGGTTTTGGTGGAAATCTCATTTTCAGATCTATAATGGAGGTTTCATTATAGTTCTAGCATTAGATCTAAGGTAGGATCTAGATTCTTAGTGTGTGCCTTCTGTTATTTTATCTGGTAAAATTGTGTTTGAGTAGATCTAGATTTATCTCATTAGATCTGTATGATTTCTTGAATTTTGGGTATTGGAGAAACCCCAGATTTGTTATTTTATGTTTTTATGATTACTTGGCATTGTATCGTTATGTTGGCAAAATTTCATCTTAAGGTTGCTTATAGTTTGCTTGTAAAATAAAAAATTGACCCTGGACTATAGTAGGACTATATAGTGGAGAGAAAATAAATCCCCTTGAAGGAAAAATCGATTTGGGAGAAAATTATTAGTTCTAGATTAAATTTATCATTCTCTGTTTTAATAAAAACATAGTTAAAAAAAAAACAGTCAAAGGAAAAAAAAAAAATCAAATTTGGAGCATAATATTAGTAAATGTTTTTGATATATAAGTATTCCCTTTTCAAAAGAATATATTCTGCAAGAGGAATCTTTGTTTTGTGTAAAAGTTGTTATTAAGGCCTGTTACCATTTCTGGCAAGTTGTCATAGAGAATCTTTATGCCATTTTCAAAAATAGCCTCATTGATATATATATATATATATATATATATATATATATATATATATATATATATATATATATATATATATATATATATATATATATATATATATATATATATATATATATATTATATATATATATTTATATTTATATTTATATTATTTAAAAATGAGATCTTTGTTTTATTTAAAATATATATATATATATTTGAAAAAAAATTGTTATTGAAAAATAAAATATATATTTTGGAAGTTATATTGTCAAGAAATTTTTTAAAAAAGATTTGAATTAAAAAGTTTTGGGGGGGTGGACCTAGCCCGACCTCCCCATTGACGCACAGCTCAAGGGAGCTGCCGACTGCAGTCCGTAGGGACTGGCGTCACTAGTCCTTTGGAATATCGACGGTAGCCCTAGGGACTGTCGTGGTAGGTCCTTTACACTGCCATGTGTAAGAGGTGGGACCCGCGGGTCATATTCAAATCACTTTTTCTTTTTTTTTAAATTTATATATATATATATATAAATTGTTATTTAAATATAAATTTTGTTAAGTGTTTAATTTTTAATTTATGTAAATTGTAATATATTTATTATGTAATTTGTTTTATTTTTATAATTTATTTAAAATGAAATGTCATTTATTTTGTAAATTAATTTAATTTATAGTTTAGTTTAGGTTGTTTTGGGTACTTATTTAATTTTGTTAATTAATTTAAATTAATTAACTTGGGATTATGATTGGATAAACTTGATTAAATAATTTTCAATGAATTGTTAGATCTATTATATAAGAGATTTAAGGGAGTCAAAGGTTTTAAATCTGTTATTGGATCTGGATTATAGAATAGTTTAAATTATAATTTCTTGATTCTTTAATGTATATGTATATTAAAGAATAAATTGTACACAAAATTTATAGCTCTTTTATGGAATTTTGGTTCTAGACATAAATCTATTATTTGTTTTAATTGTCTTTTGTAGACATTTTGAGTTTTAGGAATTTACCCAGATCTTAAGCAATAGGTTTAGTCCTATTGGCGACATGGTTTCATAGTTGTTATGATTCTACTGAGATTGGGCATTTTTACTCTATTGAAATTCGTAGAATGAATATAGGAAATATTCTTATAATTATTGTTTTACTATTGGTTATGTTGTGTTCTCTTAGCGGTATATGTGTTCCTACTGTTGAATTCAATTGTGATGAAAATGGAATTTAAATGCTTATAGATCTTTTTCAGTATTCAATAATGTGAGTGTTGTATCCTTTGTGCCTTATGTGTCTTCTTATGCAATTTATGGGTTGTCGGGTACTAGAAGACCTAGGAGGATACAGAGGCTGGGGTTTGTGTCAGATGATTATGTTTTTAACTTGGTGTTGATGTATATGTACTTTTTTTATTATCATCCATGTCTTGACCATTTGGGCTCATGTTGTATTGAGTTTTACTTCATATTCTATAGAGGAGAATATGGTATTGACTTTTATGTCTGATCCATGTGATCATGTGTTTATATTCTTTTGTGAACACCTTGAGAGTGTTTTGTGATATCATGGTTATGTGAGAACCAATATGTTCCTGTTATTTTGTGGAACAGTCCTGAGGGACATTGTTATCTTTTTTGTGATCTATGTGAGATCTATGAGTCTAGGGTAGTTAACCTAGATATGTAATAGGAGGTGGCTTGCAATAAGCGTTAGGGCCCACAAGTGGCTGCTAGGATCACTTATTGTTAAGTATCTTAATCAAGTGATAACATAATATAACATTGAGAGATTTTAAAATGAACCTAATAAAATATGGTTTCCTTGCCCTAGGTTAGTGCTAGTACAGACTAAGGTGGGAATGGAGAAGATGACTAGCCCCCTTTTAAGGGATGAGTTGGCATAGTTGATGGCTTCATTAGTACGAGAGGTCATTGACACCGAGTATGGTCACTTGGGTGCCGGGATCTAGTAAGATTACCAGGATGAGACTCAAGGGTTAGACGTACATGATGACACCTTCCTATGCATAGTCTAGTTATCCTATATGTGTCGGTTGCCTCTGGATTAGTGAGTCTTTCATGGCATTATTACTTTTTCACCTTGAGTTAGAGAGCTTTCCAGATCCTCTCCTTAGCTTGATCTATTTGATGTTTGTTATCTGAGTGGGATCTGTTGTTATCTCCTCAGCACGGTGGGAGTGTACCTTTTTGGTTCATGAGGTTGGGTGGTAGTGGTTCTTTTACCATTTGAGATTCTGACGTTCAAGTACCAGTGCTGGATGATCCCTGTAGCAGTTGTTCCTTCTTGATCTTCATTGTTGGAAAGGTGTTCTTCTTCATGATCTTCTTCCTTGTGATCTTGTATCTTTGTATCAGTACTTGAGAGATGTCTTGTGTTCTTCTTTTCAATTATTGTATTACATACCCTGCAACATGTGCAGTGGATGTAGGTTTATGGATACCTTATGGTACCAGTTGTAATTATGTTATCTTTGATGTGATGTTGCTTTTATCTTTCATTTTTTATATGAAATTTGTAATTGAACCTAATCTAATTTAATTAAGTAATGTTTACGTAATTTTCATCGAGGAACCCTTGAGAGTTGTAACTTGTGTTGGTTATTGTATTATTGCGAGTAAATGGTAATTGCTTCTGCATTGATGTTTATCTTGTATGTTAACTTTTTTTTAAAAAATTATTCTACAAACTTAGAAGCATGTTTAGGTTAAGTTCTCCTGGGTTCCCTGGCGGGGCATTACACTTGGTATTAGAGCACCAAGTTCTACACTGGGAATTCTAGGAAGTTGTGTGCCCATTAGATGTCTGAACTATTTAAACTTGAAATCAAACATAGACATAACTCTTTTGTGTTTGATAACCATTGAATATTAATCTAAACATTTATGTTCTTTCTTCTCTTAAATGTCTTTGAGATATCACTTGTCTAGTGATTGTCATAGGTGATTGGACTATTTATTGTGTATGGTTACCTTCTCTAATGCATCTGGGGTGAAATACCTTTAGATGTCATGAAGTGATTACTCCCTTTAGTGTGGCTACTACTAGTCACTTTGTTATGTGGATGTGTTATGATTGATGATTCATTTATGGTTGATTTATGAATTATTCGTGATGTGTATGGGCTAGCATTGAAATTTTGAACCTTCTTATGATTGGATTAGTTACCTAACTCTCTTTTTGTTATATATTTTGTGACGCTAGTCACACTTAATTTATTGTTGAAATTGAGAGCTCTCATGATTTTATGTTGGATTTGTGATTTCCCCACTTGGGTTTTACCTTTCTGAGTTTTGTGGTGACTACTCCAAATGTTTGATATTTTTGGCCCTATTCTGTAATAAGTATTATTTCTATCATGTTCATCATGAACCCCTGATAGTATGTATAAGGGAGGACATCACAAAGATGGTACTATATTTGTCATGTAAAATTGGAAACATTGTGTATCCTTTATGTTTCCATAAGTGTTGCATTAACTAGATAGTTTTTCATGAACTTCTCAACTTATTAATTGTTATAGATATGAATGTGTGTTTTATACAATTGATCCTAGATGTTTTCTATGATGATGAATGAATAAAGGATTTGATTTATTTGAATTGTAAATGAATGATTGATCAATGTGATTTTCAATTTGTTCCTAAACTAGATATTATATTATTCTTAATGACTGCATATCATGTTCCTACCTTATGACTTGATTTCAGATGTTATGTTTTATTTTTAGTAAACGCTTTGTGATTGGGGGATATGTATCCTCATCTGTTTGTAGGCTTCCAGGAGTAAGCCTAATCCTAGGGGGGTGGATGTAGTACCTCGCACCTAGTCCGATTTTATTAATGTTATGATTACTCTAGGATGTTAAATGATATGTTAGGAAATCATCAATGCTTATGATTTCACTAACCCCATACTTGCATGTGTATGGTTGATGTGTTTTTTTTTACATTTTTGTTTGACGTGCTCGATGTGGTTGAGGGATGGAGTCGTAGTTACTTGCTTGCGAGATCCACATGATCGGTCGATCCCCTTCATTGTCTATTATATATTTATATATGTTTGTACATGTGGGTGTTGTATGCAGGTTCGCAGGTACTGAGCATCATCTTCCCTAAATTGTCAGGATGAGTGTGCCCTATCGCAATATCTCAAATGGTAAGAGAGGGGAGATAGCACGAATCCAAAACCCTAACCCAAACCCATTTATCCTAGTTGTTGGATAAGTATCTATTGACTACCCTATCCAAATTTGTCAGGTTGGCAAAGTTCGTGGATCCCTTTCTGGTGTTGCTTGGTTTTGGTTTTGTCTGATTTTATCTCGTTTGTTTTCAGTTGATTTGTGGTTTTGTGGGTGATTATTCATTTATTGATTATAGTTGATTTATGTTTATATAGATTATTTTATGTGATTATCAATGTTAGGTGCATAGTTGAATTTTATGATTAAATATGCTCCTATGATTAATTGAGAAAATTAAATTAAAGTTGATTATTTGAGTATTTGGAAATTAATATTGATTATGTCCTAAGTTTATTTTGATGAAATTTAATTAAAATCAAATAATTGATTATTTGGATTTAATTGATTATTTTATTAATAATTAAATTTTATTATGTTTGTGAGTATTATTAAATAATTAAATATTTAATTGCATATTTTAGGATGCATTAAGTATTTTATTTATTTAATATGTGTTTTAAATTATTAACATGTGCATAATTGAAAAGTGAGTTGTTGTCAAAAAGTGAACACCTAGTTTTCAAAAGTCAAGTTGTGTTGTGCATTTAAAAGAAATTTTAATTAATTAATTAATATTTTCTTTCAATTTTGGAGTTAGAGTCTTATCAGGAGTTGTCTTATGAGTCATTTCTGATTTGGAGTTGAACTGTGAGTTAGCTTTTGAGTTGTCTTTAGGGATTGTATGAATTTGGGAATTGAATTCCTATTAGGAAAATTATTGCATTCATTTGAGATTAGACAAGTTTCTTTGGAGGAGAATTTTTGGAGAGCTTGTGTTCTTGAGAATTTGAGGATTCTGGATTGTTGTGGTTGCTTGTTGATTTGGAGTTTGATTGTGCATCTTGATCTGGTTCCTATTTCTAGCATAGTTTTCAGATTTGCAGGCAGGGTTGGTTTTGGAGGAAATCTCATTTTCAGATCTATAACAAAGGTTTCATTACAGTTATAGCATTGGATCTAAGGTAGGATCTGGAATTCTTGTTGTGTGCCTTCTATTATTTTATTTGGTAAAATTTTTTGTTTGAGTAGATCTAGTTTTATCTCATTAGATCTGTATGATTTCTTGAATTTTGGGTATTGGAGAAACCCCAAATCTATTAGTTTATCTTTTTATGATTACTTGGCACTGTATTGTTATGCTGGCAAAATTTCATCTTAAGGTTGCTTATAGTTTGCTTGTAAAATGAAAAATTGACCCTGGACTATAGTAGGACTATATAGTGTAGAGAAAATAAATCCCCTTGAAGGAAAAATCAATTTGGGAGAAAATTATTAGTTCTGGAATAAATTTATTATTCTCTGTTTTAATAAAAACACAGTTAAAAAAAAAATAGTCAAAGGAAAAAGAAAAAAATCAAATTTGGAGCATAATATTAGTAAATGTTTTTGATATATAAGTATTCCCTTTTCAAAAGAATATATTCTGCAAGAGGAATCTTTGTTTTGTGTAAAAGTTGTTATTCTGCAAGAGGAATCTTTGTTTCATGTAAAAGTTGTTATTAAGGCATGTTACCATTTCTGGCAAGTTGTCACAGAGAATCTTTATACCATTTTCAGAAATAGCCTCATTGATATATATATATTTATATTATTTAAAAATGAGATCTTAGTTTTATTTTAAAAATATATATATTTGAAAAAAAAATTGTTATTGAAAAATAAAATATATATTTTGGAAGTTATATTGTCAAGAAATTTTTATTAAAGATTTAAATTAAAAAGTTTTGAGGGGGTGGGCCTGGCCCCACCACCCCCCTGTCGCGCAACTCAAGGGAGCTGCTGATGGCAGTCCATAGGGACTGGCGTCGACAGTCCTTTGGACTGTCGACGGCAACCCTAGGAACTATCATGGCAAGTCCTTTACACTGCCATGTGTAAGAGGTGGGACCCACGGGTCATATTCAAATCACTTTATATATATATATATATATATATATATATATAGACACACACACACACACACATATATATATTGTTATTTAAATACAAATTTTGTTAAGTGTTTAATTTTTAATTTATGTAAATTGTAATATATTTATTATGTAATTTGTTTTATTTTTATAATTTATTTAAAATGAAATGTCATTTATTTTTTAAATTAATTTAATTTATAGTTTAGTTTAGGTTGTTTTGGGTACTTATTTAATTTTGTTAATTAATTTAATTTAATTAACTTGGGATTATGATTGGATAAACTTGATTAAATAATTTTCAATGAATTGTTAGATCTATTATATAAGAGATTTAAGGGAGTCAAAGGTTTTAAATCTGTTATTGGATCTGGATTATAGAATAGTTTAAATTATAATTTCTTGATTCTTTAATGTATATGTATATTAAAGAATAAATTGTACACAAAATTTATAGCTCTTTTATGGAATTTTGGTTCTAGACATAAATCTATTATTTGTTTTATGTCATGCCCATAAATTTTCACTCTAAAAACACACCAACTTTTTTTTTTTGGAAGGTAAAATAAATCTAAGTTTATGTTGCGGGTTAGCAGTTAACTATAACAAAAGTTTGAAAAGAGTTGAAACAATATTTCTTGCAATGTTGGTGATATAAGTCACTAGATGAATTAGTCCTATCAAAGGATGATATCTAGAAGGTGAAGTTGCAACCAAAGTTTCCCTAACAATTAAGTTCTTACATGTTAGTATCTAGCTTATAATTTAAGCTATACCAATATCGGTTGGTTGAGCCTAATACCAACGTAATATTATAATGAGTCATTAAGCTTTATTTAATAAAGCATTGAGATACTATAACAAAGGAATTCTAATTAACTAACTAATGGCTAGACTAAATTCATTGTTCATAAAATTAAGTTACAATCTAACTCATAATGTTCTATAAATTAATCCATATTACTCACCCATTAAAAGCATGCTGTCAACCCTTTATAAAAATTAAATGACAACATAGTTATGTTAATTATTAGTATTTAATAATACAATTATTAAATACCATCATGAAAGAATAAATAAATTAATAAATGTTAACAATTATATTAATTACCAATTAATATAATTATCAAATCGTAATTAAATTAAATAATAATTATGTTAATTAATGTTACACAATTATTAAATAATAAAATTAATAAATAATATAAATATATTAAAAAAATATTAATAACATTAATTAATATAAATAATAATTATTATTTATATTATTTATCATAGTTAATATTAATTATTAATATTAATATATATTATAAATGACAAAATTAAAAAAAACAATTTAAAAAAATATTATATGATAGTCTTATTTTAAGTCCCTTTTGGGATTGTGTTATGGAGTGGGGCCCGCACGCTGCTTGGGCAGTGTGCACCCTGTCGTGGCAGTGCGTACCTGCCCTACACAAGCAGTGGGTGGCGTGGGGTCCACACCCCACCTCCCACTTGTTATTATTTTTTTAAAATCATTTTTTTTAGAATAAAGCTAACATATATTTTATCTTTTTAAATATTGTTTTTTTTTTTTTTAAAGTTAATTTCAAAGCCCTACATGGGCATTTATATTGCATTTTATTTACATGCAATTAAATTTATTTGTTAATTTTTTTTGTAGTAAAATTTTTTTGAGACCTTTTGGATGGAGACCCAGGTGGGTCCCCCCAAGGGACTAGACCTCTAGGAGGGTAGCATTAGGCTTTGTCATAGCATTTTTTTTTGTGTTAATCTATTGCCAAGTAGATAGGATATTATTAGTTTATTGACTGTGGTTTTGGAAATTGTATGGGAAATTTTCCCATACAGTTTCTAGAGATCTATAGGTGGTCATTTGCACTTTTTGCTTTTGGTTTGAGCTTTTTTTCACTTGCTTTGTTTCAACTCATTTCTTCACTCTTTTATTTTTATTTCTTTCACTAAGTGCTTAGGAGTATATTAGATTTAGTCTAGTTCTTTTAGTATACATAGGATGATTGGAATTTATTCCTTCAACCATAAATTCAACTATGTTTGTAACATAAAATTTTATCAAAAGTAACAACTAAACTCTGAAATTGTAAGCTTCCTTATTTCAATACTTGATCATGAAAATGAATTACTACTTCACATACTAATGCTTCAAATTACTAAAGAGATTTCTACAACAAAATTTTGTAATCTTTTCCTCACATTATTATTAATACATTAACAACAATACTAACATTAATATTTCTCAATGACCATTTCAAAGAACTCAAGGAAAACTAATAATCATTAATACAATCTCATTTTTGAAACAAATACATTGCATATTTCTCATTGTATAAAACATGAATATACAAAACTTCCTTGAACAATATACTATATTTTCATATAACCATAAATCTATCAAAGGAAAGTTATTCATTTCAACTTGATACAACACCACTTGATATAATCACAAAATTTGGAGTGATACTCCATTACAAAAAACATTGAACTCATGGATGTCACAAGATATCCTTACAATGACTTTAAACACAATACAAAAGTGTTCCAACTCAAAAATGAAATATCAACTCTTCAAGATATCAAGTTCAACCATGAAGTCTTCAAAAGCTCCAAATTCCTGCAATACAAAATCCATAGGCCAAGGAGTGCTCACCTCCCAACCTAGGCTTCTATGAAGCCACCCCCGAGCTAGGGGAACCATCACAAAGACAAAGAGAACACTCATGCAAACCCACAAACACAACATAAAACATAAATCACAAGAAATCTCCCTTCCAAAGTTATCACAAGAGTCTCAACATGACTCAAATAGGGTGAAGGTGGAACCAAATTCAAGAGGAGAAAAACACATCTCTTGATGAGAGCTAAGCCACCACTTGGCTTCCTCATCATATATCTCTCTCCACAAACACAATCTCCACAAACTCCTTATGACCCCCAATATACAAAACATAAAATAGAGATGGCTACATGGAGCCCATACATCCATGTTTCATCCCTCTCCTATCCAAGGAGAGACTCTCCACTCTTGAATGTCCCAACAATCCCTTCACCCTCAAGGCTACTCTTCCCTCCCAAGGGTGAGTATGGCCTTAAGAACTCCCTCAAAAAAACACTACAACACATAAAAGAAAACTTCAAGAACAACAATGAAACTACACATTTACAATACAAGAAATCATGCTCAACAATAAGCTCATGATTCTCTTAACATCTATCAAGAACCACATTTTCACAACACAAAAAACATAAAACTACAACAACTAAAGAATCACAATTCCTCCATTATCACAAAAATATCAAGCTCACAACACATACAATACAAGAGGAATAATAACTAAATTTTGTATACAAAGAAATAACATTCAAGAGAGCTCATCCTCTCAACATGAAAACTAAAACAACCAAAGTGAATAATGCCACCAACCTTGATCCAAGCTAATGGAAGAAAGTTGATGAAGAGCTTTCCACTTTCCAAGGTCCTCCAAAATAGCTAAGTCTCCAAATCTAGAGAGTGGGTTTCAAACTCTTCCAAAAGAAGAGTCCCCTCTAAAAAGGCCTCCACCCAAACCCCTATGGATAAGATTGCATTCCTAATGGGTGGTCTTCCCTAAGACCCTTACATGGTTTCTAAATTTGGTCTCTTACAATGGTAAGCTAAAAAGGTGCGATAGGGACTACCTTTTTAGAGGGTGGTGATCTTTCCAAAACTTGGTCCCAAAAGTTGATTTTCGTCCATCTTGGTAAACCAACTTTTGGATTGGTCATTTGGTCAACCAAGGGTTATCCTATGTTGAAAAATGACCTTTTCCCTATGGTATATCAAGTGGGGTAACTAAAAATGTCCCTAACACTCCCCTAGGCACCTTTTAAGCCTCCCAAAAACCCACAAGAAGCTCAAATTCGAAATTCAAAGATATGACAACACCTCAAGCTCCCTAACCAAGTGATTTACATGGAGATCCTAAAGGGTACCTTCCTAGGTTGGTGTTCAACCAATCCCCAAGTGGACATGTCATGGCCACAAGTACACACGTGTCAAGTGACACAACAAAAAGAGACACATCACAAGCCATGTGGCATATCCACTTGGGCATTCTAAAAAAAATAACATACACAATTAACAAATAAATCAATACATTGATGCATCATACTTTTACAAATTAAATACATTACAATGAGGTTTTTGGCTTCTCACTAGAAGCAACCTCGGCTCAAACTGATTTTCACATTAGCCTTTGTGATGATTCCTTGAATTTACCATGGCCTATTTCCCTGCACACTCAAGTCCAATATCAATAGTCCAAGGAAATAAAACATGTAAATTTATAACATTAATAATCAAATAATTCTCAAGAAATCAATCATAATTAAATCAAAGTTTCACATGGCATAATCATTCATTTGTAAGTAACATAAATCCCATCATGAATATATATAATTCATCACTAAATTAAACTTGAATCATAATCCTCGCATCATATATATAATTTCAATTTCAATTAAACTTCATCATCATAATCATTCATAAATAGAATTAAAACACACGTGTAAGTATCAAACTGATGTCCCAGTAATCATCATCCAAATCATAATATAATGTGCATCAAACTACTAAAGTGATAAAACCACAACATAAAGTATCAGTAAAATCCATAGAGCATCAAAATATAATCATAAAATATGTCTATCTCGAATGCAGAACTGAATGTCTATGATAGGCTCTGGGTGAGGCCTCACATTTTAATTGTCTTTTGTAGACATTTTGAGTTTTAGGAATTTATCCAGATCTTAAGCAATAGGTTGAATTCATAGTCCTATTGGTGACATGGTTTTATAGTTGTTATGATTCTACTGAGATTGGGCATTTTCACTTTGTTGAAATTCATAGAATGAATATAGGGAATATTCTTATAATTATTGTTTTACTATTGGTTATGTTGTGTTCTCTTAGCAGTATATGTGTGCCTACTATTGAATTCAATTGTGATGAAAATGGAATTTAAATGCTTATAGATCTTTTTCAGTATTCAATAATGTGAGTGTTGTATCCTTTATGCCTGATGTGTCTTCTTATGCAATTTATGGGTTGTCGGGTACTAGAAGACCTAGGAGGATACAGAGGCTGGGGTTTGTGTCAGATGATTATGTTTTTAGCTTGGTGTTGATGTATATGTACTTTTCTGATTATCATCCCTATCTTGACCATTTGGGCTCATGTTGTATTGAGTTTTACTTCATATTCTATAAAGGAGAATATGGTATTGACTTTTATGTCCGATCCATGGGATCATGTGTTTATATTCTTTTGTGAACACTTTGAGAGTGTTTTGTGATATCATGATTATGTGAGAACCAGTATGTTCCTATTATTTTGTGGAATAGTCCTAAGGGACATTGTTATCTTTTTGTGATCTATGTGAGATCTGTGAGCCTAGGGTAGTTTACCTAGATATGTAGTAGGAGGTGGCTTGCAATAAGCTCTGAGGCCCACAATGGCTGCCAGGATCACTTATTGTTAAGTATCTTAATCAAGTGATAACATAATATAACATTGAGAGATTTTAAAATGAACCTAATAAGATATGGTTTCCTCGCCCTAGCTTAGTGCTAGTATAGACTAAGGTGGGAATGGAGAAGATGACTAGCCCCCTTTTAAGGGATGAGTTGGCATTGTCGATGGCTTCGTCAATACAAGAGGTCATTGACACCGTGTATGGTCACTTGGGTGCTGGGATCTAGCAAGATTACTAGGATGAGACTCAAGGGTTAGACGTACATGATGACACCTTCCTATGCATAGTCTAGTTATCCTACATGTGTCAGTTGCCTCTGGATTAGTGAGTCTTTCATGGCATTATTACTTTTTCACCTTGAGTTAGAGAGCTTTCAGGATCCTCTCCTTAGCTTGATCTATTTGATGTTTGTTATTTGAGTGGGATCTATTGTTATCTCCTCAGCATGGTGGAAGTGTACCTTTTTGGTTCATGAGGTCGAGTGGTAGTGGTTCTTTTACCATTTAAGATTTTGATGTTCGTGCACCAGTGCTAGATGATCCCTGTAGTAGTTGTTCCTTCTTGATTTTCAGTGTTGGAAAGGTGTTCTTCTTCATGATCTTCTTCCTTGTGATCTTGTATCTTTGTATTAGTACTTCAGAGATGTCTTGTGTTCTTCTTTTCAATTATTGTATTACATACCCTACAACATGTGCAGTAGATGTAGGTTTATGGATACCTTATGGTACCAGTTGTAATTATGTTATCTTTGATGTGATGTTGCATTTATCTTTCATTGTTTATATGAGATTTGTAATTGTACCTAATCTAATTTAATTAATTAATGTTTACATAATTTTCATCGAGGAACCCTTGAGAGTTGTAACTTGTGTTGGTTATTGTATTATTGTGAGTAAATGGTAATTGCTTCTGCATTGATGTTTATCTTGTATGTTAACTTTTTAAAAAAAATATTCTGCAAACTTAGAAGCATGTTTAGGTTAAGTTCTCCTGGGTTCCCTGGCGGGGCATTACAGGCTAGCTAAGGAGAAGTGTGTTGGATCTTGCATGATCTTGTAGAACTATTTCTTGCATTGTAATTGGTCATAACTAGGAAGGCCTTACATCCTGGCACATTACATGTAATCAATTAGTTGATGAATAAAGACATATGTTTTCTTTCAGATTTGGTTTCTTGTTGTGTATTTCCGTTGTTTTGGTGTTTGGCTGCAAGGTCGGACAGTCCTTAATTGGATCCTCCATCGTTGACTGAATCACAAGGTATTTACTGTAGAGTAAAGTCACATGAAATGTGTGTCCTAGTATATTGAAAATAGGCACATTGTAAATAGGAAAATTGTGATAGAAATTAATGAGAAGATACATATGTTTCAAAGAGGCTGTATATAATACAATTTACAAGGTGAGCATACCTTCCAAAAAATTTGGAAAACTTATGTGCATTAAGAGTTGATGATGTTATAGTGAGATTAAAGTCATGGTGTTGTGCAACCACTTGTTTTAATATGCCAAATAACACATTTGTATTAAGAGGCCTTTCATGCGCTTCATCCATGACAATTATACTGCATAAAAAAAAAATCAAAACTGAGATATTGACATGCATTAGTTTAGATAAGGCATTTAGATCATTGTAAAAATCAAGACAAATGAAAAAGAAGAGAGTTCAGTTGAAGTTCATGTTACATTAGATAAAGCAAAAAAAAAAGTAAGATACTAGAGACATTTAGTTATTATCCTATAGATAAAAGTAAGGTGATACAAGACAAATTAAATAAGTAGGGAATTAAGTGTAAGTGCATTAGATGAAGAAACTTAAGAAACCATATGATAAAGACCACATTATGGAGTGCAAACATCAGGGGAAAAATGGTAAGGCTTGAGTTTATACAAAATACAACCTTTATGATTACTTGACAAGATTTCAACAGTGATAAATGTAATGATATGCTAGTCCCAAATCTTTAAACACTATAACATTGTACACATAAGATTGTATTACCTAGGAATAATGGTCCACAAATACATTATGCGAAAGAGGAAAGTATTGAAAATCATCTATCGTTCGGTAATAATTTTTGGGTCTTCTTGTGGGTGGTATCCAGTTGTTTAATTACTGGAGAATTTCATCACCTTGAAAATATTTTGGCTCAATACTTGAGAAAAAAGTCCCACAAACTCTCGTAACATTATTTTCTATTAACAAACTACTCCTAGGGGAAAAATTGTATGGACTGTGGATCTGAGCTGTCTTTACAAGATCACTTTACAAGAATACACAACTAATTCTGAAACAATCTTTTGAATGCTCATGTAACATTGGTTTCCTCATTTGCTCTTAAAAAATTACATGCAAGCCAACATTATATGGACTGTGGATCTGCAACATTTTTCATAAAACATCCATGATTCTGAAAGTAATCTTTTGAATACTCGTAACATTATTTGTTGATAACAAATTATTCTCAAAGAAAACATTATATGTACTATGGATCTGAAATGTTTTTATAAATAAAAATGTAACCATCTGATTCTGAAAGAGGTCTTTAAAAGTAATGATAAATGTAATGATATGCTAGTCCCAAATCTTTAAACACTATAATGTAATGATATGCTGCAACTCCAAATCATTGATATAATAACCTACATGAGAAATTTGTGGTCTAATAAAATGTGTCGTTAGCAACTTAATTAAGCAACCATATTTGAGATAGATTTAGAATCTAGATTAGAGAATGGCTTCACATTCTATTCATATTGACAACACATTTTTAAGTATTTTCATGAATCTATGTCCAAGAGAACATCCATTCATAAATCTATGAAAATACTATAGCATACCCTGAAAATATTATAAATATCTCACTGTATATCTCAGTGTTTAAATGTTTAATGATTAGGGGAGGCAAATTTGGGATATGGTACAAATTTGAAACCCACATCACCACTACTACTTTCATGAGAAAGATGATGTGTTCCTTGGAAACCACATTTCTCAAATTTGTGGACATTGAAAATCCTCCTGACATCATGAAAGATGTTTCCATTGGGATCGGCATATTTAAACACTATAACAACATAAAATCTGATTTAGAATGACAATTATACTCAGTGCAAAACAATTTTTTTATACATGTAAAATACAATAAGAAAGTGAATAGAAAACTAGGTACCCAGAACATCATTGACATAAAATGGAGTAGATTTGAGAGCCCAGTCAGTTTCACTGTGAAGAGAAGACAAGAGAAATGATGGTTTAAACTTTTTATCATGCACATAAAGATAATGGTCTTACAAAACTTCTAGAAACTACCATAGTATGTATTATGCACAAAAAGATAATGGTTCAGCAAAACTTCCAAAAGCCGCAATAGTATCGTGCATAGAGAGATAATGGTCCACCAAAACTTCCAAACTATTATTAAGAAGCTTTTAAATTTTTTGGATTGTTATAATATTCATATGTTTTATATTTTTCCAAAAAAAAAAGAGATTTTTCTGCTTACATCAATGACAAAATCAAAGAAAATCATATTTTTTAGATTATAGAAAATAAAATTAATAATCAATTATAATGTTTTTTTATCCAAAAAGATACTTTGTTCTTATTAATTGGTTGAGAAATGAAATTTAAAAATTGAAATTGAACTAATGTGTAAGTATACCTCCCATAGACAGGAACTAATAATAATCACTCTACAGATTTTACACATGTATTAAGATTTTTATTTGTGGTATGATTATCTATTCATATTGACAACACATTTCAAGGCAATTGACCACAAATATTTCATGTATGGAGATTCTCTTCAACATAGATTCATGAATTTTGAAGTCCTTCCATCTAGATCATTTTTCCTATCATAAGATCCTTGTTGAATTGACCACATATTTGACATGTTTTCAAGGTGGAGATTCTCTTAAACACATGAAAATACTATAATGTAATGTAATGATATGCCAATCCCAAAGCTTTCAACAATACCAAATCTTTAAACACTCTCCTTTAATGGTGCATAACACTATGTTCATGACAGTGAATAGACTAAAATGAATAGACTATAGCTCTTAGAAACCTTGAACAAAATAGTGCTTTTGGCCTTATTATCATTTTTATTACTCTACACTTCCATGCAAGACACCCATTACTTGGAATCAACTTGTTTCCATAAAAAACAATGAGATCAATGATGCAAACCTTTTCTTGTGCATGCATGGTTTTTGCGTGGGGTAGTCATTATCCTTCAAGAATTACCTATGAAAAGTTGTTGTTGTAGAGGATTCATATTGATTAGATGCACCACTTATACAAGGACTCACAACCTTGGATGATAAAGTACCACAAGGTCTGCTACAACTCCAACTCATTGATATAATAACCTACATGAGAAATTTGTGGTCTAGGAAAATGTGGCATTAGCAACTTAAGCAACCATATTTGAGATAGATTTAGAATCTAGATTAGAGAATGGTCTTACCTTTCCAATAGTCTCTGGATCACCAAAGAAATCAAGATAATCATCCCACGAAGGACACAAAAAATTATTTGTTATAGAGAAGAATAACAAGAATAAAGGAGGGGGTAGTGGATGCTTTCACAAGAATAAAAGAACAAATAATAGTCAGGACTCAGAATTACTCACCTATACTTGAAAATAGTTTCCCATTTGTATTAAGATGTTCTTAGCATCTAAGAAGTTATCAAGATTTTCCTCTGCCATTAATAGGGCACAAGAAACCTACATGAAATGAAATCATGTTTTATTCATGTTAAGGTCTCCTAATAATCCATAAATGCTAATAATCGATAAAAATGTTGCATAAAATGAGATTTTTCTATAAAGAGTTAGCAATAAAAAAATGTTATGATTTTGTAAAGGAAAATATATGGTGAAAGGAGGAGTTCTTGGTACGATACAAGGGAAGTGGACAATAAGGGGGAAGTAAATAGAAATTGTTGTGAACAATGAAAAAAATCAAGGTTTCAAATTTTGGATAGTCAAGCTAAGATTAAAGCTATCCATTGTTTGGGAAGTACGAAAAATCAAAGATAAACTATGAGATCAAAAAATAGTGATCTAGAATGATAGCAAAGAGAAATCGACAATAACCCATTAGTTAATGATGACAAGTCAAGCATCAAAATGATACTATCCTTTTGAAGGAATGATAAGAATTGTATGCAAAGAGAATAGGACTTGAGTGTACCTAAGGAGGGATACTTGTGCTTGAGGAATAGGACTTATGAGAGTGTTTGGCCATTGGATCTACATTTAAGATAATGGAATTTAGTGAAGAACTTGGGAAAAGAACTAGTACAATAACATATTGACTTATTAGAGTGAGGTTGAGGGATGCCTCTGCATAAAAATGGGTATTGAATCATGTGGAATGGGACTAGTGGGTGTTTTTTACCATTGAATCTACATCATTGGTTTAGTTTGAGCTTCACTTGGTTTCAAGAATAGTTTAATATTCTCTACTTAACAAGGCAAACCACATGAATGTGGAAGCTCATTTGGCCCCTCCCCCCCCTAACATCACTCTAAATTCCCCATTAACATATAATAACATTCATTCATTCATCCATCCATTTTTGATATATAATATTCAATCATTACACTAGTACATTTGACCTCATTTTTATACCAAAATTTTTCACCATCAATTATAAAGGTTTAGGTTGGTCAGATTATAGAAGGAAAACTTCTTCTTTTTTTAATCCATGCCCGTGTTGTTCGAAAGTTCAACCAATACCATGTAGGTCAAAATTTTGACCAACACGGGCATAACTTTAAAAAGAAAAAAGATTTCATATCTCATTTCATTATTTGGTTTTAACTTAGAGCGTGCAAAGGAGGAGTGCCTACGAGGGTTTTAACTATTATTTGGTGAGAGTTTTAGGAGGACTACCTATGAGGGTTGCCACTGTTATTTGGTGTAAAAGGAGGACCACTTGCAAGGGTTGCCACTATTATTTGGTGTAAAAGGAGGACCTCCTGCGAGGGTTGCCACTATTATTTTGGTGTAAAAGGAGGACTGCCTATGAGGGTTTCCATTGTTATTTGGTGTAAAAGGAGGACCACCTATAAGGATTTCCTTACTTTGCATTTGTCTGGCATTTTTTTATGCTTCTATGCTATTGGTACTTGTTGGTTATCTACTTAGGGCCCATGAGAAATGTGCCAGGGCATCATGTATTGTGTATTTGCTAGCACATTTTTTATCCCTGTATAAGTGTTTGAGATTTTGGTATCAATTTACATACATTTTATTCAAACTCAGTGACTCAACAAAAACTTGCAAAACCCTAAATTTATGAATGCTAAACCTGAAGCACAAAAAAAAGCCCCCCATTTTTTTACAAACAACTTTAAAACCTAAAGTAGACTATGGGTTGATGTGAGAATTTCATAGCACAGTTAGAGGAATCTCTTGTGAGAATCCTCCAAGTTGGGTCTAAGAAGACTGCATCATAGGAAAAATCCATTGAGAAGCCTTTCCAATTAATAAAGCCTTTCCTCACCTTCTTCAATGACTTCTCTCAATTACTTTGGTTCTACCAAATCAAAAGCAAGGATGAAGTGTTTTTGACATTCAAAAATTTCAAATGTCTTGGATCAGGCAAGGGAAGCAAGTATGTCAACAAAGAGTTTCAATAATTCCTTACGAATCACCACATCATGTTACAATGTAAAATCTAATACATTTCACAATTTAATAATGTTACTAGAAGAAAGCACAATGCCATTATGTAAATAGCTAGATGCATAATTCATGTCAAGTATGTGGATGTTAAGTTCCAAGGAGAAGTGGTTGCCTATGTCATACACATCATCAACTAAATATTAAATAGTGACTTGAGTTCTCAAAGGGTGTACTCCATATGAAGGTTTGATGAAAGAAAAGTTAAATATTTCTCATCTCTTAGTGTTCAGATCTGATGCCTAGGCATACATTCCTTATAAAATTCATCACAAGCTAGAATCTAAGTTGGAAGTGCATTCCATCAAATATAATGACGATTCCAAGGACTATCATTTATATAATTGTTCATCCAAGTAATCTTTATAAAGGGAGATGTCTTCCATGACAATATCTCTCTTATACTTCCACCAGGCCACTTCCAGATTTGCTTTCACCTAAGAATTCTTACACTTATGTGACTTTGTCCCTATTCCATCCCTTGCCTGCAATAGATGCTCCTACCACTCAACTTTGATCATCTTTCCCTATACTCCCAGTTATGTAGATGGCATCTACAATACCCAATTTGTACTTCCAAATGACGTTTACTCTAGAAAAGATTCTTGAGGTGATCAATGAGACAGATCCACAGTCCACCACATTCCATAAGATCAAGTGATTGGGAAGCATTTTTCTGGCATTATTTTATGCTTCTATGTTATTGGTACTTGTCGGTTACCTACTTAGGGCCAGTAAGCAATGTGCCAGGGCATCATGTATTGTGTATTTGTTAGCACATTTTTTTATCACTGTATAATTTTTTGAGATTTTGATCTCTGTTTATATACATTTCTACTATTACATTCATGAGGTACTTATTATGTTATTCACATTACATGAAGCTAGGGAATCTTTATGTAATTATTCCTCTTTCTAATTTACACATAATTTTGTCTTTTTCCAGGAAGAAGTTGTTTAACTTATGATCACATTATTGAAAATTTATCTGCATCATCACACCTCTGAAAATTGATCTAATGGACGGGAAGCATGCTAAATATAAGTAAATGTGCTTATTCATATGTTCACTAATACCTTCAAGTTATAATGAAACATCTTCCAACTCTTTTATCCTCTCATTAGATGCTTGTTTTTGTCCAAAAAAAATCATTACTTCTAAACTATCCCAACTTGGTCTTTATATATATAGACCATGTGAAAAACATGCTTTTAAGGTGCTTGGCTTATTAGGATGGCATTAGAGAAAATAAAGGGCATTTATGCCATATTTTTGTATCTTTTAAGAGTGCACCCTCATGAATGCCTCTAATATCTTACTCATTATTGACCATTCATCAGACATCTTGACCTATGAAGAATCTTATTTCTATGACACTATCACCAACATTACACTTCATGAAGTCTACAAAGTAATGTATTTGTTATCTCAACATTGCCTAGTATGATACACATCAAATTCCTCTCAAAAGAACCTATGGAATTGTCACTTGTTTGGCATTCTTACACTTATGAATCTTAATTTGAACCTCTCCTTGTAACCATTATCCTTTGAACTGACCTGCAACATTATTTATGTTCTTTGCATAGTGACATAAGAGCCTACATATCATTTATATTTGACCATCTCCTTGCATAGCTCATGATATTTCATTATCTTTGTTGCTTGCATACTCTTTCATTGTGAAATCCATTCCTCATAATGCTCACTGACATAAGGTCTCATGACTGTGGTATCACTTCATGTTGATCATGCCACATTTTTTTATGAATTTCTACTCATGCTTTGGGATGTCTTCTTTTTCTTAATGAATCTATTTATAAGCTAACTAACTACCCTTGCATTCCACTTGTACTTAAGACTAACCTTATTACATTTTCTTAAGTCTTTTATATATTCACAAGACTGC
Organism: Chamaecyparis obtusa; assembly: GCA_027943335.1. NCBI lineage: Eukaryota > Viridiplantae > Streptophyta > Pinopsida > Cupressales > Cupressaceae > Chamaecyparis > Chamaecyparis obtusa. The sequence continues at coordinate 664,389 of BSBK01003318.1, read as the reverse complement.
TCTAACCCATATGAAGACCGTCATCTATGCTTCTTTTAATGACTTCCCTCAAAAATCCTTTGTCACTCAACTGTCAATATGGAAACCTTTGCAATAACAACATCCATTTCTTGTATGGTCTTGTCTTTTATAACCACGCCTTCATTGCTTACTTTTCCATTAATAGATCTGTCATATCCCTGCAATTTGTTATTGTTTACTATCATTGACTACAGGCTTGTTTAGGCCATCTCAACTGATAATTCGGCAACAACCATGACTGTTCCTTTGTTGTATTCCTTAAGCTTTCCTCAATGTATTGTGACCATGACATGGAATATTATCATAGTCAAAATATTCATAATGATCTGCTTAAACCTCATTATTATTTCTTCTACCATCAAATTCCTTGGGTTTTTTATATGACCACCCCTTCTCTTGTAATTTCTTTCATTATCACTATTATACATCAAAACACTTTTTTATTTGATTCTTAGTAGTGGGATGTCATGTTGTCTTTCATGACTAAAAATTTTGACACTTCTTCTTCATGACTATTATTTTCCTTTAATACAATGCCTAAGAATCACTAAACAACCAAACTTAACAAGTAACTAACTGTCAATAGACTCTTCCAGTTAGTTGGTGGTTAGAACCGGCCTTGAAGAGGCTTATTTGTGGTTGGAAGTGTGTGTTAGAGGTAGAGAAGAGGGAGAACCAAGTTAGTGATCAATTCCAAATCATAACAATGAATGTCAACTATTTTCAAGTAATGAAAACATAATTTCATTGGTAATCTGCCCGTGAGGGTACACTTTGACTATTCTATTGAAAAAAATTTATTTTTATGGTTGATATAGATCCAAATGATTGCTAGGGTATGGTGTTGCATGTCATTGGAGTATTGAATAGTTTTTTGTAGGTTTGAAATCATTTTTGGGTCCTCTGGATGTGACTGTCCCTGTATAGTCAGGGTATACACCAGTCAGATTAGATAGATGCAAAGATTGGATTTAAGATTGTTTCCTTTTCATGCATAATGAGTATGTTAGAATGGTTTTTTTTTATGAAGCTCAATCCATTCATGAGTGTCTAAGGGTGTAGAGGAAGTTGGTGTGTTGAAACACAACCAACAGTGACTGTTCCTCCACAGTGCACCAATGAAATACCATGAGGACAGGGTAATGAGATAGTACTTAATGTTTTCCATGAATGGAAGGGAGTTGTGAAGGATGGATTGTCATTATGTTATGTGTTTCAAATGTTCTTGAATGCAGGGTAGACAGTGAAGTGGAAGAACATTCTCAAATTTCTTGGATAGTCTGGTTTAAGGGTCACTAGAATTGGGGATAGTCAAGGTCTGGATGATTGGTCCATTGGAGGACCATCTTTATTTGCATAGAAGACCACTTTATGATCAGGATATGGTGTTAGATCCATTTGTGGGGTCTAAGAAGGTGTGGAAGGGTGTGTTTGAGAAGACCCTAGGTTATTAAGCCTTAAAAGGAGGGTTTTGTGAATGAGACTTTAAAACTTGTTAGTGGTCCTTGAAAATGTGAAAATCTTTGGTTTTGGAGGGTATCTAGACTTTTTATATGATAGAGAAGACCTAGTTGAGTGTGGATTTGGGTGTTGCTTTGGAAAAGGAGGCCTAATGGAGGGCTAGTCATAGAGAACCAATCCTAGTATGGATAGTTGGTCCAAAGGAACAATATTTCATTTTCTAGTATGTTGTATAACCCTAAAAAGGGTATCCAAATATGTGATTATCTTTCTGAGTCTTTTGGGAAAGTCTGGCAAGAACCTTGTGAAATCAGTCTAGAAGGCTACTAGGAAACTAGGCTCATCGGGAGTGTGTACCTGGGTGTGGGTAAAGGATCTAGAATCGATCCTACAATCCATTATTGTGTGGATTATAGTGTTGAAGAAATTTGTTTTGGTTTTTGGTTGCATAGCTCTGCATCACTGGGGATAGAGATAAAATATATGAAGGCTACTTCGTTTATCTGAGGGATAGAGATAATTTAATTTTAACTTTGGTTATGTTAACAGAACTATGTTGACTTTATTTTTTAGTTTTTTAACATTAGATTTTGTAGATTAATAGTTCACAGATACTAGTGTGCCATAGTTTCCCATCTATAACTAGTGAGATGAACATAACTCATGTACCTCATGCTAGTGTGCTTGGATACCTTGTATACACTATTTTTCATTAGACTAGACATTATCCAAATAGTGAGTATTTATATAAAGTGCTATAACACATAGGTGGTCCTCATTTTACACCAATTAATAATAGTGACAACCCTCACAAACGGTTGGATAATTTCTAGTCTAATCCAAGCAAACTAGCATGAGGTACATGAGTTATGTTCATCTCACTAGATATAGATGGGAATTAATGCTCAATTGAATGATACGTTCCCATAAAAATGTGAACTCCTGTTAATCTAAAAACTCTCATGTTAAACAACTATGAAATAAAGTCAACATAGTTCCTTTAACACAAACAAAGTTAAAATTAAATTATTCAAAAAAGGGTTTGTGTTTTGAGTTAATTGGTTTATGTAAATCTATTTCAGCAACCGTTATCTTGATAAACTCTCTGTTTGGTTTCAGCACCCATGTTAGTTTTGAAGTAAATAGTGGTATAATATCATTTGGGTTTTCTAAATTGTGGTAAAGTTTTGTGTTATACCCATATGGATCAATGGCAAGGTTTTAGTCTCTATAACCTGTGTGGATATTTCTTGTTTATATCCCTATTTCATATTGGGATTCATACATTTTGTTTTCAAAATTGATTGGCCTATAATTTGGGTGGTGCCAAAAATAAATGATCAGTGGCTCTCTCTTCAAAGTTCAACCTGCCATTCACATATGAACATTCGATGCAGCTCGGGCTGATTCGTCCAATCTTTACAGCTTAACATACAAGCATATAAAATCAAAAGCAAAACAAGTATGGTGTGTTCATACTATTATTAAAAAGTATTAAAAATTAGAAGAAAAATAAGCCAGGGTATTAAAAAGTATTTCAGGAGAATATAGTGACCATTGTGTTTTTTTTTTTAAAGTAACAAAGACATTATAACCTCTTGTATTCTATATTATATTAGCATGCACAAACTATCTTAGTGCTTTAATTGTTAGGAAATGAGACAAACAATGGCAATGGAGATTATATGAGATAACTCTCTAACATAGAGAATAAATTTATTTATATATGAAATCTTGTACAAAATGTTTACAAATAGATTATGTAATATCAACAAATGTTGACAAATAGATTACAAAATATCAACAAAAAGTTTTGCTTGCTATTGTAGATGCTTTCTCTCTATAATTTTTGCAATATAGACTCTCTATAGAGCAGCTGCAGTGTATGGTCTTTTTGGAGTTGTTGCTTGACATATATTTTATAGAGTTGTAGCTATCTTCTCTTGTGTGTTTATTGTTGCTTAGCACATACTTTTTGGAGCTATGTTCTTCCATTTAAATGCTCATATTATTATTTTTCAACTCTTTTTTCTTCTCTAAAATTGTTCTATGCTATTCTTATTTTATTCCAATCCTTTTTTTATTTTCACCTATTAATTATTGATTCCCCTCAAAAAAACTTTGTAGACAAATTCGGACATTAGAAATTTGAGCCTAAAAAAAGGAAAAATGAGGTAAATATTTCAAGATGGGATGTCTATAAATCCAAGAGATTTTGGGTAAGTTACAGGATGATAAAAAATCAATTCTTTGACTCAAGGTTATTTATTTCTAACATTCCCTTTAATTTAGAGCCTCTTCAATATTCACTCTATGTTTCTTGAACCAAACCTTGTATTTCTAGAGTTTTTGTATATGACTTCCATAGTTGACATTGAGGCAGTCAAGACCGAAGAGATCTCAAAAGAGATGTCCAGTCTTGCAGCAAGTTGGTAGATGGAACCATAATCTCTTGTTCTAATGAAGCTCATTATTGATTCAGCAAGAATCTCGCTCTCCCAATGGAAATATGCTTATGAAATCCAAACCATCATAGGAATAAGAATCAAGACAAATAAACTTTTGTTGTAGTGATCTTGTAGAATCTAAAATTCATTAATTATTGGTTGTTTTCATGGTAAGAGACTCCTTGGTGACTGTCTTAATGAGCCCTTACAAAACAAGTACAAAATGTCAAAATATAGTGAAGGGAGGCTTCTAATCATCCCATGTTACATGAAATTTATAAATATTGGCGCTAGAAGACACAAGGTTCAATTTCAGTTTTGAAAGTATTGAAGTTGACTAATTCTAGCTCAGGTATAGTTAAATTATCCTTGTTGCCCTAGAATAACATCTTTGTTCAAACCATTGATTACAAACATTTTTTAAGTACTTGAATCTACAATAGAACAATAGTGGTGAATGTATGATTATTATAATCATATGATTATATGTTATAATATTTATGTAATAAATGTAGTAACGATGGTATGGTGCATTATTGATATAGGCTCGATGGCTCTTGTCAATGTGCAAAACTGTCAATGTGGTGGTGGGCAGTGTGTGTTGAAGACTTCATAGGCATAGAGAAACCCTAGACGACAATTTCGGTGCTGCCCAAATAGAAAAAAGGTTGCTAATGTGTATATATTTAATGTTTCTAATGTAAATATTATTCATTATATAATAAGAACTAATGTAGATTGGGCATCACAAGGAAATAATGGCTGCGGATACTTTAGTTGGGTCGATGAAAACTCATCTGCATCTATCTGCCCATCTCCACTTATCTGTGATGAAGGATTTGAATGCAAAATGTGTCAGGCTAGGGAAAATGCTGAAATTATATTTTTACGATGCCTTCTCTATATTGTAATTGCATATCTTTGTTGCGACCATATGCAGAGATCAGCTCAGGAATTAATCAGTTTAGTATTTTTATATTGTAACTAATATTTTAATATGGATATGGTGTAACTTATATTTGCCTCAAGTGCACATATATATGGTTTACATCTTTTTTTACAATAAGTCTTCATGTTTATGGCTCAGGTGAGCCCCAATTCTTCATGTTTTTACAATAATTTTAACTTTGGTTGTGTGAAAGGAACTATGTTGACTTTGTTTTGTAGTTGTTTAACATGAGAATTTGTAGATTAATAGGAGTTCACATTTTTATGGGAACATATCATTCAATTGAGCATTAATGCCCATCTATATCTAGTGAGATGAATATAACTCATGTACCTCATGCTAGTGTGCTTGGATACCTTGTATACACTATTTTGCATTAGACTAGACATTATCCAAATAGTGATTATTTATATAAAGTGCTCGAAGATAAAAGGCCCAAGTCTAGAATGCAGACCTAGCATGAGAGAGAGAGAGAGAGAGAGAGGGTGGGGGGGGAATGACGAGGATATTGATGCTCCGCTTAGCCATTACCTTAGAAAAATGAGCAAGAAACCAAAAAAGAAATGATTGTAATTAACATTTTTTGCTAATGAAAGAACGTTGTCTGAATGGATGTAATTTTGTACTAGTAAATGTTGATGAATGACATGTTAATGAATTATTCATGAATTTTGTGTTAGTAAAAAATTCATTAACACATTACTCATCAACATTTACTATTACAAAATTACATCCATTAAGACAATGTTCTTTCATTAGCAAAAAATGTTAATTACAATCATTTCTTTTTTGGTTTCTTGCTCATTTTTCTAAGATAATGGCTAAGTGGAGCATCAATATCCTTGTCATTCCCCTCCTCTCTCTCTCTCTCTCTCCTACAGGTCCTTTGGCATGTATTAAACAAAATAGAATTTTTAGCATATTATTACCATTCTATTTCTTTATTGTAAACATGCCATTGGTTCAATTTTGTAATTTATTTTTGTGTTAAATGCATTTAAAATAAAGGTCTAATTCTATAGACTATTGATGTAGAGCCCTCTACTATCACCTTAAATAGGCCAACTCAACTTGAGGATTCAACAAGAAACTTGGAATCAACTCAAGGAATCAATCCTACTCAAAGATCAAATAGAGTTCTCTAAATTTGTAAGTCACTCCCACAACCATTCCACACAAGTTCACCTTCTCACTTCCTTTTTCCAACCTCTCATTGCACCAAGTTCAGTTTTGTAATTTATTTTTTGTTGTAAACATGTCATTGGTTCAATTTTGTAAATTTTTTTCAGGAACAATCTGGCCAAGGGCCAGATCAATACTGCTCGCAATCTCATTACCAAAGTGGCCAAAGACTATGTTAGGATGATAAAATATGGGAATTCTCTTTACCGCTGCAAATCTTTGAAGGTTGTTGCACTTGGATGGATGTGTACCATTATTAAGAGAATTGGACCAAGTTTGGCTTACCTCGAACATGTGAGGCAAGAGTTTTGTGGGTACCCTAATGTTGGCAAGAGTTCTTATTCTAGTTTGTAATAAGATTTATTTGCAACCACTAGAGACACTATCAAAGGAAGATGCAAAATTGGTTGTGGAGATGAGATCTAAGGCTAGGAAAAATAGGGGTGGGTTCTTTGGGAATCAAGAGGGGGGGATGATGGCATGCTACTCTCTATGAGTGCTTTGAAGGAAGAAGGGGTAATTGTGGTGAAGAATGTGGCATGCAAGAGGTTGTTGGAGTAGAGAGTGGAAATTAAGATGAATTCGAAGAAGATCAGTAGTTGTCTCAATAGGATTCATGTTGCAATGCCCAAGCTATGAGATGGGAAAGAGAGGCCCCCTTGTATTCCTCAAGCTATTTTGGATGCCAGGGCACATGCTGCCAAGGAGGCCATGAAGCTGGAGAAGGATATTGAGAATTAAAATGGTGGGGTTGGAGTTTACTTGGCAATCTTGAAGAAGTGATATATTTTGGCAAATGAAGAGTGTAAAGAAGATGATATCCCTAAGATCATGGATGGACACAATGTTGCAGACTTTATTGATCTAGATATCTTGTAGAGTCTTGAATAATTGGAGAGGGAAGAAGGGATTAGGATGGTAGCGAAGGGTGACAAGGATGATGAGATGGGGGAAGTGGAGTTGAATCCTAATGAAAAGGAAGCTCTGGCTGCAATTAGTAAGAAGAAGAAGATGCTTATCATCGAACACAAATTGAAGAAGAGTACTATAGAGAGCTGAGAAACATAAATGTAGATTTCACAATAGCTGAGAAACATAATTGTAGGCATCATGGTCACATTTTTTTGGAGACAACATAATTGAGTTGTATACCCAAACGATGTAGAGCAACTTTTTCTCCTCCGATTCCAAGTTGACACTATAGGATCCAAAGACCATAGATAAGGAATAAATTTAGAGAGTGGAGGAGGGTCATAATGACCAAAATAATACAGGACAAACCTCAAGTTAAATGAGGCAACTACAAATATTTTAATAGATTTGTATTATTAAATAATGAAATTTGCATATACTAGTGTTCTAAGCCCCCTCATTACATGATTTATTATTGTAAGCCCCCTCTGACTTATGCATCTAGAAAATGAAAATACAACCTATTAGGATTGAGACAAACCTTATAAAACAATAGAAGCTAAGAAGGATTGATTGCCAACATCTGTTGAATACATTTTTTGAATACATCTATTTCTCATGAATACAAGGTCCTCCACAAGATATATTCAACAGATGTTGGAAAGTGATCCTTCTTAGATGTTGTTGTTTTATAAGGTTTGTCTCAATCCTGATAGGTTGTAGTTTCATTTTCTAGATGCGTATGTCAAAGGGGGCTTACAATAATAAATCATGTAATGAGGGGGCTTAGAACACTAGTATATGCAAATTTCATTATTTAATAATAAAAATCTATTAAAATGTTTGTAGTTGCCTCATTTAACTAGTTGAGGTTTGTCTTGTATTATTTTTGTCATTATGGCCCTCCTCCACTCTCTAAATTTATTCCTTATCTATGGTCTTTGGATCCCGCAGTGTCAACTTGGAACTAGAGGAGTAGAAGTTTCTCTACATTGTCAGGGTATACCACTCAATTACGTTGTCTTCAAAAAAATGTGACCATGATGCCTACAATTATGTTTATCAATTGGTGTGCCCCAGGACCCCTTATGACCCTTTACGACCATTTACGATCCCTAAGAATACATCTTAGAGGTCTTAAAATGTTGTAAAGGGTCATAAGAGGCTCCTAGGAGGGGCCAAATGAGCTTCCACATTCACATAGTTGGCCTTGTTAAGTAGAGAATTTTAAACTATTCTTGAAACAAAGAGAAGCTCAATAATTTAAGGTCTCAGTCCATGGACAAATTAACTTAGAATTACTATCCAAATTGGTACATTGATGAGAATCAATGATGGGGAGTTTTTAGTTCTGAGAAGACGTATATGTAGTGGAGGCCATAAGGGATTTTTGTGGAGATTTTCTAGATGTGGAGATTTTCTAGAGTGGTTATATACATACAAGGTTTTCCAGATTGAGTACCAGTGTAGAGATGATGATTCAGTAACCTATGTCTATAAAAACTTCACAAATATCCCTTCTTTGGCCTCCACTCATACCTCTTCTCAAAATCTAGAAACTTTGGATACTGTTTCTCATCCATGCACGAAATGTGCTAGTGATCCTATAAAATTACTTAAAACTAGTAAAAGGTGCTAGGAACAACCTCTAGATTATGAAGGGATTCCATTCTAGTGTGGAAGGTGTATTCAGATAGGGCATCCTAGTGGAAAGACATCTCACACCATCATTATACGATGGAGAAGAAGTTGAAGCAACAAAAGAGTTTTTCTCAAGTTGTGCATGGTGAGACATTGAATCAAGAAATTGGAAATGTATGTAAAGTGACCAATGTTATGAAAGGAGTGGATGGTTTGGATGATGGGAAGAGTGATAGAAAGGTAAAAACCACACTAGAGGGTAGAGAAAAGAAAATACATGTTGGGTGCCAAGACCAGAGGGCAGAGAAAAGAATGTAGCTATTCCTGGTTTGGGCCAGGTTCTAACCCATTACAATTAATAAAATTACCAATTACCGTTAAAAAAAAAATAGTAAAGTAACATAACAAAATACACAGTGATATATATTAATGCAAAGTATCACCTGAAGATAAATATCTAGACTAATCACCGAGCAGGATGTCGTTGGTGATTACTCTACATATTTATCTTCACTTATTTTTTTTAACAAATTGAAACAATAAGATACAAATTGAGGAAAATTGAATCAAAAAATATAAAATTTTAACACATTAGTTCAAAAAAAAGCATTAAGAAATTCATAACCAAATCTAGTTTGCAAAAGCCGCCACAATTGAAACTCACCTTCTCAATATTTTCTCTAATAGCATACTTGCAAGCCCACTGACAAATATCTATAATAGAATCAAGTTCTCAACTTGAACTTCACTCATAAAAAATCAACACACCTGTGTAGCAATAGAATCAAGTTCATTGAAAACATGACACAAGGAGCTCATCCTCTGGCTTTATGAAAAATTTCCCTCACATTTGCCTCACTCTCTCCAAACCACATTGTTAACAATTTAGGGCCCTCCACACTAATGTCTTTCCACAAGCCGGTGGTCCATAAAATAACACTCCTTTTGAAGGAGACATGACAAATTTTTCAAATTTCTCAAGATGCTTCACTGGATATTGAACAATCTACATCAAACTCATAATGAATTTTTTTAGTTAATATCTCCTTTCATTGCAGACTTTCTGCATTAAAAGAAAATAAAAGCAGAAATAGTGTACCTCTTGAAGCTCCCTCTTGACATTTTCCAACCCTCCAATATCTTCCCAAGAGACATTTGGAACTTCAACCACCTATCAATATTTTTCCAACATTCAAGATACCTGTCAATAATAAGATACAAGTTGAAGGAAATTGAATCAAAAAATGTAAAATTCTAACACACCAATTCAAATAAAAGCATTAAGAAATTCATAACCAAATCTAGTTTGCAAAAGCTGCCACAATTGAAACTCACCTTCTCAATATTTTCTCTAATAGCATACTTGCAAGCCCGCTGAAAAATCTTTGTAATATAGGCTCCATTGAATCCTTGGGTATAACAGGCTAGTGCCATTAGGCCCACATCCTTTAAGATGGGTGATTTTCTCAAGAAAGACTTGAAATTTTGATAACATGAGGACTCATCAGATAAGGGAATATAAATCAACTAGTCAAGTCAGCCAGGCCTTAGCAATGCAAGATCAATGATATCGAGTCTGTTTGTAGCACCAATAATGAAAACTATTTTCTTGGCTATCATACCATCCATTTTCGTCAACAACTCGTTAAGGACTCTATCCACAGCACCACCAGCATCCCCAACACTACTTCCACGCTGCAAACATGCAAACCAAATCTAGTTTGCAAAAGCCACCACAATTGAAACTCACCTTCTCAATATTTTCTCTTATAGCATACCTGCAAGCCCGCTAAAAAATATTTGTAATATCAGCTCCACTAGATCCTTGGGTATAACAGGCCAGTGCCATTAGGTCCACATCCTTTGAGATGGGTGATTTTCTCAAGCAAGACTTGAAAATTTGATAACGTGAGGACTCATCAGGTAAGGGAATATAAATCAACTAGTCAAGTTGGCCAGGCCTTAGCAATGCAAGATCGATTATATCGGGTCTATTTGTAGCACCAATAATGAAAACTATTTTCTTGGCTATCATACCATCCATTTCCATCAACAATTGGTTAAGGACTCTATCTGCATCACCACCAGCATCCCCAACACTGCTTCCACATTGCAAACATGCAAACCAAATCTAGTTTGCAAAAGCCACCACAATTCAAACTCACCTTCTCAATATTTTCTCTAATAGCATACTTGCAAGCCCGCTAACAAATCTTTGTAATATCGGCTCCACTAAATCCTTGGGTATAATGGGCCAGTGCCATTAAGTCCACATCCTTTGAGACCGGTGATTTTCTCAAGCAAGACATGAAAATTTGATAACGTGAGGACTCATCAGGTTAAGGACTAGTTAAGGACTCTATCTACAGCACCACCAACATCCCCAACAAGCAGATGGATTGCTAGAGACCAAAGTAGTCTAGAAAATACAATGAGAAGGGACCCGCTAGCAACAAGCAGTAGAATGAGTGTGGACACCTGAAGATAAATATCTAGACTAATCACCGATCAGGATGTCATTGGTGATTAGTCTAGATATTTATCTTCATTCATTTTTAAAAAAAATTCCATATCTAGTCAAGATTTTGACTAACCTTAGTCGATGGTTTGACTAATCTGCATCGAAACTCTAACCTAGTTTAGTCAAATAATCGACCATTTTACGTCGAACTGTGGTGTCATGAGTTTGGCATCCTGGTCAGAGTAGCCAAATATTTTGACCAATATTGGTCTATATTGCGACCCAATTTGGTCAAAATATGGTCGTCATGGTTTTCACATCCTAGTCGGATGGGCCAAGCATTCTGACCAACTTTGGTTGAATTTTTTACTAATATACCACTACTTGCCAATGTTGTTTTTGATCAACATTGGCATCAAACATTCTACGATTGAAGATATATGTCGATATTTTGATGACAAAAATAGTGACCAATCAGTTGGTCGAGTATTCGACCCATTTGGTTAGAAACTTCGACCAATAATCCATCAAAAAAAGGTGCAAAATGTACTAGTGTTATAATCACATAACATTCATTAACACACAACATTCATGAATAATTCATTAACACATCATTCATCAACATTTACTAGTACAAAATTACATTCATTAAGACAACATTCTTTCATTAGCAAAAAATGTTAATTACAATCATTTCTTTTTTTTTTCTTGTTCATTTTTTTAAGGTAACGGCTAAGTGGAGCATCAATAGCCTTGTCATTCCCCTCCTCTATTGCTTCTGATCTCAACACATGTCTCCTGATCATGTGTTTAGGAACACGAGGTTGTTGTGTCAAAGGGGGGTCCGCTGTAATAACAACTACATGGGTTAAATTCACAATATTTTATATTAGTGTTACAAGTATTTCATTAATTAAAAGAACTATAAATCAAAAAAACAAAACATATATTTTCTTTATCTAATAGTGCCACATCATCTACAATAATATTTTTGTCATCCCCAAAGTCAACATGGTGATCACTCTAAATATCCTTCACTCATTCAGCATGACGTTTTGTATGCTCTAAAATATACACAAAACAGGTTACACCAATTTCAATTTAAGATGTTAAATTGCATTAATAATTACATAATTAAATCTCAATACCAAATAAACACCTCCATCGACACTGCGATGCACATCAAGGCCTTCTTCATGTGGCGTAGGTTATGTGTTAGGATTACGACGCTGCATTGCAATGTCATATGCATTGTTATCATTGTTTTCTTTTTAAAAATAAAAATATTCAATTTATGTTCGAAATTAACATCAAATAGATTGTTTCTCAAGTATTCAATTTCAAATATTTTTCATTTGGCATATTTACCTGTTCCACTGATGCATGAGACTCTTGGATTGGGCCAGTAGAAGCTTGGCATTGGCGTTCAACCACAACTTCATAGCCTTTCTTGAAGGCAATTTTTTTGTGTTCTTTTGTGGCCTCTAAATTAAATTCTGACCCCTGCATTTTTTGATTAAATAAAATTATTTGCAATTTATAAAAATTTTGATCCGAAATTTCATTTATTGCTACTTACAATTTATGCTTGAATTTTTGAATAACCACTAGAGCTAATTTTGTGCTGGCCAATGTTTTATAGTTTGGCCTTTGTAGCCTTTGATGTGTCCTACAACCTATAAAAAGTTTGAAATATGTTAGATTATATAGATATAAAGATCACTAATTAGTGCATAATTACATTCTACTAGTTAATACTATCGCATACCTTATTTTCTCATTTGGTGGTGTAATTCCTCTTTGAGTATTCCCTTTCTCCTTTGTATCCAAAATAAATTCATTCCAATGCCTCACTGAAATAAAGGGAGGATGCCCATACTTTGGGTTCTGGATGAGACTCCTTCTATATGAGTCCCTCGCAATCTTAAGATGTTTGGCAACTTTTTCTAAAAATTTCTTCTCCTCAAAAATGTTACTACCAAACTCATTCTCTAAATCTTTTATGAGTTGTTCTTTTATTTTTTTTTCTTGTAAGTTCCACCTTTTAAGAAAAAACACAAAATTGTTAGATAAAAAAATTAACTAAAGTTGCATACCTTGAATATAGTAAAAGAAATGGAATGAAAGGAAAAATATTGTACCAATTAATGATAAGAAATAAAAATAGTGGGATAGGGTTAGTTCACTTATGATGTTCCACCTTGTATGTATGGTGAGCCCAAATATCTTTAATGTCAAGTCATAAAGTATTTTATAAAAATAATCATTCCCTGCAAAAATTTTATGGGATCATCAATCCAAAACTTGTTATGAATAAGTAAGTTACAATTACAATATAAATAATAATAATTTTAAAGGCATCAATTCTTTATCGTCCATCAACAATGACATCTGCATAACTCTCATGCTAGCAACACGAGTAGATCCAAGAAGCAATGGTGAATTATCACCAATATAGGTACTCTGATCTGTATCTAGCATAGCAGCTGCTGGTGTATCTCCTACTACATAAAATTAATCCACTATGAGATGCACCCAAGATTAAAGTATAAATTATCAAATCATAATTAACACAAAACCAAATATAGCAAAATAAGGATTTACCAGGCATAAACCGTGAAGGCATCGATGTTTACATGCTCCTTGTTGCTAACATTACACTCGGCAATCTCAGATAGTCGGTCCTTATAAGAGGAGTCGCCTGCACTTGATGACTTGAACAATACATTTTTTTTTAATTAAGGTAAAAAAACAATGCATTGTTAGCAAATACATTTTGAAATAATAAAAGTAAGAATAGCTTTCAGTAAAGTTTGAGTGAAGATTTTCTTGGAAATTTGTGTATTACTTGTAACTGTACCTTTTCCTATAGTTGTATCTATGGTATCGTTAAGTCCAATGAAAAATGTACATTTCTAATTAGTAAGCCCAATGAAGTTTTTGAATGTTCCAAAGAAAAAATTCCTTGTAACTTATTAACTTAAGGATTATTTTTCCTGAGGTGGGAGTTCTACTAGTACCAGCTGTATGCACCCTAAAATGGTCGCCTAGACCTTGGGCCCCATTTCTACAATTTATCAAATCCCTGAATAGAGATTTTCAAAAATTAACATTTTATCAATTATATCAATTTCCTTGATCAAATCCTATTTCATCATTTTCGATTATTCCTTGGGCTAACCATTTTATCCTAAAGTCTTTATTTATTTAAAAGGAATATTTCCTTCCTTTTTATTTAAATAAGAAGCCTCCACTTTTCTTCTTATCCTATGTTGCACAAATAAAGCATTATTCTTATTTTATAAAAAGAGAAAAAGTAATTTTTGTCTCATATGGACACTAAAGTCAACTCCTATTTTCCTATAGGAGGATATTTGTGCCCAAGGATCAAGCTTCCATTTTTCTCTACCATTGATTAAGTCTTTTGCCTCTTAATCTCAATGGTCCATTTCACCTCATTTCTTATAAAAGGAGAGCTCTCTCCTTCATTTGCATATCCATCTCTTTCATGCTATTGTTATGCTGCAGGTTTTCTAGGTCATTTGGAGCTCTTTGAAGACATTGTTGTGGCATTACATTTTAGTTGCATATTTGCTTCCTTAATTGCATAATCATGGCATATTAGCTTAGTTTCCTTTTATGCAATAGATTAGCTTCACATAGCTTAATTAGGGGAATTGTAATCCATTGCTATTTCCTTTCATAGTTGCATTGTACTTTCATTTTGATAGATTAATCTTTCATTCTCATAAATTAGTTTGCATTACATTGCATCCATATTGATTTCATTGGAGATATTGGCATTGTTTCCCTTGTCTTCATTGTGAATCTCTCATTGTGGGGTTGACTAGCAAGGTCATTAGCTTCATAGCTCTAGCTGAGAGCAACTCTACATCTTGCAACTCCATACATAGAGAGCTATGGATCAATTTTTGAAGCCTCATTCTTGAGTGTTCTTGATTGTAAGGATCCATAGAAGTGCGCTACTTTTGTGTGTACATTTTTGGCGCCCACCGTGGACGATGCTTTGTTTGGTAGGCCAAATCCTGATTCGGGTATCTTAGAAGGAGACTTAATGAATCTCAATTATATGGTCACCAGAGATAACATCTTCCACATACACAATGTTGAACCAGTCATTGACCTACCCCTTGTTTATTTCCACCTAATTGATTGGTCTCAACGTCACCAAGATCCTCAGCTCTTAAAATTTTAGAATGACTATGAAATTGCCTGTTATCTAAATGCTCTTGAACCCGTAGTCTTTTCCACTAGTGAATCGACAACAAGTATGATGGAGCCTGATATTAAGTACCTCAGTCTAAAAATAAAAGAAAAAGAAAAAAAGAAAGATGGTTCTGGTGGCGAAAACCACTTTGTGGCGGTGTCAGAACCCAAAATAGTAAAAAGAAAAGACGTATCCGAAGGTGAAAACCTTTTTGAGGTGCCTAAGGATGGGGTACTTAATAACTTTCCAAGTTACTTCCAGGACAAGTCATCAGTTCTCATTGAGCCCACACAACCAGTGAATGTGAATACAGAAGAGGCTCCCCAAATAGTACATCTAGATCAATCTCTATCAACTAAAGAAAAAGAAGCATATACAAAGTTTTTGCAAAAGAAGAAAGTCAACTTTGCTTGGACATATTCTGATATGCCAGGGCTTGACACTGATCTTATTATGCATCATCTATCTATAGCTACAGGAATAAAACTGGTTAAACAAAAGTTGAGGAAAATGCATCCTCACATAGCTCTTCTTGTTAAAGCTGAATTAGAAAAGCTCTTATGCGTAGGATTCATTCGAGCTATTGACTATGCTGAGTGGATCTCCAATATTGTTCCAGTTTCAAAACATGATGGGTCCATTCGCATTTGCACAAACTTCAGAGACCTCAATAAAGCATTCCCAAAGGATGAATTTCCACTCCCAAACATAGACATGATAGTGGATATGACAGCAAGTTATGAGATATATTCCTTAATGGATGGGTTTTCCAGATATAACCAGATAAAAATAGCTCTTGAAGATCAAGAGAAAAAAGCTTTCACATGTGCATGGGGAGCCTATTGTTGGAACATCATGCCATTTGGCCTAAAGAATGCAGGAGCAACATACCAACAAGCTATGACCACAATTTTTCATGATATGATGCATAAGAACATGGAAGATTACGTGGATGATACCTTGGCTAAATCTAGGAAACGGGATACACACCTCGATGATTTGGAAGTGATTCTAGATCGCATGGAACAATTTCAACTTAGATTGAATCTGAAAAAGTGTGCATTTGGAGTTACCTCGGGTAAACTTCTAGGATTCATAATTTCAGCAAAAGGAATAGAGGTTGATCCTAAAAAGGTCCAAGCTATCTTAGATATGCCACCTCCAAAGAACATAAGTCAAATGAGAAGTCTTCAAGGATGACTCTAATCTATACGAAGGTTTATTTCACAACTTGTAGATAGAGCACAACCTTTCAATAAAACATTGCATAAGGGAGTCACATGCATGTGGAATGAGGATTGCCAAAAGAGCCTTGATCAAATAAAACATTATTTGGCTAATCCTCCAATTTTGATGCCTCCTATACCATGGAAACCATTGATTTTGTACATTTCAGCAACAGAGTCTTCCTTGGGGGCATTGTTGGCTCAATTAGATGACATTGAGAAAGAAAGGGCCATATACTATATCAGTTGTACTCTAGTATCTTATGAGATCAATTATAATAACATTGAGAAAGCTTGTCTTGCTGTGGTGTTTGCTTCCCAAAAGTTGTGACATTACATGCTAGCTCATACTACACACTTAATTGCTAAGATTGATCCTCCAAAATATTTGCTTAGTAAGGCTGCTCTCACAGGAAGGCTCGCTAAGTGGATGATGATATTATCAGAATTTGACATAGAGTACATTGAAAGAAAGGCCATCAAAGGGAAAACTACGGCTGACCAGTTAGCTGATTTTCCAGTTAAGGATAGTATGCCTATTCAGGTAGAGTTCCTAGATGAACATATTCTATACATGACCACTCACACTTGGAAGATGTTCTTTGATGGTTCCAACATGCAAAATGGATCGGGTGCGGGAGTATTGTTTGTTTCTCCTCATGGGTATAATATACCAAAATCTTACAAACTTTTATTCCCATGTACAAACAATATTACAAAATATGAAGCATTAACCAATGGATTGAAATTACCTATAGAATGGAACATAATAGAGTTGCATGTCTTTGGGGATTCATAGTTAATTATCAACCAAGTCAATGAGGAGTATCAAACAAAGGATGATAAATTGGTACCTTACAAAAAGATGGTTGATTCATTGAGATGTTACTTTACCTTTGTGACATTCCAACAAATTCCTAGAGCAGAAAAGAAAGCTGCAGATGCTATGGTCACATTAGCTTCACTCCTTCAGTTGGAACAACATGAATCAAGATTTGAATTCCTTGTGGAAGAGCTACACCATCCCATATTTGACTCATTTGAAAGTCATATCATTTGTACCCTTGTCACTCATGAGTCTTCCTGATATGGTGCTATCTATTTATATCTCCGTGATGGCATCATCCCTGACACATTCAACCATTTTGAATGTCAAAACCTTGTCCGTAATGCCTCTCACCATACCCTTATCTCTAGTGATTTATATAGGAGGGGTTTAGATGGGACACTTCTTAGGTGCTTGGAAAAGGAGGAATCCAACCAAGCATTAGCAGACATCCACGAAGGCATTTGTGGTGGACATTCCAATGGTCTTGCCATGGCCCAAAGGTTGCTTAGGGTGGGGTATTACTGGCCCACAATGCAAACTAATGCAGAAGCTTTCTCTAAATCTTGTGAGAAATGTCAAAAACATGGAAACTTGATTCACGCTCCAGGGAGGGAGATAATTCCTTCTATTTCTCATTGGCCATTTCAATGCTAGGCCTTTGACCTTGTGGGGAAAATTCACCCCAATTCATTAGGTGGACATAAGTTTATCATCATAGCTACTGATTATTTCAAAAAATGGGTAGAGGCAATCCCTCTTTCTATTGCCTTAGGCAAAATAGTTTCACTCTTTATCCTGAATCATATTATTTGCCACTTTGGAGTGCCTTCTAAGATTATTACTGATAATGGAGGACAATTCAAGAACAAGGACCTAAAGCATTTATGCAAAAAGTTTAAAATCAAGCAACATTGGTCCTCCATCTACTTCCCACAAGGAAATAGATAGGCAGAAGCCTCTAATAAAACCATTCTTAAGATTCTTCATAGGACAGTGCACAAGAATGGAAGGGATTGGCACTTGCAAATCAATCTAGCACTATGGGCTTACAGAATAAGCATTCACACACCTACAGGAGCCATGCCTTTTGCCCTTACCTATGGCACTGAAGTGGTATTACCTTTAGAAGTAGAGATCCCTTCACTTAGAGTCTCACTCAAAGGTTTGATTATAGATGAGGATTGTCGCACCATGAGGTTACAAGAACTAGAACTTCTAAATGAGAAGTGTAAGGCTTCCTTTGATCACATGAGAGTATATCAGAAGTGTATGTCCAAAGCATTCAACAAGAAGGTTTTCCCTAGGGAATTTTAGATAGGTGATCTTGTTTTGAGAGAGAGAACCCTAAGAATCAACAGAACAAAGAACAAAAGGGCAAGTTCGAACCTAATTGGCTTGGACCATACATTATTACAGCAGCTTTTGGTACAGGGGCATATTTATTATCGAATGAAGATGGAGAATAGCTCCCTGAGCCCATCAACATTTTGCACCTAAAGAAGTTCTATCCTTGATGTCCATTTCTGTTTGGGGGCATCTTTTGTATATATTTTATTGATCCTAAAAAAATACCAAAAAAATTCATATATGATGCTGAAAAAATCCTTAAAAACATATACAGTCCTGAAAAAATACAAAAAAATCAAAAAAAAAAGAAAAAGAAAAAGTGCCTCGGTGAAAACCTGGAAACAGGCACTACTTGAGGCCTTTGCACCCCTATTTGTTAGCATGCGTCCTTGACACTTAGCCACTTTCCATCATGCCTTGACCTTATTTGACTTGGTCTGGAATTGGTCTTTATCTTTGTCTAGGGGGCATAACTATTCACATAGGTCCTTTAGGTGCGTTTGTCTCTTGGGACATTTCACAATAGATGTTTTTCAACACCACCCCAAACAGTGTTTTTCAACACTACCCCTACGTCGAGTGTTTCTTAACACTTATCAAATGTCTTACCCAATAGTCTAAGTATGATGCAATATTTCTCATTTGTAGATGCAATGATTAGAGTTTGACTCTATGACCAACACACACGCACTTAAATGATCAACTCGTTGAGATATGTTGACTTTATTTTTCTTTGTGTGTTGTCTATGAGAATTTCTTTGATGAGTGGTCTCCCCTAAGAAGTTTTCAATGATGCATAGCTAGAAGACTGAGGGTATGAGAACATTTTTTCTTTCTTTATCTTCTTGTGGGTATATTTCATTGATCCTAACTATCATGAGCATTTATGCTGGTCTTACTTGACACTAGGGATTGACAAGGTATTATCCTTGACTTTTTGCGAGTGCATGCTTCTAGTTATCCTGACTTTCATGTGTCTTGATACAAGCATAATCTCACCATATCAAACTTAGGTGATCTCACAGCATTATTCATCTTGACCTACATGTCTTTGATGCCTAGGTGAGATTCCCACATATCTATCTAATAAAGATCATATTCATATTCACAAAGTCATACTAGTGTGCATTGTATGATCTTATGATGCTACCGATAATGCTCGATGATGATAATTAGATGTCTATAAGCATTGTGACCTTGCAAGTAAACCACTTTCATAGTAGCTTGCATTCTTAGGTTCATCATAGTTTAGTTTTGCATCTTGCATATGGAGAGAGTTTTCCTTTTCATCTTATGTGGACCTATCGGTCAACTGCGCTCACCTTTCCTCTTTCCACTCATGTCTTTCACTCTTTGTCTTTCATCTCACAACCTATTCCTATCATCACAAGGGGTTAATCATATCATCATATATTTATCAAAACTGTCATTTTCAAGAAACATGAGTCTACATCATACACATGAGAATCAAACAATGCGAAAGAACATACATGCGCATATACATGAACATTTTGAGCAAAATGACAAGACAATACTGATACATCCATCACAAGTGAGATGTAAACACATGATATATCAAACATCCAATAATCTCATATATAAATCAATGCCATGATACAATATGAGATCCCAAAATCTGGATCAAAAGTCTCATGATATGTCCAAAACATCTAAACCTAAGCCTAACCCTAAGACTCGTTGCCACTATCCCAAGGACCAGGTGGTGGAGTGGGTGGTGCCACATCTGGTACCACATCTGATCTACCCACCACTACTAAGTAGGAAGGAGCCCTCTGACCCACTAGTACTACCTGTATGTAGAGACCATAATAATATGCAGCTCGCGTTGCCTCTCTCTATCTCTCTGCAAGGGAAACCTGTAAGGCTCTCTCTCACCGCTCTGTCTCTACCTGCTGATCAGTGAGCTGCTACTCTCTAACTGCTATAGTGATCCTAAGCTACTATATCTCTACCTCTAGAGCCTATATCCGAGCTCTCAAATCCTCTCCTCCTGCAGGTGGGTCCTACCTGGCCTCTACCTGTTGGCGAGCTGGTCTCATCTCATCCTCTGGAATGGCTGATCTCCGTCCCCATGACTATTTTTGGCCACATAATCTAGATCCCTCCCCTCTCTCCATCCCTCTCCCTCTCCCTCTCCCTCCATCCCCTCTATCACCCCTATCATCTCCCTCATCCCCCTATGCCGCTGGTGGCTGTGCATCTAGGACTGTAAATCTAGGAAATGGAGTCCTATGCCTCTCTGCCCTGTACGCTGCGTCTACACCCACATCTGCCATGTCTGGTAGGTACTCCCATGGCTCCTGGCATATAGCAATTGTATCCTATACTATCTACTGGTAGTCCAGCATTGGCAACCAACCCTATCCATCCTCATCTCAAAATTATGCATGTGTCGTGGTCTCTGTGGACACCCTCTGCTGGCATCTGAACTGCCTCCAGACTCGTGTAATCACAAATCTCTCCACAATGTTTGGGTGATGACCTACTAGTGGTCGACTACACAGCATGTAATCTAGCTCTTTCTTGTCACTCCACTACTTGCATGACCTATATGGTCTCCATGTGAAAGAGGTAAGATCATCCAGTACCCTGCGATAGTAAGAAACATCCCCGCTATGTGTATGTGGGATGAACCCTACATATCTGTATATATAGGGATACCTACGCTCCCTAGGCTATACTCATGGATGCACTACTGCAATATGCTCCCATGCCCATAGCTGAGTGAGCATAGCCCTACACACCCAAGTCCTACCATCTCTATAGACGATCTCGTGTAGATCATAGTACATATCAGCTAAGATAGCCGAGCCCCAGACCATCTATCACAGCTGTGCAATTAGGTCTGCTAGTAATCTCCCCCATCCCAAGGGGAAGCCCTTCTGAATCCTGTCAGGGATAAGGGCCTGTCCAATAAATGATGCCACAATGCATGGCACCGGGAAGTCTCTGCTAAAGTCCTCCATCAACCTATCCCAGCTGACGTGTTGATCTAGGATTGTGACATCCTGGAACATCCCCTGGATAATCTGTCGACCTGACGTCACATCCTGATCATAATATACCTGTGCCACCAAACAATCATGTCAGTTTCTATCATATGGAAACTTTACAACTATGCTTATCTATAAACATGATTATACTTACAGGCTCTCCATGGCACGGAACCTGTAGAATCCAATAGACATCCTCTAATGTGATAGATGCCTCTCCCGTCGGTAGATGAAAAGTGTTGTGCTCACTATGTCATCTCTTAGTAAGAGTAGTCAATAATCCATGATCAGCTCGGATATGAGGAAACTGCAGTAGATAGTGGAATCCCATGGTTCTAATATCAGCCTTGCCTGGATCATCTAGATCCTAAACAAACTGCAATCTAGTCACCTAGGGTGCTTTGATCCGAAGTGCAGGGAAGACCTCCTATATGTCATGAAACCATACCAGATGTCAGAACATATCATGAAGGATGTATCAGTACAAAACATCTTAAAATCAAACACTGTCAAGACTCATGTCATTTTGGCTTGAAAATATTAAAACATGTCAAAATTTTATCCTAGGCGACACTATTTTTTGACTAAGTGTCGCGCAACACTTTCTCTTAAGTAGTGCAACACTCTTTGTTCAGGTGACACTTTGCATAGTGTTGTGCAACATTTCACCCTATGTCATGCGACAATGGTTTCCATGTTCGCGCGACACTATTTTTACCCACGAAGTGTCGCATGACATTTTCCTTCAAAGGGTGCGACACATGTAAAGTGTCGCGTGACTTGTCACCCTAGTCTAAAAATTTGACATGTTTAAATGGATTAAATGCAATAAATGGCTCAAATAATGGCTAGTTTTCAGATACATACCGGGGCACCATAATGTGGAGGCCGGTTGTGCAACTGAGCGCACTCAAATCGGTGTCTGTAGATGGGAACTCTTGCTGGTTGAGCTATCGCTATCTCTCAGAGCTCTAGAATCTCAAATAGTGAAAAGACATGATTTTGAAAATGACACATTTTCACCCCTTATATAGTATTTTGACTTTTTGACCAATTTTCAAAACACCTAAGAATTGCACAAAAATTGCACCCCTAGCTAATTTCAACATCCTAGATCCATTTTCGGACTCATAATCAAAATCTGAGGTCATCTTGATACTCAAAATTTCATTTCAAATCTTCTCCCTCTTCTGTGCAGTTGACTGACCTTTTGAGGCATAATTCTTTGATCTTTGATGGAATTTCTTCTTTTCCATGTCTCTCAAATTTTCTAGTCTTTCATTCACTCTATTTCTAGTCTTCTATTTATATTCTTCTACTTCCTCATTGGGGCATGTTTCATTGCCTAATGGTTAACCTATTGACCCTTACCTTCGATTGTGATTTTATTATGATTTGATCAACCTTATCGATTTGTTGTCTCTCTTCTACCTGATCTCTCTTCTACCTGATTTTGATTTCGATTCTGAGGGGGCAGTATCTATGGGATTCTCATCCCTGATTCTCTTAATTCAGACATGTTTTGTGAGCTTTTGCTCAAATTTGATATTCTTATCTCTTACTGTGAATGTGATCCCGAATCGACCTCATGTTCAAAGGCCTTTGTTTATGCTTTGTCTGGATGTGATCCCGAATCGACCTCATAGCTGAGTTGTTTGTGATCCCAAATCAATCTCACATTGCAACTTCATTCTTTGACTACATGTGTTCCCAGATCGATCACACATTAGTCAAAGAGGGGCAAATGTATGCACCCTAAAATGGTCGCCTAGACCTTGGGCCCCATTTTTGTAATTTATCAAATCCCTGAATCAAGATTTTCAAAAATTAACATTTTATCAATTATATCAATTTCTTTGATCAAATCCTATTTCATCATTTTTGATTATTCCTTGGGCTAACCATTTTATCCTAAAGTCTTTATTTATTTAAAAGGAATATTTCCTCCCCTTTTCTTTAAATAAAAACCCCCCACTTTTCTTCGTATCCTATGTTGCACAAATAAAGCATTATTCTTATTTTATAAAAAGAGAAAAAGTAATTTTTGTCTCATATGGACACTAAAGTCAACTCCTATTTTCCTATTGGAGGATATTTGTGCACAAGGATCAAGCTTCCATTTTTCTCCACCATTGATTATGTTTTTAGCCTCTTAATCTCAATGGTCCATTTCACCTCATTTCTTAGAAAAGGAGAGCTCTCTCCTTCATTTGCATATCCATCTCTTTCATGCTATTGTTATGCTGCAGGTTTTCTAGGTCATTTGGAGCTCTTTGAAGACATTGTTGTGGCATTATATTTTAGTTTCATATTTGTTTCTTTAGTTTCATAATCATGGCATATTAGCTTAGTTTCCTTTTATGCAATAGATTAGCTTCACATAGCTTAATTAGGGGAATTGTAATCCATTGCTAGTTCCTTTCATAGTTGCATTGTACTTTCATTTTGATAGATTAATCTTTCATTCTCATAAATTAGTTTGCATTTCATTGCATCCATATTGATTTCATTGGAGATATTGGCATTGTTTCCCTTGCCTTCATTGTGACTCTCTCATTGTGCGGTTGACTAGCAAGGTCATTAGCTTCATAGCTCTAGCTGAGAGCAACTCTACATCTTGCAACTCCATACATAGAGAGCTATGGATCAATTTTTGAGGCCTCATTCTTGAGTGTTCTTGATTGTAAGGATCCATAGAAGTGCACTACTTTTGTGTGTACACCAACTTCACTGCGATGTCCATGAGTAGGTACTTGAGCAAACAAAAATTCATGTAACAAGAACACATACATATTTTAGTTCATGACATAAAAGAGTATAAAATATAAACCTTTATTGAACTTTTTTTATAACTAAAGATTCATTACTTCTTACTTCATAACAATGTGCTTGCGACATCAATTCATCTTTCCTCTTCACCATCTCCTTAGTTGGATTTGGATCATCCAAAATGTCAATAATTTATGCACTGAATTTTTTCAATTTTTTCTTCACCATATTTATAGGGTTAGGGATATCTAGAATATCCTCATCTGTATCTAAAGCTATTACCTCTATTGTTGCAGGTGCTTTTCTCCTATCCTTAACATCAATTTGTGACAGGAATATCAGTAAAACTATCAAAATAACTCCAAAACCCTAAATAAAAGATCATAATAATATAACATTTTTCAACTATCTAATTTGTACAATTACAATAAGGTTTACCTTTGCTAAAGAATGGGTGGGAGGAGCATCCCCGCAACCTCTATCATGTGGGTGATCCATGTCATCCCGTGACAAAGATTAAATATAAAACTTTAGTGAACTAAAAGCAATTAACTTAGCAAAAAAAACTTATTAATAAAATGTTATATTGGAGTAATAAACATGAGGTTAGTTTAAATGGTATATAGTACTTACCACCCCAATGATAGTAACTTTATTTGTATCTATGTGATTCAAATAATAATCTATTAGCAGTTCTCCCCTTGCACTTATTGATTTTATCACACATACAAAAATATGATTCCCCTCACGTGCTTCAAATATGCAATTGGGTTGCTTATTAGTTGACCCAGGTCACGTACTATTTATAAATCCCACAATATTCCCTATTGCTTTTGGTCTCCCATCAATGTACATAGAAAATATTTTACTTTGATCATTTTCTTTCCATTGTATATAATTTGTTGATAGTGCATACCTACACATACCTTTTTTATATCAAACAATTCACATCCAATCATTGTAATTGTAACAAGGTCTGACATACTCCATCAATTCAACAACTTTGATGTAACATATCTTTATGCCATCCATGGAAAATAGGCCAAAACCATGTAATGAGGATTGAGCTATGTGATATATCCTCTCGTTAACACAAAAATTAGTGTTAATTGGAGGTATCTCCTTGGGTGCCCATTCTTTCTCAAGATGTGTGTACCAAAAGGGCACCTTGATGTCGCATTTGGTCTCATCATCATAAGAACATGACCCCCCTTGAGCAAGGAAAAATTGCATGTGTTTATTGAATTTTTTTCTAATCTTTTGACCTCTAGTTGATCTCCCTATTTTAGTCATACTACATGTCAAACTTTTATCTACCATTCCTGCATTTCCCTCATTTGAGGAAGATAAATATGACAAGTACCTATTTGGTAGTTCTTGGAGTCCATCAAATGAGATATATAACTAGTAAGGAGTGATATATTTTGATAAATGAGGGTAATGTTGATGAAGTCGTCCATAAAATTCATGTTGAGGGTAGTATTGTTAAATCATGAGCAAGTTAATACCTTATTATTAAACCACTCAATGAAGATGGTGTAAAGAGAAAGTAAGAAATTAATAAACTATTTCTATAGGGAGTATTGACTTATACCTTCTGATCCATGTCACTATGCAGGATCCTCATCAAAGGGGTTAAATTTCCTATACATGTGAATCATTTATCTTAAGTTCACTAAAAATTACATGATATGTATGCTACAAATTACATAGAAGACAACATGAACAATATGCAATATTGTAAACATGAACAAATTACCTTTACCTTATATATGAATTGCAAGATCATCAACAGAAGGGGTGACGATGTGTGTAGTCAATTGTCTATTTCCAGAAAGGGTGGCAATCACATAAAATATATACATGCAATCAGCAATAATTAATTGAGCATCATAAGCAATACATTGGTAATCATAAATTGCATATTTTGTAATCATTAGAATTGAACACAATAAATTAATTATACCATGCCATTAGAGTTGAATACATCAATAAATCAATATTAAATATATATAAATAATTAAATCACATACCTTGTACATTTCAATCATCTCATTGATCATCTTCTTCATACATCATCATCATTATCATCATCATCACCATTATCATTATCATCGTCATCATCATCACCACCACCACCATCATCTTCTTCTTCTTCATCATCTTCTTTGTCTTCTTCATCTTTAGTGTCTTCTTCTTCCATCACATTATACTTTATTGGCCTTCCTCTTGGATCATGTCTAACAACAAATTACCAAATTAGTTTATGTGGAACCTCTAAGTAAAACACTTGCTCACATTAGCTTGAAAGAACATACGGCTCATCTCCAACTGGCTCAAATAACCTTGTATTAATCATTGTAAATCTAGTATCATGTTGAATAATAGTTCTATCAAGATCATTTTGATTTGATCATAGCCTGTACCATTTGACGATGAATAGAACTAATTTGAAGGAGGTAAATTTTTACTCAAGTATATCATCCAAGATGCCATACTATCGATTTTGAGATTGTTGAGGATGTACATGTCATTTCTAAATGAAATATTAGTGACCTCGAAGACTATAGTTATCCCAGGATCATAATTTTTCTTCATGTCATCCAACTTTTTTATGTGAAATTTGTGGCCATGATAGTACATAGCTATGTGGTGCTTGACCTACAATTTTTCAAGCGTGTGAAAATTATTTGCATCGTAAGTTGATATGAAACATATGGGTCGTGATCATTAATAAATTTTTATGTACCTGCCTACATTTTAAACCATATGCTAGATCAATTACCATTGGCGTAAAATTAGAATCTCCATTATGATGAGCTTCTCTAACCAATGAAGTAACACCTTCCCATGTTAATGAGAAAATATTTTATTGACATTTTTCAATCCATACCATCATCCAATCAAGATTTTTCGCAATATACAAATGTATTGCATCCCACTCTTGACCAACTGTATAAAAAAAATAGACCAATTACAAATAAATTATATTGAAGATTTATAAGAATTAATTAACTACAATAACATCTTATAATTACCTCTCACTTTCATCAATCTACCTTTCCCTATCAAGTAATCCCCTTCAAATTTGTTAATGGAATTGAGATCCCAAATACGATCTACATGGATCTTTGTTGCAAACTTAGGAAGATATTCACTAATGTACAATGGTCTGGTATACCATATATCCCTCCACCATAGAATCCTTGAGATGTTCTCTTTGTCAAACCAAACCCTTCAAAAATTTCAAGTGCCTCTCAACCATCCACATTGACCTACTTTTTATAGGTCCACATAATTCAATCTCCTCAACTTGATGTATGAGGTAGTGTTCTTGCACATTGAAAAAAGTTGAAGGTATACACTTTTTCATTTCACACATAAGATGAGGAATTTTTCTCTTCCAATATTTTATATCTTCTTTATTGATTTCTTTCAATGACAACCACCTCATATATTTTCCAAGATCATATATAACTTGTTTGACACTGTTGTTGAAGTAGTGTGGGATAGATAGAGGTAGAACATATTGCAATAATTGTAAAATGATATTTTCAATATTTTATAAAATAATACAATGAAAACTACATGCAATATAAAAATATATGGTGAATACAAAATAACATGAATTACCTTAATAAATATATGTCAATCGTGTGTTTTCATCCCTGGCCCAAATTCACTTTTCTTTGATATGATATTGTTTATGTTCGTAGAAAATTCTATGGGAAATCATATTTTTTGTATGACTTATTTTATAGCATTTCTCTATTTCTCTTACAATAACCAAGAAAGGGAACTTATATCAATCCGGTCTCCATTGTTATTTGTTTGAATGACATTTTTCAATGCATGGTTGGATTCTTCAATGTCACTACAAATTTTGACAATTTTATCTTTGTCACATCTTTCATCCAATATTTTCCATAATATCTCTGTTACATTATTTCCAATATGCATAGCATAAAAAAAAATCACTTTTTAGTCCTTTTGGAAGTTGGTCATTAATGCCTTGACAACCTTCACAAGCATTAATTACATTATCAGTAAATAAAACACAATATCAAAATATAAGTTTCAAACAAAAATCATCAGATGGAATGACATTACCTCGATAATTTATTCTATTGTATTCTAACTTCCATAGGTGAGGTCTCATTCTTTGTGGCTTTGATGTAGTATCTTCTTTCTCATTGAAAAGATGTTTTTCAGTAATTCAGTACTTATGGTTTCTGTGGAAAAAGTGTCTATAGTCATCGAACACCTGTTTTCCTAAACTTTTTGAATGATGATTTCATCTTTGGACCACAAACTGGACATGCAAATTTTTCCTTTGTCTGAAGACCTACAAGATCATGTATAATTGGATTAAATATGGTAATTTTGTGTTAGCACTATAACATACCAAAAAGAGGTAATAACAAGTGAACATACCACATAAATGTGTTAGTCCAAGGGCATCATGTATTGTCCATACAAGCATTTCATAGAATTGAAATTGTCTTTCTCCTATTGGTCTAGAGATGTCATACATAGTAACCCCATTCCATAACACCATCAACTCGTCGATAAGGGGCTCAATATATACATTCATATCTTTAACATGGTACTTACCTAGTTGAATGAACAAAAATATTACATAATTATTATGACCATTTTGATCAATTATTATTACCATTTTGATCAATTATTTATAATAAATTAATTTAGATGACTATTAAATGAAAAAATACTCAAAAAAATCATTGCCAACATTATGTGCTCCCTCTTTATGAACATCCAAGGAGGAATGTTATTTTTTATAACAAAATAGGCCACACTGAGTAAATACATCTTGTCTCTCCAAACAGATTGACACCCTTCGCTACCAATGAAAGCCTAAGATTACAAGGTTCTTCTTTAAAGTGTGACCAAGTTTCCTCTATTTCCTTAAATGTCAAACCATCTGCGGGCATTCACATAATTTTATCTCAAATTCTATTGCATGCATGGTAATCCATAAATTGTGCCAAGATAGTGCACCTGAACAATCATTGCGGACATGGATAATAGGAATATACCAAAGAACCTTGCGAGGTACCTTTTTTGATATTTAATCTGATTGATATCTACTAATATGACAATTAGGGCATTTTGTTGCAAATTCATGTTGTTTATGATATGTAATATGATCGTTTGGACATGCATGTATTATTTGATACTCCATTCCAATATCTTTCATAATGGAAGATAATTCTTGGTGCAAGCGAGGTAGAATGTTTGATGATGGTAACAAACACTCACCTATCAACCTATGACCAAAAATATAATTTATTAATATAAAGAATATTAATTGGTACATGATTCACCCTTTGTTAACTATAAGGAAATTATGACTAAAGAGATGAAAAAAGATGACATATATGACATACCTTAACATATGTGTGATTGCAACGTTGGATAAACCATTCATAACCTTCAAGTTTTCCAAAAACAATATAGCGGCAAGAAGAGTTGTTTGGGATCCTTCGTATAGAGGCTTGTATGCCTTCTCAAGTATAGGTATATCAAGATCATCTTCATCATCATCATCAGTTGCGTTAGTACCATCATCTTGATCATCATGATCTTCTTCCATGGGATCATTACCTTCTACTTCGATATTCACACCTCCATGTTCCCTCATTTGGAAATCCACATTCTTTGAATTGTCATGGTCCATAACATGAAACCCAAGGTGGTTGACCTATATCAAAATGATGACCTTAAATTAACCATGACCATGATGTCATCATCAATTCATTTCTTATGTATATAAATTGTTAAAATAATATATTGAAATACATACCAATGGACATTTCAATGTGACCATGATGCCTACAATGTTCCTTAGTTGTTTTGATTAGATATCTTTGAGTCTTTAAGACCTTGAAAATTTTGCAGGGACAATAACACTTTCCATCACCTTTTCTTTTATAGTTAGACCAAAATCTAGCAATTGTCTTCTTATTTTGTTTTGGGTTGATATTATCAGACATGGTCTTTCTTGAATGGAATGACTCGTTACTTATACATTGACTAGAATGTTGGTGGAAGAAGGATGATTTGTTTGCAACCTACAGATACAGACACTGAACAACCATTTTATCAACTCTAATTTTCTCAACACAAAGGGACATTTATCATAGCCATAGAAACTTGATTATTTTTAAATGGAATACACCAAGGAGTACCATCAGAAATATTAACCATTTACAATCATGAACAGTAAACCTAAATCAAATAGCTCATTGTTTTATCGGCATGTTTAGTCTCTGTGTATATGAAAAATGAATGAAATATCAAACTGAAATAAAATAGTGAACAAAATAGTATTCCACATAGAGTGAATGAAATATACCATCAAAATAAGGTCAACACCACAATTGGCACAAACTCAGACATGGGAAAAGTCAAATTCAAGTCCTAATTTATCAAGAGAAACAAACAATGTGGAACCCCACAATCGAAAACATGAAACCAAATAAAAAATACTGCAAAACTTGATTGGGACAATGGAATTTACAAATTAAGGAAAGGTGAGAGGATCAGTCAAGTAATCAAAAAAAGAAACACGCTTTATCAACAATGTTCAAAATCCTATCACCGAGCACAAACATAGGAAATCAAAAAGGTACCAAAGACAAGAAATAAGAAAATCAAGTTCTATAAATGGACGGTTCTGATGATTTTCTATTTCAACAATTGAGCATTCATTATTTGGTACTTCTTGGTGTATTCCATTAAAGTATGTCAGGAACAAAGTATTCCATTTAGATATGTTCAAAAAATTTCCAGTAATGATTTGGGGAATGCAATCATGTAAAACACAAACTAAATTATTATTGTTATGAGAAGAGGTCAAAATAAAATTCAAAGTATTATTATGAAATACCTTCTCTAATCACACAATCAATGAATAAAAATTCAAATGCCAACTTCTTTAACAATTGAAATGTCTCAAGTAGACAAGATTATTAATGGAACTTCTTTGATAACATATAGATACAAATAGGAGATTGCAGTTGATTAGCCTTCACCTATGCACATAAGAGTTGACTAGAGAAGGTATATGCATAGGTGAAAAACATGTAGATTTGACCAAGCATTACTGGGAGCTAGACACCGCAACAAATGGATTTGTGATGATTTTTACAATAGTACATGTGTTGCAGGGTAAGCTCTTAGTATTGCTTAGGCAAATCTAAATGTTCATCACCTGTGCATATAAGAGTTGATTAGATAAGGTATATGCACAGCTGACAAACATGTAGATTAGACCAAGCAATACTAGGAGCTAGACCTGGAAACAAATGGAATTGTGATGATTTTCACATTAGTACATGTGTTGCAAGGTAAGCTCCCATTAGTGCTTAGCCAAATCTTCATGTTCCTCACCTATGCATATAAGAGTTGATCAGAGAAGGTATATGCACAAGTGAAAAACATTCAGATTCAACCAAGAAATATTGGGAGCTAGACCCATCAACAAATGGACTTGTGATGATTTTCACAATAGTACATGTGTTGTAGGGTAAGCTCCCAGTAGTGCTTAGGAAAATCTGCATGTTCATCACCTGTGCATATAAGATTTGATCAGAGCAAGTATATGCACATGTGAAAAACATGCTAATTTGACCAAGCATTACTAGGAAAGTTAGACCCTATAAAAAATGGAGTTGTGATGATTTTCAAAATAGTACATTTATTTTAGTGTAAGCTCCTAGTAGTGCTTAGGAAAATCTACATGTTCATCACCTATGCATATACCTTCTTTGGTGGGAGAAGTCTAATGTTGTATAGTATGTCATTATCATTTGATATGGTATCATGGGTAGTATTATGAAATAAGTTTGTGTTTTGGGGTGTTTAAGGTCTTGAAAATGTCATAGTCAATGTAAGAAGGCTCTTTGGGTGATAACTTGTTGTAATGTCCCCAAGTAAATTCAACTATTTTAAGCATAAAAGGACCTATGTTTAATATACTTGAATTGAATTATGTTAATTTAATTCATGCAATAATAAATGATAACAACTGCATATGAATTAATTAAAAAAATGATAATTAATATATGAATTGAGAAGTCCTTGCTATCCTTGTTATTACTTCAGTCTAGGAGAGTATTGAATATTTAAATGGTTGCTTTGACACCAAACTCAATAGTTTCCCTCAAGGTTTTACAAATCCAAGCCCTTAAGCCTTTCTTGGACTTGTCTGGAAGGTGCTTGGGGTCATTGATCCCTACCTATCTTGGAAATGATTTGTTGGTTGGATTTACATAGCCCTTTTCCCTGAATACATCTCTGCTCTTATTCTTAGACTTAATAATAAAAAGTCCCGAGCATATATATAATTGATTATAATTTTGATATTATCCTTATTAATCAATATATACATGATATGTATTAGACCCTTTAAGGGTTCTGTTATTACTTAGAATTACAGATGATCAAAACTTAATCAAAAAACTCTGATTTATAACTCTAGCAGTCCCAATAGATGCATCAAAAATAATCAATACTAAGGTATTAAGGGTTTTCAATCCTTCTTCTCTTTGAGCTTAAAGCTTCAGGTGGGTATTACCTTTCTAGATTGGATTCTTCAAATATCACAACTATGATCTATATAAATGATATAGATCTAATCATATAACTCATATAGTTTAAAGTAAATCATTTTAATTTGATTGATGGTGAAAACAACTATAAAAAAAGAATAGAACAGTGCCTAATCCTAGGGCATCAAAGTAAATGAATGAACATCTATAGAAAATCTCTCAAATCAAACACACCCAAACCAAAGATAATATTCCTTGTAAATTACCCTTTATGCATAAATTATATCATTCTAATTCATGTATGAACACAGAAATCTTAGAGACCTCACTCAAGATTTATCCCTCCCTTGAAAGGAACTCAAATTTCAACCCCACTATCTACCTTGTAGAAACATATGTTTAAATTGCCTTGCAAATTTAAACACATAGAGAAATTAAAGCCATGCATGAAGACAATAAGAAATATACATGTAAATTTACTATATTTTATTGATAAACCTCCAATATCAGTACATTGAAAGAAAATGGATTCCTGAGAATCGAATACTAAATCTATAAACTCCTATGACAATACGTATTTCACCACCTTTTGGTGTGAGATAGAAACAACTATATATATAGAGATCACCTTGGGATCCTTGAGAAAAGGATACAACAAGCTACGTGTGGCTCTAATAGTGACTTGCACTAGAATACAAAAGTTTTAAAGCATACATTAGAAAAGTGAAAAATGGTGCCAATTCTTGTTTCTTCTGAGGTGTTTGAACTCCCACTTTGAGCTGCACCTTTGTCTACAGGTATTTAGATGCAACTGCTAAAGTTTGTTGTGTGAACAATGACCACCTAACTGGATAACTTACATCATCCTATGTATGATCAGTTTCTCTTCCTGTGCTCGTAGATCAGGTGCACTGCTAGAACTCATTCATCATCCAAGTCATCCAAGTCATCTGTAGCAGGCCTAATCACCTTAGGCTTTTTCATGTTGTCCCATGTAGTGACCTGGTCCACTTTTGGCCATGGGAATTGTTGGATGCTCTAAAATTGCTTCTTTTGTCTTTCCCATCTTGCATCAGCAATTCGTTTTACATCTATGATGAACTTGTTGATCTCCACTTCTGCTCTGATATTTTCATCCAAAACTGTGTTGAAATGATCCATATCAACATCATTCTTATCTTTAAGAAAAACCTCTTTCTTAGACATCAAGAGGTCAAAATCTAACCTCCATGTATCCAAATCCTTTATCTCTCCCTCCTCTATTTTGATTTTGGGAATGAACCTATTGAAGTCAGGTCCAAACATTGCCATCTTTGTTTCTACCTGATTTTCTTTTCCCTTGAAGAAGGATAAAATAACACCAATCTTGGCAATCTCAGCTCACACTTCTAACACTATCTCTGGGATGCCATTTCTTAAAGACTGTACTGATGGTAGTCTCTCAAACAATGACTCCTTTGTGGACCAAGTTGTATGATATGTATTCAAAAGAGAAAAAAAAGTATTCACTTCAATTTGTAAACCAGGCAATTTATTATATGCAGTATAAACTGCCTCTACCTTATCTTTCAAAACTTTTATTCTATGCTACAAGATTATAAAAAGGGACTGCACTATACCCTTAGTATTTTCCTTGTTTATTCTTTCTTCTATAGTAGTAGCTTCTTCTTCACTTATACCTTGAGCTGTTGGTAATGCAGGTTGCTCTAGTGGTGTTGGGGCAATTGTAGGTATGTTGAGAATTTGCAAATGCAAGTCCTCTACACACTTTTCTAATTCTTTCTCTTTCATTATCAAAATCTCTTTGTCCTTGACCAGTGCACTATAATCATTAAACAGTGTTTGATTCCTCTCTAACAATTTTTTGGTATTATCCTCATTCAGTTTGGCAAAATGGGTCAATACCTATGAAATCTCAAGAACTCCAGTGTTGTGGATTGACCAAATCATCTTGTCACCATCCATCTTTTCTTGGATGTTCAATAGGGAAAGCTTATGATCTCTTGGATATAGGCTCCACATAGCTAATGCCTTATTTTTAGGGCTATATCAAAACCCTATTATCAAGTCCCCCACCTAGGTTTCTAAAGTCAAATTTATATTCTCTTATTTCCTGATTTGGTTAATAATAAAAGTTGAAGCCAAATCCTACCCAGGTATAAGTAGTATGTTGCTGGCCTTCACTAACTACCTACCTTCTTCTAGGGTAATTATCTCTAACTCTGGATCATAATCCTTCAGAATTTGTAAGGCCTCATCTGGTATCTAGCCATCTTCTTTGATTTATATAGTAGAGGCCACCTATTGTTGCTTGCACCACAAAAGGAATTCCTTGAATTCATTTGACTTAATGAAATTTTCATCCTTCAAGAAAGCATCCTACTCCAACATCCTCTCATCTTATCCTAGAATCAAAGGTACCTCAACTACTTTTGTTAGTACTTTTTGCTTTCTTTTTTCCCCTCTAATCCTCTGCCTAAGCTGATGATCATGGTCTCTATCCCTTGGAAAAAGAGCCTTTACTCTATCTCCCTTCTTTTCTTTGGTCCTAGCTCTTGAAGACTCTCCTACTTGCAGCTTTTGTTTCTTCTGAGGAGGCTCATTGGTGTCTTGAGAGCTAGGAAGCTCTGTCAAGTCTATTATCACATTCTCTTCTCCTTATTGGGCAACAAGAGATCATTGTTCCATAGCAGGAGGGCTATAAATTGGATAACCTCCATCACTACCCTCATAATCAAATTATGAGTGCTTCTCCTTTTCTTGATTCTTATCATCAATTTGGTCTTTAATAGAATTGACCAATGTTTGGTAATTATCCATCATCATATCTAATCTTTGCAAATAAGGCACAGTGGGATAGAAGCCTCCAAAGGAAATCCCTAGTACTTTCAATTTCTTCTCATACCTCATCAATTCATTGAATTGATATGTTCTCTTCTCTACCACATCATCTTCAACAATGTTCCTAATCAAATCCTCTTAGGGATACTCCTCATGTCTTTTGTTGATAGGGATGGTAGGAGTCTAGTATTTTCTGACCATTACAATAAAACTCTATGTATCAACATACTTGGGTGATGCATCATTCATTCTGAACTAGCCCAGCCAATCATTTAATTTGGAAAATGCACTCTTTCCAATTATGAAGTTGCATACACAAAAATATCTACGAGTAAATGTACCCTTTCTGAGGGAGGCTAGATGCTCCTTATTAGTTAGTATCAATTGCCAAATAATTTCTACGAAAGCCACCCTTGGTGGAACCAAAAATGGTAGTATATGAGGTGGTTGGGGGCATCCATACACTCTTATCATAGTGTAGTGCCTTTCATAAAAAAAGTCTCCCCAGATGTACCCTTTAGGCCATTTGTCAACAAATTGGCAGGGTCTTAGTAATTGAAGAGCCTTCACTGGCAGTCTGCAAAGATCTAACCCTAGTTCTAGCATGATGGGTCTCACCACCCAATTTTGAAAAGCACAGAAGTTGCAATTTGGGAAAGTAGGGCTCCAAGCCCCTATCCAAAACTATACTAGATTAGGCCAACCCTTCCACATCATCTAAGGATGCAACTATTCTATATTCATGATACTATAATTGTAGAACAAAATGAGGTGCATTAACAAAGAGTAATGCAAAAACTTGGGGGAATCCTCACTGTTTCTTATTGCCTCAAATCCCCTATGCATTTTATCAATAACATACCCAATGTAATCATATCCTTTGCTATTATGCATAGTTTTTGAGTCCAATACCATTATCAAAAGGTCAAAAGTGATCCTCTCTGGCCCACCATCTCCTTCAAGCACTCTACACAAACCATATGCAATATACTTTAGATGAAGGCTAAATCCTTATAGAAGTAAGGGGTTTACCCAGCCACTCACACAATGTAATTCTTGTTGCCTTTGTTACAATGACTTTTAATCTCCTTGTTTACAAGGACAGATTCCCAAGTATATCTATTTGCCAGAGCTAGTAGATTAATTTTTGTGGCCATGGGGATATTGATACCAAAGGCCCTCATGAAAGAGCTCCTATCCAAAGTGACTAGGGCCGAGCCATCATGCTTTCTAATTGTCCTAGACAAGGGGTCATAATAGCTTACTAATGCAACTATTAGATCAACATCTAGAAAAACATCTGGGACTATTAATTTGGCTAATCTTGAGGTCTAAGGGTTTGACACAAGGACTGGACTCTTAGAATTATTATAGAAATATCTAAATAGATACATTCCAGAAACCTCAGGCATCTTGGCATCTCTTAAATAGCTCAAATTATCAATGAAGCTTTCGTCACTAACCTTTTTATTCTATGACGATCCTGGTAGCAAGGTAAGAAATTCATCTGAATAGCTCTCTTTTGCCTTCTCCTTAGAGCCCATGCTGGTGGAAGCCCCACTAGTCGATGGTTGAATCATTTCTAACTACAACTGTATATTCTTCTTCAAACTCTAAAGCTATAAATTCTTTGACTACGGAAAGCTCAAAAAACTCTTCATACTTTAGCTTTAACTCTCTAGAAAACTTAACAATTTAGAAATCATTGACAGTTAATTATTTATGCTATAGAATTGAATGCAACTTGCCCTTTTGAGATTTCAAATTTTGTAAATCCTGTCATTTCTATCATTACTTGGCATGCCTTGGACTTTAATTCACTAGTCGTAGAAGAAGACAGTGATAGGTAACAAGATTCAATTTCTGGCAATCTAGCAACTAGCAAGCCAACCATAATTGTTGAAAGATTTGGCATTTTTTATTTTATTTAGAGATCAAGCGACTAAGGGGAAATCTTTAATCGTTATATCATTAAACAATTTCCAGTGACCTGGTGACTATAGTAAGAAATCATAGTCGCTGAATGTTTTGACCTTTAATAATTCTATCTCGCGATTTGGTGACTGTAAAAAACTATATTTTCCATTCCAAGATCTGGCAACTGTAGTATTTCATAAGTCCTATTCTCTCATTTTCTCATTACGAGACTTAGCATCTATAAAGCAAGCCTCATGATCACTAGAACTTGTTGACTTTTCAAACATCTTAAGGAGATTGACCAACTTCATCCATCTGGAGAGCTAGCGATTGTATGTGACTAAATGTGACCTCTAAATCAGGCACAACACAACATGGTCATTATTCACTTGATAGAATTCAAGAGAGAGTATGAAGAACTCAATCCAAATTCCATGGTGAGGTGACCTGTTGCCTCCTATGTGAATGGGGTGTTTGAATACTCTCAGAATGAGAGCCAACAGCCGGGAGACCAATTCAACAATGGAGGATTTCCAAGAAGCAATAAAGATGAGCAAGATGAAATTAATCTAAGATGAAGTGAAATTTAATCTAAGAATGAGGATGCAATTAATCTAAGAGCTTGAAAATAAAGATGAGATGCAACTTAATCTAAGAACTTGAAACAAATATGATATTAAACTAAGAACAAATAAGAAAATTTAGCCTAAAATGTGATGCAAAGATTATACTAATAATGAGATATTAATCTAATAAATGCAATAAAAAACTTTGAAAACAATGAATCAAATGAGACTAAAAAATGCGTATAGTGTAGATGCTCTCAAAAATTGCTCTCCCTTGAATGAGAAAAAGAGGTTCATTAAATAGAGAAGCCTGGAGAGGAATGAAGAGTTTCTTGATTTGAAACTCCTAACTCTTCATTCCCCTTTGAGACAAAAAGGTATGAATTATTTAATTAAAAGAATGAAATTTGCCACATGTGGGGAGTGACCTTTTGAGTAACTTGAATTATTAAATTCAAATAAAGAGGTGTCCATTCAATTAACTAAATATTTATTAATTCCTTTTTAAGGGTAATTAGCCAAAGGGGTATATTTTAATTTAATTCAAAGTGCTTAGGACTTTAGAACTAAATTAAATTATCATAGAGGTAATTTAGCTAATTAAAGTCAAGGACTTTAGGAATTAATATTAATATTTGATTATTGCAATTTATGGTCTTTGAAATTGACATCAAGTCAAATTAAGTCAGGTAGGAGAGAGAAAATTACCTAGGGAACTAGGACTTTGGTGATGTAAAATTGAGATAATGCACCAAAATTGATGAAATTAAATAGGTGCCAATTTTGGGGTATTACATTTGCCCCTCTTTGAATTGATGTGCAAGTAGCGCATTGATTCAAAGAATAGTTTGAAGTGATAGATGAAAGCAGATCAAAGCATGAATTTTCCAAAGTCTAAGTTAGATTGCGAAGACAACGGTTCTTGAGAGAAATGAGAACCGGGATTAGATTGCCCCAATGCCCCAGAGTGAGATTTAGATGCAGATTAGGTCTGTCTCCAGAATTGGGGTTAGATTGCCCCAATATGAAGCTCAACCCTCTGAGACCCAGGTTAGATTGCCCAGATAACGGTCTAAAAGAGATTTTGAGAGTCATCTCCAGAATGAAGATTGACTCCTAGGAATCAGGGTTAGATTGCCCCAATACCTAATAGATTTCAAGAACCATCTCCAGAATGAAGAATGATCCTCGAGGATCTGAGTTAGATTGCTCAGATACCTAAGAGATAGATTTCCAGATGACAAGATGCGAGGCGTGAAGATGCCCCTAGCAATGAGGACTGATGATTCAAATCAGACTGATTCAAGAATAGATTTGACGAGATCCAAATGATGTAATCATCCTGCCCCCTCGGGAGCGAAATTGAAAGATGACATGTTAGAAGGATGATAAACAACAAGAGATTGCAAAGAAAAAGTAATTGGACTAGATTCACGAAGCTACAGAAGTGAATCGAAGCAAAGCAGAGGTCTTGTTGACCAAGTTTGACCATGGTTGACCAAATTTTGACTAGGGTTGACTTGATGAAAAGAAGAAAAGATTTGAGAAAATGATGCAAAGATGAGGATCTAGCAGGAAGATGACACCAGAAGGCTGACTGCACAAGCATCCGATCCAGAAGGAGTCCAATATTTAAAACACGATTTTGAGCCACTTAGAGATGTCAGATTTCAATTTTGATCCTGAAAAAGGATGCAGCCAAGATGAGACTAGGACAAAAGATGAGAACCTTTGATGAGAAGATCCAGAAGAAAGCAATCAAGAGAGCAACAAGAAAGCGCTCCAAATGCAAGCCTAGAATGAAAGATGCAAGTCTAAATGCAGGCCTAGGATGAACAAATGCAATCCTTCGGACTCGGCTGTTGGACTTATCATATTTATCATCATTGAGTTCATTTAAGCATGGGAAAATCACAAGATGCCATACAATTCTCTCCAACATGAGAATATGAATATGACATAAGTCTTAAATTTTTTGGAATGAGCTGTAAGCATTAAGCCACAAGAAGCCAGAATGACCTGAACACCTATTCCTTTTAATTTAGCAAGTTAACATAAGCATCAAAGCACATTTTCTAGCATGACCTGAATGTCTCTTGTGAACAAACACACCAAACATGCAAGAGATCTTTCTTTTTCCAAAGAGTGCTCGCAGTGACCCCTACGTTCACTTAACAAGACGAGCGTTAGCAATTCCAAATGTAGCAAAAGAAGTCACTCAAAACAAACAAGGAGAAGAACCAACCTCACCAAGGAATCCATATAAGGAGTTGAGGTACGCATGGCCATCCAATATGAGATGAAGGCTCTTCTAGATGGACACCCCTCTTATGTAGATTTCTTGGATCATTGGAACTAAACCAGCAAGCAGAAAACAAAGAAAAGATCATGCCCCCAGTCTTTGCATTTCTCAGTCAAGAAAGGCATCTTAGATTCACTCGAGGGGAAATGATAAAGCAAACAAACAAGCAAGAGAAAAGCTCAATACACTACACAGGAACACACAAAGAGTTTTAGTTTTAGTTTACGTTTGTGTTCAAGTGGATTGAAGTCAAATCGGAAGTGAACAACATTCGAAGTCTCAATAGGATAGCGACAACAAGCAGACATAGTGAAAAACCATTGGTGACCATCACGAGAGACAAAGTCTCAAGAAGATATCAAAGTGTGAACCAAGTATCAGTAGGCGAACGCAGTGAGAACCACTGGTGACCGATACAAGGAAGATTCTCAAAAGAGAGAATGAAACACGAATGAAACATCAGTAGGCAGACATAGTGAGGACCACTGGCGACTAATGTAAGAAGGAGATCCCAAAAAGAGAGGTCGAATGAGAGCTAGGTATCAGCAGGCAGGCACAGTGAGAACCACTGGCGATCGATAACGAGAGATCCTCAAGGAGAGATCTCAAAAGTAGCTAGGCATCAGTAGGCAGACACAGTGTGAAACACTAGTGACTGATGCACAAATGAATCTTCCAAAAGTGCTAGGACAATGCCCCCTAGACTAGGTAGGTTCCCCCAAGCATGAACTAGTTCCAATCTATGAAGAGTCGAGCAAAATCTCGAAGACACTGAAAGCAAAGGCATGAGCTAGCAAACTAAAGCAGGAAACAAAGGAAGCAAACTAAAGCTGGAAAGCAAACTAAAGCAAGAAACTAAGAGCCAAGCGATGCCGAGAGAAGATGTTACTTCAGGAAAACAAGAGGTGCATGTTTACTAGGTTTTCACCATCTTGGCAGAGATTCTATTTTTTCTACCATGACGCCTGTTTACTAAGTTTTCATCAATGGCACATTTTTTTCTTTTTCAATTTTTTTGTACTTTTCTCTTTTTTTTATTTTTTTGTATTTTTTTTAATATCTCATTTTTTTTGTATTTTTGAAATTTTCTATTTTTTTTGTATTATCAAGGTGCCTGTTTACCAAGTTTTCACTAGGATAATAGATACATCAAAGCACCTGTTTGCCAGGTTTTCACTAAGATGATCATTTTTTTCAGGACATTTTGCAATTTTTAGGATTTTTTGCAATATATCAATTTTTTTGGATTTTTTTAGGATCAATAAGTATGTACATGAGCACATAGAGAATGTCAGCTATAGAACTTCTTTAGATGAAGAGGGTTGATGGGCTCTTTGAGTTTCTCTCCTTTAGTGGTGATCTCTGGAAACACAGTCATTTGTAGTAGTAGCTAGCTGAGAAGTTGCAAAATCAGAACCAGATGTTGTAGGAGTAACAGGAGATCCAACCAATAGTGTCCAACCATCAAGAGATCCATAGTCAAGGAAAGATCACTTAAGTGAGACCCACAAACATCCTCGTGGACACATCTTAACTCTTTATCAAATTTCCCACGCTCTAAATGCTTAGGGAGAGTACGTTCTAGATTTCTCTTAGTCATGTCATTAGCAATGAGGAGATGCTAATATGGACTTTGGGACAAGGCAAGATGGAATGAAGAGGGTAAAGTATGAGAGGCAAGGGTGATGGAATGGAGGGAAGTATGAGAATTTTGGAAGCTCGAATGACAACTTTGATTTTTCCTTTCTTTGGAATCCACATAGCTTTTGAATTTTTTCTTCTTTACTTTGAGGTGCTTTTGATGACAATGCCTATAGACTAGATTTTGAGATGCATTTTTTATTTTATTTTCTGGCTTTTGATTGTCTTCTTCTTTTTGAGGACCTTTGCGGTCTTTTGAACACCTCTATTTCTTTCCTTTCTTCATAGTCACATGTCGATTAGATGGGACATGGTGACCTTGAGATATAAGTGGATTCTCATTATTTTTATTTTTATGTTGCACATCCAAGTTACTTCCAAAAGACTCAGGAATGATGGATGAAAGAGGCTTGTATGACTGGTTCAGGTGGAGAGGTGGAAATGGAAGTGGGCAGGCCACTTTTTTGGGAGATGAAGGGGGAAGAGAAGTTGATGGGATGGGCTCAAGTGAAAATATATCAGTATCATCCTCATCATTCATGAATGCATCAAATAGATCAAGAAAGTAATCTTCCATAGAGCATTGTCGATTGTGAGTCATCTTAGAAGAGTTAGATAAGTTTGGAGGAATATTATGTGAGCCTAACCAAGATAACCTATTCCAAGAGTCAGGTCCCCTTTCAGGTGGTAAGAGTGCATGAACAGGAACCATTTCAATTCTAGATCTACCAATATTCCATGAAATTGTAATAGAATGGAGTCTTACATACCCATGATTTGCTAGAGCAATAGGAGTATAGCTTGGAGTAGATGGCCTAGAAGCCATAGGAATGATCTCCATAGGAGGGTGGAAAGGATCATCATCAATAGCTTGATCTGGAGGATCATAACTTTCTCCTCTTTCTAAGTTGTTAAGACTATCATATAGGTGCATAGCATCAACTGTTATTTCCATTGTAGCATCTGATATAGAGTCCCATTCAGCTAGAGACATAGTTAGAGGTAGACTTTCTTCATTGTTGTCATCTAACATAGGAAGTGTTTCTTTAATAGTAGGATCTTGTTCAGTAGTAGAAGTAGCAGAGTAATCTAGAATAGGCATACCTTGAGGCATACCCAAGAGGAGGGAAGTGTCCAACAATTGCTCCCAATCAGTATGTGTGCCATTGGAGTTGGCAGCAGTAGGAGTCTATTCAATAGCAGAAGTGGTGGAACAATCTAGAATAGGCATACCTTGAGGCATACCCAAGATAAGGGAAGCATCAAATAGTTTCTCCCAATCAGTATGTGTGCCATTAGAGGTAGTGACATATTTAGTAGTAGCTGCAGTAGTAGAAATCTATTCAGTAGAGTGTATAAAATCCTCCTGGTGAGGAC
Organism: Chamaecyparis obtusa; assembly: GCA_027943335.1. NCBI lineage: Eukaryota > Viridiplantae > Streptophyta > Pinopsida > Cupressales > Cupressaceae > Chamaecyparis > Chamaecyparis obtusa. The sequence goes on along the minus strand of BSBK01003318.1, from coordinate 620,682 downwards.
CAAGATCATGTTCTTGAAGCACTTGATAAGGTAGATAAGAATCTTTCTGGTAGTCTGAATCAAAATTTTGATCATTCAAAGGTCTTAGATATGTCATAGGTTGAATCTGTGTTTCTTCATCATCTAAATCCACATGTGAGTGCAAGCTGCAGCTAGGTTGGTCAAGCTCATAGCTCTGATAGCTAATACCAAATCGTTCTTCAGAAGGTTCCTCATAGGAATGCGGAGATGGAGGGAGAGTTTTCAATGACAAGATGGACTCAATCTGATATTCCCCCATGCCAATATCTTTGATCTTCAGGGTCTTTTCTATTTCTTTTAGCTTGGCATCATAGAACTCAGTGGATTCTCTATTGGCGGGAACAAAACTATCTGTCGCTTGGGTAAGCATCTTAGCAGAGCAAGTATCTAGGCCAGCATTATTATTAATGAGGATGTGGAAAACACGCTCGGGACCTATCATAACTTCAGTGTGCAGGAGAGCATTATGCGGGTGGCTTGGAGAGTGATCATCTTCTTCAGAAAAGGACAAATAATGAGGTGAGGAAAAATGACCTACCATAGATTGAAACTGGTCGAGATTGAGATCTTTAGGAACATTTTCCTCAGTGAGGGCTTTATCCATAGATATTTTTGGTCTAGATGTCGAGGGATCGGGACCTTTGAGCATGATCTTTGCACGAGATCGAGGGATAGCATTCACACAAGCTATAGATTGTGTTTAGTTATAAGAGGGAGGCACAGGGCCTCGCAAGACAAAGGGATTTTTGGGTTTAGGAGTATCCTCGCTCCCTGGAGCAATGATCATGTCACAGTGAGAGATCCAAGGTTTGTTTCTAGCAAATCTGGAAGGCAGTTGAGCTTCTATCGTAGCCTTCTCAGTGGCATTGACTATTTGCATGCTAGAGCTAAGATTAAAGATAGACTTTGATGGTTTTGGCATCACATTGTCAGCAACCCTGTCATTCATAACATCTATGTTTTTGTTGACAATCTTATCCTTATCCTTGTTTGAGCGAGAAGGTCCTTGCTTGTTGTCTTTGTTCAAAGTCAATTCTTCCTTCTTGACCATAAATGCTTCTATCCTCATAGCCCACCTAATCATATTGTCAAAAGTGAGGGGACCTTGTAATCATACTTGGTATCCAAAATTTGGGACAAGATTGTCCAAGAAGATATCGAGCTTTTGGGACTCAGGTAATTCATGCGGATACTTCATGCATAGTTGTCTCCATCTCTGGAGAGTTGTTAGGAGAGGCTCCCCTTGTCATTGTTTCAAATTGCAAAGGTCCTGGATGTTGACCAAATATTGAATATTATGGGATTGATCATAACTCTTGTCATTTCGAGACTGATCATGACCTTGGTCATTTGGAGATTGCTTATGACTAGCACTGAATTTATCTACCCTTGGGAAGGGGATGGATCTCCCATATTGGTTGTAGTATTCTGAGAGATCATGAAAGAGTCAATAGGTTCAAAAGAATCAATAGGTTTGATTTTAGAAAGTGACCCTTCAGAGTCTTGCTGGTCTTGAAACGATGGGTTATAATATTCTTGAAATAATAAGTCAGACTGTATCTGAAACAATGGATTGTAATACTCTTGGAATGAGGAGGAATGTGAGGATCTCTCACAAAGTTTAGATTTCATAAAAAATTCGGAATGACCTATGTCCCTATTACGAGGTTTACTTTGATCTTGATCAGTATTCTGAACGGGATAAGTCTTGCCACTTCGAGTCATGATAGTCATAGATGAAGATGTAATGAGAAAAGATTCAGGATAAAGCTAGACTCTGTCTCTAAGATAATGAAAAGGAGATAAATGGCTAGAACAACCAAGATGCAAGATGAACCTAGTACGAATTGTCAAAAAGAGATGGCTAGAACAGCTGAGATAAGACAATCGTAATGCAAGGTACAAGAGCACAACAAGATAAGGTAGACTAATGAGAGACAATATGAGTCAAAGAAAAGATCGATCGATTCCTAACTCAAGAAAACTAGTTTCTGACGATGAACGATGGGAAAATAGAAAAATAGATCACAGACAAAAAGGCAGATCAGATTTATGTCATTAATCAAGCACATAAGATAGCAATCAAGGAGTTCAAGAAAATAGTCTTCAAGCAATGGGCAAGGGACAAAGCAACCTTGCACATGAACAGGAATAGTGACTTAGTATTTCTACTCCTTAAGGACTCTACTTGTGTATGTTCTTGAAAATGTTTTAGCAGGCACTTAGAACACAACAACATCCTAGCAAGTTGTCTACAAGGATATACATGGCTTTTCTAAAGGGATTCCTCGATATACACAAGGTACGTGAGGCCCAAATTTGTAGATGAGAAGAATCTGAAATCACATAACCGAGGGGAGACGGTAACCCAAATCTCCTCCTTCACTTCTCAAAGGTATAAAGTTCTTTGATGCTTAGCCAAGAGTGAAATCTAACTCATTCCCAAGAGAGGTATCATTGGATTCACCTCCCAATATTTATACTCCTCCAGAACATAGGAGTTAAGGTCATCCCTTGAGGTAATGAAATCCCCAAGCAGGCCTTCTAAAAATAAAAAAGTAAGTAATTCACTATCAAAAGTATTTAAAGCACTAAAGGTGGAACACTTAACTCTTCAAGTAAATGTGAAGTGAGTCCAAAAAGTGGAACATTTAACTCTTCAAGTGAGTGTGAAGTGAGTCCACAAGGTGTAACATTTAACTCCTCACACAAACTCAAAGTGAGTCCAAAAGTGGAACATTTAACTCTTCACACAAACTCAAAGTGAGTCCACACCTTAGAAAACTAATGAGTTCTAAAAAGCACAAAAGGGTTGCCTGGTGGAACAATTAACACTTCTTTCTATGTAGACCCCTCCCCTTTAATGTGGCGTTGACCTTGCAACCACGGGGTGAAATGAGGGGTTGGCAGATGAGCGAGTCCAATAACCCAAGATAGCAATCTAGATCAATCACAAGTAATCTAAGACTGCTAATCAATACTACTTGTAAGTGCAAAAGGGTTTGAATCATGGAATATTTAACTTTCCAAGTAAACATGAAGTGAGTCCACGAAGTGGTGCATTTAACTCTTCATGTAAACAAGGAATGAATCCATACCCTCAATCACTCAATAAGATATTTGATATTGGAACCAAGAATTACTTAAGGTTTAAACACAAGCATTCACTTACATAAACTTGTATGAAAGAAAATCTATGTTCATTCATTTCCCAATAAGAGCATCAATTGAAAAATGTTCTATGAAAGCATGTAAACACTCAAGCCAAACACATGAGAGGTTCAATTTTAATCCCAAAGTCCAAATGTTATAGAGATTTTAAGAACTCACCTTAGATCCAAAGATTTGTAATCCAGCATTTAGCACACATCTAAAAGTACAGAATCAAGACAAATCAATGGCAAATCGTAAGATATGTAACATTGTTGTCTTCAAGAGAGTCTTTAAAGATTGATTTATTTGACCCATAAAATCATAATATTAAAATTTCTGGAAAGAATAAAGTTTTTAGCCAACATAAAAAACTACCATTTCCCAAAATTACAAGGTCTTATGATTCAATTTGGTTCCTCAACCAATTGTTTTTTCAGACTGCAAATTCTGATCCACATCCCTGTCATAATTCAAATTTAAAATACCAAACCCTGCCTAGGGAATATCATATCTTTCTCAAAAGGAATAAAAATGAAACCAAACCAATTTCATAGTAACTATTAATAAATATAGTTTCCAAATATGTAAGCCATTTATTTTTCTCATTCATAATTCATTTTCTAAGAATAAATCCTTGCCCACAACTCCAATGCAGATTGTTAAAAACTAGTTTTCACTCAAATACCCATAACTTTCACAAATCTACATAACAATGACTCAAACCAAAAGAAAATGAAAGATAATTAATTTATCTTTCCAATAAATATTATTATAGGTCCTGATTCTTCACAATTTGTCCGTACCAGATGTTTCAATCTGACTGTAATCAGAGAATCTCAAATCTGCAAATACCCACTTTCACCAAAATGATCATAACTTATTCATTTCTTTATAAAAATGAACCAAACTAAAAGAATGAGAAATAAGATTCATCATTCTATCCATCCATTACTATATTACAAGGTTTCCAATTGTACATGGCCGTACAAATCCTGGAACCAACACTAAAATTGAAAAACCAATCAAGAATGAGGCCAGAAATTAATCTTTTCTGCCCCACGGTGGGCGCCAAAATGTATGTGACTGAATGTGACCTCTAAATCAGGCACAACACAACATGGTCATTATTCACTTGATAAAATTTAGGAGAGATTATGAAAAACTCAATCCAAATTCCATGGTGAGGCGACCTGTTGCCTCCTATGTGAATGGGGTGTTTGAATACTCTCAGAATGAGAGCCAACAGCCGGGAGACCAATTCAACAATGGAGGATTTCCAAGAAGCAATAAAGATGAGCAAGATGAAATTAATCTAAGATGAAGTGCAATTTAATCTAAGAATGAGGATGCAATTAATCTAAGAGCTTGAAAATAAAGATGAGATGCAACTTAATCTAAGAACTTGAAACAAATATGATATTAAACTAAGAACAAATAAGCAAATTTAGTCTAAAACGTGATGCAAAGATTTTACTAATAATGAGATATTAATCTAATAAATGCAATAAAAATATTTGAAAACAATAAATCAAATGAGACTAAAAAATGACTATAGTGTAGATGCTCTCAAAAATTGCTCTCCCTTGAATGAGAAAAAGAGGTTCATTAAATAGAGAAGCCTGGAGAGGAATGAAGAGTTTCTTGATTTGAAACTCCTAACTCTTCATTCCCCTTTGAGACAAAAAGGTATGAATTATTTAATTAAAAGAATGAAATTTGCCACATGTGGGGAGTGACCTTTCGAGTAATTTGAATTAATAAATTCAAATAAAGAGGTGTCCATTCAATTAACTAAATATTTATTAATTCCTTTTTAAGGGTAATTAGCCAAAGGGGTAGATTTTAATTTAATTCAAAGTGCTTAGGACTTTAGAACTAAATTAAATTATCATAGAGGTAATTTAGCTAATTAAATTCAAGGACTTTAGGAATTAATATTAATATTTGATTATTGCAATTTATGGTCTTTGCAATTGACATCAAGTCAAATTAAGTCAGGTAGGAGAGAGAAAATTACCTAGGGAACTAGGACTTTGGTGATGTAAAATTGAGATAATCCACCAAAATTGATGAAATTAATTAGGTGCCAATTTTGGGGTATTACAGTGACTACCTTTGAATCTCTGAATCTCTTGATGTTCTTTCCAACCTTGGGTTTATCAGGCAATTTGGAGAATAGAGTAGTCTCTGAATCTCGGAATCATTTCTTAACCTTGAGTTAAATCTAGCGCTTGGGCGACTGAAGTTAGTCTCCATATCTCTAAGTCTCCAAGTCTCTGAATATCTCTTTTGGTGACCTAGCAACAAGCCTTCTCACAATCTCCATACTTTTGTCACTTAACTGCTTATATTAGGAGATCCCACGACCGGTAGTTAGTCTCCAGATCTCTAAACTTTTCATGCTAACTGCTAGACTTTATGAGATTGGGTAGCTGTAGTTTATTTTACATCTGCTGAGAGACTGTTAAATTTTTATTTCTCAGTTGGCACTTAACCTTTAGTCATCTTGAGATTGCGTGACTAAGGTTATCTCTCAGTTGCTGGATGATTCTCTTAACTCGAGGTGAATTTAGAGACTAAGCGACAAAGTTTCCTCACAATCATTGCAAGATTTCTTAACTCGCATTTAATTTGGAGACTGTGCAACCCCTGCCCAATTTCAAACACATCAATAGCTCAAATCTATTCACTGAACATCTTTCCCTCAACCCATGTTCTTCTGACGATCTCATGACTAAAGACATCTCACAGTCGCTTAATATTTCTCTTTACCCTGGTTACATTCAGAGACTTCCCGAACCCTTTATTTGCCAAGTCGCTAGATACTTTTCTTAACCTTGGTCAAACTGTGAGATATAACGCTAACCGTAGATGCTTCCTTCATCCTACGGTTATTGTTGAGTCACTAGATTTACTATGGGCTAACCACTTCATTGTGAGATTCAGAGATGACCGTGTCACTAGATTGCTGAGTGTTTAGAACATAACCATAAGGAATCTAAGAACATGCAACTATCACACTCACTAGGTTGCTAGATAATATCCATAACTGCCAAATTTTTAAGAGATTACGAGACTAAAAGAAACATAACTTTCAAACCCTTATTTAGAGATTTGGCGACCAATCAGTGAGTCTCGTGATCACCAGAACTTTTATAACTTCATCATTCCATAAAGAGATTACCTGACTGCATGTTTTCCACATCTAGAGATCTGGCGACTATAGTTTATCTATGAAATATTCACCAGTAGTTGTCACTAGATCTCACAAAGATCATTGGGAGACTTGGTGACAAAGAACATCACCGAGTCTCATGATAAAAGGGAATATTCTCTAGGCTTGTCGAGATTGCATGACAAAGCATTTTCTTAATCACCGAACTAAAAGGAATATGTCAAATGCATTTTGAGATTAGGTGACTAAGCGGTTATATAAAGCGCACATGCTTGAAGGATTACTTGAGTCATCTAAAAAAGTAACGGCAAATTAGAACCCAGTCAAGCTTTTGTAGGGTTTTCTGGATTTTACAAGCATTTTAACCTAGCACCTAGGGTTTTCAACATTAGGAACACAAATCTGGCACTTTGGACATGAAACCTGCAAGATAAAAGACACAAAGACTTGAAAAACCACCAAAGAAATAAGGGAAGAATGCAATCTAGAAAATTTTTAAAATGTGACCAATAGTGGCTCTCTCTAAGGATGCTTAAATGCCAGTTTATAGCAAGAAGCCAGAATCTCTAGTTTGTAGACCAACCAAAACTTAACTTAAAGTAGGAAAACAACACAACTTGAAAAATAAACACACCTATACACTAAGAGACTATTGTGCATGGAAAAGAAATTACTTTAAATGAAGAAGAATTTTAGGAATTATCAATGCACTGGCAATTCTTGTTCTTCACCATCCATATTTTTCAGGAAATAAGAGTCTTTCCCATGAATCTTGTGGATAATATAAGGACCTAGCCATAATGATTCAAATTTCTTATGCTTGCCCTTATCCTCATTCTTTGCATACCATTGTAAAACCAAATCTTCAAGCTAAAATTTTGTAATAGTTGTCCTTTTATCAAACAGGTATTTCATCTTTTGTTGTAATCTGATGTTCTCCTTTTGACCTTCTCTTCTTGTTTCATCTAATTCAACAAACTGGAGCACTCTATCTTCTAAAGGATCAGACATTTCTAAATCTTCTTCTTGTATAAATTTGTAGATAGGCAGTAAGTTGTTTATGGGTAACCTTGATTTGATACCATACACCATTTCAAATGGAGACTTTCCTATGGCTCTTTTTTCTATGATTCTATCTGCCCATAAAGCTAGCTTAAGCTTCGAGTGCCAAGTTCTCTTATTTTTTTCCAAGGTCTTCTTCAAAATCTGCAAGATACTTTTATTGCTTGATTTTGCTTGCCCATTAACTTGTGGGTGATATGGAGAAGAATATGACATTACTATGCCCATTTCTAGATAGAAATCCTGGAATTCTTGTGATCTGAAACTCATGGCATTGTCCATCACTATCTTGATAGGAACACCAATTTTTGTGATAATATTATCCATCAAAAAATTAACGACCACTATACTTGTAGCTTTCTTTGTTGGGATTGCTTCAATCAACTTGGTAAAATAATCAGTAGCTACAATTATCCAATTGTGACCTCCACTGGATTTCTCAATAAACTCTCTAATGAAATCAATACCCCACATAGAAAAGGGAGCTTCTGCCACCACAGGATTTAACATCAATGCTCCTGAAAACTTCAATTTACTTGAGAACATCTGGCATGGTTCACATTTTCTCACAAATGCATAAGTGTCTTTGAACAACACAGGCTAGTAATATCTAGCCCTCAATATTTTATGAGCAGTTGACCTAGCTGAGTGGTGTCCTCCACACATTCCAGAGTGCATTTCTTTTAAGATCTTCTCAGATTTTTCTTTATCTAAACATAGCAGTAGGATACCATCATTGTCCTTCCAATACAAATCACCTTGCAGTAGTACATATCTTTGGGCTTGCAATTTTAAACTCCTTTTTTGGTTATCATTTAGGCCCTTAGGGAAAACAACATCTTTGAGAAAAAATACTATATTTGTGTACCAAGGCTGCATTTCAATGCTAGTAACATTTCTTTCAATGTCATCAACATTGTTGACTTGAATCGAATCCATATTCTCTTCAATCATTAATTTTGCAAGACCTAGTCCTCTGAGAATTTTAGTGATGTGAAGTTCTAGATCAAACTCTTAGATTCTATTGATCCATTTGCATCTTTTTCCTGTAACCTCACTTTGTGCTAGGATATCTTTTACTACAGCATGAGGGACATATGCATTCACTTTAGCACATACGAAGTATGGTCTGAATGCTTTGACAACTTTTACCAAAGCATAAGCTTGTTTCTCCATTAGCTCATAGTTCAATTCTATTGACTGTAAAGACTTTTTGAAAAAGGCAATGGGATGTTCAAATCCATCATCATCCTTCTATAACAAGACTGCAACAATGGTGTGGAAGGAGGCAAAAGAGAAAAGAGAGAAAGGCTTGGAGTAATTAGGAGATATCAAAACAGGAGATTCTTGGATTGGTTTCTTTATCTTCTCAAAGGCTTCTTGTGCCTGTTGATCCCAAATGAACTTCACATCCTTCTTTAATAACTTGACAATGGGTTTTACTAATTCATAAAAGTTTGCAATAAATCTTTTGACAAAATTTATTTGTCCAAGAAAGGACTGGACACCCTTGAGATTCTTGGGGGCAGGGACCTTCTTAATAGCTTCTACTCTTTCAGGATCAATCGTCACTCCTTCTTTAGACACTATATGGCCTAATAGGTTTCCCTCAGTAACAGCAAAGTGGCATTTTTTAGGATTCAAAGAAATACCATACTCTAAGGTTTTAGTCAGGACCTTTTCCAAATGATTACAGTGATCCTCATCTTTCTTGGAATATGTAGTCAAATCATCTTGGTACACAACCATGAGAATATTAATAAGGTCTTTAAAAGCTATATCCATAGCCCTTTGAAAAGTTGCTCCAGCATTTTTTAGACTGAAAGGCATTCTGACATACACATATGTCCCCCAAGGGGTAGTAAATGTTGTCTTGAACTGCTCTTATTCCTTGACAAGGACTTGGTTATATCTTGAGAATCCATCCATCATGGACAATAAATCACAGCTAGTCACCTTATGAAGCATGGCTTCCATATTAGGTAGTCCATAATTGTCTTTGAGTGAAGCAACATTCAAATTCCTAAAGTTAACACATAGCCTTATGTCACCACTCTTTTTCCTAACTGACACCAAGTTTGAAACCCAAGATGAGTGTCTTATGGGTTCAATTATGTCTGCATCCCTTAACTTGGTTAACTCAATTTGCATTTTGGTGGCCAACAAGGGGTTAATAGGCCTTTTCTTCTGCCTGAAAGGTTTAGTGTCTTCCTTTAAAGGAATTTCATGTTGAAACAAATCTGTCCTATAGGCATTGAGATCATCATATGACTAGGCAAAAACATGTTTATATTTCTTGAGCAACCTGATTAAATTGTTTCTCACTTCCCTACTGAGAAGTTTCCCAATGTAGACAATCTGTGGGGAAGTTTCTGACCCTAGGTTTATTTCCTCTAAGTCTTCAACTTTGGTATTGGACTTCTGAGACATGTGACTATCATTTATCTTGAACATTCCTTCCAACACAACTAAACCCTTGGGGATATGGTTTGAAGGTAGCTAAACAATCTCATTTCCCATAACACAATCCTTCCCATTTACCACTTCTTGGTAATCATCAAAATCAATATGTTGACCATCATACTAGTTCAGACCCTGGATAAACCTTAAGATATCACTATCATCTTCAAAGACTTGCCAATTTTAGATATTATCGGGGATAGTAGGTCTACTTTTTACTTCCAATTTTGATACTCCAGTAAGGGTTATATCATTGCCTTTTAATGCAACATTTGCAAGGAAATATGCCATAATGTTTTTTGATCTTTCTACCCACAAAATATTGAAAGCATCAAAAAATTTAATTCTATCCCAGATAGCATATTTGTACAACTTGAGTCTGTCATCCTTAGTAGCATATTGCTCTCTAATCTAAGCAATGATTAATTGGGAATCTCCATAAACTTTTAAACATTTTGTACCATGTTTTACTATAATATCTAATCCCAATATTAGAGCATCGTATTCAACAGTATTGTTTTTGCATTGGAAAGTCAGTAGAAAGGAGTACTTATAAGTAATACCTGATGGGGATATTAGTAGAACACCAGCTCCTGAGCCTTCTTTAGAGCATCCACCATCAAAGTATAGCTTCCATAATCCATCTTGTTGCAAGAGAAACTCATCAATAATTGGGTCAGTATTTTTTAATTGAGGCACTACTTCTTCAATCATGAAGTTATTCATGTCAATATCTACAAAACAATTCAAATCCTCAAGGGCTACCATCTCAATCATAACTAATGAATGAGGTTCTCTGTACAACTTTACCTTGGTACCATTTACAAGAATTGTACCATAAGACAAATCTAATTGCAACTTTCCTCCTATTGCTACCGCCCACTATCTAGATAGTAGCATACCATAATGGGGCTTAGTATCAACTACAACAACATCCATTTTATATGTGGCCTCAGGAAATGCAGTAATTTTCACCTCTATTCCAACTAAGGTCCCTACTATAGGAACTACCCTCTTGTCCATGGCATAACATCTACCATTCGAAGTGTCAACTTGAAGTCCTAATTCTTTCATTACATGGTAGGGCATCACTATTGCTACAGCACCAGAATCTATAATACAATTTTTTAGTAATAAATTATTCACAATTAGAGCGACATAAAAAGGATCAATAGAGGAAGGCTCTTGAGTTACAATACTTCCAACACAAAAGTTGGAAACTCCTTTGGTTATCTCAGGTTCTTCTATTGATAAATTATTTTTTGTCATAGTAGGAAAGTTCTCTTGCTCATTAATCAGGGCCAGAGCCACTGCTTTGTGCTCCTTTATTTTCAACATTTCCAATAAAGGGATTGATACTTTCATCTGAGATAAAGCATGTCTCATGTCAAAAGTTGGGGCTGCAATAGACAAATCTGACAAGTTCCTTTTCCCACCAGCCCTCTTATTTCTTTGTTCTATTGTATTTTCCTCATTCTTCCTATCATTCTGAACTACAACAGTGTGCTATTTGTTATTGTTATCTTTGCTTGTAGAAACCACTGGTTTAGGAGAAACTTTATTCTGAGGGTCATTTTTGACAAAGACTGACCTAGGAACTCCTTGATCTGCATCAACTTTTCTATTTCTCAATTTGTATGAGGATCTAGCTTGAGAAATAGTTGCTACAGTTAGATTCTCAATTTCCTCTTTACTAGGCTTTCTCCAATTATTATCTTCTCCCTCTGGTTTATTCATATCAATTTTAATAGTCTCAACATCAAGCTCCTCGTGATCAGAATGGGAAAATACTTTTTGCTCACAGGCTGAGAAAATTCTCCTCTTAGAGTCAACATCTTCTATTACCTCTTCATCCTCTAAAGAGGCATAATTTTCCATCTTTTCAGTGGTGAACATATTTACTACAGGCTGTTTAGAGCCTTCATGGTCTCCTACATATGAATCCTTTGGATCATCATTTAGAGCTTGAGCAAGAGCACATTGAAAAGGTGAATAAGGCATATTGTAGGCTACACACTATGGAATACTTTCCACATTGTGAGTTGTATTTCATTTTAAAGGATCAGGAGTGTCCCTACCCTTTTGTGGCTCATTGTTGTCAAAAACAAGTTTCTCATCCTTCCAATTTGTCTTATATGGCTGATCATGTAATCTTAGGAATCTTTCCTGCCTCTGAAAAGCTGGTCTATTATCTTGGGGATTTTTCCCACCTTTATCAAATCTATTTGACAAATCTTTTAAAGCACTGGCCAACTTGTCAACTTTGTCATCCCCCCTGACAAATTTCACAGAGTTAGGCCTAGGCTCTTTCCATCATCTTCCTTCATCTCTTTTATACATTTGACCAAATGATTTCCTATTACTTTCAATATTGATTGCTAACTTGAAAGCATCTCTCAAAGTACGTGGACCTTTATCCCTTAAGAGATAAGACATTTTTCCTTCTACAGCATTGAAGTAAGTGGTCAAGAAAATTTCATCATCTAATCTTAAAACTTGGAAGAGTTTGTACATAGCCTTTTGGAATCTTCCATTAAACTCTAACATACTTTCATTCACATGCTTTTTGATATTATTGAATTCATTTAGCATGTAACTAGAGTTAACATGTTCAACATACTATTATTTAAAGCTTCTTGTAAATTCATCCCATGAGGTAATATTATTTTTAGGTAAACCTTTGTACCAATCTCTAGCATCTTCTATCAAAGACTGAACAAAAAGTCTCATAACAACATCTTCATTCTCAATCTCATAATCATTTATTGTGTTAATAAAATATTTGAGGTGCTCTTCACATGTGCTAACATTATTACTAGTAAACTTAGGGATTTTTTCTCTTACCTCTGTTCGGATGACATTTGATTGGCTAGGAATACCATCAAAGAACAGTGGCTTGTATCTCTCCAAATGAACTGGCCTCCTTTGAAAATTTTGTGAAGCCTGGGCTCCACCTCCAATATTCTATTGTACAATATTTCTAGCAAGATTACTTATCACAGGGATTGTATGACTTACATTTTTGAGTGGTCCTTGAGTCACTTGATTTGAGACTAAGGCTTGGGTGTTAGGCAAAGGACCAGCAGACTGATTATTTGGTATTTTCCCACTGACAATAGGGATTGAACTACTAGCATTTGTATTCATAGTAGTATGAAGGAAAGCTATTTTTTTCTTCATCTCATCTGTAGCAGCCTCTAATTCTAGCTTTTCTAGCTGAAGGGCCAAATCCTCCTTGGCTTTTCTAGCCTTTTCTAGATCCAAGTTACCTTTAGATATTATAGCAGAACTAGTATCATTCCTTTTGGAATCATTTATGCTAATCCCAACTATTTTTTTCTTTCTTTTTCAAATGCATCTACCCCTTTCATCTTAAGATCCTCATTTCTCTTAATCTCTGAGGGATGCAACTGTCTCAATATATGGCCCTCACCCTCAAACTCATTTTTCTTAGGACTTGGCTTAATTTTATTCACTTGCTGTTTCAAAACTTGAACCTCCCTAAATAATTCATTATTTACACCAGAGACCTTCTGTTTCAAACAGTCTGCTTGGATCTCATTGTTCTTTGTCTTTCTAAGGAGTTCTTGCTTTTCCATGAGAAATTCATAAATTTCTTGTTCCCGCTCCTTTTGCCTTCGCCTAATTTCCAAAAATTGTTCCTGGTCCTTTCTTCTTAAAGCCAGTACATCTTCCTTCAGCTTCTTAGAATCATAAGATTCAGTATCAGCAATAGAAACAAATTCTACTTGCTCTAAATTTTCTTGTGTAGGGAAGAAACCAATATCCACAAATTCATCTTCCTGAGGGGGACTTATAGACTCAGGGTCTATTCTTATAAGGAATTCAAGATTCATAGAAAAAGATAGATTTTCATTTTGGCTAGGAATTGGAATGTATTCCTGAGATGGTCGGGGAGAATTACTACTAATTGCCCCTCTTTGGGACCATTGTTTTCTATTAGCGGTATGTAATTCTTCACCCATCTTTCTTTCTGGATGATCCCTATAATAAGACCTAGTATTCCTGGGTCTACTCATGTTGCTTGGGATAGGATAATCTCAAACCTTTTCAAAACTTTTACCAGCAACTAGTAACACAGAGCCTAGAGTCGCCACCCATAGATTTGCAGGAAATAATTTGATAAACTGGTCTTCAAATACAGCAATAAAACCATCAACAAAGTTATTATTAGGCTTATTGCAGAAATATTTTAAATCCCCAGTAGAGTCACCAATTTTGTTAGTACATAGAATTGAAGATGATCAAAACTTAATCAAAAAACTCTAATTTATAACTCTAGCAGTCCCAATAGATGCATTAGCAATAATCAATACTAAGGTAATAAGGATTTTCAATCCTTCTTCTCTTTGAGCTTAAAGCTTCAAGTGGGTATTACCTTTCTAGATTGGATTCTTCAAATATCACAACTATGATCTATATAAATGATACAAATCTAATCATATAACTCATATAGTTTAAAGTAAATCATTTTAATTTCATTAATGGTGAAAACAACTGCAAAAAAATCATAGACAAGTTCCTAATCCTAGCACATCAGATTCAATGAATGAACATCTACAGAAAATCTCTCAAATCAAACACACCCAAACCCTAAATAATATTCCTTGAAAATTACCCTTTTATGCATAAATCATATCATTCTAATTCATGTATGAACATAGAAATCTTAGAGACCTCACTCAATATTTATCCCTCCCTTGAAAGGAACTCAAATTTCAACCCCACTATCTACCTTGTAGAAACATATGTCTAAAATGCCTTGCAAATTTAAACACATAGAGAAATTAAAGCCATGCATGAAGACAATAAGAAATATACATGGAAATTTAGTATATTTTATTAATAAACCTCCAATATCAGTGCATTCAAAGAAAATGGATTCCTGAGAATTGAATACTAAATCTATAAACTCCTATGACAATACGTATTTCACCACCTTTTGGTGTGAGATAGAAACAACTAGATATAGAGAGACCACCTTGGGATCCTTGAGAAAAGGATGCAACAAGCTATGGGTGGCTCTAATAGTGACTTGCACTAGAATACAAAAGTTTTAAAGCATACAATAGAAAAGAGTAAAATGGCATCAATTCTTGTTTCTTCTGAGGAGTTTGAACTTCTACTTTGAGTTGTACCTTTGTCTGCAGGTATTCAGATGCAACTACTGAAGTTTGTTGTGTGAATGATGACTACCTAACCGGCTAACTTACATCATCCTATGTATGATCAGTTTCTCTTCTTGTGCTCATAGATCATGTGCACTACTAGAACTCATTCATCATCCAAGTCATCCAAGTCATCTGTAGCAAGCCTAATCACCTTAGGCTTTGTCATGTTGTCCCATGTAGTGACCTGGTCCACTGTTGGCCATGGGAATTGTTGGATGCTCTGAAACTGCCTCTTTTGTCTTTCCCATCTTGCATCAGCAATTCGTTTTACATCTATGATGAACTTTCTGATGTCCACTTCTACTCTGATAGCTTCATCCAAAATTGTGTTGAAATGATCCATATCAACATTATTCTTATCTTTAAGAAAAGCCTCTTTCTTAGGCATCAAGAGGTCAAAATTTGACCTCCATGTATCCAACTTCTTTATCTCTCCCTCCTCTATTTTGATTTTGGGAATGAACCTATTGAAGTTAGGTCCAAAAATTTCCATCTTTGTTTCTACCTGATTTTCTTTTCCCTTGAAGAAGGATAAAACAACACTAATCTTGGCAATCTCAGCTCCCACTTGTAACACTATCTCTGGGATGTCATTTCTTAAAGACTGTATTGCTGCTAGTCTCTCAAACAATGACTCCTTTGTGGACCAAGTTGTATGATATGTATTCAAAAGAGAAAAAAAATTATTCACTTCAAGTTGTAAACCAAGCAATTTATTATATGCAGTATAAATTGCCTATGCCTTATCTTTCAAAACTTTTATTCTATGCTGCAAGATTATAAAAAGGGACTGCACTATACCCTCAGTCTTTTCCTTGTTTATTCTCTCTTATGCAGCAGCATCTTCTTCTTCACTTATACCTTGAACTATTGGTAATGCAGGCTACTCTGTTGGTGTAGGGGAAATTGTAGGCATGTTGAGAATTTGCAACTACAAGTCCTCTACACACTTTTCTAATTCTTTCTCTTTCATTATCAAAATCTCTCTGTCCTTGACCAATGCACTATAATCATTAAACAGTGCTTGATTCCTCTCTGAAAATTGTTTGGTCTTATCCTCATTCAGTCTGGCAAAATGGGTCAATACCTATGAAATCTCAAGATCTCCAGTGTTGTGGATTGACCAAATCATCTTGTCACCATCCATCTTTTCCTGGATGTTCAATAGGGCTGGCTTCTGAACTCTTGGATATGGACTCCACATAGCCAATGCCTTATTTTTAGGGTTGTATCCAAACCCTCTTATCAAGTCCCCCACCTGGGTTTCTGAAGTCAAATTTATATTCTCTTGTTTCCTAATTTGGTCAATAATGAAAGCTGAAGCCAAATCCCACCCAAGTATAAGAAGTATGTTGTTGGCCTTTACTAACTACCTAGCTTCTTCTGGGGTAGTTGTCTCTAACTCTGGATCATAATCCTTCAGAATTTGTAAGGCCTCATCTAGTATCTGGCCATCTTCTTCGATTTTTATAGTAGAGGCCACTTGTTGTTGCTTGCACCACAAAAGGAATTCCTTGAATTCATTTGACTTAATGAAATTCTCATCCTTCAAGAAAGCATCCTACTCCAACATCCTCTCATCTTGTCCTAGAATCAAAGGTACCTAAACTACTTCTGTTATTTCTTTCTAGTTTCTTTTTTCCCCTCTGATCCTCTACCTAAGCTGATGATCATGGTCTCTATCCCTTGGAAAAAGAGCCTTTACTCTTTCTCCCTTCTTTTCTTTGGTCCTGGCTCTTGAAGACTCTCCTACTTGCAGCTTTTGTTTCTTCTGAGGAGGCTCATTGGTGTCTTGAGAGATAGGAAGCTCTGTCAAGTCCATTATCACATTCTCTTCTCCTTATTGGGCAGCAGGAGATCCTTGTTCCATAACAGGAGGGCTATAAATTGGATAACCTCCATCACTACCCTCATAATCAAATTATGAGTGCTTCTCCTTTTCTTGATTCTTATCATCAATTTGGTCTTCAATAGAATTGACCAATGTTTGGTAATTATCCATCGTCATATCTAATCTTTGCAAATAAGGCACAGTGGGATAGAAGCCTCCAAAGGGAATCCCTTGTACTTTCAATTTCTTCTCATACCTCATCAATTCATTGAATTGATATATTCTCTTCTCTACCACATCATCTTCAAAAATGTTCCTAATCAAATCCTCTTCAGGATACTCCTCATGTCTTTTGTTGATAGGGATGGTAGGAGTGTAGTATTTTCTAGTCATTACAATAAAACCCTTTGTATCAACATACCTGGGTGATGTAGCATTCATTCTGAACTAGCTTAGCCAATCATTTAATTTGGAAAATGCACTCTTTCCTATTATGAAGTTGCATACACAAAAATATCTAGGGGTAAATGTACCCTTTCTAAGGGAGGCCAGATGCTCCTTATTAGTTAGTATCAATTGCCAAATAATTTTCAAGAAAGCCACCCTTAGTGGAACAAAAAATGGTAGTATATGAGGTGGTTGGGGGCATCTATGCATTCTTATCATACTGTAGTGCCTTTAATAATAAAAGTCTCCCTACTTGTGCCCTTTAGGCCATTTGTCAACAAATTGGCAGGGTCTTAGTAATTGAAGAGCCTTCACTGGTAGTCTGCAAAGATCTAACCCTAGTTCTAGCATGATGGGTCTCACCATCCCATTCTAAAAAGCACAGAAGTCACAATTTGGGCAAGTAGAGCTCCAAGCCCCTATCCAACACTGTACTAGATTAGGCTAACCCTTCCACATCATCTAAGGATGTAAGTATTCTAGATTCATGATACTATTATTGTAGAACAAAATGAGGTGCATTAACAAAGAGTAATGCAAAAACTTGGGGGAATTCTCCCTGTTTCTTATTGCCTCAAATCACCTATGCATTTTATTAATAACATACCCAATGTAATCATGTCCTTTGCTGGTATGCATAGTTTGTGAGTCCAATACCATTATCAAAAGGTCAAAAGTGATCCTCTCTGGCCCACCATCTACTCCAAGCACTCTACACAGAGCATATGCAATATACTTTACATAAAAGGCTAAATCCTTATAGAAGTAAGGGGTTGATCCAGCCACTTCCACAATGTAATTCTTATTGCCTTTGTTACAATGAATTTTAATCTCCCTATCT